>OY986965.1:10728860-10863251 GCA_963920575.1 Narthecium ossifragum | reverse complement strand
AATAAGCATTTACAATGAAATAGGATCCAACTGTTGGCATTTCTTTCATAAGAGTTGGATACTAGTGCCCAAACATGACGAACAGGTACCTATCTCAAAAAGAAGTAAAGCCCCCAATGTTACAATTACATAAAAGCATACAGTCAAAGAATCGAAAAAAGAGACTGTTGACTCGGGGTTGGACCATATGTCATTTTTTCAATTTATTTTAATTTTTAACAGGTAAACGAGTTAACCCATTAAATAAAAAACTGAATACCCCATTTACGCAACCCCGTTTTTCACCATAATGGGTCGGGTTCGACCCCAACCCGTTTTTTACCACCTCATGAGCCGTCTATAAACGCTCGGGTCGGGTGTTTTGACCGGGTCGGAAACGGGTTACCCGACCCGTTGCACACCCCTAGAACACATACCCCTAGAACACATGCATGAGCTGCCTGTAAACGCTCGGGTCGGGTGTTTTGACCGGGTCGAAACAGGTTACCTGACCCGTTGCACACCCCTAGAACACATACATGAGGCCATTTTCAATGAGGGTAACTCTATCTGTGCTACATTTTCGACTCAACACACCACATTTACTCCACGCACCACAACCCAAATTTTAAATCATTGATTTTTACTCAATACACTACACCAAACATCATTCTTTACCCAAACTACCCTCGAAACCATACACGACACTTAAAACCCAGCACCACACTAACCCCACAATCTATATACCTAAACTACCCCCAACACACACACCTCCCGACCCCCCCCCCCCTCCCCTCTTCTCCCGGACAACCCCCCCCCTGTCCCGATCGACAAAGGCAAACTTCAGTTCCTCCACTCCCGAACGACGAACGACGGATCGGTTATGCCGGTACCGAAACGCGCACTGGACTCTCCCATTGTCACTAGTCACGCCGAACTCAAAACAAGTTGTGGGGTGAGTTATTTAATTCCATCATTTGCCAAATCCTCCATTGTCACTAGTCACGCCGAACTCAAAACAAGTTGTGGGGTGAGTTATTTTTTCGGTACACCAATTTAAAAACCGAACCGAAATAGTGCATAAAACCGAACCGAACCGAATTAATTCGGTACACTAATTTAAAAACTGAATCGAACCCAATTAATGCAAAAACCGAACCGAACCGAAAAAAACCGAAATAATTTGTAGTTTTTACTTTACAATATAAAACCAAACCGAAATAAGGTGTATAACTTTAAAATTTTCGGTATTTCATTATTTTATCGAATTTTAATAATAAAAACCAAAACCGAACCGAATATCGAATACCGGATTTTAAAAAAAAAAGAACTGAACCGAACCGAATATACCGAAAAACCGAACCGAATTGTTCGATTCGATTCGGTTCTAGGAGTTTGGTTCAGTTTTGCTCACCGCTACTTTGCCACCTTTAGAGATGCTACAATGTTGGTACCCTACTACTGACATATCTCTTTTATTATCGATAGCCTATTTCTGATGGTTTATTTCTTGTGTTACTATTTACTAATCTTTGTATTTTATTTTGAAAACAGCTAAATGGTTCGTCCACATGGGAACCAACACATCGTGGCCTCATCATCTTCCACGGCCCCAGGTGAACGGCCCATGGCATCAGTCTGGAGGAGGAGAGAGGTCCTTGAGGACATTGAGGAGAGTGAGTAGCTTGTTCAAGAGGAAGAGATGTCAGACGATGATGATCCTATCCCTGATAGCCCTGTTGATCGGACTGTTTTGACCGAGTTCAAAACACACGTCGCCTACCGTACATGGGCCAGAGATAGGGGTGAGTATTCAGTTCGATTTTTGGTACAAAACCGAAAAACCGAAATATATTCGATACAAAAAAAACACGAACTGAATCGGACCGAATTTTTTCTGTACAATATTTCTAAGACCGAACTGAACCGAATTACCCTAAATACCAAACTGAACCGAACTTTTTTTACAAAACCAAACCGAACCGAAAATTGGCTAGGTTGTGATATATCATATACATAAAGGATACAATATCTTACATTGTTACCAAAAATATTTCAGTATTTATCGAATTTGAAAAATAAAAACCGAATACCGATCCGAATACCGAATTTTTAACGTATAAAAAACCAAACCAAACCGAATATATCGAAAAACCGAACCGAATTTTTCGGTTCGGTTTGGTTCGGTTCGATTTTTCTCACCACTAACCGAAGAGGTATACAAAGCTGACTTCATTGTTTATATCTTACCATGTTTTACCAATCGATATGTTCATTTTCCCCCCTTTTTCGCAATGCAGGAACGCGGACCACTTAAGATCTACGCAAATAAGCTATTAACCAAAAAATGGGACGGCATTGATAGGCAGACTTTTAGCAAGCCGTGACAGCTACTAGTCTAGGACATCTATTGGAATGTTTGTATAACACCATTATCAGTGCCCTGGTGTCAGCATTTGTCGAGAGATGGCATCCAGAGACGAACACATTCCACCTACCTTGTGGTGAGATGACGATTATCTTAGCGGATGTGAGACGCATAGTGGGCATCCCTGTCATGGGCAGGCCATTAGAAGAGTGTAAGCTGAAAGTATCTCAATTAAGACAACTGATGATAGATAATTTGGGGGTTAGTGAATCGGGGGTTCGGGGGGCCTACAGTGCCTCACTTACTGCAGTCTCTACAGTGGTTAAATCTAGACCGCATATCTGAAATTTATTAAGATCAAAGGTTGATATTGAAAGGAGAAGAGTCTATGCTACTGCTCTCAGCCAATCTCCCACTCCTAAAACTGTCATCTAAAACTTTCTTGTCCCATGTTGGTTTCAAACCCATCGTCGTTTGCCCGCGAGACACACCGTGACCTTTCCCCTCCTAGCCTCTTGGATAATGCTTGGCGAGCGACGGGGCGCGTCATCACTCTATTCCACCAGCACTCTCCACTCGGATGGTCATCTCCAACGTGCTATCGTCTCGGCGTCAATCCGCCGGTAGACTTATCTCTCTTCTCCTCATTGTGATCGTTCTTAGAAGAAGGGAGGAAAGGTCTCTGCTTTTCTTGGTTTCGGGTTTTGGGATTTATGAGAATTCTTGGTTTTTTTATTCGGAATTGAGCACGAATTGATCGGGGAGAGCACCGAATTGGTGAGGCTTTGAGTTGGATCGGGGTTCCCAAGGGTTCTGGAATGCGAAAGGAGAGAGATTGTCTGAAATTTCTTTGATTGGAGAGGTTCCGTGGAGGGATTCATTCTTCTAGTTTTTTAGAGTTTTTGGTGGTTTTGGTGAATGATGAGATAAATTGGAGCGGAAGTGTTTTGGATGATTTATTTTCAGAGTTGCTTACTAAATTTTGGGTGTAATTCTTGTTGTTTTATGTGATGATCTTTTGTTTGGTCTTGTTTTGGAGCAGTGTCTCATATTTAAGGTAAAATTTGATGCTCTGTTTAATTATAATTTCTTACATATGTGCTTAAAATCTGTTTATAAACACAAATTTTATAAAGTACTACATGCTAATGAAACATTTAAGCTAAGTTGCTAGTCAACTCTGTCTATTGATACTCTGTCTAGTTATAATTTCTTGTGGTAATTCTGCCTTTCGATTCGCTTTATATATTGTAGTTGTCTTTGTCGAAAACTTGGATAACACTCCAGAAATTGCAGTGTGAAGCATGGATGGTCAAGGAAAACCTCAAGTTGGTATGGTGGTCAATAGCTTAGAAGAAGCATGGAATCTTTGGGAAAATTATGGAAGGCAAACTGGATTTGGTGTTCGAAAATATTATGCAAACAAAAGCAAGAAATATGGTCTCGTGACATCAGCTACATTTGTGTGTACTAGAGAAGCCTACCGAGGTGAAGATAAATGACTTATGGCAAGTGCTCAACATCAGTGGGAAACAAGAACCGATTGTAAAGCACGATTGCTTGTTTCTTTAGTTCGAGCTTCCGAAAAGTACACAATAAAAGGATTTGTTGAGGAACATAATCACTCTCTTAAGCCTTTAGAAACGACTCATATGTTTCAATCATACATAAAAGTATCGGAAGTCCAAGCTTTTGCAATTGATTTGGCATGTGATTCAGGGATCAAGCCTAAGGCAACACATGAATTGCTAACTAGGGAAGCGGGTGGAAGAGCCAATCTTAGATACACAATGGAAGATCATAAAACATATCTCCGATCAAGAAGACAAAGAAGGTTACTTTATGGTGAGTCCGGATGTATGTTAAGATATTTTCAGGAGCAGGTAACAAAAAATCCATCTTTTCATTATGCTATATAATTGGATAGCGAGGAACAAGTTACCAACATCTTTTGGGCTGATCCAAGAATGATCATTGATTACAACGCTTTTGGTGATGTAGTTATTTTTGACACTACATATGGCACCAATAAAGAACTGAGACCTCTAGGTGTATTTACTGGTTTTAACCATCACATATAGATGGTGATTTTTGGGGCTGCCTTGTTCTATGACGAGACTGTTGAGTCCTTCAAGTGGCTTTTTGAAGCATTTCTAAATGCCCATAATGGTAAGAAATTTTAGACGATTTTTACATATCAAGATGCTGCTATAGCATAGGCTTTAGCTGAGGTGATGCCCGATACTTGTAATGGATTGTACACTTGGCATATAATGCAAAATGGTATCAAGCATTTGGGTAATCATATGAAGGAGTGTTCTTCCTTTTTATGGCAGTTTAAAGCTTGCATGTTTCACTATGAAGATGAGAAAGAATTTGAAAATGCATGGCTTAATATGGTTCATTCATATAGTTTGGAGAACAACCATTGGTTGATTGGTATATACAGATTGCGAGCAAAATGGGCCAAGTGTTACCTGAGAAATTTTGTTACTTTAGGAATACAAAATACTCAGCTCAGTGAAAGTCTAAATAGTGACTTGAAGGCTTATTTAAAGTGTGACTTGAATATAGGAGAGTTCTTCCATCACTTTGAGAGAGTGGTAGAGCAGAAGCGACAGAAAGAACTGGAGGCTGAATTTCATGCGAGGCAAAAGGTACCTTCTTTGGGCTTGACTCATTCTCCTATTCTTCAACAAGCATCAAAAGTATACACACCTACAATATTTAAGTTGTTTCATGAAGAATATGACATTGTATCAGGGGTCAAAAATAAAGATAAAACATGATAGTCAAAGACCACATGAATTCATTGTCGTGCTTCTTCATGATATGAGTACAGAGTTCAAAGTACTCTATGACCCTATTGATGAAACAATCTCATGTAGTTGCAAAAAGTTTGACACATTTGGGATTTTGTGTTATCATGCTTTAAAAGTATTTAATTATCTTGACGTCATGGCAATTCCGAACATGTATATCCTAAAGAGATGGACAAGGGAAGCAAAAAGTGAATATGTCTTGGACAAAAAGACGTCAAATGTGAAGGAGGATGTTCGTCATTGGGTCAGTAGAGTAACATCCCAATTTTTAAGATTGATCTATCGAGCATCAGAGAGAAAGGAGTCATGTGATTTGGTTGAGGCTTTGATAAAAGATTACAACAAGCAAATTGATAGCATGGTTGCAATTGGTGACCATGAACCTCAATCAATTCCAAATGATACTTCAGTCCATTGCCAATCTGTTGAGAACCCTATTGGAAATATTAAAGGACTTAAGAAAAGAGATGGTCGTAAGGGTACGAAAAGGATGAAGCCTTGGGTTGAGAAGAAGTTGGGTAAACGAACAAAAAGCTCAAATAAAAAGGTAAATTTATTCTCAAAAGTCAGAAATGATTTGCTTGACTAATAAATGCTATTATAACCTTTTCTTTTGTCTTTGTAGATAGATAATTTTGACTCTCATTTAGCATCAAGTTACAAATATCAAGGGACCCAAGGACGTACATGCGAATCAGATATCTCAGTTCTCCTATCGGTATTTTTCATCCTACTCTAATACAAATAACTATGCACAATATTTAAGTTCAGATTTGTTAACTTCATACAAACTTTCTTGTGTCATTGTAATATAGGGACTATATGTTTGCAATTCACTGCTTTCATCTTCTCAAGCATCAAATAACACAGATTTTACTCTCTCTCTCTTTCTCTCTCTCTCAGGCACCTCTGTACAATCTCTAACAGACCTCATGAGGTAGATACTTGACCTCCTCTTAATATCATTTTACTGCTCTTATATGTGAATGAATGAGACTCTGATCAAAGCAAGAGCAGTATTTTTCTGACTTACCATCGTTTCCATTTTTCTGACAATTTTTGTTCAATCTCAACACTCAGAGCTCTAATTCAGTCATGTTTTTTGACCATGAGTAACTTTTGGTTGAATAGGATGAATCAAAAGAGCTTGCATACTTCTGAGGTTGACCTTGAAGAACAACTTCTTCAGCCAACTAATGCAGTCCACACGCTGTCGTTGTTCCGTTCATAGCCTCTTAATGGAGCAACAACTTAACAGGCTTTTAATATCAATGAAGGAGCTTCGCTACAAGCATAAATGGATCTTTAATACTGAATAGCATATTGTACTTATTTGATCCATGGTAGGGAGTCTATGTGTATTTCCTTTTTTAAAGCCTGCTAGATGCTTGTCCTTTAGTACATATTTCTTTCTCTTTTTTTGCTGGGTGGTGGTGTGTGTGGGGGTGGGGGGGGGGGGGGGGGGGGGGGGTGTTAATTGAGTCTTTAGCCTTGCCTTAGGGTGGGTACTCTATATTATCTGGTACTTTATTCTTCACAAAAAAGGAGTTACAGGTTGATGCAAAGCAATAGCATCAGCTACCTTGAAAAGAATGTACATTCTTGTTCTTTGCAACTAATTTCGTATTGAATTTTATTTATCTAAATGCTTGTGCTATAGAAAGTTGTTTAACCAGCTATGTTTGTGCTAGTTAGTTGGTTGGGTGTGAATTGTATGACAATTTTGTACTCTCAAATTGATTTGCAATCTGATGGGTAAGTTTCTATAATTTGGTGTTGGGAGCTAATGCACATCACCTTATTTGCTATTTGATGTTCTGCACAGATCACATAAATTTGGATTGAGTTGGATTGGTTTAAGGTGTAGCTGCCAGCCTTCAAGCTCAACTTATCCAAAAAAAAACATGATCAGACTATTAGCATACTAAATTATGTCTTAATTCCATGTGATTGTGGATAAACTAAAAGTTTAAGGGGCATTTTTTGGTTGGAAAATGAAGTAGATGTATCCACAAATTAGGCCCTGCTTATACAATTGATCTAACTCACACAACAACATAACACTCTCAACTAGGGAAAAGGGTTGATAGTTGGAAATACAAGCTTTATTTCATGACAAGGAAATTATTGCATCTCACGTCCATATAACATATATCAGTCCAATAACAAGGTTACCACACAACTTAAATTGATTACATGTAGAAGCAACATCGTCATACATAACAAACTTGATGATAAGACGGCTCCACCATTTGTACATATTTGTCTGATTCAATTACTAGTTAAATGAGCAATTTCTCGTGCAACCAAAGTCTTTTGTGCAATCTTTTGTGCTCTCAAACGAGCAGCTTGCTTTGTAGCCATTTCCTCCTTTGCAATCTCATTTAATCGCTCATGCGCAATCTTTTCTGCTCTCAAACGAGCAACTTGCTCTACAACAAATTGGTGTTGTGCAATCTTCACTCCATTCTTATAGACAGCAGCTTCTAAAGACCTTCCATATACGCTATCAACTTCTGCTTCATTTGGAAGCAAACGTAAAATATAAGATTAACCCTTGGAATCCTTCTCAATCAGTCCATTGCAGCAACAATTACAACAAAAATTCTAAATATAATGAATTGGTTCATTAGGCAAAGCAACTGACATCAAACAAAACAATTCCCTCCAATTACAACAAAAATTCTACATATATGATTTCTTTAGGAATAAAAACTTAGTCTGTTATATAAGGAGGCGAAGCAACCTCTGCAAGCTACTTCAATACTTACTTATTCTTCTGAATGTGACCAAAAAAACTACCAAGCTCAACATTACTTTGGATGAATTAATGGCTTTAGATACATTACAAACTACACGGTGTTTTTTCTCTATTGTTTCAGCTTATTCATGGCGGATTAAGTCCTAGTTATCACCAGATATCGATTTGGTTTTGAATGTTGGATGTCAAACTTTATCTTCATTATCTTAGAAGCCTATTAGTTCCAATTACACAAATCGATATATGATGATAACTAGGACTTAATCCGCCATGAGTAAGCTGAAACAATAGAGAAAAAACACCGTGTGGCACATTTTCATAAAAGTTGGATCACTTAGGTTCTATCACAAGATTCTACCATCATAATGAGCAAATCCATGAAGGGTGTGTTTTGGAACCCGGAATCTGAGGAATGAGTTGAATGAGGAATAAGCTGAATGAGATGAATGAGGAATAAGCTGAATGAGATGAATGAGGAATGCGCTGAATCTGGTGATTCTATGGATTTTAGTTCTGTTGTTTGGCTGGTCTGTATGGAATGAGTTAAATCTGTTAAATCTATTAATTTTGGTGTTTGGTTTGTTTGGTATGAATGAACTGAATCTGCTAATTCTGTGGATCATAGTGTTTGGTTTATAAATCTCTAAATTGAAATCGAGTGAATTTTGATGGCATGTTAATATAAAGATTTTGATTTTATTCATTATTTTATTCAAATAATGACAATGCCCATGAGACATAAATAATTTTCAACTTATATATGTCTCATGTGTTGATCGTTAGTCCTTATAACTCAACAAAATTATTACAAACTAAAAAAACTCCAAAATGATACAAATATTATAAATTATAGAAGATCTAAGTCTTATGAAGTAGTAATTAGTTAAAATTTACAAACTTTTCAACTTATACATGCCTCGTGCATTAGTCTTTACCAACTAGTTAATCCCGAGTAAGCGAATGATCAAGAAGCTTATATGGATCCGGCCCGTTTACAACCCTAAATTATACCTTTTTTCTTTTTCTTTTTTGGGCATAAATGGACTTTTTTCCATTTCCATAGCTCTTCTTCAACAATGGCCGGCTCGCCCAACCCCTCCTCCTTCTTCTTACCATTCCACCATTAATGGCCACTCACCCAACCTAAGCCCCTTCTCTCTCTCTCGCCCCTCTCAATGTCCTCATGCTCTTCTCCAACCCCTTCTTCTCCCTCATAGTCAAGAAGCCTCTCCTCAGCTCCACACACCTCTTCAAAGCTAAGGCTTTCTCCGCTAAGGCTCTGCCACCCCTCCTCGCCGACCCTCAAGTCTTCCTCCTAGCTCTCCGCTCCGTCCAGGACAAGCCCTTCACGGCTCTCCGCTTCTTCCTCTGGGCGTAGCACCACTCTAGCTTCTCTCGCACCTCCCTGGCCTTCGTCGAGATCCTCGCCATCCTCGTCATCTCGTGTTGAAGGATGAAGAAAGAAGAAATCATAGTCGGGAAAGCTTGAGATGACTGTTGGTGGTAGGAGGAATGCTCGAGAGCTCGGCGCCTCTCACCATCGCCATGACCTCGGGGTCTTAAGGGCAAATGGGGATGAGAGCTTATCCGATGGAATGAGGTTTTCACATGGGGCCCGTAGTTTTCGCATCCCAAATATGGATGAGGAACTGCGTCCGCTCGAATCAAGCGGACGCCGCGATACATGAAATTTGGAATCCGATGCCGGTGATAGGACTTGAAAAGTGTCGTGGTTTAACAAGTCTACCCAAAATTACAAATTTATAATCAAATTACTACCTAACTACTTTAGGGGTAGTGAGTAGTGAGTCCGAGTCAAATCCACAGGGAATGCGTAGGAAAATAATTAAACTACTAAACTCAATCTAAGTATTCCTACCGATAAGTTGGTAAAAGATTCAGAATTAGAATTAAACTAACTTTATACTAAATGATTAATAAATACGAGAAAAGGTACCAGGAAATTCTTAATCAATAACCAGGATTCTACCATGTCTTCCTAAGATCAGGGCACATTAATCACGCTGAATGGCTTTCCTAATAGTTGATAAGTGAATGGCTAGTTCTCCTTATCACTCAACAAGTTCTGGGTAAGATTCCTTGTTGGCAAGAACAATTATCTAAACATCAGTGACCGAATGATTAGTTACGTTCACTGGTAATGAACCCTCTTATTATGATGAATTCATCGCATGTTGTAGTACGGATATGGATTTAGGTGTGAGATCGAGATGGGTTAGCATCTCGATGGCCAAGTCTACAAAGGTAGGATGTATGAAGGATTAGCGATAGAACGTAGTGGGACTAGCACTACTATACTGGGACTAGCATTATACAATCCCTAATCACGAAGAAGATTTCATCCGAGATACCATGGGATTAGCATGATCCTCTTATTTGGATGAATCCAATCCAAGCCCTAGCATACACAAGCTCCTAAATCAAGTGCAAACAAGAACAATCTATACATCCAGCAAGAAAATGACACCAAGGTGTAAAAGAAATAGAAATCAATCCATATAAGCCAATCAATAATGTATACAAGCCCTAGATCTAAGAAATCCCTAATAGAAACCCTAGTTACATCATAAGAATCCCATGGCCAGGGTTTTAGCTACTCATCTTTAGGAAGGAGATCCGTTGATGAAGGTTGGCGCCACGCTACACCCATGGATCTTCCCCCAAAGATCTAACCTAACTTATGTAAAAGAAGGAAGAAAAGTAACCAAGAAGGCTCAGCCAAAGGGCCAAGGAAGAGCCCCCCAAAAAACCCTAAAACATGCCTATTTATAGCCTTAAGTGTCTCCATCCTCGAATTAGATCTAAATCGTTGATTTTCTTCACTGGGAAAGTAGGATCGATCCTTCCATAGGTGTAGGATCGATCCTTTGCATCAAAATCTTCAATTTCTGGCTACGCCCGAGTCGAATCGATCCTTCCAGGGGTGTAGGATCGATTATGCTCAGTAGGATGGATAGTAGGATCGATCCTACTGTGATCCTCTGAAAAATATGTGTTCTGTCAGTCTGCTGCATAGACGGATCGATTCTACTAGGGAGAAGGATCGATCTGTCTTTCCTGAGTATTTACTATTTTGCCATCCAGACTGCGTCATTGGTACTAAAAATGTCATAACTTCTTCTAATAAACTCGGAATCACGAACCGTAAACTTCTCCTGAAACTAGACTTCAAGAGCTTTCCAATAATATATGGAACATCATCTGATTCTTCCTGAGTAAGTACAGTTTAATCTTCAAAGCTAATCCATCTTCATTCCTTTGCTCTTAGCAGGTTCTTTATTTGTTCGTTTTAGCACCAAACATGATCTAATCGTCATTGAAGGCTCTTATACCTGAAATAAATCATAGACTATCAAAATAGCATTGCTCGGAGACTAACTAGACCTAATTAAAAGGGTGATTTGTGCACTTTTCACGTCTTATCACACCCCCCAATTTGATCTTTGCTAGTCCTCGAGCAAAGCAAGATAAAAGTAAAAATAAAGCAGTAAACCTAACTAGCCACTTTCGTAGGTCTCACGATTACACTTAGCATGTGCAACAAGCCTTTAAACCCCTGGGTGGCCCCAATGGAGGAGTTATAGTCTCCTGAGGGTTTCCAGTGATGATACCCACAAACATCTATACATCCCCTTTAACATGTCATCAGAACTCCATTATAATACTCATTAATTCCAATGCATCCACCAGAAATAACATGCATGAATATATTCTTTAATTCATATTCACATACAAGTAGAGCAAATCAAAACATGTCATAACACACTTCCAATACTTCAACATATTTAATCATGATTCACAAATAACTTTGACTCTCCAGTGTGTGAATTTGGTTTCACATGTATCATAATATCCATTATATCCAAGCATTCAACTATTCAAGATCACAATTCTAAGCAAGCACATATTTTCCACTTATCACATAACAATCTCTGTTCTTTTCTTTTCTTTATTTTTTTCTTTTCACAAGGAAATTTAACCGTTTTACGTGAACAACACACCTTGTTAGGCACATTGCCCAGTTACTAAGTATGAAGTCCTTTTTCTCAAAAAAAAAATTCATTGTTAGGAAATTCAACTGTTTTACGTAAACAGAACGCTGGCCAGGCATCCTGCCCGGTTAATAAGTTGAAAACCCGACACTTTTTATACACATACTTTTTGCTGACAGAAAATTGTATGTGTTCATGTATCTTCTGTGACATGTCCTAGAATCATAAATCTATCCTAGTCTCAGGCTCAGAATCTAACTTCAACTCATCCACATGTGAAAGTGCTCAAGTGCAATAAGATCTGTCAAGTTATCCCTAAATCATGGTAAAAGTGTTAAAGTATAGAACTCATGCCAAGCATAGTTAAACTTTACTAAATCTTATATGATATATAAATTTCTGAATAATTCATAAGATAAATTTCTAAATCAAGCATCTTTATCAATAAGTCTCATAATTTCATTCTTCTGACATAATCCAGGGGATGTATAATAGTTGGTTATCATAAAACAAATAAATAAACATGAATTCCTAGAATTCTTCCTCCCAACTTAAATGTAATTGTCCCCAATTACACTAAGTCATAAAATAAATCAAAGAATATAGGGTAGAGATAACCTGTAGAGGCTTCGTAAGAAAACGTAACCTTGGTAATCAAAATAAAAACAGTTTTGAGAATCAAGGTTAGTCGTGAAAATCAAGTAATGTCGTGATGTCAAACTGCTGTGCATTCCATAGCATATATGCCCTGTAAAATCAGAGAAGAAATACCCCATGATTGCATTTATGGAAAGTAACGAATAAGCATAAAAATTAGAGAAAAATTGGGCAGCCTTTCCTCTATTTATTCAATAAGCGCAAGGGATGTACAAAATTGTCATCACATCTACATTAACATCCACAGTTACATAAATAGTGCCACATACATATTGCTCCACAACCACATTCATATCCACACTACACACATACCCACGCAGGGCACACCCCCAGAGGCAACAATCCACTGTATAAATAAACAGGTCAATTTGTCAAAAGAGTACAAAATATCATGGGAGTATGCACAAAACGCGAAACACAACCCCAAAGCAAAATATGTCCCAACCAACCAAGAATACACAACTGCCTCCTAGATACAGTCTAAGACAATACCAACGGGCTCCTGGTATTACATGCCCTTAAATGCAAGAAACCTAACATATAAACAATTGAACTAAGCAAGCACAAAGGCGACATGCAAACCGACAAGCTACACGCATTTGTATCATCCATGGGGTCTTGGCTCTGTAGAGGTAGGGGGTCAGTATGGAACAATGGCCGTAACAAACCGAGGAGGGTGTACTCAGGTATCGGCGGAGGTCTAGTGGGGTGAGTACGACGAAGCAGTGGGTATGAGAGTAATGTAGGGGCTTTGGGGATGATTGAGTGGAGTAGAATGTTGGTGGAGGGACGTGGGGTGGAATGGAGAAGGGAAACTAAGGCAGAAAGGGAAAACGGAAGAGCTAGAGCACGGAACTTCTGTCGTCGGAATCCGCTTGACTCCATGGCAGCCCATGGGTTCCATAGCTGCAGCTGCCAGAAACATGGGAGGTGGCTACGAGAGAGAGGAACGGACGGAGAAACAGAGGAGGTGGCTGGCGCAGGGAGGAGTCACACCACCCTGGTCTGGATGGCTCAACCAGTCGGCAACGAACGCCAATGAGCACCGAGTAAAGGAGGACGGCTGGATGGAAATAAAAAACAGAGCACGGCTGGAACAGACAGGAAAAATAGAGTAGCGACGGCGAGGGGAGGGAAGAAAAGAAGAGAGAAGGACGGGAAGGTGGGTGCCGGCCTTGGCCGCCGGCGTCATTGGTCAGATTCATGGCGAAAGCCATGGGTGTCTCCGATGGCTAAGAAACAGAGGAAGCACGGATAGGAGAGGAGGAAGGGACAGAAGGGAACTTACCGGACGGGAACGGGAATGATGGCATTAGAGGCCACTCCCGGAGGAGCTTGAAGACGATGCGGGATCTCCACACTAGAAATGGCGATGGGGCAGATAAACACCGGAGATGAAGGGGAATAGGGGTGACGAAGGAGAGGATCGGTGATGTCGGAGGACACAGGGGAAGCTTACCGGCGTCGGAGGAGGTGGTTTCGATGGTGGTAGCGGCCGGAGAAGGTTAGTTGCTCAAATTAGAGTTTGAGTCCGACGTGGGGACGACGACGATGATGGTCTAATCATACTTGTTTCCAAAAGATTCAAGAAGGATTGATCGGCCTAGACCGGCTGGATCGATCCGTCGTCACGTGGACGCCTCAGGTGCGATCGGATGATATAGTGAATAAATAGGCCCGATCGATCTAACTCGTTTAAAAGGATCGATCCTACTTACTTAACTAGACTCCATGGGAAGGACGGATAGAAGGATCGATCGGAAGGTAACTCGCCCAAAACACCACGTTCTGTCACCAATAAATAACCACCTAGGATCGATCCGACTCACGTGAAAGGATCGATCTTACTATCTTAGATGTTCTACTTTTGAAGGAGGGATAGAAAGATCGATCCTGATTGCAACATGAAAGCAATCTAGAGCATTAAAAAAAGCCATGATTGCAATATGAAAGCAATCTAGAGCATAAAAAAAAAGCACATAACCATGCATCACATTCCGCAAAGGTACCAAATTTAGGCGAATTAGACTATTTGTGCACATTTTCTATCACTTTCCTTGGTAAAACATCTTGTATGATAGTTTCAAACACATATTTTTGGTAGCCCAATTCAGTCATTTGGATTTGAAGTAAGGTTTGATCTTATTTTTTGGTGCCCAAAAATTGTAGACTTGGGGATGAAAAGGGAATGATACCGAGGAGCTGGGAGCGCCGAATCGGATGTTGAGGGCGCCGAGGGAGGTGCCAAGCTCGTTCCAGAAGGTGGGGACGTCAGGGGAGACGGCGGAGGGGAGAAGACTATGGCCGAGCCGGGACTCGAGTTCAGCAACAAGGAAGGTTATCAGCTGGCGGTAGGCAAGCGGGAGGTAGGGGAACGCTCACACGCTGGAGATGCCATCGCGGAGGCGTGAAGTGCGTTGGCAGTGAGAGATCTCGTGGGAGAGGCCGAGGAATCACCGGGTTTAGGGAAGGGCATTAGAGGTGGCGAAGGGGAGCTTAGGAGCGGGAGGTTGGCTGAGAGCAGTAGCATAGACTTTTCTCCTTCCAATCTCAACCTTTGATCTGAATAAATTTCATATATGCGGTCTAGATGCAGGCCCCCCGAACCGTGAATCGGAGACTACATGCCAGTTAGATGGGAGAGGGCTTTCAGTTAACACGAAATGGCTGAGAAAAGAGTGCACGGTCCGTAAGGTCGGTTTAGAGCGCTATGTCAAAGCATATCTCCTATACATGCTGGGTTGCACCTTATTTTGCGATAAGTCAGAGTTGAATGTGTACGTGTCCTACCTCGTTGCTCTCATAGACTTGTCTACTGTACATGTGTATGTGTGGGGTGCCGGGTGTCTCATGCACTTGTATCAGATGCTTGGCTCCGCCAATCGATGGGGAACAAGGGCAATTGGTGGATACTTGACTCTGTTGGAGGTACGTAGTTTAATATGTGTTATGATATAATACCGATAACTGTGACTAACCATATGTTTTTCATCATTGTAGGTTTGGATATATTACCACCTTCAACTAATCGTGAAGCAACAACCCGACCCAGAATACACAGCTGACATGCTGAATACCTATGCATGGCTGGATCACAAAGATACTGGTGTAGATCAGGATAAGTCTATGCTGGCATGAGGCTCATCTATTGATTGCCTGAGTAAACATCAAGTGAGTTGTAATCTATTTGCCGGTCTTCGAATTCGATTTTGAATGTATTCTAAGTATGAGTGTGTTTACTTTACAAGTGATATGGGATCCATAACAGAGACAAAGAGGAGGCCCCTTCCCCTCGCAATGACCCTCCGTGCGGGTTTCGTAGGCGGCACGGTCCAGAGTGGTAAGATAGTCATACATGCACTGAACACTGGAGATGCTAATCGGAACAACAGAATACCGTGAAGTTATGAGATAGCCCATGTCTGGCATGGTCATCCACTAGTCAAGAGCAGGGTGGTTCTCGAAATACGATATAGAGTACATGAGCTTTGAAACCCGCTCTACCCCTCCATATAACTCAACATAACCATCATAGTGATCACGTAACTCAGAAATAAGACCCTTCCTCACTTCAGCCCAGTCGCGCTCCCCGTAACCCAAAAGTGCGGCTATGGCTCGGAACCTGCAGTTACCATCTGCCTCAATGTCTACAACATTCCATATAAATTCTCTCATTGCCTCTAGAAACTGGCCAATGTAGCCTTCCGTAGAAATAGATCTGAGATGCCGGACCACTTTCTCCTTTGCCATGCGGTGTGGTTGCATTATCAGTTCCTTGAAAGATATGGGGGCCATTTCGAAAGAAAATGCACCTTGCTCGAAGTTGCTACCTTTGAGTGAAGTGTGGTACTCAAAAGCAGATGACTCGCAACGCGTTGACAACATCTCCTTATTGCAACATCTCCACTTCGCTCACATGCCAAGGTGAGCCTCGGCTTTCTACCGCCCCCCCCCCCGACCTCCGAATTCTTTATTGCAATCACTAGGCCATTCTCAGATCCAAGTTCTTGTGCCCATCGGATAAGTGCTTGGCAGTTATGGAAGATCTGGAAATAAAGAATAGACATCATAATAATAAATTATAAAGTTAGTAGTGTCACGCCCCGGCTCAGAAAATCCATCTGGATCGGGACGTGTGGGGAAACCTACACTATTTATATCCGATACGACGTGACAGTACACAAAGCGGAATTAATTTGAACTTAAAGACTTCCAATGACATAATAGTAAATCTAACAAACTAGAGATTAATATTGCGGAATAAAACTCAATCAAAAGAGGAAACAAGATTTCATATATTAAATATTAAGTACATCATCCTCAAAAGGTAACTATGAACAAAAGCTGTCAAAATGTACATATGTCCCTCTGAGACCTCAAACTCCTCCAGAAGTCGACGCGCTGCCAAGACCAGATCCAACTGGAATCACCGAGGATGAGCTGACGACTGCACCTGCAAGCGCAGCCCGGGTAGAGTGAGCAATAAAGCACAGTAAGGTTCTTCTCTACTCTACGTCACACAGGAAAAAGGGGAAACCACAAAGTCCAGGGTTATATCTCATCTCTAAGGGAAACTCACGTTACGTCCACCGCCTACCCCATGGCACGCACTCTGTGACCTCAACTATCAACAACTGTTCCTCTCAACAACCAAGCACCCAGCGCTAAACAACAAAGGGGTAGGACTCAGGGCAGCACGTAACTTCCATTAACAATGATATTGAGCATGAGACGAGAACTCTAAGCGACCTCTACACCTCAAACAACAGATAATAGCCAACTAGACCCATCCTCAAGAATATAGAGATTTGGCATAACAATCGCCCTAGGCCTAACTACCCAACCACGGTCCTAGAGCTAGATCCGAGCTACCCGAGAGCCTCGGATCGGCGAAAACCCTATTCACCCACGCCCTAACTTTATGCTCTAATGCAAACAAGATGCATGCAATGTTCAGGCACAGATAGAGAGATATAGGCATGCAATAATATGATATAAATTATATAAGGCTAGGCATAACCTATAGCTAGCCAAAGGGGTGAGCATAGCAAGGGTCTCAAATACATATAAGTTATACTAACAATACAACAATTAAAGCAAAGACATAATGATAACACAGATATACAATAGTCTGCAGTGCTCCCCGACACCTGAAAGACTAAGGTTCCACAGTTACCCCGCAGGTAACTGCCAACAACGAAGCAACACAACAATCGAGCCAATTTCGGCATTACAACGACGTCCATAGTCAACCAAAATTTACTATAAGGGGATACAACCCCGGCCAAACCACACAACAAGATATATAATCTACCAATACAATGGGTTATGCCCCCGGCACACGCCAACAATCAGCGGGGTTATTAATCAAAGCAGTAAATCTATACTTAGCATGCAGGGCACACCTTCGATCCATTTATATTAAACATTTCCGGGAGTTATCACCCTCCCGGTTAACCATAAAGCGATAATGCAATCACAAACTATAGCTATATAGATATAACATGCATTATCGGGAAACTGCTTAAAAATCGGTAGAAATTGGAAAATCGATCCGAAATATAAATCACGACCTAATTTGAAGATAAACCTGTAAAAATCCTGATTAAAATATTATATAATCCTTACCTCTCGTCGGGAAATCCATACAAGAAATTCGGGTCGAAAAGAAACCGAAAACACCAAATTCGGATTAATTATAACAAATCAGCATATAAAAGATCGATCTTACCCAAGATGATCGATCATTCATATGAGTGCTCACTGTCATGGAGAAATGATCGATCTTCACTCCCAAGGAAGATCGATCTTCCTTAAGAGTTTCCCTACCTTGAAGGAAAATGATCGATCATGATACCCATGATCGATCCCTTCCAAGTGCTCTCCCTGTCAAGGAGAAATGATCGATCTTTCCTCACAAGAAAGATCGATCATCCTTCAGACGAGACAGAACACTTCAACAAAAGTAATTGATCATTTTACCCAAATGATCAATCCTTCATAAGTCGTCAGGAAAGGTGAATAGTGGATGAAATCCAATTTCTTGGATTTCGACAATCAAAACTCGTTGGAATCAAACCAAACTTGGTAGGCATGTTCAATTGGATGTGGGGAATCTAATGACACTAAGAAATCCAACTTTGGATGATCAAATTCTCCGAATTAAATTAAATTGCTCGAAAACCGACGAAACCGATGAAAAAACTGAATTTGTTGGATTTGATCCGTCAAACGATGATGGAATCCATTCAAACTTTGCAATATGGTCTATTTGATGGTGGGGAATTCATTCATGGAACAAAAACCAAACTCAGATCGTGAAATATTAGATCTGAGTCCGACCCCGTCGAAAAACCGACAAAAATACGGAATTCGATCGAAAGAATATAGAAACAACATGGTAATTCGATCGAATCCCTCGCATCCAATCCATGCGGATCCGCGCCGAAAAGCCACAGCCTAAGCTCCAGCCGACAGCCTACGAGGAGAGAAGAGAGACAAAGAGAAGAGAGAGAAAAGAAAGGAGGGGTATTTATAGAAAGCTGGAATCGATCACAGCCGTCCATTTCGATCTATCCCACCCTTAAGGTTCTAATCAATCATATACATCAATCCAAGGTAATGTGTGTACTACACGGGTGTGAACTCGACCGTCAATATGCAATTTTACCAAATTGCCCTTGGGGTCCAAAAACAGCGATGCGATAAACCGATCGCATTCCAAGGCCAACCAAGCCAAACCACAAAACCAGACCCTCGACCTAACGCGATCAGACCGGATTGGAGGTACGGGTCCTCACAATTAGTGTTCGAACTACACACAATGTTTGGGCAACATAGCTTGTTGGTTGTGAAGTCAAGTGCCAGATCATCTCCTACAGCACTACTGCTAGTGGAAACATATCCATGAGTGTCTCCTTACAATTAGCATGACAAACATGATGAAATTTGAGACTAAAATGTATTGAAAGGTAGTATAGTAGATCATGATACATAGATATCAGTACATTGATACCGTTTCACTTGAATTACTATCGGTACGTAAGTACCGAGGGGTTGAGCTATTATATTGGCACGCGATTACTGTTACAATACTTTGAAATCAATACTATGACAGGTCGCATCGATACCTAAATACTGACACTGATGCTCATAGTATCGATATCGAGGTACTGATACTACTAGCTACTATATCGATACGCGACTATCGATACAGTGCTTTGAAATCAATACTATGACAGATCGCATCGGTGCGTAAACATCAACACGGATCCCCATAGTACCGGTATCGTGATACCGATACTACTAGCTATGATATCGGTCTGATACTACCAAGAGCATCACGTTGGGGCTGATAATTTCGAAAACATAAAAAGCAACTGGCATTCCTTGGTTGCATACCTTTTCTTCTGGATTTTCATCGACTTCTCCACTCCAACATTCAATTTCTCTATCCATTTCTTCCCAGCACGTGTTGGGATTGCAATGGATCTTGGAAATTGAGTTTGAGAGCTCCTTGGATAGAGAAGAACAATGTAGGATGATGAGAGGTTTGGATCTTGAATGGAAAATGGGGAAGTGTTGGAAGGATATAAGAGTAGTGATGTTGGATGCATTTAGGGTTTGGATCTTGGATGGAGAATGAGGTTTGGAGAAGGGGTTTAGGATTTGGATTGGAGAAGGAGAAGGGGATGGTGAAGGTCCAAAAAGGGGGTGAATTGGACTCTTTTCGAAAAACTAGATCAATGGAAAAACCAGGTAGGAGAGATCTAAGACTTTAAATGCTTGTAAATGAGATGAAACAAATGTAAAACAACATGCAAGAAAATATGAGAGAGAAGTTAGAGAGATTGCACCGATTTTATAGTGGTTGTACCTAACTCTTGGTCTACGTCCACTTCTCTCAAGGTCCTCCTTGAGGTTCCACTAGTTGCAAATTCTTACAAGCTTTTTCTCCAAGCTTCTGGATGCTTGGTAGCCTTACAATCACTCACAATCACTGTTGGATGCCTCACAATATACTTCTTCACACTCGAAGAAGGTTTACAAAGGTTTTAGATCAAGAGAAATGAGTAGAAACGTTTTCTAAAACTTGCCCAACTGATATCAAAAATATCAATAATAGTTCTGGCAAGTTTACACAAGAAAACTACTTATATCTGGTCTTCAACCAGCTCCAACGGCTCCTTGCAACTCTCCAAAGGCTAGTTTTTTTACTCTGCGCGTTGCTGGCGATCGATCCATGCATCATCCACCACATCGACCGCCAGGTTCAAAACTCAGCCTTTTTGAGGCCCGGTTGATCCACTCATCGACCGCCAGATCGACCGTGAGCCTCTATTGGGAAAAATGCTTCTAAGGGTTGATGCTCCGATCGATCGTCGCTTCATCACTTGAGTCAACATTGTCCGTTGTTGATCCACGGATCGACCGCCAGATCGTCTATGAGCCTACAATAATTAAAAAACAATTTTCCTCCAAGCCAACACTTAGCCAAAGTATATAAATCACAAACAAACTCCACAGTCGATCCGGGCATCGACTGTCGCATCGACCATGAGGCTCTGTCAAGAAAAAGGCTTCTCATGGTCGATGCCTAGATCGACCGCGAGCCAACATGTCATTTGGCCAAGTTTCATGCATCCACCGTGCAACCCCGCGGCCGATCTATGGCTGGACCGTCTCATTCCCACGGTCGATCCATGCATCGATCGCCAGTACTATAATTTCTCAAATATGAAATTTAAGGCTTCCAATTAAAGGGAAAATTAATATTAAACATATATTTTATCATTTTATGTTTATTGGCATCATCAAAACAAGGTTAGGATCAACATATGGTTTGGAGAAGCTAATGTGGTGTATGGTAATGTGATATGATGTAGGTTTTCTGTGATGAAATTTTAGGTAATAGATTTAGGAGGATTTAAGAACTCAAAGCACCACATTTTAGAAGGGTATTTAAGTCATTTAACATTATGGTATTATGGGTATCAAAAAACCCATTTAAAACTGTGATGTGTTGGGTCGAAAATGTGATGCAAATAGCCGTTGCCTTCCAAGAATTGTTGCATCATGCATGATGCCCACTTTGCCACTGGGGTCACTAATGGTCCTGTTGTTGTGGTGCGGATAACTGTTGCCTTCCAAGAATTCTAGCATCATGCATGATGCCCACTTTACCACTGGGGTCACTGATGGTCTTGTTGTGGGCCTTTGTACAAATTGAAGGATTGATAGCAAAAGTTTTTGAAGAGGTTGTGGGGTTATCTTTTGTAGGGGTGTCCAAAAAGCCCAAAAAGCCCAAAAAGCCCGGCCCAGGCCCGCCAGGGTAGTAGCCTGGTCCGGTCCAAGTGTTGGCTCTACTGGACCAGGCTGATCCAGGTTCAGGGCCGGACCAGGACCCTTTCGTCAAAAATTCGGTCCGGGTTTAAAGAAGTCCTCAAGGTTTTGGGCCGGCCCGGTTGGAGCCCGGCCCAAAGCCTTCATCCCGATCATCTCCTTCTCCTTCTTCTTCTCCTTCTCCTTCTCCTTCATCCCGATCCTGATCCCGATCATCTCCTCCTCCGACGCCATCCACACCAAGCCGCCCCGCCGAGGCCTCTCTCACCGGCCAACCACGCCACCACCTCCTCCTAAGGTCGTCATCCTCTCTCCAACCAGGAAGTCCCCTGTACATTTCCGTCGCCATCCTCGGCACCTCACGCCGTCCCAGATCCAGATCCCGAACATCTCCTTCATCCCGATCCAGATCTCTATCATCTCCTTCATCCCGATCCTGATCATCTCCTTCATCCCGGGCCCGATCCCGATCACAGTCATCTCCTTCATCCCGATCCTGATCATCTCTTTCATCCCAATCATCTCCTTCATCGACCTCCACCCCAACACCCACCTTCTTATCCTCGTCGTCGACATCCCTCTTATCTTCGAGACCCCGTGATGCCATCTCGCGCTCCAACCGCCACAGCAACCCGCCGGCGATGACCTTCTATGACGTTCCCTCTCTGGGCACCACTCCAACTTCCTCCCCGGTGCCGAAGATCGCATCTTGATGGTCACCAGCTCGGGCATGGCACAGGGCGACTCCGGCGAGGTGAGGCGTCGGGCTTGGTGTCCGGCACACCGAGAGAGATGATCGATCATCATCGGAAGAGAGAAGAAAGATGGGAGAGGAGAAAGGGGGCTGGCGGGCCGAGTTCGGCCCGGTCCAATCCGGTCCAGCACAGTCTTCCAACCAGGCAGGGTCATACTAAGACCGGACCAGGTGGAAGGATTATTGAGCCTGGCACTGGCCCCGCCCGGTCTGAACTGGGCCGGACCAGGTATTGCCTCCAACCCGGCCCGGCCGGTCCGGCCCTTGTGATGATCATCCGGATGGACACCCAATCTGACGTGCATTGATCATGAGATCTGAGCAGAGGGTGTTGTGGCCATTTTATAACCTCACTTTGACAGTTATATGACAGAGTTTGATGATCTCCACAGTACATATGGCCTTCTTTATTAATGTACTATGTCCAACATAAAAAGTAAAAAGATGTTGGTATATAATGGCCTAATGGGTTCATTTTTATTGGGATTTTATTAGGATGATCGGATAGGTATCTTGAGAATTAGAGTGAGGAAGGAAATCAGAATGTCCTCGTGGATGTCTGGTATACCAAAAAAGAAAAAGGAAAAAGAGAGAATAGGAAAGATAATGGCCTTTTATTATGCCAGAAAAAAGAATATGGTGACAATGAGAGTGATTATATGATTACCAAAATATCCTATCCTTATATTTAAGTGCTGCTCAAATTGGTATTATCACATAATTCGTGTCGTAATAAAAAAGAAGGGTTATTTTATTCATCAAGTTAAATATTGAACATTTTTGACGGAAATGAATGAGGATTCCTCTCGAGGAGAACGAGAACGAGGTCCATATTCCCACCCTGATGGAAAAACTCATTCTCGTTTCCGTCCTTAAAAAGTCATCAAATCATAGAAATGAGAATATTTGTTCTATTCTCATTTCAATTTTCATGGTCAAACGTGCAATCAAACACAACAACACCCTGACTCTGATGTTTCAATCCTGAATCAAGCCATCCTGAGGCATCTCCCAATACAATCCTTGAAAGCAAATCAAACATCCAATTGACCACCTGATGCACCTTGATACCGTTCGATTTTGTTCATACAAGCCACCAAACCAACCCAATCTCAATAGCGGTATTTGTCTCAATACATCCATCCCCAAGGCTTAAATTGTCTGTTTATCTTCACAATTCTTTTCTATCCAAATTTCTCTTAAAAGGTGCTCAAACAAATCAAGTAACGGATTTACCCCTGCAAGTTTTTCAAGAAAATTTGGATGGAATTAAAACCTACAAAGGTATCTCCGTCAACCTGCAATGACATATCCACCATTTCATTTACACGGATCTCCCTTAGAGCATTCCCAACAGCTTCCCTATCCCTATTCACACTTTAAAGTGATTTGATGTTATTCACTAATATAGGGAATCACTTTTTGGCTTGTTCAACCAATAAATTTCCTATATTAATTCCCTATATCACTTAAAAACTTTAAAATTTAAAATTTCAATAATTTTTTTAATGACTTTCAATATATACATACATACATATGCATATTTTATATATATACACACACACATATATATACTAGTGGATGCCCGTGCCCCTGGCACGATTTAAATTTGTTCATGTTTTTCAGTTATGTGATCTGGCACGGGCATCCATCAATGAAGCTCCCCAGAAGTATAGGGCTAAAACCGTGACAGGGGTACGGGTCACACACATTCAACATTAGAATTGTTTAAATGAAAAACATTTATGAGCCACCTTTAGCCTTTTAAGGTGCAAGAGCCTTTAGTTATCCTGCTATTTCAACTTGGTAAAGGGAGATGCGTAAGATTTTTCTTTCAAGGAGCTACCAATTTCCAAGACACCAACAAAGAGACTTAAACAATTGATTTCTAGTAACAAAGCAGTTCCCGCAGGAACCCACCCGTGCCCCTGACACGGTTGGGCACGAATCTCTCTCTCACACCTCCCCCGACCCCTTCCTATTAATAAGACTAATCTATTTGACGTAAATATCTCACTAAATTTGTACTCAAAGTAAAACAACAATGCCATGCTGATAAATGAATAAGCGTATATGTACAATGCAAACATCAACAACTCAAAATTTATGTCATCAGCATGAGAACTTACACTTTGATATCCCTCTTCTTCTTTCCTAGCCATCAAAGCTACTTCACTTTTGATTTTCTCGGTCAAAAATATGGACGTGGACATAGTCATAATTTTTTCAGAAGAAAATTTTGATGATTTTAATGTGGTTTTTTCATCAGTCACCTATCGACCATTTTGACATGTTTTTGTATTTATGTGTATTTGATGCATTGAATCTATGACTTTAACTGTTATTCAGTACAGCTGAGAGTACGAAAAAAGAAATGGAATCGTCTAATAGAAAGGATCTCCTAAGCCTGAGTGACCCACAAGCTCCACTTGAAATGAATAGCTAATTGAAAGCTTTTCTCTCCTATCAAATTTAAGAAGTGTTGCCTCCAAAAAAAAGTTTTTATCCACTTGAAATGTGAAAATGCTGAGTTACATTTTTAACAAAACAATTCACATGCTTTATTGTAAACCTTAGTGTTGCCTGCTATACTTTAATTCCTTCCTAATATTTATTGTAAACTCTTAGTGTTTATTGATTAAGAAGGAATTAAGAGATCAAATGGTAAGGAAGGATTTGTAAATGATTCACATGCTATATCTGCTATATAACTTCCAAGGAATTGCTCCTAATCAATTACAATTTGGAACAGACTGCTATATATGAAAAACCCTCTCAACAGACTGTTATAATTACAATTTACAATTCACATGCTATATCCTAGAAACCCCTTAATCCACCAAGAATTAATGAAAAATCTAAATATAAAAAAAAACTAATGAATCTACACAGACTGCTCTTCCTCAACACCAACATGGAAAAATCCTCTCAGCAATGAGGAGAGACCCAAAGGAGTAAGAGAAAGACCCATTGTTCCTCTTTATCACCCATTCTCTACATAGTCTTCTTCGAGGAAGAATATCCTCTTTACCATCCTCCGGTCTGTACTTCTTATCTTTGAGTAACGTCAAAGGTTCAACTTCTGCAGTTTCTTGAAACACAAACCCTGTAGAGTGAAATATCTTAGCAACAGGATACTATATAGTTTAAGCATGCAAATACAGTTTTGTCATGGTTCTCGCAAGAGCAGATTGCATTACATTCTCTAAGCTTACATAAAATCATGGGCAAGGATAATAGTTCAACAACACATTCATTAGAAACAAACATTCAAAGAAGTTTCCACATTGCCTCATTCAGAATGTTGTTAGCAATTGAAAATGTAAACAGCATATTGAACATTCACCTGACACATAAATATCTTTATCTTCAACATAAATATCTTCATCTTCAACATCAAATTCCCCAAGTGCTCCAATTCCAAACCCCGGTGCATATTTTCTTGCTGAAAATTGACATCATGATTATCTTTAATATTCAAATATCAACATGCACTAATTTTTAGTAAAAAACAAACTTTGCTAGAGAAGAAAACCATTGGTAAAAAAAAAACTTGTCAAACATATGTTTAGTTTTGTCAAACATATGCAAGCAGCACACCAATTCAAATTCAGCAATGTATAGCAGGCATGCAACCATTGAAAATAGCTTACATGCAGATTTAGAGAAAATAGCAGGCATGCAACCATTGGAGGCCATAAAAGCTAAAGTCTTCAAAAGCACCATAACAAACTGATTAAAGATGCAATCATTCTTTGGCTATATATGCAGTTTCATAGAAGTTTCAGAGTCACAATGAATGATGAAAATAAAGTATACTCCCTAAGATAGATGATAGTCATTGCTAGTAATGCATCCAATTGCTCTAAGAGAGTTTCAAAGATTTAAGCCAAGTTTTGCTTAAATGTTTAGGATAGATGATAGATGATTGTCACTACTAGTCCTGAAAGCCAAGTTTTGCTTAAATCTTTAGTAAAAGCAGTAAAAAAGAAGGAAAATGCAAAGCAAGTACTCAAAAAAAAGCCAAAACATGCATTAAGATACCGATGCAATTGACCATATATAGGCTGCACTTTGTTCCGGTGTGGAATGGATCAGAGAAACAGGAATATAATAGCAGGATTTTAACAGCCATGAAGAGAGAGATAAGGTTGATTCATGGCCTCTTGATGGAGGAATGCTACATTGGTAATCAATCTTCTCCTTGAGCTCTTCTCTCCCAAGTTAATGCTCAAATTCAATGGAAGCATCTACTTATGTAATAAATCAAACTTCTGAGAGGATTTTAACAACCATGAAGAGAGAGATATGGTTGATTCAAGGCCTCTTGATGGAGGAATGCTACATTGGTAATCAACCTTTTCCTTGAGGTCTTCTATCTTTCAAGTTAATGCTCAAATTCAATGGAAGCATCTTCTGTCTTCTCTCATATCCAATTAAAAAAATAAATCAAACATCTGAGAGGAGTACACACTAACAATGTCATATACTTATGGATTGGAATATTCCTTCAAATTCAATGAAATTCTTCAATACCCAACATGCAAATCAACTCCAGCTAATTACAAATGCTAGCAAAAAGAAATTCAATGGAAGCATGTCATGGAAAGAACGAAATAAAAAATAAACTCACGTGGCACTACACGAAATAAAAAATAGTATTATATATATAATACTATTTTAATATATATATATTATAGACACATATACACATATATATATAATCTGAATCACTAATCATATTATTTATGCTGATGTGACAGAGAGAGTGTGTAAAATAATACTATTTTAAGATTTAAAGAATGAGTTTTGGTTCCCTAAATATAGGGAACCAAGTTGGTTTAGGGAATGACTATAGGGATAGGGAATCTGTTAGATGACACATTCTAATCATATTTCCTAAATTTAGGGATAGGAAATATGTTGAGAATGCTGATGGTACATACACAATTTCAAACATTGGACGGTTAGTACGACAAATACTGTTATTTGAATAAAGGCATAGAGACAGGAAAAAAAACCTACTTTAAACCTTCGATTTCTTTCTCATTATCAATTCCAACATCTATAAACATCTAAACCTATAAAATTTGCCAAGAAAGCTCCACCAACCACCTCTATTTGTGATCATAGGACCACCAGATGAGAGGACATAGGAAGAACAGGCTCTCTTGATCTTATGTGTCATTTAAGTCATTTGGTAGTGAGAGTGGACAAAGTACGAATCGCCCACCCGTGACCATTGCATGTGACCAAGAAGAGAGCTGTTCCTAATCAGTGACTCTCTCTCTCTCTCTCTCTCTCTCTCTCTCTCTCTCTAGCTATTGCATGAAATAATTCCCACAAAAAACACTAGAACAGAGTGTATTCGATTTTAGTAATACATCACAGATGGATTCCCACTCTTGAAATTCCCAACAAAAACTTATAGCATCCAGTGATTAATCTCTCTCGAAAAGAGCGAAAACAAGTAATTTCTTTTAGCAACATCTTTGATTTAGTAAGGAACATGCGTTCCTATTTTTATGGATGGTACTGTAAGAACTCTGATGAACAGATCGAAAGGGATAGATGAACCTAACCAGCAGTCACAAAAAGAGATGAAAAAGCTTGCATAAAGAATGATATGATAGTGAGTGAAAGAAAGGAATGATGTATTTAATTTTCCTTTGTAAAGTTGGTACGTGTGTAGGGTGAGTGAGTAGTGTCTTGTGTGGTGTGTGAGAGAGAGTGCATGCTTTGTGGCTATTTGAACTAGCCTTCCCTCCTTTCCTAGCAACTCATCTCTCTTCTATCTCTCTCTCTCTCTTCCCTGCCACACATCTCTATACTTGCAAACACATACAAACACAAGAGGGAAGTGCATGAGTGGGTTTACGTTGAAAGGCCTTTTGGTGGTGCTTCTACTTGTCTTCTTTGCAATGTGCTCCACCATGGATACATGCAAGGCTAGGAAGGGGAAGCATTGGAAGGGAAAGAAGTCTCCCATGTCCTCCCTGGCCAAAAAGAAAGCAAAAGGGAAGAACGGTGGTGGTGGTGGCCGGCATCACGGCGGCAAGTCCAGTCCATCACCAAGCCTGAGCCCAAGCCCAAGTCCGATCCCCGGAAAAGCTTATCCGCCGGCTCCGCACGCTGTGGTGTACAACGTATGTGATTTCGGAGCGAAACGCGACGGTGCCACCTACGACACTAAGATGCAAGGCTTTTTCTTGTTTCCTTATCCTACAAAACTACTTCAATCTCCGCGATTCTTCTGTAGACAATGCCGGTAGTTAATGTCAGTTAATTCAGTTGTTGGCCGTTTTTAGATAATTATTTTCAACTTTTACTAGATTATTAGTCCAATGTTTTTCTGTTTTGAGAATTAATCATGAAACTATGCTACACATAGTGTTATGCAATTTTTTGGTGGCAAAACATGATTTTCATACGTGTTAATGACAAAAATAATTTACATGCAACGCAGGCATTTGAGGCTGCATGGACTGCAGCTTGTAAGGTGGAGGCATCAACACTCTTGGTTCCTTCAGGGTCTCAGTTTCTCGTAGGACCAATCTCATTCTCAGGTCCTTATTGCCAGCCAAATATTGTATTTCAGGTAAAACTTTGCCCATATTCTAATTTCACAGTTCACATAATGCTAACATACATATATATATAAGAACTTTTAACCATCAGCAAAATACCTTTTAGGTCAAATAACACTTTGATACTTTATAGTTTTCAGGATTTGCAGTTTAGTACCACGAAGTTTAATGATTATTAAAAAATACCTGAAGTTACAAAATTGATCATTTTGATCCGACGGGCTAACTCCGTTATCAGTATTTCACGTCAAACCACTGATATGTTGATTTTGACTGGATTTTAATAATTTTGACTGGTTTTCGGGAATAATATATATAGAGACTGAGAGAGAGAGGGAGGGAGAGCGAGGGAGAGAGAGCGAGGCTCTCATCGTCGGACTCCGTCGGGGATACGGGAGACGAGGTCGTCGGACGCCTTCGAGATCCACTCTATGTCGGCCGGAGCTCCGCCGAGATCCACGCCGGAGAGAGAGAGAGAAAGAGAGAACAAGGGAGATGCGAGTAGAGATTAGAACGAGAGAGAGAGAGAGAACAGGGGAGATGCCAGTAGAGATTAGAACGAGAGAGAGAGAGAGAGAGAGAGAGAGAGAGAGAGAGAGAGGCTCTCCTTCCTACTGCATTAGTTCCTTACTGCATTAATTCTCCTTCTCCTTCCTCCTTCATTCCTTACGCCGTCGAGAGAGAGTTTACTTGTACTGCCTATCTTTGGCACATTACATGCCATTCTAAAAGTTTACTTGGTAAGGTTGGTTGCTAATTAGCTTCTTCTCCTCATCTTATAGACTTACACTGTGCTGCTGCCCAATGCAATAGTTACCTAGCTACCTACATATATATGTCATATAAGAAGTTAGTATGAGAGAGTTTTTTACTCTTTATCCACAGGTGGACAGGAGATACAACCATTACTGCGACCAGATGCAGATGGTAGAGAACTCTTTCGACGCAGTGATGGGCTTTGGGGCGGCGACACCATACACCGCGCTCGCTCAGAAGGCAATGTCAAGGCACTTCCGGTGCCTCAAGGATGCGATAGCAGCACAGCTGAAGCAGACGTGTGAATTGCTCGGAGAGAAGGACGGAGGTAGTAGCTCAGGCATCACCAAGGGGGAGACACCAAGGCTAAAGTTGCTCAACCAGAGCCTAAGGCAGCAGAGGGCCTTCCACCAGATGGCTATGATGGAGAAAGAAGCATGGAGGCCTCAGCGTGGTTTGCCGGAGCGTTCCGTGAACATTTTGAGAGCTTGGCTCTTTGAGCTCTTCCTCCACCCATTAGTTGTTCCTTCTTCCCCTCCAACCTCCATATATATCCTTTAATACCAACAGCTATATATCTTATCCACCCCCTTCATCGTTGACGTCCTCATCCGCCACCGGCCATGCATGGGATGACAACGACGAGGAGGACGAACTCGAGCGGGTTCTCCACGACGACGACGACGAGCACAAGTGGGTTCTCCACCACGACGACGACGACGAGCCCGAGTGGGTTCTCCACGACGACGACGAGCCCGAGTGGGTTCTCCACGACGACAATGAGCCCGAGTGGGTCCTCTCTCCTCTCTCCTCTCTTCTTCCTCGTTCCTCTCTGTTTTTTCCTTCTTCGTTCCTTACTAATGCAGTATTCACCGGACACCCCTGTTCTCTCTCTCTCTCGACGGCGTAAGGAATGAAGGAGGAAGGAGAATTAATGCAGTAAGGAACTATGCAGTAGGAAGGAGAGCCTCTCTCTCTCTCTCTCTCTCGTTCTAATCTCTACTGGCAGCTCCCCTGTTCTCTCTCTCTCTCGTTCTAATCTCTACTCGCATCTCCCTTGTTCTCTCTCTCCGGCGTGGATCTCGGCGGAGCTCCGGCCGACATAGAGTGGATCTCGAAGGCGTCCGACGACCTCGTCTCTCGTATCCCCGACGGAGTCCGACGACGAGAGCCTCGCTCTCTCTCTCTCTCCCTCTCCCTCTCCCTCTCTCTATATATATATATTATTATCGAAAACCAGTCAAAATTATTAAAATCCAGTCAAAATCAACGTATCATTGTTTTGCGGTGAAATACTGATAAGCTCGTCGGATCAAAATGATCAGTTTTGTAACTTCAGGTATTTTTTAATAATTATTAAACTTCGTGGTACTAAACTGTAAATTCTGGAAACTACAGGGTACCAAAGTGTTATTTGGCCTACCTTTTATATATAAAGATAAAAAGCCATGCAGACAGAAAATAGAGAATTTCAAATAACTCAAGGAAATCTTGACGCATTTATAATAAAATAACACATATAATTTAAACAATTGATCTCAGATCTGAATTGTAATTTCTAATATTCGACTGAAGATCACTGACTGTCAATTTATATATCAATATGAAACAAGATTTCTGATAGTAAACTTATCCTCAAAAGACATGTATAAATATCTAAAAAATCCTAACAAAAGAAATATATACATTTCATATAATCTAGTAGGATAACTGAACTCCAAGCACCTCCAGAGCTCGACGCGCCACCAAGAGTCTGTCTAGCTGGTGGTACGGAAGAAGAATTGACATCTGCACCTGCAAAACACAAACTGGGTATGAATGAGCAACAAAGTTCAGTAGGGTTCTACTATACGTTACACTGAAACGAAAGGAAACAATAAAATCACAGATTCCACCTCATCTTTAGGGAAAAACACACGTTACAAACACCGCCTACCCTAGGGCACGCACTTTGAAAACCTCCACTATCAACAGTCGTCCCTCACAAACCAAGCGCTCCAGCGCTGAAACAACATGATGTAGGACACAGGGGTGATACGTAACTCCCCCTACTGAAACTGAAATTTAGACTGTAACCTAGGATGACCTCTACTTGATGGCTAGAAGAACACCCATGTCCGTCCTAATTAATGGATGGGGAAACCCCTCTAACTCTTTTCTTAATTTCTCTATAATCAAAACTACAAACTCTACCTCCTATTTATAGAGAGACATATTATAACCCTAGGACTCTCAAATCCTAATCATACAATATAGGCGACTCAAGTCGGTCTCTTCCCAACTGACCCTTTACATGGACTCAATCCATTATATAAGCAATTAATTAATTACTGACTCATCAAACATAACTGAGACTAACTTTTGACTTAATTAACTAATGAAACTTTGGTTTTCGTCATATGACTCAACCCAATACCAGGATACCATATTCCGATCATATTGGAGGGTGTAAACCATGTTGTAAACTATAAAATCCTCTTGCTCAACTTCAGTGTGGATGTTTCCCCTGGCTATTGCTTCTTTGCTAGCCAATTTTTGTTTTGCGTTTAAACCCTTTTTTTGTGGTTGCTTGTGACTTATAATAGTGGGTCCATCAAGATTCTGGCTGCTACTGCTGTTGACATTGTGGTTTTAAAAAAAACACAGGAGGATATTGTTGCATAGAGTCCAATCCGGTGGTGTGCTTACATGGGCATTTAGGTTTTAGTCTATCTAAGTGATTAGATTAGTCATGACTCTAACCAATTAAGATAAGATTGGTCCTACTCTATAAATAGAGGAGTGAAACCTAACAACTATGAGATCTGGATAATACCCGTCTTTCTTATTCTCTTTAGGGTTACCATCTAGAACCCTAGGGTTTGGAGTGTGTGTGAGAGTAGAAGGCTCTAGTAGGCTTCTTCCAACGTAGCGAGGTTCTGGATCGAGACACGACGACTAGGAGATCGCATATCTGCATCGGAGTTTGTTAGGCAAACGAGATCTACGACGCTTCCGCACGAGGTATTTCATATACCTCATTATATGATAGAATCTCTAACATTGGCATCAGAGCCAGGTCATATTTGTTTTCGCTCCATGATCTGCATGTATTGACGTGGGTTCTGCCTGCTGTTTTTTGAATGATGGCAATATGCTTTGCTGCATGCTTTAGCCTCCTGTATAAATATATATGTTATCCAGAGCATGTTGGAAGTGGGTTTTCTTTTCTTTTCATTTCCTCTTCCTCTCCCTCGATGGCTTCGGAACAGATGATGATCGGCGACTTGGTGTCGCTTCATCTCCCATGACGTCACCTCATAGCCGGAGATCTCTGTGTGAGATCGGCGCCGACGAAGAAATGAACCGCAATGACGGCGGCCATGTGCCAGCGGCTGGGTGCTGCTTGCAATGGCAGATCGCGCATAGACGGCGATCAGCATGCCATCGTAAAATGCCGGCAATGAGTTCGAAGACGTCGAGACGCAATCCACGATACTACTCGGTCGGCAGCGATGATGGCGCTTGGGCAGCTCTGTGCTACCTACAACCGTCGTCGCCGGAAGGGAAGTATTCGACGCCGAGGCTAAGTGACAGGCCCTCGGAGACGTGATTGCTAAAGACGGCCGGAGTCGCCGTGGATCTCCGCGTCCGTCGCGAGGATCAAACAACGACAACCATGAGGGCCAATCTCCCATTGAGGGAGATGATGAACAGGGAATGGGTTTCGGATCCGTTCCGAACCCATGCTCTGTTTAGTTCTGTTATATATATACACTCTGTTCTGAAGCCGTGAGGGAATGAGTCATCGAGGGAGATGATGATGGACAGGGAATATAAAGGGACACTCTCCTTTCTTGCTCTACTTGTTGCTAATGAGCAGGGGCATGCTCTGTTTTATATATAACTCAATCTCCTATCGTGGGAGGTGATGAATAGTAACCCGGTACCTACCCAGTTTAATCCATGCCATCTGTATAGATATATATAAGGATTTTGCTAGAGGCAAGGATCTTGCAAGGACCATGCAAAGATCCTTGCCTCGTGGCCCAATCAGCGCGCGCCACGTGTCCCTCCCCACCAAAACAGATAATAGTCAGGCGGGGAGAGAGAGATTGGGTGCGGGTTTTGATTTTTCATTCTCCCTCTCTCCCCGGCGCGGCGATCTCCCTCTCTCCCCGGACCCCGACCTGTCGTCCCTCTCTCTCCGACGGCGGCGCCGGCTCCGGCTCCTCCTCCGGCATCCTCCGCGCGCTTCTCCTCCTCCGGCATCCGCGTAAGATACGATATGTTTCAAAATCCCTAAACCCCTCCCCGACCTCTCGTCCCTCTCTCTCCCCGGCACGGTGATCTCTCTCTCCTTCCCTCCCCCCACCACCCCCCTCCTCGTCCTCTCGTCACTCTCTCTCCCCGGCGCCGGCGTCAGCAGCCCCCAAACGCACGAGAAAGGCCATTTTTTTGGCGGTCTCTCGGTGGAAGGCGGTAGGGTTTCAAAACCGGGCGTCGGGGAGAGAGAGGGACGAGAGGTTGGGGATGGGGGCGATAGGGGGAGGGAGGGAGAGAGAGAGAATGCAAGGCGCCGGATTTGAGGGTGAGAGGTGGTCGGGATGGTCGGGGGCGTCGGGGGAGGGGGGCGGTGGGAAGAGAGACGGAGAGAATGAGAGAGAGAGAGAGAGAGAGAGAGAGAGAGAGAGAGATGTTGGCACCTCCTTTTCTCCCCGGTTTTGAAACCCTACCGCCTTCCACTGAGAGACCGCCAAAAAAATGGCCTTTCTCGTGCGTTTGGAGGCTGCTGACGCCGGCACCGGGGAGAGAGAGTGACAAGAGGACGAGGAGGGGGGCGGTGGGGGGAGGGAAGGAGAGAGAGATCACCGCGCCGGGGAGAGAGAGGGACGAGAGGTCGGGGAGGGGTTTAGGGATTTTGAAACATACCGTATCTTGCGCGGATGCCGGAGGAGGAGAAACGCCCGGATGCTGGTGGAGGAGGAGCGCGAACGATGCTGGAGGAGGAGCCGGGGCCACCGTGAGAGAGAGAGACAGGTCGGGGGTCCGGGGACAGAGGGAGATCGCCGCGCCAGGGAGGGAGGGAGGGAGAATGGAAAATCAAAACCCGCACCCAATCTCTCTCTTCCCGCCTGGCTATAATATCATTTGGTGGGGAGAGGCACGTGGCGCGCGCTGATTGGGCCACGTGGCAAGATCCTTGCAAGGTCCTTGCAAAATCCTTGCCTCTAGCAAAATCCTATATATAAAGGGGCATGCTCTGTTTCATATGAATATAAATATATATTTTTTGAGTCATACTATGTTTTTTGGGGGATAGCAACATGTATGATTGCATATTTAATCCATACTACCTTCCCCAGTTTAGTACTGCTGTAATTTTTTAATGTATGGTTGCTCTATGAATGTTATGCTTAGCATATCATGTCAAACACCAGAAATTTATATGCTTGCAGTTTGGTACTGTTTAAAAGTTTGCAAATTATGGTTGTATGCTTAAGTATTGGTTAGAATTTTCAGCATGTGGACTAAATTTTAGAATAAATTGCTATCTGAGCTCTTATTTTCAGATTTCGTATCTGAAGATGAGTTTGATAACTAAGTCCTTAATCCGCACTTTGTATAAAACAGAGAATGTATGTCATTCGTTAAATAAGTGTATGTATGCTTATGTGATATTGGATTTTACGTGAATTCAATGTCATTCTTCATTCATTATTTGTTAACGAATGATGTGGATAATGGGAAGTGTTCCCATATTTTATTCATAAATTAATTGGATACTTAATTCCAACCTGCACTATGAGAGATGATTACTAGCATCATGATGTTGCGAAATTTTCGATCTTATTGTGAAGGGAAGGAATTTTGTGTTTTTGATTAAGTTCTTGAATGAAATTCTTATGCTATGTGCCTAATCCTCTTTATTTTTTCCTGCTTTGTGCGATCATGTAGTACGATGGCCTCCAAAAACATTGTTGAACGCAATAGGATCGAAAAATTGAATGGACCGAAAATTTATGATATCTGGCATAGGAGGATTAAATACATCCTCAATGAGCAAGAGTTGCTCGATCACTTGACCAATGTTATGACTGCACCTGAAGAAGGGAACATTGCCCAACACCGTCGTGACCAACAAGCTTATGTTGATTGGTTCAAAAGGGACAGAAGTGCGCGCTTTATGTTACTGAGCTGCATGCACGATGACCTGATCGGAGAGTTTGAGAACTCTCCGACTTCCAAGGAAATGTGGGATCAGATGCGTCTGAAGTTTGGGGGCACCTCGGCTACTAGGCTGAGGGCTCTAACTTTGAGGTTTAACCAGTATGTCATAGACCCAAAGCAAACTATGGTTGAGCATCTTAGAACGATGTCTGCCATGATCAGAGAGATGAAGGCAGCTGGCACTAATCTCACTGATGAGCAACAAGTTCTGGCAGTCATCAGATCCCTTCCTGAGCCCATATGGGGCCATGTGAAATTGGTGCTAACACACAATGAAGGGATCAAGAATTTTGATGACATATCCCGGCACCTTGAGTTAAAAGTGGAGCACGTTAACGCGAACCGCGGGGCAGCATTCGTTGCTCATGCTGGACAACGCAAGGGCTACAAGCCCAAACGCAAGGGACATCAGAAAAGAGCTGGACGCGAAAAAGATCAGCTGAGCATCACCGAGGCAAACATGGTAAAAAAGAGAAATCCAAGCTCAAGTGCTATAATTGTGGTAACAGGGGTCACTTCGCTAAGGAATGTTCTGAGCCGAAGAAGGTAAGTCCTAACCCTGGATCTCTACAGACATTTGTTTGTTCACATGTCTTTGTTGCTCACACTCTCCTTGGTTGGATTGTAGACTCAGGAGCAACCAGGCATGTAGCCAAAGATCGAGCTGGATATGTAGATTATCATCGAGTCCCAGTGGGTAGACATTGTGTGATGATGGGCAATGGAGCGCAGGAAAATGTCTTAGGAGTTGGCACTTACCAACTCAAGATGCGTTCTGGGAGCACTTTGCTTCTACATGATGTGTTTCATGCACCCACCATTCGATGTAATCTGCTTTCAGTTCAAGCTTTGCTGCAATTAGGATTTCCTTTTCATTTTGAGGACGTCTGTTTGTCCATTTATCTAGGTCAAACCCTTTATGGTCATGGACATTTGGAGAGTAGTTTCTTTATGCTGGATCTGGATCCTCATTTGAATAATAACTGTGTTTTTATTGCCTCTTCTTCTTCTGATATGGAATCCGAATCTATTAAATGGCATGCAAGACTTGGTCATATAGGTGTTGACATCGATTTAAGCTAAGGCTAAGTCAACAATATTTGCGGAACTCTCCCGATCGAATCCGCATGCACCAAATCAAAACTGGCTCATACACAGCCGAGTCCATCCAAATTACCTACATTGTCCCGGTTTTAGGAATGAGGGTATTTTAGTAATTTTACCCACCCAAGGGTATTTTAGGAATTTAGACCAAAATAGATGTCTAAATCTCCCACTACACTCCAAAATAGCCTTTACATAGCTTTGATGGCATCCTAAATAAGCTGTGTAAATATAGGGGCGTTTTGGTAGTTTTCCACAGCATCAGGGGCATTATAGAAAATTCCCTGAAATAAATAAAGAAAAAATCCGAAAATTCAAAATAAACCCAAACAAATACCCAAACTCAAATTCGCCTAAGTCCCGGCCAGGGCGATGTGCGCGCGCACATGACTTGCATACATCAAGTCTAAAATATGCGCGTCACATAATGCGCGCGCAGGTGTCTATGACACGTGCAACATAGACGCGTCGTCATTAAAATATGCCCAAATCTAGGCAAAAATATACATGCGTTACCTAATGCGCGCACGTGTCCATGACACACACACAAGTCGCGCTGCCATGCGTCGCGCCTAAACAACCAGACCGAAAGGATATTTTGGTCATCTAACCCCAAGGGGCATTTTAGTCATTTCACATCTTCAGGGGTGTGAAAATCTAAAATAGAGGTATTTTCTCTACCCTGGGGGTATTTCGGTCCAAAATACATATGACCGATAAAAATGGTATTTTGGTAATTTACAACCGGTTTGCCCGGGATATTTCAGTAAATTCTCCAAATATCACATGAAATTCAAAATTCAAACAAGACATTCAAAATTTGGACAAATGTCCGACAGCTGGATAATTATTCAAATTCAAGATAAATACTTGAACATTGAATAAATATTCAAAATTCAAACAAGTTCACACATGAACTTGAAATTTAAATGGGACATTCAAACATACATTTGAAATTTAAATGCCAGATCTCAACCTCTCCGCATCTCAACAAACGCCAGATCTCAACCCCCTCGCCTGATGGTCAGAAGCAATCCTAACACCTCAGCTTCTTAATGATACACCCTGAGATCAAATCTCAACATCCCTGAGATATCCCATGATACGCTCCTGCGTATCTCACGGAGCTCTCAAACAGACTTCCAAACACCCCGATTCCTATAAGAAGAGGAGAAGTGGAACAGATCGGGCTGGCTGGCAAAAATAGAAAAGAAGGTTGTGGGCTGGCAAAAATAGAAAAGAAGGCTGCGGGCTGGCGAAAATAGGAAGAAGGGCTGGCGAAAGAACAAAAGTAGCAGAGAAAGAAAGAAGAAGAGAAGGCTTGGACGCGGAGGGAGTAACCCATCGCCGTCGCCGGCCTTGGGCCAGCCACAGGGCGTCGTCGTCGTCCAGCCAGAGGAAAGCTCGCCGTCGTCCCTGACCCAGTACAAAGAGCTCGTCGTCCAGTCGGAGGAACTTAAAGAACTCGTCATCTCTCTTCCAATCGGCGGAACCCAACGAAGCTCGTCGTCCAGCTAGAGGAGCCCGTCGTCGTCGTCCTTGAGCCAGTCAAGAGTGCCGTCGTCATCCTCTGTTCCAGCCGGAAGGATCCAAAGGAGCTCGCCGCCAGCCCAAGGAGGGAGCCCCGTCGCAGCCCTTTGATCCAGTACGAGGATCCGACCCCGTCCTCGTCCTCGACTCGCCGTGAAGCGTGAACCACACCTCCAGCCAGGTCCACGCCGCGGTCTCTCCTGTTGCCGTCCATCGTCAAAGCTTGGACGCCTCCTCAACTCGACGGCCGTCCACAGCCTCAAGCGCAGGGCGTCACGCCTACACCCAATGAGATATTCCCCTGTTTCCAGCAACCAGCACGATCAAACTTGGTGAACGGCGGAGCTCCATCCCCTTTGCTCGACGCGTGAGCAAGGTTCGACGAACCAGCTTTGACGCTCGGGCGGACCAGCTTTGACGCGGACAACACTCCATCGACACTCGGACGGCCCAGCCTTCGACGTTCAGACAGCACAAAGCTTCGACGTCACCAGCTTCGACGCGTGAATAACGCCAGTTTTGACGCTCGGATGACATTCTCCGGACTCCAGCAGCCCTGAGGATCCTGCTGTATTCACCAACTCCAACAGGAACTCAAAGCTTCGGTAACAAGGAACTCAAAGCTTCGGCAACAAGGAACTCAAAGCTCCGGCAACAGGAACTCAAAGCTTCGGCAACAAGGAATTCAAAGCTCTGCCAACAAAAACTCAAATAGCGTTCCTCCAACTTCAGTATTTCAAAATCCTGACAATGAAGGTGGCGGACCTAGACATTATTTTACTTCTTTGTTAATGTAAGAAGTTTATCGGATCTAGAATCGGAGGTGTAACCTACGGGATGTAAATGATGGATCTGCCTATTTAGCGATCCAGGGGTGTGGTGCCTGCAATTTCCTTGAACGAAATTGAAATAAAAAATGATATGCTCGGAAATAAAATAGAAATCTCGTCCCCGCGAGATCGACGTTTTATCCTCGAACATAATCTGGCACGCCCGGTGGGACCACACCTTACCTCCCATCTCTAGATCTGATATATAAATATATATATATATATATATATATTTATTTATTTAATATTTTATTTATTTATTTATTTATTTATTTAAATAAAAATGATGATTAAAAAAAATCATCATTGAAATCAAAATCAAAATATATCTTTACATCCTGACGAGTCTTCCTTCTTAAACGAAGGATATGGCACAAGCAAATATAGAAGCATTCATGACCATTTGCTTTGGAGATGTCTGGTTCGATATTCCGATGGGAAACAACGGCCTCCCAATACCTACGGCACCATCAAAAGTTTCTCTCTCTGCTCCAACGAAAGCTACCTCCGGAGGGCGAGCGAAGACTACTGTGAACAAACCTTGCGAAGAGATGATGACCGGCCAAGATAAAGTCACTGCTCACCGGAATAAGCGCAACACTAAAGCGTCCTCGATTGGATCTTGCAGCCGTCAAAGAGAAGCAATAGAAGCTGTCACAAACCTACCTCGTACACACCCGGAAGCCGGCGCTAAAGACAGCAAGTCAAAGACGTCGGCAGGACGGAACGGATCGGGTCACCAAACAAAGCTGGACGTTTTGCGAATTTGTCCGGGGGCAGTTTCGCGTGTCGAGGACTCTTCCGCTGGATTTCGCATCCACCAAATTCAAGACCTCAAAGCTCCCACAAGCAAGCCAAGCACGCTCTCGGTGGTGGCCAAAGAACAAAGAGAGACAGATGCTTTGCGAAGGCGTCCAGGGGCGACTATTCGAGGTGAACCTGTCTCTACCGACGATGATGTTTTCATCCCCGTCGTTTCTAAGAGAAAATTGAAGACATTGGCCCAGAGAACCTCCAACCAAAAGAAGCCAAGCACTGAAGCACAAAAGCGACTGGGAGCAGTCGTTCGCGTCGGATCTACTCCGACGAGTAACGAAGGCTTCTCCCTCTCTGCTTCCAAGAGACAGCCCAAGATGCCTGACAAAACCCCTGTGATTCAAACAATCTCGGCATCGTCTGCAGAAGACTTAAAAAATAAAACCAAAATAATATCTGCTGAACAAGTAAAAATTAATCCTAAAGTTACATACGAAGCTCGCTTCGAGATGTATGACAAACCTTGGATTGGCCTTCATGCGACGGGGAACGACGAGGAGTCGATTCACGTCCGGCACTGTTACATCCAGCCCCTTCGTGCAGAATATGAGCGTCAAAGGAGGAACGCGAAGCCGAAGTACTCGACTACTCAAAATTACGTCGAGGATATGAGGATAACGTACGCGTACTACCTCACTCAAGAGCTGCAAAGCCTCCAAACTAAAGCAAGCTTTGATGCGAGCAACAGGAACGCCTATGTCAGTGAGAATACTCTCCAGCCCGAGGGAAGCCATAATGCTTCACGGCTTACTCATCTTCCTGTCAAGACAGAGAAGCCCGTTGGAAAGAAGAAGAAGGCGAGTTCAAAAGCGACGGAGAAGCCCGTTGGAAAGAAGAAGAAGGCGAGTTCAAAAGCGGATGTGTACCGCCCTTCTTTCCACGACACAAACTCAAGCCATACATACTATGGATCGTCGCGTAATGCCGATCAATCCGAGACTTCATCACCGAGATGCGGCAGCACAAAAGGAGTCCTCCAGGAGAACATATTCAACATTTTTACAGCAATGCCCGTCGGGGTCCAGGATGACGAAATTTCCACATCAAGTAAAACCTCCTCAAATGTTCCGGCAAAGCGACGGAAGAGAAAGCCCATTGTTGAGCAACCTCGGCATGACATCATCGTCAACCTGCCTTCGAATCGCCCGCACACTAGGAGTGCCACACGCTCTCTAGGCAACAAAGATGTGACTTCGGAGGAGTCATATGCAGACAAGGACGTGGCTTCCGAGGCGTCATACGAGGACGAATTTCGTCCACTCCCCGAGTCTCCACCAAATAACTCACTCGCAAAGACATCCTTTCCGCCAGAGCCCTACCAAGTCCTCGCTACTTCGGTCGAGGAGGAGCTAGAGCAACTACGGAATGCCCTACATCTGAAAGATGCTGAAATAGCCAGCCTGAGGACTCAAATACCTGAAAACAACTCACATGCCGAGAACCACCCTCATGAGAATGCACCACCAAATATGGCACCTCTCGATGTTGTACAAAAAATGGTCGCCGAGAGTGTCAGGGCCTTCCATATGCAGAATCAATATGCCATGAGGCCGGGATACATGAAGCCGTATCCAGCCGAAATTGACTTGGTCCCGTACCCAGCAAATTATCGGCACCCTCAATTTGCCAAGTTCAACGGGAATGGATCCCCACATGAGCATATTGCTCACTTCTTAGCGGCTTGCCAAGACACGGCTCACAACGGCGCGTTGCTTCTACGTCAATTTGTCCAGACTTTGTCCGGACCAGCATTTACTTGGTATAGTAAATTGCTTCCGGGATCCATCAATTCATGGGAGCAGATGCAAGAAGCATTCCTCCAAAGATTTTATAGCACCCAAAGGACTATCGGAATTACAGAGCTCACTCAAACCGAGCAGAGCCAGCATGAGAAAGCTGCTGATTTTATCAACAGGTGGAGGAATCTAAGTATCCACTGCCCACAACCCATCGCAGAACCTGAAGCTGTGCGGATGTGCATGAAGAACCTACGGCCGGAAATGGCCCTCTACCTGCAAGGTGTCCGTCCGCTTTCTTTCGAGGAGCTGACTTCCAAGGTCACCGATTTCGAGAAATATTTACATCACATGGTTCGCAAAAATGATAACGCGGACAAAACTTTCGACCGTACAAGAAAGGACAAGGCTCTTCCTAAAGGGAAAGCTGTGCTCCAGACTTCGACAACGCAAATATCTAGACCGAAGGAGACTTACATTCCCAGAGAGCTGCCTCGGTCTAGAGATCCCTCGTCCGATTTCATGCAACGGCGAGTGAAGACCCTCAAGGAAAGGATCGAAAAGGAGTATTCCTTCCCTCGAGAGGAGGTCCCTGATATCTTCAAAGGTCTGCTGGATCTCGGACTCATAGAGCTCCCGGAGTCGCGGCGCCCTCATGAAGCAAACAAAGTTAACGAGCCAAAGTATTGCCATTATCACAGAATACTTGGGCACGCGCTCGAAGACTGCTTCGTCCTCAAGGATCAAATCCAGAAACTAATTGATGACGGAGTCATGGATGCCGGGCTGCTGAAGAAGCTCCAGAAGGGCAAAAAGGTAGAATCAACACATATGATTACTACCGGAGCACACCCCGAATTCCCATACGACGAGTACACCCCATCAACACCTCCTTATGAAGAAATGGACTATGTCCCTCAGGCACCCCCCTATTTGCCCATTGAGAATAGATATACATCTATCTCTCCATATGAGCGAGACGAAGAACATGTAGCCCCCATTCTGACACCTGCCGAGGGATGTCTATGGCCTACTTTGGAGGAGGTATATTACTCCAGCTTGGATGATGATGATACACTATCTGACTTCGAGCCCAGTTATGATCGCTACGGGAGGCCCTATATCAACAAAAGGCAAAGGAAGAGACATGCCTTCAAGCAAAGGATCAAAGCGGCTAGATACGCTCCCCCGAGACCTCCGCTCCCTGAAAATTGGCAGCTAAGGCCCAAGCGGCGCAGATCTCCAAAATACAAGATTCTGAGGAAAGTGATGGACCGTGAAGAGATCAAGGAGTTCATCCACCAAGTTTCCGTAGATCTTCAAACTAGAAAACCAAATGTGCCAGAAAATAGCACCTCTTGGGATCACTACTCCTGCTGCACCATCGGGGTCGTTGAAGAGGATGACGAGTCCCTCTGCTTCCAAGAAGAAGAAAAGGCCGAAGTCCATGAAATCATCACCCGCTCCGGGCTCCGACTTCCAGACTCTCAACCCTCACAACCAAGAGGAAGGGACCCAGAACCACACCAAGCAATGCAAAATAATGACTTGGATACGAGTGTCGTTTTCTATGTTATCGACGCTCGAACTTCTTATAACGCGCTGCTAGGAAGACCTTGGCTCCATGAGTATAAGGTCGTTCCTTCAACGCTACACCAATGTTTCAAATATCAAACTCCAGAAGGCGATGTTAAAAGGGTGTTCGCTGACACAAAGCCGTTCACCCCAGGAGAAGCATTCTTCGCAGACGCCAAGTTCTACCTAGAACCGCCGCTGAAGCCGAAGAAGCCAGACCCCACTCCTCCGGAAGACATGGGCTTCACGAAAAGATTCACCGCAGAAGTCCAGCAAGGGAAAAAGCCACCTCAGAAGAAAAGATGTACCGCTATGTGCCAAGCAGTCAAAGAAAGCCTGGAGACCCAATATTCACCATTGTCAAAGAGAGGCCTTCTAAATCCCTTCTCCACGAATTTCCGATACCACTCCCAAAGATCCTTCCTTCACAAATCAAACCTTTACCAACAAAAGCGAAAGGTCATGCGGGTCAAGAATTGGGCAATGAAGTTGAAGAGGGAGCAGAATACAAGCAACCCATCAAGTTTGTACAAGTTTCTCCGATTGTGTCTGATCCAAATGCCGCAAACACGATCCTCCCCATACCCTTTTATGACCCAAAACCATTGCATATGATCTCTCAAATGGGATATGATATAAACTCGGGCGAAGGCTTACGCGAAGGCCGAGGTAAAAGACAACCTTTTGAAGACATTCTTACAGAAGCACAAAGAAAAGCCATTCGCTACGGCGAAAACTTAATATTTGACGGAGCAAGACTCGGATACGAGTTCCAAGTATGCGCCACTTCTACAGAGTTCATTGATCTTCAAGAAGCACCACTACAACTCGAAGACGGTGGTCAAGCAACCATTGATGAACTAGAAGAAATTAATCTGGGGGCTGAGGATGATCATCGTCCCACCTTCATCAGCTCACATATGACGGCGGACGAGAAGAACCAGTTTGTTCTCTTCCTTCGTGAAAACCAGGACGTGTTCGCTTGGAGCTATAAAGAGATGCCCAGCTTGGATGTCGATGTGGCTGTCCACCATCTCTCCATAGTAGAAGATGTCCACCCTATCAAGCAATCTCAAAGGCACTTTCGACCCGAGTTGATTCCAAAAATCATCGCCGAGGTCGACAAGCTCACGAAAGCAGGCTTTATTCGAGAGGCCCAATATCCAAAATGGCTCGCAAATATTGTTCCTGTGAAAAAGAAGAATGGGCAACTTAGGCTTTGTATAGACTTCCGGGATCTAAACAAAGCTTGTCCAAAAGATGATTTTCCATTACCCATAACCGAACTCATAGTCGATGCCACTACCGGCCATGAGATTCTGTCCTTCATGGATGGAGATTCGGGATACAATCAGATAAAGATGGCTCCCGAAGATGACAAGCTCACTGCTTTTCGTACACCGAAAGGCATTTTCTGCTACACAGTAATGCCATTTGGGTTGAAAAATGCCGGGGCCACTTACCAAAGAGCCATGACGGTTATCTTCGACGATCTACTTCATGATATTGTAGAATGTTACGTCGATGACTTGGTGGTGAAAACAAAACACAGAGAAGACCATTTCGAGCATCTGACTAAAGTCTTCGAGAAACTCAGACGCCACAATTTAAAGATGAACCCCATGAAATGTGCATTTGGGGTTACCTCCGGCAAACTCCTTGGGTTTGTGGTTCGCAAACGAGGAATTGAAGTCGATCCTGCCAAAGTTAAAGCGATTCTGGAGATGCCTCCGCCCCGGAATCTTCGTGAACTTAAGGGTCTTCAAGGTCGGCTCGCCTATATACGCAGATTCATCTCCAATCTGTCAGGCCGTTGCCAACCATTTTCCCACCTTATGAAGAAAGGGACACCCTTCGAATGGGATAAAGCTTGCCAAAACGCATTCCAAAGTATAAAAGAATATCTCATCAATCCGCCGGTTCTCGCCTCTCCCGTCAAAGGAAAGCCCTTGATCCTCTATACGGCAACTTTGCCCGGGTCATTAGGAGCTTTACTTGCACAGCATGACGACGAAGGCAAAGAGAGAGCTCTCTACTACCTTAGTAGAACTTTGGTCGGAGCCGAGCACGGTTATCCGGAGATGGAGAAGGTGTGTCTATCCCTGGTGTTTGCCACTCAAAAGCTTTGGCACTATCTTTTCGAGCATCCAGTGCAGCTCGTCTCCAAAGCCGACCCCCTGCGATATATTTTAAAGAAGTTGGTCCTCTCCGGACGACTTGCAAACTGGGCCATGTTATTTTCACAGTTCGACATAACCTATGTTCCACAGAAAGCTGTTAAAGGACAAGCGCTAGCAGACTTCCTCGTCGCGTTCCCAGTACCAGATGGCTCAGCTATAGAAGACGACCTTCCAGATGAAGAAGTTTTTGTTGCTGACATTCAACCTCCTTGGGAGATGTATTTCGATGGAGCTTGCAGGCGCTCGGGAGCGGGGGCAGGGATAATCTTCGTCACTCCAATACAAGCCTTACTCCCATATTCTTTCGTACTCACTTCGGCGTCATCCAACAACATGGCGGAATATGAAGCCCTCGTCATTGGACTAGAGATAGCATTGGAGATGTGAATGGACCCACTCATTGCCTACGGGGACTCCAAATTAATTATAAACCAGCTCCTCGGCACCTATGCGATCAAAAAGGAGGAGTTAATCCCATATTTTCTTAGAGCAAGACAACTTATTGATTGCTTTAAGGAGCTGAAAATCCAACATGTTCCACGATCCCAGAACCAAAAGGCGGACGCACTAGCCAGTCTAGCAGCAGCTATGGTTCTTTCGCCCACAGAAATATTATAAGTCAGAGTCGAGGAAAGACGAGTACTCCCTCCTTTACTCGAGGAAACTCCAAGCAATTTATGCCGGCATTCGTCAACAAAATCTCCACAATAGATACACAGATGAACAACTGGAGAACTACCTTCCTCGACTACCTCAAGTCCAGGATACTTCCTATGAATCCCCAAGAAAGATTGAGGATAAGAAGAAGGGTCACAAAATACTCCTTCATGGACAACGTGTTATACCGAAGGTCTTATGATGGACTCCTGCTACGATGCCTCTCCAAGTGAAGAAGCAGCTTCAGCCCTCCAAGAAATCCACTCAGGTGTATGCGGAGCACATCAATCAGGATCCAAGTTATATCACCAGTTGAAACACTTGGGATATTATTGGCCTTCGATGGTGCGCGACTCCATTGAGTATGCTAAAAAATGTCACGTGTGCCAAATACACGCGGACTTTATACACCAGCCTCCGGAGCCGCTACATCCTACGAGCATCTCATGGCCCTTCGAAGCATGGGGTATGGATATCGTGGGTCCCATTCAACCATCTTCCTCAAATGGTCACTCCTACATCCTGGCGGCAACAGACTACTTCCCAAATGGGCAGAAGCCATTCCCTTAAAAAATACAAGGGGGGAGACAGTAGTACAATTCACCAAAACACATATTGTTTACCGATTTGGGATCCCTGCGAAACTCATATCGGACAACGGCACACCTTTCAAAAATAGAGACATGGAGAGGTTTTGTGCCAAGCACAAAATTAAACATCACTTCTCGTCGGCATATAACGCCGCGGCTAACGGACAAGCGGAGGCCTTTAACAAAATCCTCTGCAAGCTCCTAAAGAAAGTCGTCCACAACAACAGAAGAGAATGGCAAGAGAAACTTCTGGAGAATCTCTGGGCATATCGTACCACGATGATGACTCCAACGGGGGCAACCCCATATTCGCTCGTTTTCGGTGGAGAAGCTGTACTTCCTCTCGAAATCCAAATTCTTTCCCTCATGGTCGCCATACATGAGAATCTGACGAAAGATCGAGCAGCAAAATCAAGGCTCGATGAGCTCGACAGTCTAGAAGAAAAGCGCATCGAAGCTCAGCAAAAGCTAGAGATGTACCAAGCAAGAGTCTCTAGAGCCTTTGACAAAAAGGTGAAACGCCGTTCGTTCAAAGTTGGGGATCTCGTCCTTGCTGTAGTTCGACCCATGGTCGTCACCAGAAGAACCCAGGGAAAATTTGATCCTAAATGGGAAGGACCTTTCATAGTTCAAGAGGTCTACACCAACGGAGCCTACAAAATTGTATCACCGGATGGCGAATATGCTCCGCCGCTAGTGAACGGCAAATTTCTCAAAAGATATTATTCCTAAATATAATGCTCCAAGCTTCACGAGCCTAAACTGAAACAATATTACTCTAAGCCTTGCGAGTATAAACTATAGGCACAACATTTTCTCATCCACAATGCTCCAAGCTTCACGAGCCTAAACCGTAAGCAACAATACTCCAAGCCATACAAGTATAAACTGTTGGCAAAACAGAAATTTTAACACACAATGCTCCAAGCTGCACGAGCCTAAACTGAAGCAATATTACTCTAAGCCTTGCGAGTATAAACTATAGGCACAACATTTTCTCATCCACAATGCTCCAAGCTTCACGAGCCTAAACTGAAGCAATATTACTCTAAGCCTTGCGAGTATAAACTATAGGCACAATATTTTCTCATCCACAATGCTCCGAGCTTCACGAGCCTAAACTGACAGCACACAAAATATATATATATGCTCCGAGCTTCACGAGCTTAAACTGACAGCACACAAAAAATATATGTACGCTCCAAGCTTCAAGAGCCTAAACTGATAGCAAAAATAAAATTGCTTTGCATTTTGCAAGTACACATTAATATGGGCGTAAAGGAACAGTCTCTAAATGCTCTGCTCCTATCTACCTTGTGCTCAACAGGAAAGGTGTGTATACACACACACATGCCCTTGAACTCATCCAAATTCCTGAATCAACAGAAAATCCTCAAAGAAGTGTTGAAATGTTTACTGTTGCATTGCAACATGTATCAGCTAGGTAGATCATTTGATTTATTTCGCATACATTGGGAGTAAACTGAATGCTGCCGTCAAATGGGTAGCATGAAATATTCAAGGAAAGAAATTTCATAAATCAATCACATGATTTTCAAAAAAAAAATCGAGGAACATCACTCAAGCCACAATATGCCTCCATCGGAGGTCTTCAAACGAACCTTGCAGAAGAGGCCGGCGTGAATTCTCCAAATCTCCGGGACGGTGCATGGCTTTAGTAGCTCCGGATGGTGTATGTTTCCTCAGACCTCTAGCAGCATGTCTGCGTCGACGCTCCCCTCAAGGTTTCAACAGTGCTCCGGCGCCTCCAGAGCCTCAACCGCCCTCTGTGGCCGCCGTCTCCTTCCTTGCCACCTAAGAAACCCCCTGGAGAAGCAAAATGACCAGCGGAGTTTTGAAGCAAACACGGCAGAGCAGAGAAGAAAGGAAGAGCGCGGAAGAAAGAAAAAAAAAAGAGCAACACAGCAAAAAAAAAAAAGGAAAAAAAGAAGGAAGCTAGAACCAAACAATAGAGAAGAAGAAGAAGAGTAGAAGGAAAAGAAACCTCAGAGGGGAAACCAAAATCCTCGCCGGCCTCCGTCATTAACTTCCTTCTTCTTCACCGTCAGTAACTTCCTTTATAACTACTATCTCCCTCCTTGCTGAAAAGCTTTCGAAGAAGCAAAACAATCAGCTAAACCTTGCGGTAAACGAAGAAGAGACCATAAAAGAAGAACGCAGGAAACAGAGCAAAGAAAAATGAAACAAAACAGAAGAAATGAGGGAAAGAAAGAGGAAAAAAAGGATGCCCTCAGGCTGGTCTTATCTACCACGGCTGGAGCCCCTCTTCACCACCTGAGAAACTTCCTGGAAAAGCAAAGATGTCACCTAAGCCTTGAGGCAAAGATGAACATGGAAGAAACAGGGGAATGGGTTCCAAAACATTGGCTGGCAACTGTAGCTTTTTCATGGGTTTGTTAGCATGCTCTGTTTCGGCTTCATGCTGCATCAAGCTCGTTGCTTGACTCCAACAAATGGGCTGTGTTAAAATCTTCCAGTGCCCGAGTCTAAGCATTATACAACAACCTTGGCGAATTCCCATGGGTTCGCTCGCACTCCTTGCCATTGTCGTTCACCAAAAGTGATTGCAAGACATCCATATGTTGCCGGATTGCTTGATGTCCTTCTCCAAAAGTATCGAGCTTACTAGATATCTCCAATGACACTCTCCAAAAATATAGCAGGAGAAAAGAAAAGTATGCGGAAATAAAGAAGATGCGGCCAAAACAAAGAAACAGAGCATGCATATGCGGAAATAAAAAAGGCATGGGCATGCGATCCAATCAAAATAAAATGCATCAACTATTGGAAATAAAAAAGCACCTTCAACAATCAAGATATGTGATTAAACAGAGGATGAGGAAGACCTGGGTAAAAGAATCTAAACCCTCGTCGAGCTCCTTCTCCCCTCTGTCAAGAGCTGAAAACTCTCCGTCACCAAGTTCTTGAGAAAAGAAAGCTCTCTGGTTGTGAGAAGCTCTCAAAAAAGAGGCGCGCGAGCGGAGTAATCCAGATATATATCGGATTCCTAAGCGATCTCGCCAAACTACCGATATTGAGAGTTATCGAGCTGTTAAGAAAAGGGGGAAAAGTGAAACTGGTTTTGGAAGAGTTCAAAATAAATTAGAACTCTTCCCAAACTAAATCTTAGCCGGATTGCACCAAAGTAATCCAACCGAAGCAGGGGTTTTGGTCTTACGAACACCAAATAGTCCTAATCCTACCTGGATTCCCTTGGCCAGGTCCAAACTTAAATCAAACACTTTGTCCAAAGATTTTGAAACAAAAAGGTATGTGGCAACAACTTCAGTCACATACTGATCCACAGGATAAAGACAACATGCTTGTGCATATAAATAACACAGGCAAGTAAACCAACCTTTGTGATGCCCAGCCAACATATACATCACGGTAAAGCATCACTCACATTATTCAAAGTTTCCAAATTTCACAGGAAATCTTACATCAAATGAAATCGCTATACCAACACAAAATTTTCGAGCCTTGCGAGTTCAAATCACATAAGTTTCACACGCAGTCCTCGAGGGGGCATCTGTTGACATCGATTTTAGCTAAGGCTAAGTCAACAATATTTGCGAAACTCTCCCGATCGAATCCGCATGCACCAAATCAAAACTGGCTCATACACAGCCGAGTCCATCCAAATTACCTACATTTTCCCGGTTTTGACGGCATCCTATACAAGCCGGAGGAATGAGGGTATTTTAGTAATTTTACCTACCCAAGGGTATTTTAGGAATTTAGACCAAAATACATGTCTAAATCTCCCACTACACTCCAAACTAGCCTTTACATAGCTTTGACGGCATCCTAAATAAGCTGTGTAAATATAGGGGCGTTTTGGTAGTTTTCCACAACATCAGGGGCATTATAGAAAATTCCCTGAAATAAATAAAGAAAAAATCCGAAAATTCAAAATAAACCCAAACAAATACCCAAACTCAAATTCGCCTAAGTCCCGGCCAGGGCGATGCGCGCGCCATGCGCGCGCACATGACTTGCATACATCAAGTCTAAAATATGCGCGTCACATAATGCGCGCGCAGGTGTCTATGACACGTGCAACATAGACGCGTCGTCATTAAAATATGCCCAAATCTCGGCAAAAATATACATGCGCTACATAATGCACGCACGTGTCCATGACACACACACAAGTCGCGCTGCCATGCGTCGCGCCTAAACAACCAGACCGAAAGGGTATTTTGGTCATCTAACCCCAAGGGGCATTTTAGTCATTTCACATCTTCAGGGGTGTGAAAATCTAAAATAGAGGTATTTTCTCTACCCTGGGGGTATTTAGGTCCAAAATACATATGACCGATAAAAATGGTATTTTGGTAATTTACAACCGGTTTGCCCGGGATATTTCAGTAAATTCTCCAAATACCACATGAAATTCAAAATTCAAACAAGACATTCAAAATTTGGACAAATGTCCGACAGCTAGATAATTATTCAAATTCAAGATAAATACTTGAACATTGAATAAATATTCAAAACTCAAACAAGTTCACACATGAACTTGAAATTTAAATGGGACATTCAAACATACATTTGAAATTTAAATGCCAAATCCCAACTCCCTAAGCTGGAGGGTTAGGAAATCCTAACCTCTCCGCGTCTCAACAAACGCCAGATCTCAACCCCCTCGCCTGATGGTTAGAAGCAATCCTAACACCTCAGCTTCTTAATGATACACCCTGAGATCAAATCTCAACATCCCTGAGATATCCCATGATACGCTCCTGCGTATCTCACGGAGCTCTCAAACAGACCTCCAAACACCCCGATTCCTATAAGAAGAGAAGTGGAACAGATCGGGCTGGCTAGCAAAAATAGAAAAGAAGGCTGCGGGCTGGCAAAAATAGAAAAGAAGGCTGCGGGCTGGCGAAAATAGGAAGAAGGGCTGGCGAAAGAACAAAAGTAGCAGAGAAAGAAAGAAGAAGAGAAGGCTTGGACGCGGAGGGAGTAACCCATCGCCGTCGCCGGCCTTGGGCCAGCCTCAGGGCGTCGTCGTCGTCCAGCCAGAGGAAAGCTCGCCGTCGTCCCTGACCCAGTCCAAAGAGCTCGTCGTCTAGCCGGAGGAACTTAAAGAACTCGTCATCTCCCTTCCAATCGGCGGAACCCAACGAAGCTCGTCGTCCAGCTAGAGGAGCCCCTCGTCGTCGTCCTTGAGCCAATCAAGAGTGCCGTCGTCATCCTCTGTTCCAGCCGAAAGGATCCAAAGGAGCTCACCACCAGCCCAAGGAGGGAGCCCCGTCGCAGCCCTTTGATCCAGTTGGAGGATCCGACCCCGTCGCCGTCCTCGACTCGCTGTGAAGCGTGAAGCACACCTCCAGCCAGGTCCACGCCGCGGTCTCTCCTGTTGCCGTCCATCGTCAAAGCTTGGACGCCTCCTCAACTCGACGGCCGTCCACAGCCTCAAGCGCAGGGCGTCACGCCTACACCCAACGAGATATTCCCCTGTTTCCAGCAACCAGCACGATCAAACTTGGTGAACGGCGGAGCTCCATCCCCTTTGCTCGACGCGTGAGCAAGGTTCGACGAACCAGCTTCGACGCTCGAGCGGACCAGCTTTGACGCGGACAACACTCCATCGACGCTCGGACGGCCCAGCCTTCGACGTTCGGACAGCACAAAGCTTCGACGTCACCAGCTTCGACGCGTGAATAACATCAGTTTTGACGCTCGGACGACATTCTCTGGACTCCAGCAGCCCTGAGGATCCTACTGTATTCACCACAGGAACTCAAAGCTTCGGCAACAAGGAACTCAAAGCTTCCGCAACAAGGAATTCAAAGCTCTGCCAACAAAAACTCAAATAGCGTTCCTCCAACTTCAGTATTTCAAAATCCTGACAATGAAGGTGGCGGACCTAGACATTATTTTACTTCTTTGTTAATGTAAGAAGTTTATCGGATCTAGAATCGGAGGTGTTCCCTACGGGATGTAAATGATGGATCTGCCTATTTGGCGATCCAAGGGTGTGGTGCCTGCAATTTCCTTCAACGAAATTGAAATAAAAAATGATATGCTCGGAAATAAAATAGAAATCTCGTCCCCGCGAGATCGACGTTTTATCCTCGAACAATTGGTCAAGAAAGGTTAACTAGGTTGGCTAGAGAAGGGTTTTTGGGCTCTCTCGCCAAAGTGAACCTACCTACATGTGAGCCTTGTCTAGCAGGTAAAGCTAGTAGAAAGCCTTTTGGTAAGGCTACTAGAGCCTCACATCCTCTTGAGCTAGTTCACTCGGATATTTGATGTCCAATGAATGTTAAGGCACGTCATGGCGCTTCCTATTTCATAACATTTGTTGATGACTTCTCCAAATTCGGCTTTCTATATCTGTTGTCTCACCGCTCAGAAGCTTTGGATTGTTTCAAACGCATCCAGGTAGAGGTTGAGAATCAAAAGGAGAGGAACTTGAAAGTTCTCCGCACAGATAGAGGCCGAGAATATTTATCTGATCAGTTCAGAAATCTATGTGAGAAGAAAGGGATAAGAAGACAGCTGACGATTCCTGGCACTCCGCAACAAAATGGTGTTGCAGAGAGAAGAAATCGTACCCTCCTAGACATGGTTAGGTCGATGATGGCGCAGGCTAATCTCTCGATTAGTTTTTGGGGAGATGCTTTGTTAACTGCAGCCTACATCCTTAACCGAGTGCCTTCAAAGTCAGTCCCAGTCACTCCATATGAGTTGTGGATTGACAGAAAGCCTAACCTGGAAAATTTGCGTCCATGGGGAGCTTCTAGGTATGTTCACAATCCATCCCATAGATATGGAAAATTGGGTCCTAGAGCTAATAAATGTGTTTTTATTAGATACTCAAAGCACTCAAAAGGATACGTTATGTACGGTGAACACCCAGATGGCGGGATGACTGAGATAGAATCGCGAAATGTGGATTTTCTAGAAGAGGATTTTCCAAGCATTGGTGAAATACAAAAGGATCTCCAACTCTATTAGTTAGAGGAATCCCATGGAGACGTATCGACATCCCAAAGGTATGATGAGGAAATAGAACCTCAGCATATAGATGCCAGAGATAGTGGGAGTGATCTTTTACCTAGTGGGAGTGTACCACCAGGAGACTCTCAGGATCTACAACCACGTAGAAGCCAACGAGGAATAGTTCCTCGTCGTCGCTTCGATATTGAAAGCGAGTCTTTCATGAGCATACATGTGGATGCTGATGAGCCAGCTTCTTATAAGGAAGCTTTAATTTCACCAAATGCTGGGAAATGGCGTGCTGCAATGGAGGATGAAATGAACTCAATGGTTAAGAATGATGTGTGGGGGTTAGTTGATCTTCTGCATGGGCGCAAGACCATTGGCAACAAATGGGTCTTAAAAATCAAACGCAAGGCTGATAGATCAATTGACAAATATAAGGCCTGACTCGTGGCGAAACGCTATACCCAAAAGAAGGGCGTAGACTATGAAGAGACATTTTCTCCTGTGGTGAGATTTGCCTCGATTAGCCTCATCCTAGCTATCGTCGCTCATCTAGATTTGGAATTGTTTCAAATGGATGTCAAAAAAGCATTTCTCAATGGAGAACTAGATGAAGAGATTTACATGGATCAACCATTAGGGTTTCAGGTCCAGGAAGGAGATCACAAGGTATGTCGCTTGAAACGCTCCATTTATGGCCTGAAACAGTCGTCTAGACAATGGTATCATCGGTTTCATCGAGCCATTATCTCCGTGGGCTTTATGATGACTGAAGAGGATCATTGTGTGTATATCAAGAAAGTTAAGAATGAGTTTCTTATTCTTTCTTTATACGTTGACGATATCTTGTTAGCTGGGAATAACATGGAGTTGATACAAACCACTCAAAAGTGGTTGTCCTCCACATTTGAGATGAAGGACATGGGTCAAGCTGATTATGTGCTTGGAGTTAAGATCTTCAGGGATCGTTCTAAAAGGTTCCTTGGTTTGTCCTAGGAAACTTATACTAAAAGAATATTAGAACGATTTCATATGCACAATTCAAGACTTGTTGATACTCCTATAGAGAAGGGTCAAATTCTTACCATTGACCAAAGCCCTAAAACTGAAGAAGAGAGGAGGCAAATGGCAAATGTTCCCTATGCGAGTGCAGTCAGTAGTCTGATGTACACTATGTTGTGTACTCGACCAAACATTTCTTTTGTCGTAGGCATGGTCAGTCAATATCAAAGTAGTCCTGGAGCTGCACATTGGGCTGCAGTTAAAAGAATTTTTCGATACTTGCAAGGGACTGCTGACTTTGCTTTGTGTTACCAAGGTGGCAATCTCAAGTTGAGCAGATATAGTGATGCAGATGGTTCTGCAGACAGAGACGATAGAAAATCCGTCTCGGGTTACACTTTTATCTTGGGAGGAGGAGCCATTACATGGTGTAGCAAGAAGCAACAGTGTGTCTCCTTATCTACTATGGAGTCTGAGTATGTGGCTTGCACTGCTGCTATCCAAGAGGCCACATGGTTGAGGAGATTCTTACAGACTTGCATGTGACAGGGCATCTAAATGAACCTATTGTGATTCATTGTGATAGCACTGCTTGTGAGGACCTGTCCCTCTACCCCTATGCCTCGTTGTAGACCGCAAGGGTAATTTCGTAAATTCCGCCTTATTGGTTTGTTTCACACCCGCGTATGCACACACTGACCTTGTTTGTGTTAGTGCTTGATTAGAATGGTTAGGTGGACCCGGGATCGTAAAATCCTAGCTCGGGCGCGCTGAAGCTTGCTTTTGGGCAGCTTACGACCCTTGAGCGATCGATCGCTCCTAGGAGCGATCGATCGGACTCGTGAGCGAGTCGGTGGGTTTTGACCCGTCGAATCGTTCCAAGTGTTTTGAATCGATCCAGCCTGTCTTGGATCGATCCAACTTGGTGTGTTGGATCGATCGGGGTGGTGTCTTGGATCGATCCCTCTTGGCTTGGATCGGTCCCTCTTGGCTTGGATCGATCCCTCTTAGTTAGAGCAGTTGGGCAGTTGAGCTTCCGTCGTCCTCCATTGTCAGGAGAAGAGAGGACCTCTCCTCCCCTTTTTCCCCACCTTCCCCGACTTTCCCCGACCTTCCCCTTCTTTCTCCTTCTCTTCTTCTTTCTCTTCTTCTTCCTTCTTTCTTTCTTCTTCCCGCAAGCTCTGCTTGCTCTGTTTTCTCCCGGCAACCCCCTTGCTCTTCGTCGTTCTCCCTCCTCCGACCACCATTTTGGGAGCTTGAAGGCTCGTTGGAATCGTGGCGACGTGAGGACGATCACTGACATGGGTTGGAGCTTGGTTAGCAGCTGGTTAGCGAGCAATCAACCAAGGAATTAGCGCAGTTCGGTAGGTTTTCTACCTACGAGAGTGTTTAATGGGTTTCGTTAAATCTAGCCGTTAGATCTTGATGAAATTGTGTTGTTGGATGCATGTTGCCTAGTATAATTTCTGGATTAAGTTTCATGATCTTTGGTTGAGTTTTTAGTAGGATTTATGCATGATTAACCTCGAATTTTCCGATTTTTGCTGTTCTTGAAGAACAGCCGGCTTGCGGCGCGTTTTCCGATCGGTACATGTATTATCTTGGGTTGTGATGAGCATAAGAGTTGTAGATCTTTGAATCTACTCTCTAACCCCAGTTGATTTCATAAGTTTCTGATTTTGGTATGATTTGTTATGGTTTTCGCACGGGTGGGCTGCGTTGCAGCAAGCATTGGTAAGTTAGTTTTGATTAGCGGTTTTGATTAGTGTTTTCCCGTTAATCCAGCCATTGGATGTTTCTAGATTTTGGATATGTTGATCCCGGTATATAGATCTACTGGAGTCTAAGTTGGATATTGAATTCGACGTCGTTTGGATGTCAGATCGACGGGGTCAACTAGCTTCTTGTAGAGAATGTTTTGGTGTTTTGAATATAATATTATAAGCACGGATTATAATATTATATTTTTACTGTTCATCGAAATTTTCGGGGTTGCTTTCCGTTGCAGAAGTCCGCGATTGACGGTCGTGGTACCGTCGTAATGCCGGGACCCGCTGCGGATCGGCTGGCAGCGGTTGGTAGTACCGCTGCAGCGATCCAGTTGGACTTGTATGCTGTCTTGTCATACTGTTGCATGCCTATTTCTCTTGCTTGTGTATGTTCATAGCATGTATTCTCTGTTGTGCATTAGTTGCGTGGTTAGGGCGTGGGTGATTTGTGGATCGCCGTCCCGAGGCTGGAAGCTCGGATTTAGCCCTAGGACCGGGGTTTGGTAGTTTGGTCCATGTTCGAATTGTAGTATTCAGTCAGACTTGATGATAGGCTTAGATGACTGGTACACATGTTGTTTGATGGTTATAGAGGTCGTGTCGGCCTTGAGTCGGATGCTGAGGTGTAGCCAGTGTTCCACTGTGTTGATCCTTGAGTAGAGGGGTTGCCTACTTAGCGGTGTCGTTTTCCGCCTACAGTGTCGTTCCCTGCTTGTGGGCCAGCAGTGTTGTTTCCTGCTACTGAGTGTGACCAGACATGTGACCAGGTCGGCTGGAAGACCATGATCGTGGGCCTCAGGGACATGCGGTGGGGTTATGGGGCCCCTGTATACACCCAGGTCTTACTTGAGGGCGACACTCTTGTATTCCCCTTCCTTCTGTGTGACGTAGTGTAGAACCCTACTGAGCTTTATGGTCACTCCTACCCGGGCTGCGTTTTACAAGTGCAGGCGCCAGCTCTTCTTCAGTAGCCCCAACCGGGCAGGTGTTTGGTGGCGCGGCGGCGTCTGGCGGGGTCTGAGGATCGGTGATCACATTCTACACTTTTGTTATAGTTAGTCTCCTACGGGAGTATGATGTATAAACTGTTGTAACCCCTTTGAGGTTTTGGAATATTATATTATATATGTTGAGGTTTGAAATTATTGTATTATTCAGGGGTGCTTATGAACTGTTTAATGAAATCAGTAAGTTGGGGGGAACCCCTCGCCTTTATTTCCGCATTTAGTTAGGTTCCGGTTCGCGTCGCCCGGCCCAGTTGGGCTTTTGCGGGTCGGGGCGCGACACTGCTGCTATAGCTTATTCGAAGGATCCGAAGTACCATGGTAGGACTAAGCACATTGATACCCGTTATCACTTCATACGTGACATGATTGCGCAAGGCCAAGTGATCCTAAAGTATGTTTCCACAAGCGATATGCTCGCTGATCCATTGACCAAACCCATTGCTCAAGATGCGTTTCATAGGCATGTGAGGGGCCTCGGATTGTGTAGGATTTGACGTACTTATGTATCTTGGACACTGTATTCAAATTTGATGAAATTAGTTTTCTACTATGATGCATTAATGAAATTAGTTTTCTTCTTGCAAAATTTGTGAGGATTTTTGTGCACATATTTTTTAAGAGTTGTCACCAGGCTAAGGATCGGCCCTCTCATACGGGCGATCGCCCTGACGCTGAGTGTGGGCAGGATGAGATAATAAGATCACTATGTACCACTTGCAGAGTGATCCCCTTTAGTACTGACTAAGCTTGAGGGTTATTTTGGATGTCGCTTTAGTAAGTCTAAGATGAGACTGATGACGTCTAACATGGAGTATATCCACGTCTCCATGAAGCCTGTACAAAGCGGGATGTGAGATACCTGAGAAATTAGTTGAGTACCAATTGTCTCGAAATGCTCAAGTTAGACGCTATGAGAAGCGACTGTACAAAGCGGGATGGATCCCGCAGGCAGCTTGCTGTACCAAGTAAACGCCGGCCCAGAGAGGGTTTGGACGAACTGACGCAGTAACAGCGCACCGTTATGAGCCGTGTCCTGGCAAGCCGCAAGGAAATGAGCAATGTGCTCATGCGGAGATCCACTCCCGCTAAACTTGGCGAATTGAGGCTGCCGATAATTAGCTGGGTATGGGACCAGGTCTATATCCGCAGGGTATGGCTTCATGTATCCCGGCCTCATGGCATACTGGTTTTGCATGTGGAAGGCTCTCACGCTCTCGGCGACCAATTTCTGTACAGTGTCAAGCGGTACCATATTGGGCGACACGTTCGCATGAGAATTATTTTCAGCATGTGAAATATTTTCAGGAGGCACTTGAGCTCGGAGGCTAGCTATCTCGGCATCCTTAAGTTGTAGCGCGTTCCTCAATTGCTCCAACTCTTCTTCGACCGTGGTAGCAAAGACTTGGTAGCGCTCAGGTGAAAGGGATCTGCTTGTGGGCGACTCGTTCACTGGAGACTCAGGGAGCGTAGGAAATTGGTGTTCATATGATGCCTCCGAAGCCACGTCTTTACTGCCTAGGGAGCGAGTGACGCTTCTAGTCCATGGACGGTTTGGCAAATTGACGACAACACATTTTTGAGGTTCTTCGACGGCGGTTTTCTTCCTTCGTCTTTTTGGCGGAACACTTGAAGACGTATTGGAGGAAGTGGACATCTCGTCGTCTTGAACTCCAACGGGCATTGCTGCCATGATATCGAATTCGTTCTCTTGAATGACCTCCTCTGTGTTTTGACTTATCACTGATGAAACCTCGGATGAGGTGGTCTTGAGTGATCCCCCATAGTAAGGACAGCTTGAAACACCGGCATGGAACGGAGGACGATGCGCAGCTGCTTTTGACTTCGTCTTCTTTCCGACGGGCTTCTCTGCCTTGACAAGAACATGGGTGGACCGTGGTTGATCGAAGCTTTCTTCAGGCTGGAGATCCTCGTCATTGAAATGAAGGGTGTTGGTGTCCCCTATATCAGAACCCGCTTCACCTTGAAGACTCTGCAGCTCCTGAGTGATGTAGTATGTGTAAGCTACCCGCATATCCTCGACGTAATTCTTACGAGTCGGGTGTTTGGGCTCCGCATTCCTCCGTTGGCGTTCGTACTCTGCTCGGAGTAACTGAATATAGCAGTACCGAACGTGGATCGATGCTTTATCATTCCCTGTTGCGTGGAGGCCAATCCAGGGTTTGTCGGGGTACACCTCGTAATGGGCTTCGTAGTCAACCTTAGGAGCTACCTGCGCCTTCGCAACAGATGGATAGATCATTTCGCCTTTCAGACCTTCGGCACATGGTGCGGAGATCGTCTGGATTGCAGAAGCTTTCTTGGCCACCACTGGTCTTCTCTTGGAAGTAACAAGGGTAAAGCCTTCGTCATCGGTCGAAACGGGTTCGACGCGAGTGACTGCCCCCGGCTGCCTCTGCGGAACAAACGCCTTTGATTGTCTGGCTGCCACTGTGAGCGACTTGCTAGTTGGAACTTTGGCATTCTCGGCTTGATGGGTGCGAGATCCAACTGAGGAGCCCCCGACACTTGGGTGATCTTGGGGAGTCTTCATCTTCATTTGGTGGCTCGAACCATTTAACGGCGCCGATATCTTTGGTTTCACGTCTTCAGTTGCTCCTGGGTAAACACGAGATCCATTTGCGACCATCTTGCTTTTGCCCGATCCAACTGAGGGAGCTTCATGATCATGCTTCCTTTGATGAGCCCGGAACCCGTCTTGGCGAGTCACCAGCTTCTCATGAGATCCCACGATAGTCTTCGCTTGTGCACCGGAGGTAGCTGCTCCTGAAGTGGTGAAGGAAACTTTTGATGGCGTTGTCGGCATTGGAAGGCCGTCGCTTCCAATCGGGATGTCAAACGAGAGGTCGCCAAAGCGAATAGTGACAAACGCTTCAACAGTCGCCTGCGCCATATCCTTCATTTAAGAAGTTAGACTTGTCAAGATGTAAGAGTATATATGTATATTTTTTCTTTTTTTGATGATTTGTTTTTTCATCATCATTTTCTTTTCTTTTCTTCTTTTTTTTTTTGGATCTAGAGATGGGAGGTAAGGTGTGGTCCCACTGGGCGTGCCAGATTTTGTTCGCGAATAAAACGTCGATCTCGCGGGGACGAGACCTCTATTTTATTTCCGAGCAAATCATATTTAAATTTCATATCAGGAAATTGTAAGCACCACACCCCTGGATCTGCCGAATTGGCAGATCCATCATTTACATCCCCGTAGGGAATACCTCCGATTCTAAATCCAATAAAATAAACATTTTATAATAAAAGAGAAAAGATCAAAAGAAAATGCATGACGTGAGGCTTTAGACCACCTTCATCGCCATGCACGCTGGTCTTGCCGCAGGGGCTTCAAATTCGCTGGACTTGGGAGCGTTGTCGTGCAAATATTTAAGAACGTCGTCCAAACAAGATCCAACCCCTGCTGTCGTTGATGAAGTTGGTTTGGAACTGGGGAACACACCAGCTTGAACAGAGGATTATGGTGGCTGGAGCTTGAGGACGTTGGCTAGAAGTTTAGAGACGTTGGCTGGAAGCAGAGACGTTGGCTGGAAGCAGAGAACAAAACAGGGGAGTGGAGCTTGTCTTCAAAGCCGCCGGGAGAGAGAGAGAGCCTTGGCTCGATCTCTGTCGCTGGCGAGGAACTGAGCTAGAGCAACCTTGCTGGAGATCCAAGCCGCAGGTGACGAGCAAGAGAGCGAAGGTTGAGCCGCAGGATCGACGAGCCTCCTACAGCGTCCACCCAAAGACGCGAGCGTCTCAATGGGTTCCGACTGTGTTGGCTGGATGTACGTCGTCCGGTGGTGCGCAACCTTGGAACCTCACAAGAACCTCTTCGTTTTCAACCCTCTTCCTCAGTTTCTTCTTTCACTTCTTCTTCAATTTCTTCAACCGGTTTCTTCTTCAGCCAAACTTCAATGTCTTCAGCCTCTTTTACCAGCCTACAGCCCGTTCTTCACCCAGCTTAGATCAAGCTCAGACCATTCAGAACCCAGCTTCGATCCGGCTCAGACCAGCCTTCCAGCATTCTTCCACCCAGCTTAGATCAAGCTTCAACGCCTTCAGATCGTTCAGAACCTCTTCAACAGCTTTGAGCCAAGCTTCGACGCCTTCAGCCAAGACCAGCCTTCAGCTTTCTTCAACCCAGCTCCGACCAGCCCAGACCAGCCTCTTTCTCAAGGCCGTGCTCCTCTATTTATAGGCACGAGAGGCCTATCTCTTTGTATGGAATGGGATCATGGATCCCTTAATCAAAGGGTGTTGATTGCCATTGAGAATGCTCATCCTTTCATATAAGGATAGCTACAACGGGATCAAAGGGATGCTGATTTTATATTTTTTATATATATATGGTATGGACGGGTGATGCTGATTTCATATTTCTTTTTTTTCTTTTTTTATATGGTGTGGACGTATATGTAGCCCATTTGGAGATATACTGATTTTTGTTTTGGCGGATTTATCTTTTGAAATTCGAAAGTGCTGTTTGAATCTCAATTTTGAATATTTCTCATGTCCATTGTTATCTAAATATTTGTCCAGATTTGATAAATCATCTGTGAATATTTTCTCCCGTACAGAATATTTATCTGAATTCTGAATATTTACCGGGATTTTACCAAAACATCCTCAGTGGTCATATATGTCAGACCAAAATATTTTGAGGGCGGAATGGTTAATTTTTAGACAATTATACCCTGAGGGCGTGAATTGACCAAGATAACCCTGGGGCTAGAGGTTTCAGTAAAATTACTAGAATATCTCTGCGTCCATATGGCTTATTTAGGTTGCCGTCAAAGCCATGCAAGGTTATTGTAGAATGTAATGGGGAGTCCAGGCCTGTATTCTGGCCCAAATTCCCAATACGCCCTTGGGCGAGTGAAACTACCCAAATGCCCCTGGATGCCATCGAAGTTAGGACAAGCATTTATCGGACATTTCAAATATGTTTTAAGCTTGCTTGAGTCTATCTGATGTTATTTTGGCTCAAACAAACCGTGGGTACTGCGACCTTTTGGTCTAGCCAAAATTGATGTCAACACATACATATCATACTGTATGTGCTAGAAACCGACTATAAAAGGGAAGTGACTGAATAGATCCCTGCTTCGTCACTGTGTGAGCTCTTATTGGACTCTAAGTCCAATGCTTGTACCCTTTGTGACTAGGGACTATGTCAAGTAGTTGAAGCTTGATGTTGTTACTTTAGCATATTATCCAAGGAACAGGAGAAAATACGGTTCAGCGGAGCATGTCTAGGAAAGCAATCAGGTTTAGATGAATTGACATGAGTTTCCAAAAAAAAATCATTCGATATCACGCTAATGATTTGTGGCTCATAGCCCGGACAATCATGTTGGGAATAGTTCCCATGTATGATTATGAGTACAAATGCATAAAGAGATCTTGCATGGCTCAGTATTAGTTACATGAGGGATTAGAGATGCAATAATCTGGTGTGGTTAAAATGATTTGGGGTATACACGAGATTTAAAAAGTGGTGTTATGTTGGTTTGATGGTAACTTAATATAACACTCCTCATTGGTACTTCTTCTCGCACGGTCGCACGCTTCATTTCCCTGTATGAAGGGAGAATAGGATGAGAGACGATTGTTGGGTGAAATATGCAATGCCCGTTGTGTACGAGTGGGAGATGTTGCATAGAGTCCAATCCTGTGGTACGTCCACATTGGCATTTGGGTTCTAGTCTATCTAAGTGATTAGACTAGCCATGACTCTAACTAATTGAGATAAGATTGGTCCTACTCCTCTATAAATAGAGGAGTGAAACCCTAACAACTATGAGACCTGGATAATAGCCGTCTTTCTTATTCTCTCTAGGGTTACCATCTAGAACCCTAGAGTTTGGAGTGTGTGTGAGAGGAGAAGGCTCTAGTAGGCTTCTTCCAATACAGCGAGGTTCTGGATCGAGGCACGATAACTAGGAGATCGCAGATCTGCATCGGAGTTCGTAAGGCAAACGAGATCTACAACGCTTCCGCACGAGGTATTTCGTATACCTCATTATATGATAGAATCTCTAACAGATACAATAACCTTAAATTCCGTAACTGGTTCTCGGTTGTTGCTGCCTCTAAACTCTTTATTTTCGTCCACAGCTTGAAAATTAGAGCTGGAAGCACTAAAATGGTGTCGGGAGATCTTGCGCGATAGCCCAACGGCAATTCGTGTGCTAAAATCTGCTTTGAATGCAGTGGATGATGGGCATGCAGGTCTCCAGGTATATTACTTCACCATACCCCATTTTCCTTCTGGGTTCTCTAGAACCAATAGCTTCTACATTGAGTAAATGCTTATTTCCACAAATGAGCCGATCGATTTGGAACATGTGACACTATCCTTTTCCTAGATAGTGTCATATCCTCTGAACCTGGGACGAAATATAGTGTCCTCTAGATTGCTAACTTCCATTGAAGGTTTTCTATTTGCATTTAAGCAATTAATGATTACAATTCCGGTGCAGGAGATGGGTGGCAATGCGACATTGATGTTCTACGGCACGGAGGAGGCAAAAGAAGGCCAAACAGCTTATTTGGAACGCCGTCGCCCTGACTTCTCAAGATTTCCTCGGAGACCTTGATGTGTCTCAGAAAAATGATAGAATGCACCACAGCTAATATGGGGGTGCAATGTGCACACCTAGGTGGTCCGCCTCCGTGGCGCCCATGTGGCGCAGTGATGTGGTAAGCCACATCAGCTGTGTGGGGCCCACTCAGCATTTTAATTTTACTAAACATCATCTAAATTCTTATTTTTCGTTTTAAGTAGTTCAGCTATGAACATTTCAATTGAATTTTGAATAATATGAGAGGAAACATTTGTGGGCCTTATATTTCTTGTAGCAGTAGCTCAATGGATTTGCACAGATGCAAAATGAAAAGAACTATTGAAGAGGGAACTGAGATGAGACCAAGAGAGAAAATTGAAAGGTCTCATAAACTGAGCCGTTGGATGAATTGGACGCCTCCCATCCGCACGTTGTATTGCCTTTCATACAATGCTTTTGCAGCTGATTGGCTCCCAGTGAACCGCCTCAGAAAGGATCCCACCACCTATCCAATCACCTATGTCAAGCACAACACCAAATACAGGAATCAACAACTAGTAAAGTGCCATCTGTAAGGATAGAACCAGAAACTAACGTGGCGCTTCTTCTAAACGTATATGTGATGTTTCTGTGTTTCGCTAGCCCTCATGTGTCTTCCTTCCCTTTTAAATAAACCAACGGTAAACAACTTCCAACGCCCAGTCTGAAGAACCCCGTGTTGGGAGTAATCCATTTTTTGATGAATGGATTAGAGGAGGAATCCGCGGAATGAGCTGAAAGAGGAATAGGACGAATCTGACGATTTTGATACCTGTCCGCTCTAATGTTTGGCTGATCTGTATTGAATGATGCTAAATTTGATGAATCTGTTGATTTTGGTAATTTTGGAAATAATAAAACGTCTCTGGTAAAAAAAAATTTTGGTCTGCACACTTCTCTAGAACTTTTTAATAATTAAAATATATCTTCCCAAGTAATTCAGTATTTTTTGAATTTAGGCATTTCGAATATTTTAATTATTAAATAGAATTTTCCAAAAATTTAGGTAATAAGGGTATTTTGGTATTTTAAACTAACGTCGTTTTCTTCAAATAAGATGGTAAGTAATGTAATGGAAATATTCCTAAAAAATTACTACAAAATAATTTCTAATATAAATGTTTAAAATGAAAAATAAGAACTAATTAATTAATTTATATATCATATGAGGACCCGTTCCTCTAACCTGATTCGACCATCTAGGTCGACGGCTATGCCATGTTGGTCTGATTCCGCGTCGGATGTGATCGAGCGATCACATTGTTGTTTTTGAACCCCAAGGGCAATTTAGTAAATTGTGCCTTGTTGATCGGCTTCACACCCGCGTAGTGCACACACGACCCCATTAATGATGAATGTGCTTGTTAGAACCCTATGCGGCCTTGGGATTGGAGAATCCGAGCTCGGACGCGAAAGCTTGTCTTTAGGTTAGCCTTCAGCCCAAGAGCGATCGGTCATCCCTCGGAGCGACCGATCGGATTCGAGGGCATCAACGCTGAGGTGTCTATTTGGGTGATGAACCGAGCTTCTCCGACCGATCGCTGCTTTATACGACCGATTGACACGGCTGGTACAAGTGATCACCAGCTCCTTTGTTTTCTCTTCTTTCCCTTTTCTCTTCGTCGTTGCTAGGGTTTCGCAAACGAGGGTGTTCCAGTGGCTTGGGGGCGACGATGGCAAGTGGAGGAACCAATCTAGGCCATCCTAGGTCGAATTAATCAAAGATTAGTGAAGGATTAGTGACTTGAGGTAGTATTCTTAGCCTAAACCCTTGTTTAGGCGTTCTAGGTTGATTGAACCATTGTTTTCTTAATTTCTATGTGGTAGAATGTTCTCCTAGGATTTCTTGATAACCGATTGAAGTTTCATGAGGTTTTATTTGAATTTAATACGGATTTAAGTAGCTTTTTCTTGTCTAATTTCTTGATTTATGTTCTTGTCTGAACTGTCGTGTTCTAACTTGAATTCAGACTTCTCCATGCATGATCTCAGCAGCTTTTCAACATGAAAGTTGTAGATCTCTGAGTCTAATTCCACACCCCACTGATTTCATATTTTTCATATTTATGTATGATTTTTGGTGAATTAATTTTTGGACTGTGCTAAAACAAGGCAATGAGTCAAAATTGCAAAATTAAGTGGGAAATTGACATCCAATTGATTTGATTCTTGGATATGTTGATCCTAGTGACCTTTAGGACTGATCCGGAGGTTTTGGTTTTAATCCGAGGAACTTTCAAAGTAATTATGATCCTTTTATCAAACATGATTTTTAAACGAAAATTATAGGTTTTCATATAATTTCGTTTCCCCGTTTGAACTAAATTTCGAATATGTGATTCGGGGTGTGTAAATGAGTAGGTGTGAGGACCCGTGCCTCCAACTCGGTTCGATCACATTAAGTCGAAGGTCTGGCTCGATTGACCTTGTTTTACGATCAGATTGATCATGAAGGCCCCAAAGATAATTTGGTAAATTGCGTCTTGGCGATTGGTTTCACACCCGCGTAGTGCACACACACAACCCTATGAATGATTTATGTGCTTGTTAGAACCTTAGACGAGCTTGGGATCGGAATATCCTAGCTCAGGTGCGACAGCTTGTCTTTGGGATGGCTGGCAACTCAGGAGCGATCGATCGCTTCGACCAGTTTCAATGTCGGCACCGACAGTGAGGTGTCCCTTCTAAAACCATGAACCGACATAGACCGATCGATCGGTCTAGGGAGCGATCGATCGGACTCGGGTAGTATTAATACCCATGAACAGCCCTGTTTTCTCTTTTCTTCTTCTTCACTCCACCGTTGCTTGGATAGGTCGGCAGCAAGGGGAAGAGTTGATCAAGACCTTCCGAGCACGGATTAATCGCGGATTAATCATGGATTAGCGTAGAAAGGTAGGATTCTTCACTTAAACCCTAGTTTAGGTGTTCTAGGTTGTTTGAATCCTTGTTTACTTGTTTTCTTTGTACTAGATGATGCTCCTAGATATGGTTGATAACTGATTGAAGATTCATTGGATTTTGGTTGGATTTAATCTGTATTTAAGCAACCTTTTCCTTGATTAATTTTTGGATTTCTGTTTTAATTGAAATAGCTATATTTGATCTTTATTACAGAGCTATACATGCATAATCTCAGTTGATCTTCAACATGACAGTTATAGATCTCTGAATCTTCTTTAAATTCCAACTGCTTTCATAGTTTTCGGATTTATGTATAGTTTTTGGTGAACTAAATTTCCGGATTGTGCTGAAACAGGGCAGTTAGTTTAATTCATGAAATTAAGTGGAATTTCGTTATCCAATTGACTTTATTTTTAGATATGTTAATCTTAGTGATATTTAGGGTTGATCTGCAAATTTTTGTTTTAATCCAAGGAATTTAAGTTGTTTATTAAATCTGATTCGAAATCAAAATTATAGGTTTTCATCTATTTCCTTTTATCTGTTTGATCCAATTCGTGGATGTGTGATTCGGGATATGTCAATAAGTAGGTATATCAAGTTTCATGTCAATTGGATATTTAGATTGAAAGTTATGATTTTTTGAAATTAGTAGTTTGTTTTCTTTAATTCGATAATTCAAGTGTGTGTGTGTGTGTGTTATTATATATGTGTAGGCCTTATGTGTGGCCCAGCTCTACGTGAGGCTCGTGGTTGAACCAAGGGAGTCATGCCCCCGATGTGTAGAATAAATGCTTATTGTTGCAGTTGATTGTTGGCTAGCCGGGGGTTGCATCCCCTTTGTAGAATTTTGGTTGACGGGCCCGTGTATGCCGTCGTAATGCCGAAATTTAAGTTGAATGTTACACTTGTTTGTTTGTTTAGTTTCGTGGAGACTTGTAGGCCATTGCGCCTATTTATCCGCTTTCCTTAGACTGTTGCTATGTCCACCCTTTTGGCGAGTTGTATGCTACGCCCGGCCCAGTATATTGTTGTGACATCTTGTTGCATGTTTCTAAATGTAAATTATATGAGTATGAGCATTACATGCATTTGATTGCATTAGAAGTATAAAGGTTAGAATGTGAGTGATGGGTTGATCACCGATTCAAGGGCTCAGGCAGCTCGAATCTACCCATAAGTTCGAGCCTGGGTAGCAAGATCTAGGGCATGAATTGTTATGTTAATCTTATGATATTGAGGTTACTGTCTAGTTGGCCGCAATTACTCTAATTAAGGTGTACAGGTCATCCTTTATTCCAGTCTCAGTCTCGTTCTCAATTCAATGATAGGGGAAGTTGGGTACCACCCTAGGTCTTACCCCCTGTTGTTTCAACCCTGGAGCGTTTGATTGTTGTGATGGACGACTGTTGACGGTGGAGGTCATAAAAGTGCGTACCATGGGGTAGGCGGTGTTCGTAACGTGTGTTTTCCCCTAGAGATGAGATGGAACCTGAGACTTTACTATTCCCTTTCCTTTCAGTGTGACATAGAATAGAATCCTGCTGAAGTTATCACTTACTCCTACCCGGATTACGTTTGTAGGTGCATGTGTAAGCTCTTCTTCCTTAACACCAGCTGGACATGCTTTTGGTGCCCCGTCGACCTCTGGAGGTGTTTGAAGACTTGGGGTCCAATCTATCATCTTAGATTAAATAAATGTATAATTTCCTTTGGTAATGATTTTTGAAATTTTTATATATATGTCTTTTGAGGATTAAATTTGTATCAGAAACCTGTTTATATTTGATATATAAATTGGCAATTAGTGATCTTTAGTAAAATATTAGAAATTTTCGTTTAACCCCAGATCAATTGTGAGGACCCGTTCCTCCAACCTGGTCAAACCACGTTAGATTGAGGGTTTGGTTTTGTTGGTTTGACTCGGTTGGCCTTGGTCTGCGATCGGTTGATCGCATCGCTGCTTTTGGACCCCAAGGGCAATTTGGTAAATTGCACCTTGGCGGTTGTTTTCGCACCCGCATAATGCACACACGACCTTGGATTGATGCATGTGGTTGATTAAATCCTTATAGACGTTCCCCATCGGAAGATCGGAACTCGATAGGAAAAAATCGAGACAGACGGCCGAGATTAAATCTCAGCTTTATTACAAAACCCTTTCCTTTTCTCTCTCTCCCTTTCTTTCTTCCCCGTGCGGCAGCTTTCCCCTTCTCCTCCCTCGCTCGTGATCCAGTCAGCCTCTCCTCTCTCTGGAGTTTCTTCGCCACTATCACCGCCCACCGCTCCTCCCCGAGCTCCCCCTCACCTCTCTCGGGTTCCCCAGCTTCCTCTATCCTCAGATCCGACCCTTCTCTTCTCCCTTACCTCTCTCCCGAGTTCGCTGGAAGCCACCGTCGCCGATCGATGAGATCCATCGGCGTTCCGTTGGAGTTTCTTCGCAGCCACCGAGCTTCAGCACCCGGGACAGCATCGGGGACGAAGACTATGCCCGGATCCCCTCTTCCCCGAACTTTTCAGGTAGGGATTTCTACCCTAATCTTTGATTAGGCCATCTAGGGTTTGCTTGTGTCATGCTTAGAATCGGATTTGTATGTGTTTGTGTTAGATCTTTAACTGGTTAGATTATCGTAGCTTTGGATTTGATTTGAGAGGGTCTCAATTGGATTTTTATGGATTTCTACCCTCTGCCATGTTTCCCTTGAGCTCTGATATCACATGAGCTAGGTTTCATCACACCTTGGTATGCTTTGATCAAGCTTTGATCAAAGCTCTTCCCGGATTTTGGTTTTCAAGGTTGTTTTCTAGTTGGCTACACATACTTTGTTGATCGAGGTTCAGAGGTCGTGTCGCTTCTCCAAGGCCAAGTGCTGAGAATGGTTGTCGATGTCCCCGACATGTGTCCTCGGGCAGTGGTTTTCTGCTGAATTATGGTGTTCCCACTTCAATTCTGGTTTCTATTTCTTCCAGCGAGATGGTGTCAGTCCCAGTGTGGTTGGTTGAGAGAGGTAGGGTTCGTTGGGAATCGATGAGGTTATGGGCCTCTTGGCATCCTTTAGGCTTAGACGGAGAAACGACATTGTTGTTGTTTTCCTATTTTCGGTGCAACATAGAGTAGAATCCTACTGAGTTTATCGCGCACTCCTACACGGGCTACGTTTTGCAGGTGCATGCGTCAGCTCTTCTTTTGTAGCACCAGCTGGACAGGCTTTCGGCGGCGCGTCGACCTATGGAGGTATCTGAGGAGTTGGGGTCCAGTTTATCCTGATAGATTATATTAAATGTATAATTTCCCTTTTTGAGTATTTTTTATATCTATGTATACATGTTTGATTGAGGATAAATTTTATATCAGTAAACGTTGTATCTTATCCAAATGTATAAATTGAATTGGTGATCATCCGTAGAATGTTAAAATTACACCTTATACCCCAGATCTAATTGCTCAAATTAGTTGTGATATTTGTTATATAATTGTGCCAGAATTGAAGTGAAAAGGTTTAAGTCCCTCATGTCATGAACCGGATGGGTTTTTTGGATCAAGGTGTGACATATCAAATTTCTCTCTTATTTTATTGCAAGTATCTCAATCCCATGATTTGGATGTGGCGATTAGGAAAGGATTAATTGGTTATAGTTGACCAAGCCAATTAATCAATCACGATAATTTGTTGCATGTAGATAGGGTAACCTTTAGGACTGTAATCAAGCCGAGCCGAACCGGACTTTGGCTTGCTCGATCTCGACCTGGGCTCTTTTAGTCGGGTATGGGCTTGGACTCGAGCTTGAGTCGAGCACCAAAGCTCAACTTGAGCTCGGCTCGCAATATAGAGCCGAGCTTTCGAGCCTAATCAGGCTCGAGCTCGAAAGCTGAAGGACCAGCGACAATAGAGCAATGTAGGGTGTCGTTGTCAGAGGAGAGAAAGGAGAGTCCCCACCCATCTCTGCTTCTATGACTTCCACCTTCCTATGCCACTCTTTTTCATGGCCATCCCCGCCCTCTTCCTCCCTGTCCTACTCCAAGCGTCAGTCGCGACGCCCACAGCCTTCTGTCACACCCTGACCCAGAAAACCCATCCGGTCTGAAGCGTGAGGGTTCCACATTTATTCAATCCATCTGTGATGCATTTATAATAAACTAATACATCTACATTAAACAATTGAAATGGGATCAAAATTGTAATCTTTAATATTAAACCAAAATGTACTGATACAAAATTATCAAAACTCCTCGAAAAAGAAAATTATACATTTAACATAATTCTCGAAGGATGTTAATAAACAAAACTGCTAAAAGTACAATAGGGTCTTCAGAAACCTCAAACACCTCCAAAAGCCGATGCGCCACCAAAAAATTGATCCGCTAGGAGCTACGGAATCGCTAGGGCTTGCACCTACAAACGCAACGGGGGTAGGAGTGAGTAATAAGCTTAGTATGATTCTATTTTACGTCACTCACAAGGAAAGGGGACAACAACTGTGTCATCTCTCTCTACCAATTCTAAGGCATAACTATAACTACAATAATAAAAAAGTAAATAACCATCAAATTGGGTGTTCTAAGGCTCGTTAGATCCGTGGCAACAAGAGCAAGGCTCCTGGTGTGGTTTGGAGGCTTGTTGGTGTCTTGTTGCGAGGGATCAACCGGGATTAGCGTTCTTCGGTAGGTTCTTCTACCTACTGTGTTCTTCTTTGGGTTCCTTTAGATCTAGCCGTTGGATCTTGTTGATATTTGTCTTGTTGGTTTCCTTATGCCTAGTAGAATTTCTGATATGAGTTTTATGATCTTTGGTTGAGATCTTAGTAGGTTTTAGGCATGATTAAGTTCGGTTTCTCTGTTTTCTGATGTTCTTGAAGAACAGCCGGCTTGCGGCGTGTTTTCCGGCCGGTACGTACTTGATCTTGGGTTGTGATAAACATAAGAGTTGTAGATCTCTTCATTATCTTTCCATTAAATTTATTTTGTATTTTTCCGATTTTCCTACGATTTATTATGAATTTTGTTCTGGAGGGCTGCGTTGCAGCAATTAATTGGTAAGTTAGTTTGATTAACGGTTTTGTTTAGTGTTTTCCCGTTAATCCAACCGTTGGATAATTATGAATTTTGGATATGATGATACTGGTATATACACCTACTGATGGCTAAGTTGGATCTTGAATCCGACGTCGTTTGGACATCAGATCGACACGATCAATTAGTCTCTAGTAGAGGACTATTGAGTGTTTTGAATATAATATTATATTTCAGAATATAATATTATATTATTTACTGTTCATCATCGTTTTGGGGGTTGCTTCCTGCTGCAGGAGTCCGCGGTCGACGGTCGTGGTACCGTCGTAATGCCGGGACCCGCTGCGGATCGGCTGGCAGCGGTCGGTAGTACCGCTGCAGCGATCCGGTTGACTTGTATGCTACCCTTGACATACTGTTGCATGCCTATCTCCTGTTTGTGTATGTCATAGCATGCATTGTTGTTTTGTGCATTAGTTGCATTGGTTAGGGCGTGGGTGATCATTGGGTCGCCGTCCCGAGGCTGGAAGCTCGGACTTAGCCCTAGGACCTGGGTTGGGTAGTTTGGACCCGGTTTGAATTGTGGTGTCCAGTCGAATTTTGATGATAGGTCTAGAGGACTGGTACACCTGTTGCTTGATGATGATTAGAGGTCGTGTCGGTCTCAAGTCAGGTGTTGAGGGTGCCACCGGTGGCGGGTCTTATTCTTTGGGCAGTGTCCGTTCCTGCCAATAGGGGATCAGTGTGGGCCCAGTCCGTGTTGGGTGACCACAGCTGGCACCCTGCGACACTAGGTGTATCCAGGATGGGCCCAGTCCGTTGGGGTGACCATGGTTGGATATGCCTAGAGAACACCGGTGGGGGGTAATGGGACCCTTGTAGCACACTCGAGTCTGGCTTGAGGGCGACACTGTTGCGTTTCCCTCTTCCTTCTATGTGGCGTAGTGTAGATCCCTACTGAGCTTAGTGCTCACACCTACCCAGGCTGCGTTTTACAGGTGCAGGCGTAAGTTCTTCTTCTGTGGCCCCTACCGGGCAGTTGGTCGACGGTGCGGCGGCGCCTGGTGGATTTTGAGAGGTGGCGATATTTACTGCTTTTACCTTATGTTAGTTAGTCTCCTACGGGAGTAATGTTGTACTTAAATCTTCCCCTCTCCGAGGATATGTATATTAAACACTTTGAGTTTAAAATCTGTGGTTCGATGTTGTTCAATTAATATCTTTTAATTGAGGGTGCTTTTGGTGAATTGTTAGGAAGACCAATAGGTTAGAGGGAACCCTCGCCAGCTTTATTTTCCGCGTTTTGTAGGTTCCGGTTCGCGTCGCCTGGCCCGGTTGGGCTTTCGCGGGTCGGGGCGCGACAGCTTGGTATCAGAGCATAGGTTGTAGATCCCAGGGTTTAGGATCAGGATTCGGTTGAGATTGAGCGTGGAATGGGTTAGTTCTATGTCTAGAACATCCGTGCATGCTCCTTTTGATGTGTTGTGCTTTTCCGCTTTATGTTGTGCTGTTTGTCTTGGGTTCGAACGAGTGAATGCTCGTTTGTCGTTGGTGATTGCGCAGATGTCGGGAGCTCGAGGCCGACCTTCGGTTGTTGGTCAAGGTGGGGTACGACCTGGTTGACCCGCCCGACCAGACAGGGTAGCACCTGTCAGGGAGGTCAGAGCTAGACGGGCTGAGCCATCGCCAGCGACTGTTTCGGTTGCACGGGAGGGGACCCATCTCGCCGAGGAGAGGATTCCCCCTCCTGTCGACGGGCGGACCGCTGTGGCGGTCTTGTTGGACTTTCTGCAGCTGGACCCGTCTGGGTTCAGTGGTGACGCAGCAGATCCAGTGGCCAGGGCACGTCAGTTTGAGTGGGGGCTTCGATCAGAGATCAGGCGACAGACCAGTTTTTACCGCTTCCAGATGTACTCAGCAGTTCGGGACTACGCCTTGGCAGTAGAAGCGCAGTTGCAAGACGAGAGGTGCCGGGCAATTCCACCGGCATCCTCTACCAGCGCACCGCAGAGACTCCGGTTCAGAGGGGGATTCGGCGTAGGGCACCTGCGGCGTCAGCGACGCTTTCAGTAGCGGTCGCAGCGCCCGCAGCAGTTCCAGCCACAGTTGCCGAGTCCGCCAGGCCAGTTTTCCCCGACGATCGGGCCGTCTAGGCAGGCTCCGTCAGGGGGAGGCAAGGGTCAGCAGCCGGGCGCGTCAGTCACGTGCTTCCAGTGCGGGGCAGCTGGGGGACTACTGTAGAGACTGTTCCTTGCGAGGAGCGCGGGGCGCTGTGCCGCAGGGCAGTAGAGGCGGAGGGCCCAGTGCTTGGCAGGGGAGCAGTGGTGGGCGCAGGTCGGCGGCTGGACCGAGCTGCTCCAGGGGTGGAGGCAGCCAGCGAGGTCGTGTGGTTACTCTCCCAGTGCACGAGCAGCAGGACACTGTACAACAGTACCAGCAGCCGCAGCAGTATCAGCAGGCAGCGGCCGAGCCATCCATCCTCAGAGGTATCTTTCAGCTTTCTAGTCCTTAGTAGATGTGCTGATAGACTCTAGGACGTCTCATTCCTATATTGCTAGCATGTGTGTGGCATCGCTAGGATTAGAGACGAGTTGGCTAGAGGTGGCACAGTCTATAGACTCACCGATCGGCGGCACAGTCAGGGTAGACCGGGTCTGCCGATCTTGTTCTTTGGAGGTTGGAGGCCTCCGTGTCTGTCTAGACCTGCGGGTGCTAGACATGACATGCTTCGATGTGGTACTCGGTATGGACTGGTTAGCAGCATATCGAGCTATCATCGACTGTGGTCGCCAGAGGGTGGTCGCTTGGACACCCGATGGGACACAGTTTGTGTTGTTGGGGGATCGATTTTCAGCCGATTCCTTCGCTTGTGGTGTGGGGAGGCGTGACAGCGAGCTTTCAGCCTCGCTGGCCAGCCTGTCCCTGTTTGGGTCAGAGGGAGTGCAGCAGAGCAGTTTCCCCAGGATCGTGTGCGACTACACCGACGTGTTTCCCGAGGTGTTGCCAGGGCTTCCCCCGCCCAGAGAGGTCGATTTTGAGATCGACCTGGTACCGGGTACCGCACCGATCTCTCTCTCCCAGCTTTCAGGATGGCACCAGCAGAGCAGAGTGAGTTAAGGACCCAGCGAGACGAGCTTACCAGCAGAGGTTTCATCCGTCCCAGCATGTCTCACTGGGGGGCGCCAGTGTTGTTCGCAAAGAAGAAGGATGGTACCCTTCGACTTTGCATAGACTACAGGCGGCTCAACAGGGTGACGGTGAAGAATCGGTATCCAATGCCGAGGATCGACGACTTGTTTGACCAGTTGCGAGGATCTTCAGTGTTCTCGAAGATCGACCTCCGCACCGGCTACCACCAGTTGAGGGTTCGGGATTGCGACATCCCAAAGACGGCTTTTCGGACTCGATACAGCCTGTACGAGTTCGTGGTGATGCCGTTTGGGCTGACGAACGCACCAGCAGCGTTCATGGATCTCATGCAGAGAATCTTCCGGCCTTTCCTAGACGAGTTCGTGGTGGTGTTCGTCGAGGACATCCTTATCTACTCCCGATCAGAGGCGGAGCACGAGCGACACTTGGCGACAGTGTTGCAACTACTTCGGGAGCATCGGCTTTATGCCAAGGCTTCAAAGTGCGAGTTCTGGCTTGCACAGGTGGGATTCCTTGGACACTTGGTGTTGGCAGCAGGGATCTCAGTTGACCCGGCCAAGACCGAGGACAGTGTTCGAGGTCCGTAGTTTTTTAGGCCAGGCGGGTTACTATAGGCTGTTCGTGCGGGACTTCTCCAGAGCTGCCGGACCGTTGACCAGACTGACACAGAAGGCCGTCCCGTTCGTGTGGGATGATGCTTGTGAGCGAGCCTTCGTGGAGTTGAGGACCAGGTTGACCAGTGCACCGGTGCTGATCGCCCCCGAGCGAGGTGTTGGTTATAGTATCTACAGTGACGCTAGATGGAGCTACTGGAGGACTACGACTTTGCGTTGCATTACCATCCTGGTAAGGCAAACGTCGTAGCAGACGCGCTGAGCAGACAGGTGAGAGACACCAGAGCAGCAGTTGCAGGGTTGTCAGCGCGGCAGTGGCAGGCTCTAGAGACGGCGGGCCAGTTGGGGCTCGAGTTTGAGGATCGGGGATCCAACAGCTTTCACTATGCAGTGCAGAGTATGCCAGCAGTTCTGGCCAGAGTGTTAGAGGCACAACACAGTGACCCAGAGCTCGAGGAGTTACGCACAGCAGCGGGCACAGAGGGTGCAGACGGAGACTGGACAGTATCGCCAGACGGAGGGCTACGGTTCCGAGGCAGAGTAGCGGTTCCAGCAGATCCAGTTTCTATTGTGTCAGACCATGACTCGCAGGAGGCAGCTGGGAGGAGCACGTTCCCTTGGTGGAGTTCGCCTACAACAACAGCTACCAGTCCAGTCTTGGAGTAGCACCTTTCGAGGCGTTGTACGGTAAGCCGTGTCGTTCCCCAGTGTGCTGGACAGAGGTTGGAGAGGCTTCACTCACCGGTCCAGACATCGTCAGGCAGTCGTCAGAGAGGTTAGTGCAGATCAGGCAGAGGCTTCTGACGGCTCAGAGCCGGAAGAAGAGTTATGCAGATCAGAGGCGACGACCGTTGGAGTTTGCAGTCGGCGACCGAGTGTTCTTGCGAGCATCGTCGTACAAAGGTTCAGTCAGGTTTGGCAGAGGTGGTAAGTTGGCGTCGAGGTTTGTTAGGCCGTTCGAGATCTTAGAGAGGGTCGGCGAGGTAGCTTACCGCCTGGATCTTCCTCAGCACATGTCTGCTGTGCATCCGACTTTCCATGTGTCGATGCTGAGGAAGTATCACCCAGACCCGTCTCATGTCATCAGGGTGGATGACATTGAACTTGAGGCAGATGCTAGCTTTGTTGAGCAGCCGGTTCGGGTACTTGACCGGAGGGATCAGGTCTTGCGGGGCAAGACGATTCCCTTGTTCAAGGTACTGTGGAGGCACAGAGGCACCGAGGAGATCACTTGGGAGCGCGAGGTGCGTATGCGGCAGGAGTTTTCGCAGTTGTTTCCTTCTCGAGGTACTTCTTGTCCTGTCTTCTAGTGTAGCTGTTTTGTTGTTCCGAGCCCTACCCTTATCGAATCTCGGGACGAGATTTCCTTTAAGGGTATTAGGATGTGAGGACCCATCCCTCTACCCCTATGGCTCGTTGTAGACCGCAAGGGCAATTTGGTAAATTGCGCCTTGTTGGTTTGTTTCACACCCGCGTGTGCACACACTGGCCTTGTTTGTGTTAGTGCTTGTTTAGAATGGCTAGGTGGACCCGGGATCGGAAGATCCCAACTCGGGCGCACGGACTCCTTGGAACGATCGATCGGACTCGTGAGCGAGTCGGTGGGTTTTGACCCGCTCGGATCAATCTAACTTGGTGTTGGGATCGATCCGGGGCGCGAGCGACCGATCGCTCCTTGGAGCGATCGATCGGAATCGCGTCGGTGGCTTTTCTGCTTCGCGAGGACAGCCGCCGCTCTCTCTTGTCAGAAGGGGAGGACTTTCCCTCCCCTCCTTCGCCTTTTCCCCCTCTTTCCCGGCTGTTCCCTCCCTCCTTTCCTCCTTCCCTTCCTTCCTTCTTCTTCTTCTTCTTCTTTCTCCTCACCCGAAGGCTCTGTTTTCTCTCCTTCTCCTCCGGCGAGCTTCTTCTCTTCCGTTCTCCCTCCTCCGACCATCAAATTGGGTGTTCTAAGGCTCGTTGGATCCGTGGCAACGAGAGGAAGGCTCCTGGTGTGGTTTGGAGGCTTGTTGGTGTCTTGTTGCGAGGGATCAACCGGGATTAGCGTTCTTCGATAGGTTCTTCTACCTACTGTGTTCTTCTTTGGGTTCCTTTAGATCTAGCCGTTGGATCTTGTTGATCTTTGTCTTGTTGGTTTCCTTATGCCTAGTAGAATTTCTGATATGAGTTTTATGATCTTTGGTTGAGATCTTAGTAGGTTTTAGCATGATTAAGTTCGGTTTCTCTGTTTTCTGCTGTTCTTGAATAACAACCGGCTTGCGGCGTGTTTTTCGGTCGGCACGTACTTGATCTTGGGTTGTGATAAACATAAGAGTTGTAGATCTCTTCGTTATCTTTCTATTTCATCTTATTTCGTATTTTTCCGATTTTCCGACGATTTATTATGAAGTTTTTGCTGGAGGGCTGCGTTGCAGCAATCAATTGGTAAGTTAGCTTAATTAACGGTTTTGTTTAGTGTTTTCCTGTTAATCCAACCGTTGGATAATTATGAATTTTGGATATGATGATACTGGTATATTCACCTACTGATGGCTAAGTTGAATCTTGAATCCGACGTCGTTTGGACGTCAGATCGACGGGATCAATTAGTCTCTAGTAGAGGACTTTTGAGTGTTTTGAATATAATATTATATTTCAGAATATAATATTATATTGTTTACTGTTCATCATCGTTTTGGGGGTTGCTTCCTGCTGCAGGAGTCCGTGGTCGACGGTTGTGGTACCGTCGTAATGCCGGGACCCACTGCGGATCGGCTGGCAGCGGTCGGTAGTACCGCTGCAGCGATCCGGTTGACTTGTATGCTACCCTTGACATACTGTTGCATGCCTATCTCCTGTTTGTGTATGTCATAGCATGCATTGTTGTTTTGTGCATTAGTTGCATTGGTTAGGGCGTGTGTGATCCTTGGGTCGCCGTCTCGAGGCTGGAAGCTCGGACTTAGCCCTAGGACCGGGGTTGGGTAGTTTGGACCCGGTTTGAATTGTGGTGTCCAGTCGAATTTTGATGATAGGCCTAGAGGACTGGTACACCTGTTGCTTGATGATGATTAGGGGTCGTGTCGGTCTCAAGTCAGGTGTTGAGGGTGCCACCGGTGGTGGGTCTTATTCTTTGGGCAGTGTCCGTTCCTGCCAGTAGGGGATCAGTTTGGGCCCAGTCTGTGTTGGGTGACCACAGCTGGCACCCTGCGACACTGGGTGTATCCAGGATGGGCCCAATCCGTTGGGGTGACCATGGTTGGATATGCCTAGAGAACACCGGTGGGGGGTAATGGGACCCTTGTAGCACACTCGAGTCTGGCTTGAGGGCGACACTGTTGCGTTTCCCTCTTCCTTCTATGTGGCGTAGTGTAGATCCCTACTGAGCTTAGTGCTCACACCTACCCGGGCTGCGTTTTGTAGGTGCAGGCGTCAGTTCTTCTTCTGTGGCCCCTACCGGGCAGTTGGTCGGCGGTGCGGCGGCGCCTGGTGGATTTTGAGAGGTGGCGATATTTACTGCTTTTACCTTATGTTAGTTAGTCTCCTACGAAAGTAATGTTGTACTTGAATCTTCCCCTCTCCGATGATATGTATATTAAACACTTTGAGTTTAAAATCTGTGGTTCGATGTTGTTCAATTAATATCTTTTAATTGAGGGTGCTTTTGGTGAATTGTTAAGAAGACCAATAGGTTAGAGGGAACCCTCGCCAGCTTTGTTTTTCACGTTTTGTAGGTTCCGGTTCGCGTCGCCCGGCCCGGTTGGGCTTTCGCGGGTCAGGGCGCGACAGTGAGCCTCTATTGTGAAAAATGCTTCTCAGGGTCGATACTCCGATCGACCGTTGCTTCTTTATTTGAGTCAACATTGTCCGCGGTTGATTCACGCATCGACCGCCAGATCGTCCGTGAGCCTACAACAATTAAAAAAACAATTTCCCTCCAAGCCAACACTTAGCCAAAATATATAAATCACAAACCAACCTCCACGGTCGATCCGCGCATCAACCGTGAGTCTTTGTCAATAAAATGGCTTCTTAGGATCGATGCCTAGATTAACTGCGAGCCGATATTTCATTTGGCCAAGTTTGGTGCATCCACCGTAACATTCTCGCGATCGATCTATGCATTAACCACCAATACTATAATATCTCAAATATGAAATTGAAGGCTTCCAGTTAAAGGGGAAATTAATATTAAACATATATTTTTTCATTTAATATATATTGGCATCATCAAAACAAGGTTAGGATCTACAACCTCCCCTTTTTAATGATGACAATCCTTTTAAATGTGATGATAAAATATTTCAGCTCCCCCTTAATTTATGCATCCATTTCTTTCATAAAAAATGTTCTAAAGTGAATTCTAAAGATGCACACAAGTCATATATTTTTAAAATGACATGAAAAGTTCCATTTAAGATATAATGAAAAGATAACTTGGAATTTAGTATATTCATATCTTTAAAACAAGTACATTTCAGGTTTCATGAAGTGATTCATAAGAAAATTGAGGTCAACATAATAACTAATAACATCCAACAACTTTGCATTGCAATAACATCATTCAAGACAACTCAACCACTTTGCATTATAAAAACTTGACTACTTTGTATTACAAAACTTTCATTCCAACAACTTTTAATTACAAAGACTCTATCACAAAAATTTCATTCAAACGCAAAGTTTTCATTCAAAAAATAAAGTTTTCCAAAGTGTACAAAGTACAAGAGTTATGAAAATGTAGGGTATTTTCTTTTCAACATTCATCATAACTTTTTCTCCCCCTTTGGTGTCATAAAAAAAACAAGGGTGGGGATTTAGGATCAATCAAGTGGAGGTGTGGAAGGAGTAGGTGGAAATTTTTCCTTGGAATAGGTGAAAATGTCTTCAAGTTTCGTGGACACCTTCTCTTAATTTGCCTTGAACTCAGTTTTGATTTCATCAAAATGTTGGGCTTAACTTACTTCCATCCTTTCCAATCTTGCTTCTAACTCATCAAGTCGTTGTGTCGTGGTGCGACGAGCTTGGCTATGAGAGGATTCACCTTGATGTCTTTGAAGTCTAGGTTCACCTTCCTCTTCCCCCACATTTCCCTCATCTTGCTCTCCTTGATTTTCTCCTTCCTCATCACTGCTCATATTGTCATGAACTTGAAATCCTAAGGCTTGCTTTGTTTTCAACATCCTCTTATTGGTGGATTTATAGGTAGATTTACTGAAGGGTTGAGCAAGATGTCTTCTATCATCAATGGCAAGGTGAGTAAGGGCTTGGAAGATTTTGGTTAGAAGTCCTCCAAAGGGTAGGGATTGCCTAGCCGTAAGGTTAAGCATCTCCTTGATAATGATATAGCCTAAGTTTTGAGGTTTCTCCCTGACCATGCATGAAAGGATTTAAGCATGAACGGGCTTCAAGTGATCATGATGGTCAACCTTGGGAAATAAATTTGTTCCTAGGAAGTGGGCAAACTCCCTATAGTTTTGATTTAGGTCATTTAATTCAATAGGAATTTTGTCAACTCTACTAGGTCTAAGGATGGCCCTTCTCTCTTGCTTATCCCTATCAAATTTTGAGAGATCCTCATATGAAGTAAAATAGGTAGACTCTCCATCATTTGGTGCATTGAGTATCTAATTCAACCATTCAATTGTAATTTTGACTTCATTCCCATACATATAGCTACGAATGGCCACACTTTCTTCATCATCAATGGCTTCAACGATATTGCAATAAAAATATCGGACCATTTCAGGGTACATTTACTTGGGCAAATCTAGGAAATCCTTCCATCCCATTCGTGTGAAATATCTTTCAACAACATATTCCTTTCCTATGAGCATCTTAAGGGCTTTACCCGAAACCACTAATTTATCCTTAAAATCAGGCCAAGAGTTTTTCCTATCCTTTTCTAGGAAGAAGTATTGATCAAAGCTTGGAGTTTAGGTGGTTCCTCGAAGAGACTCTTTCATTTTCTTCGTTTCGCTCTTTGCTGTGACTTGCTTCCTCCTCTTTTCAGCTTGATGAGGTGGTCCCGCATTCTTGGTGTGAGGCATGGTGGTGAGGCTGATCTAGGGTTTTTGAGGGAGAGGATGCGGGAGGTGAGGGGCGACGGACGAGGGAGAGGAGCTAGGTCACGGTCGAACGGGGAGAATAAAGGTTTGATCGGGAGAAAGGTTTATAAAGAGATATGTACCAAAAAACGAAAAAGCCCTCACTTAAGTGTGTCACGATCCATGGCAGTCGACACTTAGAAGTTGGCTGTTACGATGCACCTTCTCTAGGTCTTTCGTACCTAGTCTCTTGCCTGATCTCGGATCCTCCTTAGCCAAATCTATGGCTAGGTCGAGAGATACCTTTAGGGTTTTAGGAGAAGGACCCTAGGTATTCGACGAGGAAGACGAAAACTGGAGGAGGGAGACGGATGATAAAAGGGATACCTTGCAGCTTCCTCTATGGTTGGCTGGCTTCTTTTGGAGATCCAAGCCAAGGGAGGTGGTGGAGGAGTTGCGGTGGCCAAGGATTGACGCCGATGATGGGGACGTGCACTGTAGATGGCAGCGACGGGCAGCGATGGATGGTGGCCGGCTGGTGGAGAGAGAATCCGACAATAGAGAGAGATGAAGGTGGTTGGGGGATTTGTGGAAGATTAAGTTACAGCTACTCCTAAATTATCCTACTAATAACTCTATTTTATTCTCATAATTCGTTAAACCCTAATACAAGCTATGGAGGTCCTTTTATAGAGGCCTCAAGAGAGTTCTACTCCAAACTGAATACCTTCTTGCTTGAACAACAAGTAAACAGACTCTTACTAATTCAACTCAAACTGACTCCTAATAACCAGGAATGAACTAAGTAAGCAAGTGACTTGACTCAATGAAAACTAGGACTCAATTAAATAGAAACTAGCTAAGTACAAACTGAACTAAAACTAGGAAATCAACTAAGAACCAACTTAGGAAGTGACCAACTAGGAATATGATTCCTTATGGCTGGCTTTGGCTTGGGACCTGGTCCAAGGCCGGGTCCTCCTAGGAGGTGGGGCTTGACCTGCGTGGGTCCCTCCTGGGCTCTGACCTACGTGGGTCCCTCCTGGGCCTACCCCACATGTGTGCCCTGCCCAAGAATTGGGTGTGGGTTGGTCTAGCCCAGACGGAGTTGGATTTCAAACCGTATCATTGGCGGTCGACCGTCAAGCGTGATATGTGAATACAAAGAAAAAAATGTATGCACAGTCGACCGTCAAGAAGTCTGGATCGACCGTCAGTTTCAAAAAATGAAATTTTAAACTCAATTTAAAATCATATTTAAATCCAAACATCACAAAACTTTGTATACACATGTAACTGGATATTATAAGCTAAAACAACTCATCAAACATCAAAATTGCTCAATAAATCAAAATTTAGCATTCAAGTTGGACATGACATGAAATAGCAGATAAACAAATGACTATACCTTTTGCTTTTAGCCCATTTATTTTTGGCATCCATTTGACACCCCAGGCTCCCTTAGTAGATATAAAAACCTGCCTTCACTTAAGGGTTTGGTTAGGATATCCGCAATTTGATACTCGGTGCTAATAAATTCAAGTGTAATATCTCCTTTTTGTGTGTGATCGTCAAGGAAATGGTGTCGAATTTCTATGTGCTTTGTTATAGAATGTTTGATGGGATTCTTGGATATGCTTATGGTATTAGTGTTGTCACATCTAATAGGCATTTTGCCTACATGTATATTGTAATCTACCAATTGCATTTTCATCCAAAGTAATTGTGCACAACAACTACCCGCCGCGATGTATTCCGCTTCAGCAGTGGATAAGACAACTGAAGTTTGCTTCTTGGAGAACCAAGAAACAAGTGCATGACCAAGAAAATAACATGTTTCATTTATGCTTTTTCTATCAAGTCTACATCCGGCAAAATCCGCATTAGAGTAGCTAATTAGATCAAAAGATGATCTTTTATGATACCACGAACCATTGTTTTGGGTTCCTATTAGATACCTAAAGATCATTTTGACCGCAATAAAATGATATTCCTTAAGACAAGATTGATATCTAGTACAAAGGAAAACACTAAACATGATGTCGGTCTACTTTCGGTCAAATAGGGTAAGGAACCAATCATCCGTCTATAAAGTGTTTGATCAATGGGTTTCTCATTTTCATCCTTGTCTAATTTGAGTGTTGTACTCATAGGGGTTTTATAAATTTTGGATTGGCTAAAGTCATACTTGTTGCGCCCCGACTCGCAAAAGCCCAACCAGGCCGAGGACGCGAATTGGAACCTAACTGTCGCGCCCCGACCCGCGTAGGCCCAACCGGGCCGGGCGACGCGAAGCGGAACCTAACCTACTGCGGAAATTTTTGGCAAGGTTTCCATCTAATCGTAGTGGTTACCCTAGCAATTCATAATCATCCTGTATTATACAAATACAAATCTCAAAGACTGAACCGACATATATTACAAAACCTCAAAACAGGAAAATTATACATTTACCACTCCCATAGGAGACTATTTATAACAAAAGGGTGTAAAGCTGTAAAGATCGCCACCTCTCAAGTACCGCCAGACGCCACCACGTCACCAAACACCGGCCCGGTAGGGGCGACCGAAGAAGAGCTAGCGCCAGCATCTGCAAAACGCATCCCGGGTAGGAGTGAGCACTAAGCTCAGCAGGGACACTACACTACGACACTCACAAGGGAGGGAACGCAACAGTATCGCCTCCAAGTCTACCCTAGGTGTATACAAGGGTCTCCTAACCCTACCGAAAGTCCGTGAACGCAGGCCCAAAACACTGCATACTCTCAACAGGACACAGAACACTGTTTGGCGGGCCAAGACACCGCTGGACAGGCACTCCTCCTCCCAAGAGTTTAAGAACACTGGACTCCGGCTACACTTCGGATACAACTTGAAGTCGACACGACCTCTAAACATCGAACAATATGTATTCAGGTCGGAGTAACCCTATCATCGAAAATGACTGAATACTACAAATCGAGTCCTGCACCAAGCTACCCGCAACGGTCCTAAAGCTAGATCCGGGCTACCCGAAAACCCCGGATCGGCAACGTCCTACACATATGCAACTAATGCACAACACAATGCATGCTATGAACATGCGCAGGATAATACATGTAAGCATGCAACATTATGTGATGATATAAATAACAAGGTCTGGGCACGGCACCCTGCCGACCCGGGGTGGTGAACAGATAAATAAGGTCTAGGGACTGATGCAGTGGTACCACCACCAACTGCCAGCAGTCCACCACAACACCTGCATTGGGAAGCAGCCCCGCAAACAACAGCTCACATATATCACAGATAAAGCTCTCGGCACACGCCGACATGCGAGGCTAAGGAAAAGCTGTAGGGCTACCCGCCCGTTTATTCTAAACATCCCGGGAGTCATCACTCCCCCGTTTCACCACTGCCCTATTATAGAGCTAACCTGCTTAATCATATGTATAAGGTATAAAACGGTAAGGAAAACCGACATACCAAGCCCCGCGGGCAAAATTCATGAAAAATCCTCTCTGCTGCTAAAGGATCGCTTTTAAGTGACAGTGAGCTTCCCTCACTGTCGAGCCGAAAAAGATCAATCCTTCCTCCCATGAAGATCGATCTTTCTCGAGACAGAGGGTACCCTTCTTGTCGCGCTAAGAAAGATTGATCCTTCCTCCCAGGAAGATCGATTTTCCTCGCGACGCAGGTTAACCATGCTACCCAAGACCCCGGATCGATCTTCTCCAAGCAGAGGATCGATCCTTCATCGGGCGCAGCATGGCCAACCTAGAGGGATCGATCCTTCCTCAAGAAGGATCGATCCGGATGGGTTCTCTAAAGCACTTTCGGCGAGGAATACTGTCGGAAGATACATCCAAACACAACCAAACTCTGGGATTTGATAGATCAAGATCCCACGAGTCCAAAACCGGTTAAATCATGTAAAACCAACATGCGTATCTACAGATCTAAGCCAAAGAACACAATCAAACCGGAAACTCCAAAAACCCATAATAAAAGTAGGTAGGAATCCCTACCTAAGCAATAGCAGCTTTAATCCAAGATGCTAGGCCTTGGATCGTCCTCAAATGCCTTCAAAAATCACAAGATCTGAGCTCAGATCTCCGGATTTCAAAAGGGATTCAAGGAAGAAAGTCTCGTCTGCTTTATAGGCAAACGAACCGACTTATGAATGATCGATCTTCCCCTAGGCAAAGATCGATCCTTCATGACGATCGCACTTTGACTTTCTGGCACTAGAAGATCGATCTCTTAGCTAGAGAAGATCGATCTTTTTTGTGTTGAAAGCCAAACTTAGGCAAGAACTCAAGCCTAAGTCCGGATCTTTCGATCCCGGTTCCCACTAACCATTCTAACCAAACATTACCACAAACATGGTCAGTGTGTGCACACGCGGGTGTGAAACAAGCCGACAAGGCGCAATTTACCAAATTGCCCTTGCGGTCCACGACGAGCCACAGGAGTAGAGGGACGGGTCCTCACATCTAACTGTGGAAATTTTGGCGAGTGTTCCATCTAGTCTACTGGTTTCCCTAAGCATTCATTAAAACGCCCTCAATTAACAATTCTAAAATTAACAGAAACCTCAAACTGAAAGATTAAGACATCCGAAGTGATACAAGTCTACAAAACCTCGAAGAGGGGAAAAATCAGGTACAAACATTTATACACTCCCGTAGGAGGCTAACTAAACAAAGGTTCTGAAGATAGAAGATCACCACTCCTCAAACTCCGCCAGGCATCGCCGCACCGCCATCCAACTACCCGGTAGGGGCCACCGAAGAGGCGCTAACGCCTGCACCTGGAAAACGCAGCCCGGGTATGAGTGAGCAACTAAGCTCAGCAGGGAAACTACACTACGACTCATAGGAGGAAGAGGGAAACGCAACAGTGTCACCCTCTAGCAAGGTCTGGGTGTACACAGGGGTCCCATAACCCCACCAGTGTCTCTAGGTTTCCGACCATGGTCACCCTAACGAATTGGGCCCATCCCGGAAATACCTAGTACAACAGGAAGAAGACACTGCTGGGCAGGAAAAGCTTCTACCGGGCAAGCACACCCTCTACCCAAGGATAAGAAAATCAGACACCAGTTACACCCCAGATCAGGCTCGAGGCCAACATGACCTCTAAATCATCGATCAACAAGTGTTCAAGTCATCTAGGCCTATCATCGAAATCGACTGAACACAACCATTCGAACCTGGACCAAGCTACCCAGCCCCGATCCTAAAGCTAAATCCGAGCTTCCAAGCCTCGGGACGACGATACCACAGATCGCCAACGCCCTAACCTTATGCAGCTAATGCACAACCATATGTATGTTATGAACACACGTAGGGAAACATATAAGCATGCAACATATTTGATGATGAATAAACAAGGTATGGGCTCGGCACCCTGCCAGCCCGAGGTGGTAAACAGATGATACAGGCCAAGGGACTGCTGCAGTGATAACCCCACCAACTATAGCCAGTAAAAAAAAACAACATGTTACGGGAAGCAACCCCCGTTAAACAAGACTAACAGTACAACATACTATCTACACATCCCGGGAGTCGTCACTCTCCCGGTTCACCACTACCCCTCATTATGGGGTTAACATGCTCAAGGATATGTACCAGGTATAAAACGGTAAGGAAGCCGCACATACAAAGTCCCGCGGGCAAAATCCGACGAAAACACCTCCCTGCGACCAAAAGGATCGATCCTTTCCAAGGAAGGATTGATCTTCTTTGCAAACATGGAGTTCCATCTCTGTCAAGCCAAAAAGGATTGATCTTCCCTCCAGAAAGATCGATCACTTTCATGACCAGGGACCTCGTCTATGCCGCCAAGCAAAAGATCGATCTTCTTCCACTAGAAGATCGATCATGCACGGGCCAGGCATGACGCCCCAAGAATGATCGATTCTTCCTAAAAAAAGGATCGATCCCGTTGGGTTCTTCGGCAACCCGTCGGCAAAAAATACCATCGAAAAACTCTACCAAACCCCACAAAACATTGGGATCTAGTAGTACGAAGGATCACGAATCCAAAACTAGTACTTATACTAAAAACCAACGAGCATATAAAGATATCTACTCAAATCAAACACAGTCAAGCTCAAAACCTCACAAAACCGAAAAAGCAAGTATGTAGGATCCCTACCTAGACAAAAGCAGCTTCAATCCCAGCTGCCAAGCCAAAGATCGCCCTCAAGCTCTTCCAAATCTAGCCGAATCTGAGCTCAGGAACGGTGGATTTCAAAAGAGATTAAAGAAGAAGGTTGCGTCCATGTTATAGACGGACAAACCGACTTATAAATGATCGAAAAGATCGATCCTTCATGACGATCTAGCTTGACTTTCTGGCACCAAATGATTGATCGATCCTTTTGTGCATAAAGCTAGACTTGGGCTAAAACGCAAGCCCAAGCCCGAATCTTTCGATCACGGGTTCACCTAACCGTTCTAAACAACCATTATCACAAACACGGCCAGTGTGTGCACACACGGGTGTGAAACAAACCTATAAAACACAATTTACTAAATTACCCTTGCGGCCCAATAAACAATCCAATCCACCGGATCGCGCACTCGACGCGAAACAAGCAAACGATCCACGGGTCCGACCCAGCTGGTTGACCCAGAAGTAGAGGGACATGTCCTCACAATACTTCTTAAGTAAGTCTCTAGTGTATTTGGCTTGACTAATAAAGATCCCTTCTCGAGTTTGCATGATTTGTAAACCAAGGAAATAATTGTGTTCACCTATCAAACTCATTTCAAATTCACTTTGTATGCAAGAGGCAAATTCTGCACAAAGCTTTTCATTTGAAGATCAAAAGATGATATCATCCACGTAAATTTGAACCAATAAAAGATCCTCTCCTTTTGATTTTGTAAATAGAGTAGTATCAATTTTTCCTCTACAAAAATCATTATCTATCAATAACTTGCTAAGCCTTTCATACCAAGCTCTAGGAGCTTGTTTCAAACCATACAAGGCTTTAGTGAGCTTGAATACATGATCCCCTATCTTGTGATCCTCAAAACCGGGGGATTGTTCAACATAGATTTCTTCCTTTAAGAAACCATTCAAAAAAACACTTTTAACATCCATTTGATATAAATTAAAATCTTTGTAAGATGCAAAAGCTAGTAGTAGTCTTATTGCCTCAAGTCTAGCTACCGGTACAAAAGTCTCATCAAAATCAATTCCTTCTTGTGGAATGAAGCCTTTTGCAATTAGTCTAGTTTCATTTCTTGTAATTATCCCCGATTCATCCATTTTATTTCTAAACACCCATTTAGTGCCAATGACGGGATGATCACTAGGTCTTGGAACCAAATTCCAAAGTTCATTTCTTTTAAATTGATTTAACACTTCTTGAATTGCTAAGATTCAATGATCATTCTCTAGTGCTTCCTCAATAGTTGTGGGCTCAATTTGAGATAGAAAGGCTAGATTGACACAAGCATTCAATGAAGATATAGTTTGGATTCCTTTTGATGGTTCACCAATGATCAATTCCTTTGGATGTGAAGATGCATATTTCCAATCTTTTGGCAAATCACGTTGTTGATCATTAGGAGTAATTTCTAGAAACTTCTCAAATCTATTATTCAATTCTTCAATATCATCTTGGGTCTCATCTACTATTTCTTTTGATTTGTCATTAGGAATTTCATCATCTTCATCATCAATTCTACTATGACCTTTAATCATTTCATCAAATATAACATGCATTGATTCTTCAACCACTAAGGTCCTTTTATTAAAAACTCTATAACTTTTGCTTCTCTCCGAGTTTCCAAGAAAAACTCCTTCATTGGATCTAGCATCAAATTTATCATGATTATCCTTACTATTGTTCAAGACAAAATACTTGCATCCAAAAGCTCTAAAGTAACAAATATTCGGAATTCTGCCTTTCCAAAATTATGGTTTTCTTCAAAATAGGTCTCAATGTTACACTATTGATCACATGACAAGATGTATTAATCGCTTCGGCCGAAAAGTACTTAGGAAGATTATTCTCACATCATAGAGTTATAGCCATGTCTTGAAGGGTCTAATTTTTTCTTTCAACAACACCATTTTGATGAGTGTTCTAAGTGATTAGAAGTTATGGGAAATCCCGTTGTCATTGCAAAACTTTTCTAGAAGGGAGTTCATGAATTGTCCTCCATGGTCACTTCTAATGCATGTAATGAGAATACCTTTCTCATTTTTGGACTCTCCTACAAAAGTTGGTGAATTCCTCAAAGACTTCATCTTTGTGTGTAAGGAATATCACCCAAATGTATCTAATGTAATCATCTACTAAAACAAAACCATATGAGTTATCACATAAGCTTGTTGGTTTGATAGGTCTGAAAAGGTCCATATGAATGAGTTCTAGTGCTCTTGTGGTGGAAACTACATCTTTAGGCTTGAAAGAGGATTTTACTTATTTTTCTCTTTTACATGCATCACAAATCTTATATTTCTCGAATATCATCTTGGGAAGTCCAAGAACAAGGTCTTTTCGAGAGAGTTTGGAAATTAAATCCATGTGAGCATGTCCAAGTCTTCTATGCCATAATCAAGAATTATCATTTAAAGCACTAAGGCATACATCATCATGACAAAAAAGATCATCAAGATAAAATGTATAAACGTTACTATCACGATGACCAACTAACATGATTTTATCACTAATAGCATTTTTAATATAACACTTTGAATTTTCAAAAATGACTTTGTTACCTCTATCACATAATTGACTAATACTAAGCAAGTTATGTTTCAACCCTTCTACTAACAAAATATTCTCAATTTTGATGGAGGAAGTTTTACCAATATTATAATTTCTGATAATTTTTCCTTTGCCATTATCTCCAAAGGTCACAACTCCTCTATCCTTGGCTTGAAATGTGGAGAGCATGCATCTATCACCGGTCATATGTCTTGAGCATCCACTATCAAGGTAGCACCATTTGGCTTTTGAATTGGTCTTGATTTTGGATCTGAAGCACTCCTACAAATCAAACTCAAGTTTTGATTTTTGATACCCAAATCTTTTTGGGTCCTTTAACATTAGTTCTAGACATATAAGTAGATGTAGCATGCTTAGGTGTCCAAAAGGTTTTATCACTAGCATGTCTCATGAGATAGCAACTAGGTGCAATGTGACCTACCTTGCAACAATAGTGACAAGTGGGTACTTGTGTTACCTTAGGAGAATGAGAAGAAGTTTTAACAAAGTTAGTCTTTTTTTGGTTGTTCATCTTCCTAGGGTTGTAGCCAATTCCTTCCTTGTTTAAGTAGCTCCTTTGGCTATCAAGGATCTCATCAAGTTTATCCCTACTCTTCATGAATTTAGAGAGAGTAATCTTGTCATCATCCTCAAGGGTGAGATCACTCTTAGATTTCCTCAAGTTCATGAGTTCCTTTTGCATATCATAGTTTATGTTCTTCAATATAGTGAGCTCATATTAAGTGTCCTTGAGTTCCTTCTCAAGTGTGTCATAAGTGTCACAAGAATTATTATCTAGCATGCATTTGTTTTCCTTTTTTAAGGTGTCAATCCTATGCATGACATCTAATTTTTCTTTTTCTACTTTCTTCAAGTCCTTACATGTAGCATAGTATTTCTTTTTAAGGAACTTGAAATCCCTAACTAAGGAATGATAAGCATCAAATAGTTCATCAAATGCAAGCTCAACTTCTACCTCATTGTCCTCTTCTGCCTCATCTCCTCGTGCCATCAAGCATATGTTGGCTAGCTATTATTCCTCTTCATCGGATGAGGTTTCCACATCGCTTTCTCCCTCAAGTTGCCATCATTGCTTTCTTTTTCTTAAACTCTTTTGTAGGCTTTTTGAGTTGAGGACAATCATTCTTGTAGGGCCCAGGTTTCCTACACTCATAACATATAACATCATTAGAGTTAGAAGGAGCATTATATTTTTCATCTTTGGGGAACTTCTTCTTGAAGAATTTCTTTCCTACTTGGCGCTTGAAGATCTTTTGGATTTTCCTTGAGATCATCGCCAATTCTTCTTCATCGTCTCCTTCATTTGAATCCGATGACTCTTTATTCAATAACTTGAATGCAACGACCTTCTTCTTCTTCTCTCCTTCGTCGTTGCTTCTCTTCAAATTCATCTCATAAGTCATGAGTGAACCCATGAGCTCATCAAGTGACAATTTGGATAGATCTTTGGCTTCTTCGATTGTCGTCGTTTTAAAATCCCACAACTTCGGTAGACACCTGAGTATCTTTCTCACAACTTTATCGTTAGCATAAACTCTTCCAAGTGATTCAAGCACATTTAATATGTTAGTAAAACATGTAAACATCTCACTAATGGTTTCATCATTATTCATACAAAAGAGTTCATACTCATGTACAAGCATACTTATTTTAGACTCTTTAACTCGACTAGTTCCTTCATAGGTAACATCGAGCTTATCTCATATCTCCTTCACTGATTTACATGTAGAGACCCTATTGAATTCACTAGGGCTAAGGGCACAAAATAGAAAGCTTTTGGCATTGGCATTTGTTTGAAGGTTTTTTAGATCAGTTGGGGTGTAGTCACTGATAAGACGTGAAAAATGCACAAATCACCCTTTTAGCTGGGTCTTGTTAGTCTCCGATCAATGCTATTTTGATTGTCTTCTCCCCATTTCAGGTATTAGGACCATCAGCGAAGATTAGATCAAGTTTAGTGCTAAAACAAACAAATAAAGAACTTGCGAAGTCAAAGAAGCAAAGGAGCGAAAATGTGCCATATATGGTTGGAAAGCTCTTGAAGTCTACTTTCGGGAGAATTTTACGGTTCGTGATTCCGAGTTTCCCAGAAGAAGTTACCACATTTTTACTATCAATGGCGCAGTCTGATGGCAAAAGAGTAAATATGCATAACAGAAGGATGGATCATCCTCCTCTAAAGAATCGATTCTTGCACCGTAGCAGATGCGATAGAGAAACATATTTTGCATGATCGATCATTCCCTTTTGAATGATCGATCATACTCGGGCGCAGCTAATTTTTTGGGTTCAAAGGATCGATCTTCACCCTTAAAGGATCGATCCTTTAATATCAGTTAAGAAAAATCAAAGGCCCAGATCTAATCCGAGTTAAGGGGATACCTAGGCTATAAATATGCATATTCTAGGGTTTTTGGGGCTCTTGTTCCTCTCTTAGGGGGGCTCTCTTGTTCCTCTCTTAGGGGGGCTCTCTAGACTCTCTCTTGGTTGCTTGGAGGCCAAGGAGAGGGAGCAATCTTTCTTAGTTTCTTTTTCCTCTTTTTAACTTTTTTTTTTAGATTCTTTTGGGAGAAAATCCATGGTGGAAGAGCTTCATCAACCTTCATTCACGGATCAAACCCTAAAGATAAGTAGCTAAACTTTTTACCATGGGATTCTTATGATGTAACTAAGGTTTCTATTAGGGATTCTTAAGATTTAGGGCTTGTATACCTCTTTGAATGATTTGTATGGATTGATATTAGTTTCTTTTATGAACTTGGTTTGATTTTATTATTAGTGGATGAATGATTTATTCCTTTATGCCATAGATTTAGGTCTTGAGCATGTTAGGGCTTGAGATTAGAGATTCTCATCAAAATATTCATGCTAGAACCATGGATGTGAGGATTTTCTTCTTGAGATTAAGAGTCTTGTGATGCTAGAACCATTACACATAATGCTAGAACCATTATGACCAACTCTTAATCCGTTATTCATCTTAATTCAAGATTAGAGATTTCGTAGTGCTAGAACCACTAGGGTAACTGCTAATCCTTGATACATTTTATTTGGCGACCTCAAGGTGCTAGAATCATCTTGATCTTACACCTAAATCCATATTATACTATTTCCTCGCGATGAATTCATCCTGATCATAGGATTCATTAGGAGTGATCATAACTAATCATTAGGTAACTGGCTTTTAGATAATTGCTCTCAGCAACAAGGGATTCTAATCGGAACTTGTTGAGTGATAGGGAGAACTAGCCATTCACCTATCAACCATTAGGAAAACCATTCAGTTTGGTTAGCTCGTTCTAATCCTAGGAAGATCTGGTAGAATCCTAGTTATTGATTAAGAATTCATTGGTATCTTTTCTCGTATTTATCAATCTTTAGTATAAAGTTAGTTTAATTTCAATTCTGAATCTTTCTCAACTTATTAGTAGGAATACCTAGATTGAGTTTAGTAGTTTAATTATTTTCCTACGCATTCCCTGTGGATTTGACTCGAACTCACTGCTAGCTACCCCCAAAGTAGTTAGTTTGAAGTTTGATTATAAATTTGTAATTTTGAGTAAACTTGTTAAGCCACGACACTTTTCAAGCGCTATCAGTCACTCTTTATTTTTGAGACTTCTTTCCCTTCAACTATTTTTATAGGAACATAAGGTCCATCCTCTATCACCAACCAAGCTTCATAATCCATTGATTGAATGAAGATTTTTATTTTGGTCTTCCAATACGTATAGTTCGATCCATTGAAATATGGTGGCATATTGGTTGCTTGTCCATCTATATTTTCCATCTCTAGATAGGATCTTCTATGGTCATTAAACCTAAAAAATAGAGACCTAGCTCTGATACCAATTGAAGGTCCAAGAGGGGGGTGAATTAGACCATTTTCGAAAACTAGATCAATGGAAAAACTAGGTAGATGAGATCTAAGACCTTAAATACTTGTAAATGAGATGAAACAAATATAAAACAACATACAATAATATATGAGAGAGAAGTTAGAGAGATTGCACCGATTTTATAGTGGTTCGACCCAACTGTTGGTTTACGTTCACTCCTCTCAAGGTCCTCCTTGAGGTTCCACTACGTTCAAATCCTTACAAGTTTTTTCTCCAAACTTCCGGGTACTTGGTAGCCTTATAATCACTCACAACCACTGTTAGATGCCTCACAATGTACTTCTTCACACTCGAAGAAGATTTACAAAAGTTGTAGCTCAAAGAGAAATGAGTAGAAACTTTTTCTAAAACTTGCCCAAATGCTCTCAAAAATATAAATAATAGTTATGGCAAGTTTACACAAGAAAACTATTTATATCAGGCCTTCAACTAGCTCAAAAATCAGCTCCAACGACTCCCTGCAACTCTCCAACATCTAGTTTTTTTACTCTGCACGTTGCTGGCGGTCGATCCATGCATCATCCACCACATCGTCTACCAGGTTCAAAACTCAGCCTTCTTGAGCCGCGATCGATCCACCCATCGACCGCCAGATCGAACGTGAACCTTTGTTGTGAAACATGCTTCTCATAGTCGATGCTCCGATCGACCACCACTTCTCCATTTGAGTCAACATTGTCCGCGGTCGATCCACGCATCGACTGTCAGATCGTCTGTGAGCCTACAACAATTAAAAAAATAACTTCCCTCAAAGCCAACACTTAGCCAAAGTATATAAATCATAAACCAACCTCCACAGTCGATCCACGCATCGACCGCCGCATCGACCGTGAGACTCTGTCAAGAAAATGGCTTTTCAGGGTCGATGCCTAAATCGACCGCGAGCTAATATTTCATTTGGCCAAGTTTGATGCAGCCACCGTAGCATTCCCGTGGTCGATCCATGCATCGACCGCCAGTACTATAATATCTTAAATATGAAGTTTAAGGCTTCCACTTAAAAGGAAAATTAATATTAAACATATATTTTATCATTTAATATATATTGGCGTCATCAAAATAAGGTTAGGATCAACACTCTATGTAGACCAGCTCCAACTGATGCTCTCACTGACACAGCGTCAGTAGCGACCTCACCGACAATCGTGTAGCCGACATCACCCTTCGCGGCGAGTCCGGGGACCCCATCTGCAATGGCTTCGCTCGCCACGTGATGACCGGCTCCATCTCTCCCTCCATATGCTGCCTCGACCGCCTCTCCACCCTCATCATCACCGATTGGAAAGCTCATCTCTGACACCATCCTCTCTTGCCTCCCCTCCTCTCTCCCCTTCCTCCGCGTCCTCGACCTCGTTGGCAACCGCATCTCCCGCACCATCCCCTTCCTCCCCTTCCCCTGGTTCGTCTCCTACATGCCCTACCTCGCCAACCCCGACCTCAACCCCGTCGTCGACCTCGACCTCACCGGTCCGTCCCCAAGCTCGCAAGCTTTCAAACTGAGCCTACCTATGTTCAAGTCCGAGCTTGAAATGGGTTCGAGCTCGGCATGCGTTCGATTAAGTTTGAATTTAATCGAAGTCGAGTCAGGCACAAATTTAATCGAAGTCGAGCCGGGCCTAACCGGGCTCGAGCCCGAGCTAAAGTTATGATTCGATTACCTTCACGTGTATACTCGCGTTCCTAATAGTGGAACAGTGGCGTTCGCTCAAAACATTCACGTTTGGTTGCCGTGAGAATTGTAATGGGAATGGGAATGTGAATAGGATTGGGAATGGAAACTGAAACTGGAAAGGAATTGTGGTTGTTTGGTACGTCAATGAATTGGAATGGGAATGGAATTTGCAAAAGTTTGGTATACATAATAAACATGGGAATTAGAATGAGAATATAAATTAAAGACCAAAATACCTCTTACTCTGATAGCATAGATTTACGAATATATTTATGTATGTATATGTATTTGCATTATCTTGGGTTATTTGGATGAAAGATTATTAATAATGAGATAAAAATAAGATTATTATTTGAAATATTATTAATAAATAAGAGAAAGAAATAAGATTATTAATATGAGAGTTCCTAATATTATTAATAAATAAGAGAAAAAATAAGAATATTAATAATATTTGAAAATATTATTAATAAATAAGAGAGAAATAATATTATTAATATTATTTGGAATATTATTAATAAATAAGAGAAAGAAATAATATTATTAATAAATAAGAGAAAGAAATAAAATTATTAATAAATAAGAGAAAAAAAAATTATTATTTTTAAAAATAATGCTAGTCGTTTGATCAGTTTAATCAAATAAAAATAAAAGATATTCATATATATTTCATGAATACGAGAGTCCTTATATTTAAGAAATCTTCAGGAATTTAAAGTTCGCTCGAACGTAGAAACTTTAATTTAGGTTTCTAAACGGAGGATGCAACCATCCACGTTGAATTCATTATTTTAAGGAATTCTGATTTTAGTTACTGGATCTGCAACCAAAACGTCGCCTCAACGATTTCGGAATCGGCGGAATCAACGATTCTGATCATTCCAAACTTCGCGTCCTAACCAAACACCGAGCGCGCGCTTCCACTCATTCACGCGATTCCATCCGTTCCAGTCGAGCCAAACGCCCAAGCGGCGACACGATGCTGAGGATCGGCGCTAAGAGGTTTCTAGGGTTAGCATTAGGGCAACGTTCGCCGGCAACGGCGGCGGCGCCTGTAGCGGTGGTGGTGGCGCGATCGTACCACGAGAGGGTGGTGGACCACTACAATCACCCGAGGAACGTGGGTTCTTTCGACAAGAAAGATCCCGCGGTGGGCACGGGGCTCGTTGGGGCGCCGGCTTGCGGCGATGTCATGAAGCTCCAGATTAGGATTGACGAGGAGTCCGGCCGCATCGTCGACGCTTGCTTCAAGACCTTCGGGTGCGGCTCCGCCATCGCATCCTCATCAGTCGGTACGTCTATTCCCCCTTTGATCTCTAGGGTTTTCATGTGGTGTATTGTTCTATTTGTTCCTTTTCCGTAGTTTTGGCCGGGGATGTGATCTAGGGTTAGGCGATCTTTTTCATGTTTGCACTGTCGAAAAATAGTTCAGTTCTGGAGCATAGATGATTTTACCAGTTTTTCAGAAAAATTCTTCACCTTTCTTTTGCAAAGACGGTTGGAATCCTTCTTCCCGTGAGCGTGGATGGAATCTATATCATATAAAATCGCTTAGTATGGTTATGATCCGCAGATTTACCGTTAATTTGCGTTGAATATGGATCCAGCTATCTGCGTTGATTTTTAAGCATTGATTCTTTATATTACGTATCTGACTGTTTTCGTTTTTAGTAGAACATGTTAGGGTTTGTTGGTTGCCTTTGATGACCGATTTTGCTATCTGTGAACCATATTTTTCTTGTTTAAGGTTTTATACTTCTTACTTGAACGTTTAAAGATTTAAATTTTTTGGTCTTTTGGAAGTGGAAGAACCGGAAGTTCTCTTTTAAAAATTTAATTCTTTGCTCTCTAATCTCTTTTTTTTAAGAATATGCTGAGAATGAATACATTGCATGTAACTTTATTTGCATTGCAGCTACTGAATGGGTTAAGGGTAAACAAATGGAGGAGGTCTTGACCATCAAGAACACGTAAGTTTGCCTTTTTCTTTGCAGTCCTTTAGAATGCTATCTGGTTGCAGCATATTTTAATGGAGGGGATAATCGATGATGTTGCTCTATATGTCTGAAAATTCTAACATATGGGACCAGTTCATATAATTGCTTGGTAAGAAATAGTGAAGGAACTAGTCTTTTGAGCCTTCTGGAATGAGAAGTTCGCTATAACCTCGTGTACTGATTAACTTTTTCAATCAACACTTGTCGCTTTATTCATTTTGATTTTTCTATTGAATCTTAGATTACTTGTTCAAACCTTTCTAGGCTCAATACTCATTACTGTTTTAATACTCATTCGTTTTTTTCCTTTGAATTTCCTTTGTGATATTTTCCTTCTTATTTTGAATCTTATTAGCGACTGCAACCTTTGTGGCAGCCCAAAGAGTTATCTTCAGAGATGCTAGCTAGTAGAGTAGCTACATAGCCGTAGATGGTTTCATTGTTTAGGATGGAGCCTTAGGTGAATAGCTATATTACGTAAAAAAAAATTTAGTCTTTAGACAAAAACTGATGTTGGCTTTTTTTCGTTAGCGCTGTATGTGTTATTGGTATGATGTAGTTGTCATTTCTATAACATCTTAGATGTTACTGTTTGAGAAAATAGTTAACGGTTCCTTTTCATCGATTCCCATTGGTGTTATAGAATGCAGTTGAGGTCGCATATGTAGATGCATGTCCACATTTGTATTTCATATCATTTATATGGAGCCTTTATGAATGTTGTCGTATAATATTCATTACGGCTTAGCGCATATTTAGGGGTATTGCATATAGGAAACACTTATGTGAATTTGGAAGCCTGTGAATTGGGTTAATTTGTGCTATTAGTTAATTGCAATGTGTTTGCATAAAGTTATCACTGGGCTTGTCCAATTTATATATGCCTTGTTTTGTGCTCGGTGCTGTAAGTTATCACTGGGCTTGTCCAATTTATATATGCCTTGTTTTGTGCTCGGTGCTGTAAGTTATCACTGGGCTTGTCCAATTTATATATGCCTTTTATCTTTTTGTTTTTGATATTTGATATTTCATATTGTGCATCTTCAGTACTACTAGGTTTAACTAATTTGATTTCTCTTCGTAATAAATACTAAAAGCGGCTGTGTAAAGTGAACTGTATCCAGTATTCAAGATGGACTTTCCATGATAGCATGCAACTGGTTTTTGTATATAATAGTTAGACTTGTCATAGTGGACCATTTCAATAGTTTTGATTTGGTGGATGTTAAGAGAAAACAAAAGAGGTTGACCTAAGATGGTGCGTATTACTCAATTTAAGAGTGCTCAAAAGGTCATTATCTTATTCCTTTTAACCACAAGGGCACACATTAAGCTGCCCATGTTTATTATTTGTTCTGAGCATATATGCCTCTTTTGGGGAAGTAATTTATTGTTCTCAGGGGCTTTGACTGGAGGGTAGATAAGTGCTCCATAAGGGTAGTTCCATCCTTAAGCTGATAGCAATCCTTGTTTTATTTGTCGTTTGTTGTTTTCTATGCCTTTTTAGGCATGATTTTGTAGCCTGGTATTAAATCTAGACATCAGATACTTCTGATTTGTCATCTTTTCATTTGTCGGTGAAATTACCTTTTGACGAGATCTTTATGTGACAGATCAACGGACTCTGTATAAACTATTTTTCGCATCTATGATCGACATGTCTTGAGTTCTTCTACATGGTGATGATTTTGTCATTGCTAAAAGGTTAATTTCCTATCAGCCAATCTATTTCAGTGCTCGATGAGTCACTGATATCTTCTCCAGATTTCTTGGTTGTATTTTGTATATTTCGTTGAACATTAACATTCATCTGTAACTCTTTATTTCCACAAGTGGTCATCATTGTCATTATCCATGAGATGTCTTGTGTAGATTGTACGTCCAGTGGTTACTTGTGACATTTCAGGTACTTGTGAGATTTCAGGATAGAGCACATGATTGCTTACTCCCTCTTACTCATGAAACTGGTACAAGTTATGTCCTTTGACTTTCTTTATGGTAGCTCGTGACTCAGGACTCTTAGCATCTTATAATTCTTACCGATGTCCCCTTTGCTATTTCCAATGCATTTGTCATGTATTATTTGAATTTGCTGCAGCCGATTATTGATCACATGCTGTGAGCTTTTTGAGCTCTCTCTTCCAATTTTAATTCTCTTGAACTAGTTCTTTGATTTGTGCTTCCTTGACTATTATTTGAATTTGCTGCAGCTGATTATTGATCACATGCTATGAGCCTTTTGAGCTTTCTCTTCTAATTTGTTATTCTTTTGAACTAGTTCTTTGATTTGTGCCTCTGTCTCTTTATTGTAATAGCAAAAGAATTGCATATATTGAAGTGACAGTTTTCGGCTTCAAAATCCAGTTCACTCTATTATTGCTTGTTTTACTGCATCTTTCTTGGTGTCTACCTATTCTCTTAAAGATGTTGCTCCTGTTTTTTTGCGTCCGCAATGCTATGACAAATTTTAGTGTTTGAAATATTTTTTCTTTGATTTGACGTCATTCCCAAGTTGGTGGTGTCCGTTGCAACTTGTTTAGATTGAATTCAAGAAATTTTTAATGAGATATCAACAATCATCCTTATTTCTGTTATTTTCATGATCTTTCAAAGCAAATCACTTGATAAAAGTTCTTCTAATCTCATGTGCCTTTTCATATTTAGTGATAGGATTGTCTTCTTTTCTCCTTTTGGGTGTCTTTTAACTGATCCAATAATAGATCTTTCGTGTAGCATGTGCTAGCTTTCCAATTTTTCTGTTTTTTTTTCTCGTGGGAAATCATTTCCCAACTTTCTAATTTTCTTTTATTTCATCCTTCTCTTTATATTTAATCTTAGTTGGTGTTCTTAGCAACCAAGTTATTGTTCTTGAGGAGAATAGTAGAATTTTGACAAGGCACTTGAATCTTGAAAATGGTTGAACATTTCTAGAAAAATGATTTTAGCGAGATACTTTATAGGCTTTAAAGCTTTTAGAGCGTAACATAACCATTAGCTATGATACCACTTGTTGGAAACCTGAAGCTGTGGAAACACGACGTGAAAAGAGTATTTCTGCGACAGCCCCTTCACTTTTTCATGTGGTATTGCTGCCTCGATTTCCAATAAAGTGGTATTAGAGCTGATGGTGAAGTTCTTTGCCTAAAAGGTTAAAATCTATGAAGTACTCTACTGAAATTGAGATCTAAGTGGTTTGCGAAGAATGTGTTATTCTCCTTGAGAACGAGAATTTGATAGCTCATAATGTCGTCTAAGATTCAATGAAGAGAGCCAAAATGACAGAAAAATTAAAAAGTTGGGCTATTTTCTTTGAAAGAAAGATAGAAATTTATGAGTATTTCACCGTAGAAATGTGATTGGTTTGGAGAAGGAAATTTAAAGGAAAAGATGACAATCCCGCCCTTAGGGGTTTGTTTTGCAGGATGATAAAAATGATAGTAACGAAGATTCTCAGATCTCATTAACGAATCTGTTGAATGAAATCTTGAGTAGATTCTAACTAGCATTACAAACTTGGAAATGTTAGTGGAGGAAGGAACAAGGGTTGCAGACAAGCATTCATAGCATTCTGAAGTAAAATCTCAAAGAGCTCAGTTGAGATTGGGTGGGTAAGATGCATCGAGTAAATTGATCCAATATGAAACAAATTTCTTGGATTTTTAGTCAGTTTTTGAGTTCAAGAATATGGAGTTTAATTGCTACTACTATAAAAAGATGAAAGTACAACAGAAAACAAGCTGATTTAAAAAATATCGAGCCTTTTAACTTGGCCAGTGGCAACAGATTGAAATAATTGATGGGACAAATTTGGAAGTAATGGATTGGGCGTATCAGACATATTAGTCACTGTTTGAGTCAAATGAATGTCATGAGTTATTGAACGCTAGGAATCATGCATTAGGAGTTATAGAATGATAGGAGTCATGAGCTATAATTCATAACGAAGAATTTCAGAGAACATGAGTTTGAAGAGTTTCAAGGGTTGGGAATATCACTGGTCATGAGTTGAGGATAGTAAAAATCAAGTGATGCTACAAATTGGACATGCTGTCATGGTCATTGTAAGATTGCACGAGTAAAGCTTGTTTTTTAAGTTAGTTTGTTTTGGCCCCCTCCAGGTGTTCTCTATAAGAAGCTCTGTATGGCTCCTGAAGCCTTACACATCCATATCCTCAACATCCTTCCAATCTCTTCTTCTTTTGTGCTTTCCCTGCCTCAAACTAAGAAAGGTATCTGAGATCATGTTCACATTCTTGCCCTACAAGCTGTAAAGGCATGGAGTACAGAATAACAGTTTGACTTGGTCATTTGGCGGTGGCGAAGATCTCTGGTCTGAGAAATCTGTTTTTATTGCTTGTTTCTTGTTGTTATCATTTTCGGTATTATCAGTGGGCTTAGGCATTAAGTTGCTGGATTAAGTTCAGAAGTTTCTTTGTTCTAGGCAAAGTTTCTCTTGGGGCAGGTGGTCTGCTTTGTAGGGGAAGTTTAGTGGTGAAGTTGGCTCTGATGGGTACATCACAGTTATGTTTGGGTTATCTGTTTTTGTAGGATGCTTGTGTTAGTTTAATGGTTTTGGATTCTTTAGGTTCTATGTGAATTAGCCTTTTGGCGACACTATTTGGATTGCTTAGGTTGGGTCTATGTAGATTTTAGGGGTTTTGGTGGCTGGTTTTGCATATCTTGTTTTTCTGACTGATGATAATATTGCAATTTTGTCTCATTTATTTCTTTTGTCCTGAATAGATACTTGAGCACAGTTCACATTGTGATGGCTGTGCTGTTGATTTTCAATAGGCGCTTCGGGTGTTGCAATTAAAAATTGCAGCTATCATGTAACACTTAACAGGAATGATGTTTTGGCAAACTCTTTAGTATGTGTTTAGCAGGCTAAAGTATGCATTTGGTACCCAACTTTTTGACAAATTTTTATATGGTACCTCAATTTCAAAAAATTCGATTAGAGTCGCTACATTTTTCGAACCTGGTGCCATCTACTAGTCTAACGGCAGTTTGGTTGAACCTGGTCATGAACCGGTCAATTTGGACCGATTTTAATTAATTTTGACTTTGTTTCGAAAGGTCAACTCCTTCACCCTCTCCTGTCTCTTGTCGCTTTTCTTTCCGTCGAGGTGCCCGGCGAGGGCGGCTCCTCCGCCATGATGTAGATCTCACCGCTCCCAACCCACCGTTCTCTTCTCCGCCTCGAGTAGATCTCCTCCGCCTCGATACTGAGAGAGCTCTAGCTTGATCGAGAACAAGGGCTGATCGGCACCAACATGGATGAGGTTGTGGTGGGCTGCGAAATTAATCCCCTGGGTTGGATGTCCGGATAGTTCATCGAGGACGGCTGGGTGGTGACAAACGGCGTTGCAGTGGTAGAGGGGGGCGAGATGTGACCTCGACGGCGATGAGGAGCCGCGATCGACGTTGTTAGGCGTTGATGTTCCGACAGGAGGCTAGATCGGGGTTCGGGCGTCGTAGAGGCTGAGGGGCTCGGGTTGTCCTTCGAAAGAGGAGATAGTTGAGAGTATAGGGGTCAGCGGTGATGGGTTCACCGAAGCTGAAGGTGGAGGTGGGTTTAGAAATGTTTCGTGGGTTTTCAGGTGTCTTGAGTGACGATGGTTGATGGTGGTTGCGGCGATGATGGAGAAGGAGGTGATGCTTTGGGTGGAGGTGGAGCTGGGAGATTGCGTCCTGAAACAAGGTGAAGCTCACCGGAGTTGAAAGAGGAGATGGAGCCGGCGTTGATGGAGGTTGGTGGCGACTGTGATGGAGTTTGAGATGGAGACGTGAGGTGGCTACAGGGTTGGACGGGATAAATGGAGATGGAAGTGGTCGATGGAGTTGATTTCAATAGTTGGAGGAGATGGATGGGCTACCGCTGAGGTGATGCTTTGGTGGAGGTGGAGTTGGGAGATGGTGTTAGGGAAGGAACTCAAGGCAGGGAAGTGGGGATTGGTATGCCTTTAAGGCGGCAAACCCACGCGGTCACAACGTCATGGAATTGCCTGGGGTTGATGAGGACGACTCTTTTGCTAGGACTCGGAACCGCCGGCTCTTCTCCCACCATCGGCAAGCTGTTGGTCGGGTTTGGAAGTAACCAACTTACAGTAGATGAGCACTCTACCGCTCTCCAAAGAAAAAGGAACAGTGGACGGCACACCTAAACGGAGGCATCACATAAAAACGGTTCTAAAAATCTAGGGACTTTAATTGAATTTTTTGAAATTGTATTACCACATAAAAATTTGTCATAAAGTTTAGGTATCAAATGCATGCTTTAGCCGTGTGTAGCATGGAAATTGCAAGACATCTTTTCCTTCCCCAAGCAAAGGCTGGTTTTGCGTATCTTGGCATTTGGAAATGAGTTTTGCAATTTGATCTCATTTATTTTTCCTTCACCTGTCTTGTCTTGAATAAATAGATACTTGCACACTGTTGAACCTTGTGATACTTTTGATGTTATTTATCAATGGTATCTTTGATTTAGAATCCACAAATTGCAGCATTCATGCAACAAGCAAGTGATGTTTCTATGGCTACATGTTATTTGTTGCAGGGAAATTGCGAAACATCTTTCCCTACCCCCAGTGAAGCTCCACTGCAGCATGCTCGCGGAGGATGCAATCAAGGCTGCTGTGAAGGACTATGAAGCAAAGAAGGCTAAGGTAGCTGGAAATACCGAGGCTGCTCCTGTGGATAAAGCAGCTGACGCCTAAAACGTGTATGAAGATGAATATGTACATGTCTGAACTAGATAAGGGATGCTTGAAGCGTGCGTGTCACATGCTTTTCTTAGCATATGTTTGTTGGCAGTTATAATAACTGGTGGACTGTACACATGTCTACATCTACTGTATGTCGATATAATAGCATAATTGTATATTTGCGAGTGGAGTTGTATGACGTTTGCATTTCTGACTTGCTGTTGAGTATGTTCTCTATTTGTAATGAAGGCTGATCGTTTTAGGACGAAGCGAGATCAGTGAAAATGTTCTTGTTTGTTAGAGTTTCTGTTGTGATGCTGGGCTCTGGCCGTCCGGCGGCGGTGGGGGATCTCCATATGCCTGATGGGGCATTGTTCATGTGCCGAGACTTTGTGTACCAGCAAGTGGTATTGCACTCTACACAAATCTAAACATTGACCATCAATGCAAGTTTAAGTTTAAGCTATGCACGCTCACTTGTTTTCTTCAGCTATGGTTGTCATCCAGTGTTCGCTATCCTGCTAGGCCTGAGTGCCAAGCATAAGCAGCCAATGGAAGCATGCATCCAGTCTGTTTCAACGTAAGCAATTTTTTTTTTTTTAAATGAGTTGGGCCTTGGAAAGGCTAGGATTATAAAACTTGAACCAGTGCCGGTCGACCGTCCTCTGGTTGTTAGATAAATTGCACTTTGGAGGAACGACACAATCGAGCTATAGCATCAGCTATTATATTTTCAACCCTATGTATCGTCTAAAAAAGGACAGACTCCATTGACAAAGTTTGTAACCAAATCTCCTTAATCAACCCCTTTATCCCTGGTGTCCAAATCCTATATCCATTCAGTACATCAACTGCATGCTTACAGTCAGAAAAATTACAAAATTACTCATACGCTTTAGCATACATAAGACCCAATAGCATTGCCCTGGCCTCTGCTTCGCAACTCGCCAGCTCAGGTTCCCAGTACCCGACCATCCTCCGTTTCAACAGTAGCAATTGAACCTTTCCGGTGGTGGACGATGCCTGCAAGAGATTCCTGTGCCTTGGTGTCCTCAAGAAAACAAGAGGTGGCCTCAATAGAGCACCATCCCAAGTTGCGACATATTTGATTGGATGGAAAAGATTTGAGAGGTAGCACAGAGGAACTCGAACCTCCTCTGATTCCCCCCCATCCCATCCCATCCCATCCCTCTCAACGCTAGCTGCTCAGTTGGGTGGCAAGACTAACAAAGAATCAACCTGTGGTTCCCAATACGAGTTGGAAATCCTCTGATAAATTGTGACCTTACATTGGCCGAGCTTTTTATCGATAGCTTAGGCCTAGCTTGGATTGCCACTAGCTATGGATCCATTTTGACAGCATTGCTGTTGTCTGCCTTGCTAGCCAACAAGAGCTTTCTCGTCTGAGAAGACATCTCGATCCATGAGTGAAACAATGGTTTGTAGCTTAAATATTGCTAGTAAATTGCTACAATTAATTGATAAAAGTGTGAAAAGTGAGTTTTTAAAAAACCATAATACTTGAGTTTTTAATCCTATCTTGGAGAGATTTAAACTCAACTATATCTCACTTTGTTGTCTACAGAGGATTCTCCACACGGGCTATTCTAAATACATCAAAGGTTTACTGAATACACCACAGTAAAATCTTTTTAGTTAATACCCAATATATCTTTTAGCTATTCGACTCAAATACCCTCGTCCTCTACCTCCCAACCTCTTTGGCGACCGGCAAGTTAGGATGTGTCCACGTCGGCGCAACCCGTTCAAACCTCGATGAGGATCAAACAGTTGATCTCTCAGTCGGAAAACCAATGATCTCTTAGTTGGAGTCGGAATGAGGAAGACGGGGTGCCGGTTCAGTGCGAATGTACTAAAACGAAGACACCCATTCACACCGAACATGAATAACCAAACTAGAGGGTGAGTTAAGACATATTTATTCTAAACTTGTTACCAGAAGGAACATAAAACATTTATTCTAACACTTGTTAACATTTAACATTGACATTAACACTTGTTAACATTTAACATAAACATTATGCATGTTCATTCATGTGCACCGAACATTATGTCATAGTTCGGTGCATTCTATCCTCCAACGGTTAGTGGCAGTTTCATTGGTGGTTGTTCTCATCGTGCCTCGTAGCTGGTAGTCAGTTATATTAACTGATGTTGTTCTTTGTTTGGGCTTCTCTTTTCATGAGTTAATTTTTTTGCCGAGCTTCACTTTTCGCTAGTGCTCACTTTCGCATGCTGATGTCAGTGATTTATGAAAAAACAATTTTTGGTGTACACCCGGTTGCCATGGCCCCTACTAACTATGTCATGAATTACTCCAAGCTTCGCATATGGAACGTAAGACTTTAACCTGCATGTGATATTGGATGAACATCACGAGTCCTCACACGTGATTTGCAGCATTTTATGACATAAATGATTAGTTAAGATGATTTACTAATGACATAGACTCGTGCAGGGTTAACTCTCGAAAATCTTCGTAAAAGTGGACATTTAAATTTCGGGTATTGTAAATATTTGTCCCTAAAATATTTTCAAGTTATATATCTATCCTTCAAAACTTGCAAATATCATATAGATATATTCCTCAAATATTTAGCTTAATGTTTTTTTGCAGAATAATTATGTAAAAACACTCCATTTTTATCCATAGTAGATTAAAATAGAGAAAAGGAGCTTTGAATGAATATTTATAAAACCTGAAGACTTAAAGGATATATTTATAATTTGAAAGTTTTGAAGAACAAATATGTAATCTGAAAATTTTTCAAGGATAAATATATAAAGTCCCTTTAATTTGCTGAACAAAATCAAAATACATTTCAGGTAGGTTCGAATTCTAAAAGCATGAGAAAGGCAGTATAAAATCCCTAGCTATTATTACAACACTAATGAATCATTAAATATAACCACCAAAATTCAATTAAACAAAAAAAAAAGAAATATTTTGCCATAAGATGTTCCACAACTTCTATGCATACTAACAAAATTGTTGAAGCTATACTCATAAGAGTTGCATTCACTTCCATGCTTTCTTCCCCCTGAACTGCTTGCCGGCTCGGTTTTGCTGCTTCCGTTTCTCTTGCCGAGAACGAGCCACCTTTGCTTTCTTGGCAGCCAGGGGCATGGCCTTCTTATGCTCCTTCTGCCGGTTGCTAAGCCCGCCAGTCTGTCACCAAAATGCCAACCAGAAGAGCTTTCTCAGAAAGACCAACACCAGCATATACATTGTTTTCCTACTTACATACGACCTTTAAGGGTCCAAATGTCAAATTTAAACATGGCCACCACCTTGTTCGTCTCTACACTTTAAAATTAGCATCATGGAAACTATCATCTCGTAAAAATCATGAGAAATAATGGATCAGCAGAACAGAAATTATGCTGTTCAATCGGTGAAGTTGCCTTAATGCATATGATTAGTTATTTTAGTTGATTTGATGACAATGTCAAGATTAGATAGTGATCAGATCCACAGTAGGAGTCTTGAGGGGAAAAAGGAGAGCAATTGTCTTTCCAACAAACTAGAATATACTAGATAGGGATTCAATTAAAATAGCAAAGAAAATAAGTTCCAATAAGCTATCCCACAGGAGAGATGCTTCACCTATTTTCTTCTATTGATAGAAACATATCTACTTGGATAGAAACTAAAATGAAGAGAAATGTATGACTATTCTAACACAAATTTAGGATATACCTTTTTCTGTTTGATTGCAGTCCGGGCCTGATATTTCCCTCTCTCCTCCCTCCCAGCTTTCACTAGTGCTAGTCTCTCTTCCTTGCTAAGCTTTCTTTTTATATTCACCTGCACATCAATATGTCCAGCATGTTAGAGAATCGCTTCAATAAGAATAGAGAAAAAGTTCATTGACAATAAACATGACCATACAGATTAAAAAAGATAAGTAACAAGCTTTAAAGGAAATCAAAAAAATCAATGAGGAGTTTTCCATCAAGTTGACTCGTCCGTTATTGATCAAACAACCCAAGTTAGCAGGGATTTGTATTACTTCTCTTCCGGGGGAGTAGCATATTGCTGCCACAAAACTAGATTCTTACCTCTAGTTCAGCAGGATCCAAACGCTTAACACTTAGCTGCTCCGAAGATGGAAGCTTAAAGCCTGCTGCTCTGGGGTCTGAACCCTTTCTGAGAAGGCCTTGCTGCAACAAAGCCAGCTTTGCTTCTTTCTTGGCCTGAAAAGTTCAGCAGGATGAGCGATATCGATCCATATCCAATCAGTGCCTTTTTTCACAATAACAAAAAGCAACTAAAACTTCAGAAAGATGTAAAGACATGATTTAAGATTGCAAAAACCTTTCAGAGGATTCATAGAATGTATATTAACTTGATAGATTCGTGCTTTCAGGCAAAACTGCAATCGATGAGCAAGACCAAACCTCACTGCCTTTGAAAGAAATATACAAATATTTCTCCAACATACCTTCAACTCTTTGATGTGTTGAAAATCTTCATTAGAAAGAAAACCATCTTTACTGTCGACAGGAATTTGGGTCATCTTTGAACCTGCAAGTCTCTTAAGAGCCCGTAAGCTTGTATCTGCTGTATTCAGCTGTCTGCCAAAATCCAAAGACTTCCTCTTGCGTGATTTAGACCTTTGAAGACCATCTTCATCAGCGCCATCACTACTGACATCATGGTTCAAATTATTGTCGTCATCCTCATTCTCATCATCCCCATTGTCACCATCATCTGTTTTCCTCTGCGACTTGAATTTTTCTGCTAATTCTTCATAATCAACATCCGCACCAGATTCATCATCAGAGTTCGCATCTTCATCCAGATTATCGTCCAGATCACTATCACCACTTCCATCGTCATCTTCATCATCATCACCATCTTCATCATCATCATCACCAACCATAGCACCAGTCACCTCTAACTTCATTCTTGATTCATCAATTGCATCTTCCTCCTCTGAGATTGCAACCACCTCTTCATCATCTTCTACAACATCGTTCTCTTCTTTTGCTTCATTGAAACCGCCATTGTCAACAGCAATACAAGAAGGGGACTGACACAGTTCACCCTCTATATCTGACAAAGTGCTCGGCTCGCCATCAGAGACTTCATCCATCGAGTCATCCTCACCCTCTAGCAACTCTACACCGGACACATTGCTAAGCACACTGACTTCTCCAAATTCTTTAGGTCGTGCTTTTGGATTGGTTGGGCGGCCCCGATCTTTCTTGACCAACAGAGAAGGGCATATCTGCATACACATTAACACGTAATAGTCACAAACAATTGTTCGAATTATGCATGATAGATAAATTGCTTGTCAAACCAACCTCTCTAAATAACACGAGCAAGGAACGAGCTGCACTTGAAACTGCTTTTTCATGTGACTTCCTGTACAGGACAAGGTCTTGGAGCAGATCTTCATCCATAAGCTAAAGCAGAAAATCAAGAAGGATCGACAAATAAAGGATTAGAATATAAAACCACTTTGAACACATTTAAATAATTTAATCTCTCTTTTAAAAAATGCTAGAGTTGATATGCAGCTAGAAACTAGTTGCAAAGGAGTGATAAAAAAAGAACAAGGAGCTTGATACAGCTAAAAAATTAGTCAAGATAGAAGAGGGACTAGAACATAAGCTCATGTTAGAGACATAACATTCGTACACTCTTCTTCAGATAGTCACTTTTGAACTAATATGCAAGTCAGAATTAGTCACCAATGAAAGATGGAAGCTAGAATGACTGCACATTTCTATATGCCTGACTCCAGAGATTTCAATGTTCATGATAACAATGCTCATAGTTTAAGCAGAAGAGGAAACACTGCTATCAGCAAGCTGAAAGGCGTAAAAGATTCTCTGAATCATAGAAAGTCAAGGTCAAAAAACTGCGAAGGAGAACGGCTCAAACATATGTTGATTTGCTAGAAGGCCGTGCACTCGCAAAATACGCTTTGAACTAACTGATAACTGCATAAAACTTCTACATATACATAAAATAAGTACCAAAGGCATGCGCAGACAGATTTCTCTCACAACATTCAGTCCAACAGCAATAGCCTGCCAAAGAAACACAAAAACAAATATCTCAGCTCTCAATCAAATATAGACTACTACCAATTGCATAATGCACCAAACATTACTTTTTTGCAATACCTCTGTGCGAGAACGGTCATGCACGAATTGATTAACTACTTGCTTAAACAATGGTTCCACAGCATCAGGAGGCACCTAATCATGATTTAATCGGAGTTAAGCAATTATGCTTTTTCGGTAGGATGGGGACGTATATCACCATATAGTACCAACGAGCAACAAAGACAAAGCGTTTATTACTTCAAAGTACAAAGGAGAAGGACAACCATATCATGGCAGGCTTGGACTGCTGCTGCAAGTAAACTGGTAACATCACGTTGATGTGGCTGCAAAGGGTATACCACATGAAATAACCAACCTCGCTAATAAGTTTAAAGCACTTTCATTTATATACCACATACCTGGACATATTTTTGCATAAACGGATAAAAGTTCAACAAGATCAAGCGGTGCAATCCGACAGTTCTAGCAATTACTTTTACCATCATCATCCTAATCTGAGATCCAAAGCATAACTTTCATTAAAGACCAAATAAGTGACATCTTCTGCTTTATAGAAAATATGCCACATAACTCCAGAAACAAAGTGGATGTGCTGCAAAAGTGTGTTCTCACTGACTTTCTAAAATGAACGAACATGATATGTGATATACAGGATCTATGAAACATCAACACAAACAAAGTAGAGTTCAAAAGGACATAAACAACACAAACTTAAGAAACTCTTCAAACTTGAGCCTCCGGGGAAAAGATTGAAGTCAAATATAGGCATGAAAACCTATAAAAGATAGTCTTTAAAGTCACTTAAATAATCATAAGAAAGAAAGCAACCAACACTTGATTGTAGGAAATGCTTTGCTACCTTTGATATGTATCTATGAATCGGTTTTTTGTAACAAATATGCAACGTTTCGCATTCCCAATTCAGGACAATAACTCTGAAAACAAAGCCTATCACGTCAACCCAACTTACCATGTCAATTCCCTCAACCTCAAATCAAAAGACTAGAGGCACCTAGTTTTAGTCAACAGAAACTATATTTTAACACAACTCTCGCTCCTCACTATATACAACTAGAATCAAAAGATAGCCTCTTTTAATCGATCTATTCAACAAATCTCAGGAGCAACAGACATTATACAATCACACCAAGAAACCTGTTTATACAGCACCATGGTATGAGGATTTATTGGCATGTGTCCTAACCAAATCTCCCCCTCTTTTAATGCTCCGAACCATATGGGGCATTTGATGCGCCATTTTGTGTGTAGGAAATATTTCATCTACGCACAAATAAAATTTCTACCATGTGGTGCATTCAAATGCACAATATGGTATGGAGCATTAAATGCACTCTCATGGCCATGGATATTCACGTAAAATATGAAAAAAAAGGGCCTTAGGATGCAAAAAAAACACAGGAGGGATCCTAAAGTGCCAAAATGAATATAGGGGGTCCTAAATGGCTTCATTGGTAGATTGACCAAATAAACTCTTAGAAGCACTGAATGCTTTTGACAATTCCCAATAGTTTTGTTCTGAAACATCCATATCAATCCTATTTGGATACCTCAGCAATAGGAAAACCTTGATCAATTACTGACTCAAACCCACATCCCAGAAGCTATATATTATCACTTTTCCTCTATTCTTAATGGCTACTATGTTTTCACTTTCATCTCTAAATCCTTATTCAAACATATTTCATTGTGTAAAATGAATATTAAAGAGAACCATAAGTGTAAAGTAGACATCCATGTTAATTACAGTTCATGAGAATGGTGAAGGATACATGAAATCCACATATGGACAAAACAATGTTCTCTATGTACAAGAAGAGCTTTTACATTATGGCACTGTTGCGATGCATATTGTCATGTTATTAAAAAAAACTTTTGCGTAAACAAGCAACAAAGTGGACTCCAACATGAAACTTTACAGAAGTTTAAAACAACAGTAGATCAAATTTTTTGCACTTTCAGACCCCAAAGTTTCCACTTTGACAACAATTGGGCCATTCCAACTTTTCTTTGCAACTTTGGGCCAAATTATGTGCCCGGACTTAAATGCCCCTGCCAATTCACCCATTAATACGCTCCCTTGTACACATTAGTAAGCACATTAAAGGGGGAGTGGGCAGGGGCATTTATGTCCAAACACATAAATTCGACCCAAAGTTGCAAAGAAAAGTTGGAATGGCCCATTATTTCCAAAGTGAAAACCTGGGGTTCCGAGAGAGCAAAAACTCCACAGCAGATGAGAAAAAGAAAAGGTGGAAAATATTGATCAAGAACAGAAGATCGACACTTTTCTTTCACATGGAATCCCTGGCTTAATGATTCATTTGACCTATAGAAAGACCATCTAGATAAGCAAATCAGATTATCTCCCGAAATTAGGGAATGGCTATAATTCTATTGTATCTTAGCAATCCAAAGGAGACGCAGATGAGGAAAATAAATAGTTAAGCATTTGCAATTGTTGCAAAACACATACCCTTAACCTTGTCATCAATGGCATTTACCATTTCAATTAGATGACTCCTCCCAGAGAATCTGATATGACTCATACTATAGAAAAATTGCAAAGCAAGATAGAAAATCAGAAGTAGTACCTCAAATCGCTCATTACACTTCTGAAGTCGAGAGAATAGCTTCTCAGCAAAACCCTGCAAGAGATACAAAAGGAGGTACTAAGATTGCATGGATGCAAGATGAAGATAAGCAATCATAGATTAAAGCTTTAAACTATCTAACCTGTGCATCTTTCAGATGTGCAAGTGGAGAATACCAGTTTGAATTGTTATTCTCTGATGAAATTCGTTGCTGCTTCTTCATACTGCGAATGACGCGTTGCAGCTTTGCTTTCTTTTTTTTCTTACTCGAATTAGTACCCTTGTGATGTGCCTGCATAACCCAAAAAAAAAAGTTTCATACTGAATTAGGTAACAGAAATGTGCCTAGACTTTTGCTTCAACATGATTCATGTCCCAATTTATAACAATCACACATTACATCATACTTTCCTGATTCTCACTCAGAACTGTGAGTTCAAAATGCAGTACACTCTCTCTAAATTGCTTATGATAAAACCAAGCTCGTAGAAGGGCTCATTCAAGCATGTGCAAGGATAAGTACTTCATTACTGCAATGGAGTATTTAACAATTCCAAACTCAAATTTCCTATGCAGAAATGGGACTAAAACAAGAGACCAGCCCGGGACATCGAACCTCAACATAAGAAAACCTATTCAGGATTACCCATGATATCATAAATAGACAACTGGTAAAATTGTGAGTATGTTTAGGAAGATGAACTTGGAAAGAGGAGAATCACATGGATAATTTACCTATTTTAACTAACTCACTTTTTAGACATAGAACCAGCATAATGAAGCTCTTAATCTCAGGAATAAGGGGTGATACCATGTTGCAACTATGACAGTAAATGATATTCATAGAACCAAACTGAACCAAACTAAGATAAATAAACAGTTAAAGACCTTGTATACAGCCTCTCTGTTAAGAATAACTTGTGCATTTTGACTACTCGTATCATCTTCATCACTGGAATCCTCGCTATCATCATCGTCTTTGGCTCTTTCATAGCCAAGAAGGAATGAAAGAGCAGCTATCATAATCCTGAATTAAAAAAACAGTATATGCATGAAGCTTAATGTAATAGGTAAAATCTTCAAAGAAAAGAAACTACCTAGAAGATGGGTGAAAACATGCAGTGCAAATGGCATTTGCAGTTCGATCATCGAACCAGACTCTCCTTCGATGAAGATCACAAAGTACAACAAGGGATCTTTTAGCCCTCAGTTCTTCCTCTCCCTAGATCAAAATAAGGATTGAGAAGCATAACAAAACTATCATAACAGTGAATTTTATAGATAAAAATTCGGACAGACATGTCTGAAATATAACAATCACAGACCTGCAGAATTGAAAATAAAATGTTCTGCAGTCTTCGACTCTGAGCTTCATTTTTATTTTTTTGGTTCATGCGTCGGATGTTGTGGACAACATGTGAAAAGGCCAATTTTCTCAATGTCCGGTCACCAAGAATTTGAAGGTCCATAAATAAGTCAAGAGTTTCTTCCAAGCCAACAAACTACAAGAATGGAACAAAAATGAACCAACATCAAGATAGAATAAAAGTAAAGTGTAAGCTTTGCATGCAAGCCATAATCAGAGTTCAATAAAAAGATAAACAACTCAGAGTTTTCTTCCAAACACCTAAACCCATGCATTTTTTTGTCTTCCATTTTTTTGTCTACCCAACAACTGAGAGTTTTCTTCCCATCTTAAAAACTTTAAACGCTTACTACAAGCACAAATGTACTTAACATTAACAATGTCAATTAAAGTATTGCTAGAGAGCCTCGTCTTGAAAAAAGAGAAAACTTGCAGAAAGATTCTATCCATTACTTGGTCATCACCTGCTCGCTTATATTGTCACTTTAATGAAGCTTCCTTACTCTATAGAGATATTATCTGTATTGTCACATGGTAACATAAATTACTCTGCTCTAACTTCTAACAGTTTTAAACTCTGTTGTTTACTTTTTCATTAAGTTTTTCGCTTTCCTCATTATGCTTTTCTTCTTCTCTATTTTCTTGCCAGAGTTGATAAAAACATTCCTGAAACAACTCAAATGTTTCAATTGTGTTGAAGCCCAAAATTGACACTTCAACTGAGTTTTCGAAACTTGGGAACCGAAATGAATTATATTAAGGTGAGCCAGCATTAGGAAGATAAGGGAAGCCGCAAAAGCCTGTAAAGTATAGATGGATATAAGGTCCTTACAAATATCCCTGGAAAAGGCACAGCACAAATCCACTCGAAGAAACAGCAAATAAGTAACCCATAAAGCTCTTTTCAAAACAAGGGCAAGATCGAAAAAGTTGAACTCACATTGGTCTTAGAGTGTGCATATGAGCTCCAAAGAAATCATGCTATGTGCTACTTTTGAGTTTCTACGAATCACAGGGACAGCCATGCAAATCCCAAGAACATATATAAAATTTAACATTCAAATGTTTCCATTGTTTCGAAACTGTCACTGTTCCCTACAATTTGCAGAAATGTACACAAAGCAGTATATTTTACGAAATTCCTGTTGTTCATTTCTTGTCATTCTTAAGTTGTTGGAATAAGCTTAAAGAGATTTCAACTATAATTTTTTCACATTCAGCTTCTATTCAGACCCAAAATCAAAGGTGTTCGAAAACTTTTCTACTTTCAGCTTCTATTTTTATCCCCATGCACTGTCATTAACAAAAGAACACTAACTTTCTAATTCATTCGAGAATTCACCATAATTGGTGATTTTGAGTGCCGTCATATCCTCCTACCTCACTGAAACAGGTAAGAAATAAGATTTCTTTAAAGTTCGAAACGATTAAACTGTCCGAGAACTAAGCCAAAAAAAAAAAAAGTTCATTTTGACAATAAAAAATCTCTTTAACAGAACCAACTGTTGACATCTTAAAAACACCTTTCTATTGACGAGGAGGATAAGTGCTTGTGCGAGGTGGCAACGGAGGCTCGAGGGAAGCGAATGCGCATCAGTGCGGAGAAGATCTGCGAGTTGGGCAGGGAGTCCGGCGAGATGGGAGGGGTAGTACGGAGCGAAGTGGGCAAGGAACATGGCGAGGTCTGCGAGGTCTTTGGAGACCGCGGGATCCGAGGAGGACGGGGCCAAGGCGGAGTGGTTGTGGAAGAGGTCGAGTGAGGAGTCAAAGTGGCGGCGGAGGAGGAGGAGCTCCGTCTCGTACCCCTCCGGATCGCATTTCATCTTCGACTGCAAAGCCGGGAGGCTCAGCCGTTCCGCCGCCTTTCCAGAGGCCATCAGGGACTCCGGCAAGAGGAGATGCGTGGCTCCGCCGCCGGAGGAGGCGGCGGTGGCCGTAGAAGGCATCGCTAGCTTCAAAAGCTATTCCAAACAAGAGAGCGAGACTCCAACCAAAGAAGACCCGAGAAGACGAATTTTTTTCCGAGGCGAATGCGGGTAGATCGTACCAAGTTGAGATGAGTAATTGGCTTTCGCGATTCGTTCTCCGGCAGAACGCGTAAGAATCCACCGGAACCCTAAATTTCGAGGCGGCGAAGAAACCCTGAAGGGGTTTTGGGGTCGGCGGCGACTAACCCGACAGCCACTTAACCACGAGAAACGTTGAGATCTGATAGGCTAGTCAGGCTAAATAGTTCGCGCCTAATTGGCAGGCGCAGCCTATTCTATGTCTTAATAGAATTCAAATGTTTCATATTTGAGAATACCATATATGTCACTGTACGTCACTTCATCATATGAGTTAATTTAGAGGGATAATATAACAATGTTTAATTTTACAAATAATTGGTGTTTTGTTTCATAATATGAAAATATTTGCTCTCAAGTCTGAATATCTTTTTCTTAAAGCTTTTACTACTCTAAGATACCATTATAATTAGTTGTAGTTTTTTAATGATCAAAATAACCTCTTTGTCACACTCCGATCCAGAAAACTCATCCGGTCCGGGCGTGAGGGTTCCTATTACTACACATCATCTCTGGCACATTTATATAACAATGTTCACAACTAATTTGAAGAATTCTATCAGAGAGGGCAGCATAGTAATTTCTAATAAACTACTATTTAAAACAGTTCCATATTAACATCAGATTAAACAAGATTACATAATTATACAAACCTCATATTTATACAATTTAGTCCTCGATTACAGATTCATAAAACATCTAATCATCGAAAAGAGAAAAAAATATACATTTAGTACATCTATCAAAAGCAATCTATAGCAAAGGAACTGCTGAAGCTGCCAACACCTCAGGATCCTCGAGAGCCTGCTAAAGCCACTGTGCCACCAAAAGCTTGTCCAGCTGGTATTGCAGAAGAAGAGTTGACGTCTGCACCTGCAAACACAGCCCGGGTAGGAGTAAGCAACAAAGCTCAGTAGGATTCTACTCTACGTCGTACAGAAAGGAAGGGGAACTACAAAGTCTCGGGACTCAATCTCATCTCTAGGGGAAGCTCGCGTCACGTCCACCGCTTACCCTAGGGCACGTGCTCGATGACCTCCACTGTCAACGGCAGTCCCTCTCACTACAACCAAGCGCTCCAGCACTGAACAACAGAGCGTAGGACCCAGGGCGATACGTGACTTCCCCTAAAACAAGTACTGAGACTGGAATCCTGGGTGACCTCTACACTTCAATCATGATGAATTATAGCTAGCTAGACACCAACCTCAAGAAGACGATAATTCAATCCAATACAATCACGCCCTAGACCTTGCTACACATCCTCGATCCTAGAGCTAGATCCGAGCTACCCGAGAGTCTCGGATCGGTGATCAACTCATTGCCCGACTTAACCTGAAATGCTTCTAATGCATACAGTGCATGAACATTGTCGCGCCCCGACCCGCGAAAGCCCAACCGGGCCGGGCGACGCGAACCGGAACCTAACCAACGCGGAAAAAGATCGACGAGGGTTCCCTCTAACCTATTGGTCTCCCTAGCAATTCATCAAAGCCCCCAATTAAAACAACATCAAAAGGCAAAACCTCGAATCTCAGATTAAAACTCAAAGTATTAATTTACAAAACCTCGGAGAGGGGGAGTTCAAATACAATATTACTCCCGTAGGAGACTATCTAACATAAGGGTAAAAGCAGTAAAGGATCACCAGCTCTCAGACTCCACCTGGCGCCGCCGCACCGCCAACCAACTGCCCAGTAGGGGCCATAGAAGAGGTACTGCCGCCTGCACCTGCAAAACGCAGCCCTGGTAGGAGTGAGCACTAAGCTCAGTAGGGATTTACACTACGACACACAGAAGGAAGAGGGAAACGCAACAGTGTCGCCCTCAAGTAGGATCTGGGTGTATACATGGATCCCATAACCCCACCGTGTGTCCCTGAGGCCCACGATCATGGTCTTCCAGCCGGACTGGTCACATGTCAGGTCACACTCAGTAGCAGGAAACGACACTGCTAACTCTCAACAGGACACTGAACACTGTTTGGTGGGAAAGGACACCACTGAGTAGGTAACTCCTCTACTCAAGAGTTTTAGGAACAACGGACACCGGCTACACCTCAGATCCGACTCGAGGCCGACACGACCTCTACAATCATCAAGCAATAAGTGCACCAGTCATCTAAGCCTATCATTGAATCGACTGGTCACCACAATTCCAACCGGGTCCTAACAGCCCAACCCCGGTCCTAGGGCTAAGTCCGAGCTTCCAGCCTCGGGACGGCGACCCAAGGATCAACCACGCCCTAACCAATGCAACTAATGCACAACAGGGAATGCATGCTATGACATACACAGATAAAAGGAAAGGCATGCAACAGTATGTCAAGCATCATATAAGTCTACTGGATCGCTCTAGCGGTACCACCAACCGCTGCCAGTCGATTCGCAGCGGGTCCCGGCATTACGACGGTACCTCGACCGCCAACCACGGACTCCTGCAACGGGAAGCAACCCCGAAAACGATGATGAACAAAACACAATATAATATTATATTCCGAAATATAATATTATATTCAAAAACACCCAAAGCCTCTACTTAGGGGCTATTTGATCTTGTCGATCCGATGTCCAAACGACGTCGGATTCAAGATCCAACTTAGCCACTAGTAGGTGTAAATACCAGGATCAACATATCCAAATTTCATAAACATCCAACGGTTGGATTAACGGGAAACATTAATCAAAAATCGCTGATTAAACCAACTTACCCTTTAATTGCTGCAACGCAGCCCTCCAGCAAACAAATCATAAGAAATCGTAGCAAAATCGGACAAATATGAAACAAGATGGAATGGAAAGCTAACAAGTAGATGCACATCTCTTATGTTTATCGAAAGCTAAGATCGTGTACTCACCGGCCGGAAAACTCGCCGCAAGCCGGCTGTTTCTCAAGAACAGCAGAAAACCAGAAATCCGAGACTAATCTTGCATAAAACCTACTCAAATCTCAACTGATTAACATGAAACTTAAATTAGTTATTCTAACAGGTATAAGGAATCCAACAAAGCAAGGATCAACAAGATCCAACGGCTAGATCTCAAGAAAACTCGAATTAAACACAGTAGGTATAACCCTACCTAGCTGCGCTTTCCTCGACTGATTCCCCGCGATTTGATCGCCAACAAGCTGCCAAACCACACCAGGAGCCTTCCTCTCATTGTTACGAATCCAACGAGCCAAAGAACACCCAATTTGGTGGCCGGTGGAGGGAGAACGGAGGGAAAGAAGCTCGCCGGCGGTAAAGGGAAGAAACAGAGCACCGCGGGAAAGAGAGGAGGGAAGAAGAAGAGAAGGAGAAGGAGGAAGAGGAGGGGAAGAAAAGAGGGGAAAGGGGGAGGGGAAAGCCGGGAAAGAGGGGAAAAAGCTGGGGGAAAAAGGGAAGGGAAGACTTCCCTCCCTGACAGGGGAGAGCGATGGCCGACGGCCGTCCTCGCGAAAGAGAAAACCCACCGACTCGATCATGATCGATCTCCAAGGCATGTGAGATCGATCTCCTTTGCAATCGAGATCGATCTCCTTGAAATCCAGATCGATCTTCTTTGCAAAAAGGGCCAGATCGATCTCCCTAGCCATCCAGATCGATCTCCTTTACTCAGAAAGGCAAACTTGGGCTAAAACACAAGCCCAAGCTCAGATCTTCCGATCTCGGGTTCACCTAGCCATTCTAAACAAACACGAACACAGACAAGGCCAGTGTGTGCACACGCGGGTGTGAAACAAACCAACAAGGCGCAATTTACCAAATTGCCCTTGCGGTCTACAGCGAGCCACAGGGGTAGAGGGGCAGGTCCTCACAAACATATACAAGCATCTAACTTAGATGTCACTATATGTCACACTATCATATGAGTTCAACATACTAAGCTACAGTTTTATAAAGAATCCAAACTTATTATTAAACAACAATCGGCATTATCGTTATACAATAGCCTTCAGTGCACTCCGACACCCGACAGGTTAAGGTTCCACAATTATCCCGGTGATAACTGATCTACAAGTACAACAATAAGCAATTACTAGTATAACCAAGCAACCACGCCACTCAATTAATTAATCAATCATTCATTCTATGCTACCGCCCCCGGCGCACACCGGCAAACAATTGGGCTATAATTAAAGCAGTAGGGCACACTTTCGGCCCATTTATTCTACATATTTCCGGGAGTCATCACTCTCCCGATTAACCACAATGCATATTAAAGGGTCCAACCTCACATATGGGTCTAAGACCTATAAGGCTATGTACAAGTGATTAGGAAAGCAAATAAAGCAAACATAATTATTAGAATGCGTACTTAACATGAAAATGCTTGAAATCAGCAAATCTCGGTAAACCAATCCATTATACGAGTCGTCGCAAAATTTGAAGATGAAATCATCATAATCCCAATTTAAATATCATACTAACCATTAGGAAAGACATAAGAGAAATCCGGATTGAAAGGAAACCAAAATCGTTGAAATCAGAATCAATTTTAGCAATCAGCATATAAGAGATCGATCTTATACACAAGAAGATCGATCTTCCACTTAAACTCTGCTTCGTCACAGTTTAGTAGAAAATTCACCATAAATCGTCAGAACATCAGAGAAATATGAAATTGGTGGAATTGGAAAATATATTCGAAGATATACAACTTTTATTTAGAAAAGTTTCACGATATCATACACAGAAAACTCATAAATCGAGCTAGAACATGACTGTTCAGATAAAAACAGAAAATCTCCTTACCAACACATAAGAGATCGATCTTTCATATAACAGTAAGGCCTATTCAAGGAGATCGATCTTCTCTCCTAAGAAGATCGATCTTCTCTATGCACGCCCTCTGTCAATAAAAGAGATCGATCTTCATACCCATGAAGATCGATTCTTCATAGTCGGCAGCCTATGTAGCAACTAAAAGATCGATCTTCCTTCATATGCCGACAGCATATATAAATAGTGCCGAAAATCCAATTTCTTGAATTTGATCTTTCAAAACTCATCGGATTAAAATGAAACTTAGAGGGGATAAGCAATTGGAGGTGGGGAATCTATTAGTACTAAGAAATCTAATTTTGGATGGCCAAATCTCCAAATCTAAAACAAATTGACCGAAAGCCGATTAAAACCGACGAAAACGCAATTTGTCGAATTTGATCTATCAAACGGCGATGAAATCCACTCAAACTTTGAGGGAAGGTAGATTGGGTGGTAGGGGATTCACTCATGCAATAAAATCCAAATTCAGATTGTGAAATATCATATCTGAGCCGATCTGGTTCGGAAACCGATAAAAATACAAAAAAACGTCCGAAAGAATACGAAACCAACTAGATAGCAATCTCCCTAACATACAATAGGACTAGAATACGAAGTTTGGAAACGTTCCAACGAATGAAACCACCACAAACAATAAAATCGATCCTATAATTACCAATTGACTTGAATTGGGTAGAAACACCTACATGTATAGATAGGGGTGTCCAAATGGGCGGGGCCGGGTTTGAGGCAATACCCGGTCCGGCCTTGGTAATCATCGGGACCGGGGCGGGCCAGTACCGGGCCCAATAGGCCTTCCACCCGGTCCGGCCCAGATATGGCCCTGCCCGGCATGAAGACCGGGCCGGACTGGGGCGGCCCAGTTGGACAGCCCTGGTTAGAGCTCGACTGGGTTGAGGACGCGGTGGTCCACGCCGATGCGGGAGGCGATGAACCAGATGTCGCCGGGCAGCTCGGCGCACGACAACTTGGCTGATATCGCTCAAATGTGTCACGCACAGCGGTCGCGATGCAGTACAGCATAAGAGAGGTCGAACTCACAGAGAGACAAGCAGAAAGAATCCAGAAATACATATAATAATATATTGAAGACAATCAAGAAAGCTAACTAAACTAAATTAGATCAAAGGATTAATGATAATTGTAGGATTAACTAAAGATATCAGGCTTTTGATAAGGCTAGGCATCGGAAATCACTTCACTCGGATTTAGATTCTTCGTCTACCAACGGTTCATTCAATACTCAGTTAAGGGACTCACATCCCAATCACCCTAACCGGAAGATATGGAATTATGAATCTAACAAAATATATAAATGTCTCCTCCTACGATTGATTCTTCCTTATTATAGTTCTAACTTCATCCAACCCAAACTTAAGAATATATGATACCGGCTGTCACTACAGGCAACATATAGCAAAAGTTCATCGGGACAAAGCCCTAACTCTATCTAACCAGATCTCTAAGAATACACAATACCAACTCTCACAATCGGCAATGCATAGCAAAGATTTCACGGGATAGAGCCCCAACATTGTCTTACCAGATTCCTAAGAATACACAATACCAGTTGTCACTACGGGCAATGCATAGTAAAGGTCTTGCGAGACTCGGTAGGAGAATCAAAAGAGATAACTATGGGATTATAAGATCATGAAAGAAGCATGACTTGATTCATAATATTAATCATCCACATAGAAATCTATAATCTGAAAATAATCTTTGAAGATCCAATACATAGAAAAGAGTTTAACAATAAAGATTAAAACTATGAACCATTGCTGGAGAAGAAGCCCTAATCCTCGCTAGATCATCCATCCGCCATGCCCGCGGATTACTCTGCCATGGATGGAGATTCCTTCATCTTCTTCCTTTGGAAAACGTTCAGAAAAGAACCTCTAAAAACGTCCAAGAAGTCATATTCAGGTCGTCCGACAAGGGATCAATCTTCTTAAGGATAAAGATCGATCTTCTTTCTTTTCTCAATTTTCGTAACCTTGTTCGCCCCGACTAAGATCGATCTCCCTAAGGAAAGGATCGATCTTCTTTCTCCGTAGGCTAGGTTCCTTCCAAATCACCCAGGTTCATATCGATCTTTTTCAAGGAAGAGATCGATCTCTTTCATCAGTTGTTGTCAACGCCCACAAAGGATCGATATTCCTAGTAAAGAAGATCGATCTTTTATTCCAACTTTCTTGTTTTCGCTCACGGTCGATCTTCGCATCGACCATGCGAAGTGTTTTCTTTGACAGAGGCTGACGGTCGATGCCACGGTCGGCCGTGAGAATTTTGAGCGTGACGGTCGATGCGATGGTCAACCGTGGGTCTTTTTCATCTGCGCATGCATAAGAGATCGATCTTTTATGTAAGGAAGATCGATCTTTTATTTCCTGCATATTTCTTCTGCCATTCTGCACTGCGCACTGGCACTAAAAACACTGTAACTTCCTCTATGAAGCTCCAAATCACGAACCGTAAAATTCTCCCGAAACTAGACTTCAAGAGATTTCCAACCATATATGGCACATCATCTGGTTCTTCATGAGCAGGTACAGTTTTGGCGTTAAAGACCCATCTTTGCTTCAATTTCCTGCATAATACAAACAACTTTGTGAAGCAACATATACGGACGAAATCGTCTATACTAATCATCAAAACTAAGCAAATAAGCTGCTCTTAGTCATGTTCAGAGTGCACTTTCATGCACTCATCAGCGGCAGGGGTGGAGGAGAGATGGGGCGCCGAGGTTGGTGAAGCTTGGCGTGACGATCCCCTGCGACGGAAGCCAGTGGAGGTTGGAGGAGAGATGGGCGCTGAGGTAGGTGAAGTTTGGGCGATCCCTTGCGATGAAAACCGGTGGAGGTTGGACGAGAAAAGGGGACGCCGGGGTCGGTGAAGCTTGGGCGCGATGATCCCTTGCGCCAAGGTCGGTGAAGAGGTCGGGGCCGGAATCGGGCGGTGTGGAAGCCGGTGGAGGTTGGAGGAGAGACGGGGCGCCGATGTCGATGAGGCTTGGGCGCGGTCCAGCATGCGAGGTGAGGAGGTAGGTGGCTGGATCGGGGCCCACCTCTCTCTCCGACGACTCCGCTCCGTGCCCTCCAGTTCTAGCTCCGACTCCACTCCGTCCCTTGCTCGCGGCTGTCTTCTAAGGGGATCGGGTGGATCGGGGGGACCGGCGACGAGGTGGCTAGATTGTGGCGACCGGCGACGAGGTGGCTGGATCGTGGTTATCGGTGACGAGGTGGAGCAGGAGGGAGAGACCCGAGACTGGGATCGAGACCGATGAGGTTGGTGGAGCTTGGGCACGGCGAAGAGGACGGGGCCGGGATCGGACGGTGTGGAAGCCGGTGGAGGTTTGAGGAGAGATGGGGCTTGGCGGGGGCGGTGTTGGTGGAGGCGGAGCTTGGCGGGGCCGGCGTCGATGGAGGTGGAGCTTGGCTGGGGCGACGTTGGTGGAGCGCGGGTTGATCGGGTGAGTGGCGACACGAGAGAGATGAGGGAGGAGATATTGGGTTGATAGAAGTGGACGTTTGTGATGGAGTGGGCTTGATCTAATGGGCTTCTTTAAAACCCGGACCGGGCCGGGCTGGACCGGGTTTTTGACCAAGAGGGCCCTGGTCCGGCCCTGAACCCGGATCAGCCCGGTCCAGCAGGGCCAACACCCAGGCCGGACCGGGCTACGGCCCTAACGGGTCCGGGCCGGGTCATTTGCGATTTTTGGACACCCCTATGTATAGACGTGCACACGATCTACAAGATCCTCAACTCCGATCGTCACGGATCCATGCCGAAAAGCCGCAGTCGGATCTCCAAGCAGGCAGCCAACGAGAGAGAGAGGAAGAGAGAAAGAGAAATGAAAGAGAAGAGATGTGAGGACCTGTCCCTCTACCCCTGTGGCTCGTTGTAGACCGCAAGGGCAATTTGGTAAATTACGTCTTGTTGGTTTGTTTCACACCCGCGTGTGCACACACTGACCTTGTATGTGTTAGTGTTTGTTTAGAATGGCTAGGTGGACCCGGGATCGGAAGATCCCAGCTCAGGCGCGCGGAAGCTTGCTTTTGGGCAGCTTAAAACCCTTGAGCGATCGATCACTCCTTGGAGCGATCGATCGGAGTCTCGGATCGATCCGACTTTTCGTTGGATCGATCCGGACTGGCTTTTCCCGATTTTCCTATGAATTGTTATGAATTGATTACTGGAGGGCTGCGTTGCAGCAATTAATTGGTAAGTTAGTTTGATTAGCGGTTTTGATTAGTGTTTTCCCGTTAATCCAACCGTTGGATGATCATGGATTTTGAATATGTTGATCCTAGTATGTACACCTACTGATGGCTAAGTTGGATCTTGAATCCGACGTCGTTTGGACGTCGGATCGACGGGATCAATTAGCCCTAAGTAGAGGCTTTGGGTGTTATGAATATAATATTATATTTCGGAATATAATATTATATTGTTCACTGGTCATCATTGTTTTCGGGGTTGCTTCCCGTTGCAGGAGTCCGCGGTTGACGATCGCGGTACCGTCGAAATGCCGGGACCCACTGCGGATCGGCTGGCAGCGGTCGATAGTACCTCTGCAACGATCCGGTTGACTTTTATGATGCCTTATCATACTGTTGCATGGCTATCTCCTGTTTGTATATGTCATAGCATGCATTGTTGATTTGTGTATTAGTTGCATTGGTTAGGGCGTGGGTAATCTTTGGGTCGCCGTCCCGAGGCTGGAAGCTCGGACTTAGCCCTAGGACCGGGGTTGGGTAGTTTGGACCCGGTTTGAATTGTAGTGTCCAATCAAACTTGATGATAGGCCTAGATGACTGGTGCACTTGTTGCTTGATGATTGTAGAGGTCGTGTCGGCCTCGAGTCAGATCTGAGGTGTAGCCGGTATCCGGTGTTCTTAAAACTCTTGAGTAGAGGAGTTGCCTACTCAGTGGTGTCTCTTCCCACCAAACAGTGTTCAGTGTCCTGTTGAGAGTCAGCACTGTTGTTTTCTGCTACTGAGTGTGACCTGACATGTGACCAGCCCGGCTGGAAGACCATGATCGTGGGCCTCAAGGACACGCGGTGGGGTTATGGGACCCCTGTATACACCCAGGTTCTGCTTGAGGGCGACACTGTTGCGTTTCCCTCTTCCTTCTGTGTGTCGTAGTGTAGAACCCTACTGAGCTTAGTGCTCACACCTACCCGGGCTGCGTTTTACAGGTGCAGGCGTCAGTTCTTCCTCTGTGGCCCTACCGGGCAGTTGGTCGGCGGTGCGGCGGTGCCTGGTGGACTTTGAGAGGTGGAGATCTTTACTGCTTTTACCTTTGGTTAGTTAGTCTCCTACGGGAGTAATGTTGTATTCGAATCTTCCCCTCTCCGAGGATATGTATATTAAACACTTTGAGTTTTAAATATGTTGTTCGATGTTGTTAAATTAATGTCTTTTAATTGAGGGTGCTTTTGGTGATTTGTTAGGGAGACCAATAGGTTAGAGGGAACCCTCGCCAGCTTTTCTTCCGCGTTTTGTTAGGTTCCGGTTCGTGTCGTCCGACCCGGTTGGTCTTTCGCGGGTCGGGGCGCGACAACAGAGAGAAAGGAGAGGGGTTTATATAGAAAACTGGAATCGATCACAGCCATCCATTTTGATTTTTCCCGATAGAGCTCCGATCATCCGATCGGAAGCGCCCCTAAGGTTCTAATCAATTACATACATCAATCTAAGGCAGTGTGTGTAGTACGCGGGTGTGAAACCGACCACCAGGGCGTAATTTTACCAAATTGCCACTGGGGTCCAAAAGCAGCGATGCGATCAACCTATCGCAACTCAAGGCCAACCGAGCCAAATCACAAAACCAGACCCTCGACCTAACATGGTCGGACCGGATTGGAGGTACGGGTCCTCATACTCCTTCCCAAATCAAGCTCACCAACTATCTCGACGGAGGGGTACCGGAGGAGGAGGTCGACGTTGCGGTCCCTTGCCCCGATCACCTCCCTGAAACCTTCCTTCTTCCTTACCTTTGGCAAGTCACCCAACCCCGTGCTCCACAACCTCCTCTAACCACGGCCTCACGGCCGCTTTGACCTCGCTCGTCACCGTCAAGAACCCCCTCGCAAACCCCCTGCGACCTCCCCGTCTCCTGAACCCATCACGAGCTCCACCCCTCTCCCGGACCGGCGCTGCCACCACCTCAGACTACCGCCACCGCCCTCCCCGAGGTCCTCCACCACCGAATTTGGAACTCCCTCACCCTCACGACCTCTTCTCCCTCATCTCCAGCTCAGATCCAGCGATTCGATCGCCTCCTCTGCTTACGACTCATCTTCACCAAGGAAGCCGGCTTGGAGTAGGAGCTGGGACTGAGCCCGGGTAGCGGCAAAGAGAGGCGGAGCTGTGGCGGGAGAGGATGGAGCGGGCATCGGAGACAGTCAGCGCGGCGGAGCGGAAGAGCGCGACAGGGATGGCGAGGAGGGAAGGGATGACGCCGGCCTAAAGGAGGGAGATGGAGCAAAGGAGGGCCCACTGTAGGGGGTGGAGGAAGCCGTGTAGGAGGCGGTAGAGGCCATAGAGGAGGGTGAGGGAGAGCTCGGGATCGGCGATGAACGGTGAGCTCGGGATCGATGATGTGGAGCTTGTTGGGAGCTCGGGGCGATGATGGGAGGGCTGCAGAGGAGGAGCTCGGGGGGTACGATGGGAGCTGGAGGCGACGCCCGACGGGAGTGCGGCGGACGAGCTCAAGGGAGATGGCGTCGGCAGAGGAGAAGAGGTGAGAGGAGTGAGAAAATGCCAGAAAAAATAGAAAAATGGGTGAAAAATAGCAGAAAAAACAGTAAAATAGGAAAAAAATGTTAGAAAAAATAGGAAAAATTGTGAAAAAGAGGTGAAAATACATGAAGGTTCAGGGTAGTCCACATATTATTTGTGCAAAGTAATTGATGAAAAGTAATTAGTGATTGTAACTAATAGTGGAAAGCAATTGTTGTGCATTGGGTGCCTGAAAAAATAGGTGTAAAATACGGGAAAATATCAAACTTGAATTTTGGAAAGTAACTAATGAAACTTATGGAAGGTAACTCGTGGAAAGTAACGCATAGAAAGTAATTATCAAAATTATGGAAAGTAACTACCAAAATTGTTATTAGAATTGTGGGAAGTAACTACAAGAATTGTGGAAAGTAAGTAGTAGAATTGTGGAAAGTAACTACGAAAATTATGGAAAGCCTATGGAAAGTAATGAGTGTAAAGTAATTATAAAAGTCACTACTGAACCTGAAGACACTCAAAATTCTGAGAGTAACTTAGAAAAAGTCACTACTAAAACTGAAGACACTCATGTCAATATCCAACTTGAATTATGAAAAGTAACTAATGAAACTAATGAAAAGTAACTAGTGGAAACTAACTAGAGCCTTGATGATGAAATCATGGAAAGTTTTTGAATTACTTTCCGAATTAACTAGAGGAAGAGGAAAGTTTACTTTCCTCGAGTTACTTTCCCTATTATTATATTACTATCTACACTTATTACATGTTATTTTCCATAATTGAAAGTAACTCATGAAAAGTAACGTATGCAAAGTAACTATCATTGTGGAAAGTAGATACCAAAATTGTCATTATAATTGTGGGAAGTAACTACGAGAATTATGGAAAGTAAGTATAGAATTGTGAAAAGTAACTACGAAAATTATGGAACGTAACTACGAAAATTGTGGAAAGTAAATACGAAAATTGTGGAAAGCAACTACGAAAATTGTGGAAAGAAATTCATGGAAAGTAACTAGTGTAAAGTAATTAGTAGAAAAAAATGTGTGGAAAGTAACTAATGGAAATTTCCTCAGTATTTTCTCAATTTTCCCCTTATTTTTCTTATTTAAGCCGATTTTTCCACATATTATTTGTAGAAAGTAACTTTGTCGGAGAGTAATTTATGGAAAGTAACTTTGGTCGAAAGTAATTTGTGAAAAGTTTTCCTAATTTTCTGGATATTTCACTTATTTTATCCTATTTTTCTGCATATTTCACTTATTTTTTCCCTTTTTTTGCTTATTTTTTCACTATTTTTTTTTCCAATTGCCCTGAATTTTTCTCATATATCATACTATTTTTCTTCATTTTTCCCTTTGTTTTCTCTCTCACCGTTACTTTCTATCTCCACCATTTTTTGTTTTATTTTTTCCGACGGCTTAGAGTCGTCGAAGCTTGATCGCCGACAAGGAAGGACGATCGGTGATCGGGGAGATTGGAGGAGAGGTCGGTCGAGCGTGGGGAGTCAATCCAACGGCTTGGATCGTGCCGTTTACCAGCGGTTTAGGTGGATCCAAGGTAGCTCATCGGTGGGTCTTGAGGATGTCGGCGGTCTTGGATCGTGCCGGATCTCGACGGGTCTGGCCGGAGGCGACGAAGGAGATTGGGGAGGGTGGCGGAGGAGCTTGGGGAGGTGGCAGAGGAGATGAGGGCGGGTGGCGGAGGAGATGGAAAGTAACTCGAGCAAAGGAGATAGAAAGTAACTCGATCGGAGGAGCTCGGGGAGGTGGATGACAAGATGAGAGTGGGTGGCGGAGGAGATGCAAAGTGACTCAATCGTGGCGGAGGAGATTGGGAAGGGTGGTGGAGGAGCTCGGGGAGGTCAGAGATGGAAAGTAACTAGTGTAAAGTAATTAGTAGAAAAAAATGTGTGGAAAGTAACTAATTGAAAGTAACTTTAAAAAGTCACTACTGAAACTGAAGACACTCGTGTAAATATCCAACTTGAATTCTGGAAAGTAACTAATGAAACTAATGAAAAGTAACTAGAGTCTCGATGATGAAATCATGAAAAGTTTGTGAGTAACTAGAGGAAAGTAACTCTTGAGTTACTTTCCCCATTATTACATCACTATCTACATTTATTACATGTTATTTTCGATAATAGAAAGTAACTAGTGGAAAGTAACTAATGAAAAGTAACTTATGTCAATATCCAACTTGAATTTGTGGAAAGTAACTTTGGTAGAAAGTAATTTGTGCAAAGTAAAGCTATTTTCATATTGATAAAAGTCAAATTTCCTCCATATTTTCTTGATTTTCCCCCTTATTTTTATTATTTAAACCAATTTTTTCACATATTATTTGTGGAAAGTAACTTTGTTGGAGAGTAATTTGTGGAAAGTAACTTCGGTGGAAAGTAATTTGAGAAAAGTTATCCTATTTTTCTGCATATTTCAATTATTTTATCCTATTTTTTCTTTTCTTTTTACTATTTTCCCAATTTTCCTAAATTGTTCTCATATATCATACAAATTTTGTTCATTTTTACCTTTGCTTTCTCCTCGCACTCGGCGACCCCGACGCCTCGCAACTCGTCTTCCCTAGCGTGCTCAGTCACCCTCCTCTCTTTCTGGCCCCCCTCTCTTTTCGGGCTGCGCTACACGTCTGCATCACCCCCGCGAGCCCCGCAGCTGTTCCCTCCTTCTCCAGTGAAGCCGCGGCCACCTGAGGTCCATGACCTCCGCTTCTAGGGGTGAGCAAAACCGAACTGAACTCCTAGAACCGAACCGAACCGCACAATTCGGTTTTGTTTTTCAGTATATTCGGTGTCCTCGACCTCCGCTTCTAGGGGTGAGCAAAACCGAACTGAACTCCTAGAACCGAACAGAACCGCACAATTCGGTTCTGTTTTTCAGTATATTCGGTTCGGTTCGGGTTTTGTTTTGTTAAAAATTAGGTATTCAATTCGGTTTCGGTTTTTATTTTTAAAAGTCGGTAAATACTGAAATACTGAAAATTTTAAAGTTATACACCTTATTTAGGTTCGGTTTTATATTGTAAAGTAAAAACTACAAATTATTTCGGTTTTTTGGGTTCGGTTCTGTTTTTGCATGAATTCGGTTCGGTTCAGTTTTTAAATTAGCATACCGAATTAATTCAGTTCGGTTCGGTTTTTAAATTGGTGTACCGAAAAAATTTCGGTATTTCAGTTTGGTATTTACCGAATACTCACCCCTATCCGCTTCATCCGTCGCCACCGCATAACGTCCAAGCTCCGTCGACAAACCATGTCCACCTCTATTAAACCCGATGAGCTCACCCACAACCACTCCAGGCGCCGTCCTCATCGCCAGTGACGCCTCCTCCCTTCCCGACGACGGCACGAAACCGCTCCAACCTCCCAACGCCCTTCCTCACCGACGAAACCCCGTCCAAGGTCCTTTCCTCTCTCGGATCCGGTGCCGCCACCAGTAAGGACCACTGTCTTTGTCCTCCCCAACCCCATCAGACACCAGATCCAGGGCCCCCCTCGCCGCCGCAACCCTTCCGCCACCGTTTCCCGACCAGATTCGGCCGTCGTCGCGCCGGCATATGAGGACCCGTAGGTCCAACCTGGTCCGACCGCGTTAGGTCGAGGGCATGACTTGGTTGGCTTTGGTCCGGTTGGCCTTGTTAAACGATCGCTTCGATCGTTGCAACTCAAAGGGCATTTTGGTAATATGCCCTTGTCGAGTTGGGTTTCACACCCACATAGTACACACACGGCTTTGGATTGATGAATGTGATTGATTAGATCCTTATAGGCGTTCCTAATCGGAAGATCGGAACTCGATCGGGATAGATCAAGACGGACGACCGAGATTAAATCCCAGCTTCAGTATAAATAGCCTTTTCCTCTCTCCCCTTTTCTTTCTTTCCTCCACCCAATCCCCTTCCTTGCTTCTCCTCTTCCTCGTTCCCATGTTCCCGCGATCCCTTCCCCGTCCGATGGCGTCGCGTGCGAGGAAGATCTCCGGCGGCCTCCCGGTGAGGTCCCCCTTCTCCCTTCTCCTTCCTTCCCTTTCTCTCTCCCACGACAACCTTTCTCTTCCTTCTCCGGCGATGGCTGCGGTTGTGGGAGGACTCTGGCGGCTCTTCGGTGAGCTGGAGAAGACGACATCGATGGAGGACGGCGGATTAGCAAGGATTGAAGAATGGATTAGTGTTTAAGGTAGGGCTTCTACCTTAATCTTTGGGTGAAGCTAGATTTAGGGTTTATTTGTTGGATCTGTAGATTTGTTTGTGTTAAATGATGCTTATAGGCTGATTAACAACTGATCTAAGCTTGGTAAGATTTTATCTCGATTTTATCTGGATTTATGCAGCTTTTTCTCGGATTTTATCGAAACCCTGTTTTTATATGTGCTGACTTGTTCGAGCTCAGATCTTAGTTCGTACATACATGATCTCGTCTGATCATCAGCATGAGAGTTGTAGATCCGTGGATCTACTTTCCAATCTGATTGGTTTCATAATTTTTGGAGTTTTTCATGATTTATGGTGATTTTCTTCGGATCCGCGACAAGACTGTAATTAGTGAATTCCGGGAAGATTAGCCATTAAATTAATCCAATTCTTGGGGTGCTTGTTCCTAGCATGCTAATTTACACCTGCCCAAGTTTAATTTGAAATCTGACGTCGCTTGGACGTCGAATTGCGAAGATTCATCGCCTCAAATTGTAGCTACTTTAGCAAATCCGAAAATGCATAATCTTAGTGGATTTTGGTGTTCATGGTGTTTAATCTTTCTGGAATCATGTAATTAAGGTTCCTAGTGACATCTTGGATTGGTATGTCTAATTTGGTAAGTTTTAGATATTTTAATCCGCGGTTTCGGCTTGATTAGCTTGTTACTAATCCCCCTCTACTTAGCAATTAAAGAGCGAACATGTCTAATATCTTTATGTGAATTGGAGTATGCTTAATTAGCAGAATTTAGATGTTTAGACCATGGCTTTTCGGCATTTATGCTTTGTTTCTTTTTCCATTGCTTAGCTAGTTGTTAATTGACAAGCATGCCTAGTATAGATGTATATGTGTTTTGAATTATGTTAGGGAGCATGTATGCCTAGTTTTACATTAACTGGTTGAGTTGGTTGAGAATCATAGCATGCACCTCATTTAGTTATTTTTCATAGTTGTTTAGACCACGGCTTTTCGGCATTTATGCTTTGTTTCTTTTTCCATTGCTTAGCTAGCTGTTAATTGACAAGCATGCCTAGTATAGATGTATATGTGTTTTGAATTATGTTAGGGAGCATGTATGCCTAGTTTTACATTAACTGGTTGAGTTGGTTGAGAATCATAGCATGCACCTCATTTAGTTATTTTTCATACTATTGGAACCTTGTAC
>OY986965.1:10702996-10728660 GCA_963920575.1 Narthecium ossifragum | reverse complement strand
AACTGCCCGGTAGGGGCCACAGAGGAAGAACTGACGCCTGCACCTGCCAAAACGCAACCCGGGTAGGGTCGTGAGCACTAACCTCAGTAGGGATCTACACTACTACACACAGAAGGAAGAGGGAAACGCAACAGTGTCGCCCTTAAGTGGAACCTGGGTTGTATACAGGGGTCCCATAACCCCACCGCGTGTCCCTGAGGCCCACGATCATGGTCTTCCAGCCGGGCTGGTCACATGTCAGGTCACACTCAGTAGCAGAAACGACACTGCTGACTCTCAACATGACACTGAACACTGTTTGGTGGGAAAAGACACCACTGAGTAGGCAACTCCTCTACTCAAGAGTTTTAAGAAAACCGGACACTGGCTACACCTCAGATCCGACTCGAGGTCGACACGACCTCTACAATCATCAAGCAACAAGTGCACCAGTCATCTAGGCCTATCATCAAGTTTGACTGGACACTACAATTCAAACCGGGTCCAAACAACCCAACCCCGGTCCTAGGGTGCTAAGTCCGAGCTTCCAGCCTCGGGACGGCGACCCAAAGATCACCCACGCCCTAACCAATGCAACTAATGCACAACAGGGAAAGAAATGCATGCTATGACATACACAAGTCAGGAGATAGGCATGCAACAGTATGTCAAGGATAGCATACAAGTCAACTGGATCGCTGCAGCGGTACTACCGACCGCTGCCAGCCGATCCGCAGCGAGTCCCGGCATTACGACGGTACCGCGACCGTCACCCGCGGACTCCTGCAACGAGAAGCAACTCCAAAAACGATGATGAACAGTAAACAACATAATATTATATTCCGAAATATAATATTATATTCAAAACACCCAAAAGTTCTCTATTAGGGGCTAATTGACCCCGTCGATCCGACGTCCAAACGACGTCGGATTCGAGACCCAGCTTAGCCACCAGCAGTTGTATATACCAGGATCAACATATCCAAAATCCATAATCATCCAACGGTTGGATTAACGGGAAAACACTAATCAAAATCGTTAATCAAACTAACATACTAATTATTTGCTGCAACGCAGCCCTCCAGTAAACAATTCATAACAAATCGTAAGAAAATCGGAAAATTATGAAATCAGTTGAGTTAGAGAGTAGATTCATAGATCTCCAACTCTCATGCTCATCAAAACCCAAGATCATGTACGTGCCGGCCGAAAAACACGCCGTAAGCCGGCTGTTCTTCAAGAACAGCAGAAAACAGAGAATCCGAGCTTAATCATGCATAAAACCTACAAAGATCTCAACCAAAGATCATAAAACTCATATCAGAAATTCTACTAGGCATGAGGAAACCAACAAGACAAAGATCAACAAGATCCAACGGCTAGATCTAAAGAAACCCAAAGAATAACACAGTAGGTAGAAGAACCTACCGAAGAACGCTTTCCTCGGCTGATCCCACGCAACCAGTCACCAACAAGCCTCCAAACCACACCAGGAGCCTTCCTCTCGTTGGCACGGATCCAACGAGCCAAAGAACACCCAAAAAGATGGTTGGAGGAGGGAGAACGGAGGAGAAGAAGCTCGCCGGTCGGAAAAAGGAGAGAAAACAGAGCTTCGGGTGAGGAGAAAGAAGAAGAAGAAGAAGAAGGAAGGAAGGGAAGGAGAAAAGGAGGAAAGGGGGAGGGGACAGCCGGGAAAGAGGGGAGAAAGGCGAAGGAGGGGAGGGAAAGTCCTCCCCTTCTGACAAGAGAGAGCGACGGCCGACGGCCGTCCTCGCGAAAGAGAAGGAAACCACCGACCCGAGTCCGGATCGATCCCACTTCAAGTCGGATCGATCCGAGACATGCGGGATCGATCCCACACCAAGTCGGATCGATCCCAGTGGGTCAAAACCCATCGACTCGCTCACGAGTCCGATCGATCGCTCAAGGGCCGCCAGCAGCCCAAAGACGGGCTATTGCGCGCCCGAGCTGGGATCTTCCGATCCCGGGTCCACCTAGCCATTCTAAACAAACACTAACACAAACAAGGTAAGTGTGTGCACACGCAGGTGTGGAACAAACCGACAAGGCGCAATTTACCAAATTGCCCTTGCGGTCAACAACGAGCCACAGGGGTAGAAGGACAGGCCCTCACAGGATGTCAATCGATCATCGGAGATCAAAGACGGTGAGGGTTTAAAAGTGCCTTTTTTTGCCTATTCGGAGCTTCTAGGGCTTGGATCATGCTGCAAGGAGACAACTTCTTCAACAATCACCATCAGCAGCCATGTTCGTGAATCTCAACACTGCATATTAGGTTTTTTTTTCTATTTGTGTCCCACCTCTTATGTTCTAGACTGTTTTTTATTGTTCCTATCCCACCTCTTATAATCAAAGATAGTTTGTCGAGTTCTTGTCCCCGAAATGACTTTAATCCGAGGCTACCTTTGATTTTAGGGTTGTTTCTTATTCTTCCTAGCCATCATCTCTGACTCCCAGGATGCTTCTTAAATGTAATTATTTGCATTGTCACATCCCGACTCAGAAAATCCATTCGGGGCGTGAGGGTTCAAAATCTACTCAATCCATTTGTGGCGAAATTTATAATAAAAATAATACACCTAAAATTTAACAATTGATCTGGGGGCAAGATTGAAATTTCTACTAATTCATTAAAGGTCACAAACTATCGATTTATACATAGATGCCAAAAATCCTCAAAAGGAAAATTATACATTTAACATAATCCTCGAATGATATCTATATACAAAAACTATCAAAAGGTACAACAGAGTCCCCACAAACCTCAAACGCCTCCATACGTCAACGCGCAACCAAAAGCCTGTCCAGCTTGTGCTACGGAAGAAGAGCTGGCGCCTGCACCTGCAAAACACAGCCCGAGTAAGAGTGGGTGATAAGCTCAGCATGATTCTATTCTACGTCATACAGAAAGGAAGGGAACAATAAAGTCACAGAATCCATCTCATCTCTAGGGGACAAACACACGTTACGAACTCCGCCTATCTTAGGGCATGCACTTTGATGACCTCCACCGTCAGTAGTCGTCCCTCTCAAATCGAGTCTCCAGTGATGAACAACAGGGGTAAGACACAGGGTGTCGCGCCCCGACCCGCGAAGTCCCAACCGGGCCGGGCGACGTGAACCGAAACCTAACTAATGCAGGAAATTTTTGGCGAGGGGTTCCCTCTAACCTACTAGTCTCCCTAAACAATTCATAAACACCCTTATTAAAACAAAGATTGACAACCTCAAAAGAAATATAATATAATATTCAAATCCTCAAAATGGTTTACACTAATATACATCACACTCCCGTAGGAGGTTAACTAACAAAAAGGGTGTAGAAGACTATCACCGCTCCTCAAGCACCACCAGACGCTGCCGCGCCACCAAACACCTGCCTGGTAGGGGCCACTGAAGAAGAGTTGACGCCTGCACCTGCAAAACGCAGCCCGGATTGGAGTGAGCATAAAGCTTAGTAGGGTTCTACACTACGACACACAGAAATGAGGGAACTCAACAGTGTCTGCTCCAAGCTAGGCCTAGGTGTGCTACGGGGTCCTATAACCCCACCAGTGTCTCTAGGTATCCAACCATGGTCACCCTAACGAACTGGGCCCATCCCGAAAACACCTAGTACAACAGGACGAAGACACTGCTGGGCAGGACAATTCACTGTCGGGTAGGCACACCCTATGTCCAAGGATGAAAAAACGACACTGGCTGCACCCTCAGCACCTAGCTCGAGGCCGACACGACCTCTAAATCATCGATCAATATGTATTCAAGTCATCTAAGCCTATCATCAATCAATATGTATTCAAGTCATCTAAGCCTATCATCGATATCGACTGAATACTACAATCCAACCTGGACCTTGCTACCCGCCACGGTCTTAGAGCTAAATCCGAGCTACCCGAAAGCCTCAGATCGGTGATCAACCCATCGCCCACGGCCTATCCTTATGCATCTAATACATAGTCATATGCATGCTATGATCATGCACAGGTAAGAGATAAGCATGCAATAGTATGATAAAGCAACACACAAATCCAACTGGATCGTTGCAGCGGTGCTACCAATCGCTGCCAGCCAATCTGCAGCGGGTCCAGGCATTACGACGGTACCGTGACCGTCAATCGTGGACTCCTGCAATGGGAAGCAACCCCGAAAACTCTGATGAACATATAATATAATATTATATGTTCAGAACATATAATATTATTAAAAATACAAAGATCCTCTAATTAGGGGCTAAGTGACATCGTTAATCCGATGTCCAAACGACGTCAGATTCGAGATCCAACTTAGACCCACGTAGATACACATGCTGGGATCAACATATCCAAAATCAGGAAACATCCGACGGCTCGATTACCGAGAAAACACTAATAAAAACCATTAATCTCACTAATTACCTTTAATTGGTGCATCGCAGCCCATCCGTAGGAAAATCATAATAAATCATCCACAAATCGAAAAATTATGAAACCGGTTGGGTCTGAGAGTAGATTCAAAGATATACAACTCTCATGTTCATCATAACCCAAGATCATGCATGTACAGACCGAAAAACGCCCTGTAAATCGGATGTTCTTCAAGAACAGAGAAACCGGAAAATCTGAGTTCAAACATGCTAAAAACCCCCTATTAAACCACGTAGGTAGAAACCTATCGGAAACGCAATCCTCGATTGATTCCCCGAGGTACGACCACCAAACTGGATTCAAACCAAGCCATGGATCTTCCTCTCACTGCCACGAATCCAACGAGCCTTCAAACACCCAAAACGATGGCCGGAGGAGGGAGAACGGAGGGGAAGAAGGGGCCGCCGGAAACAGGGGAAGCAGAGCCGCGGGAAAGAAGAAGGAGAAGAGGAAGAAGGAGAAGGGAAAGGCCAGGGAGGGGGAAGAGGAAGAGGATAAGGGAGAGGAGAGAGGAGAAAGTCTCCTCTCCCTCTTACAGTGGAGAGCGACGGCTAACGGCGGCCGTCCTCTCAAAATCCACCGCCAAGACTTTCTGGCACAGGAAGATCGATCTTCTTTTCAAGGGAGATCGATCTCCTTAGCAAGGGAGATCGATCCCCTTAGCAAGGAAGATCGATCTCCTTTGCCCAGAAACTCAAACTTGGGCTAAAACACAAGCCCAAGTTCGGATCTTCCGATCCCGGGTCCACCTAACCATTCTAATCAAACACTAACACAAACAAGGGCAGTGTGTGCACACGCGGGTGTGAAACAAACCGACAAGCAGCAATTTACCAAATTGCCCATGCGGTCTACAACGAGCCACGGGCCCGACCCAGGCGGTCGACCCAAGAGTAGAGGGGCAGGTCCTCACACAGGGAGATACGTAACTTCCCCTACGGAAACTGAGACTGGAACCTAAGACGACATCTACACCTCAATTAGAGTAGTTGCAATCAGCTAGACAATAACCTCGATAACTTAGATTATCATACAATTCAGTCCTGAACTTTGCTACCCAGCCTCGGTCCTACGGCTAGATCCGAGCTGCCCGAGCACTCAAATCGGCGATCAACCCATCGCCCGCACCTAGACTAGAATGCATCTAATGCAATCAATTACATGTATGCTCAGACGCATGTAATATAGGATTCCATACATGCAACAATATGTTAAAATAATATACAGGGCTAGGCGCAACATATAGCTCGCCAAGGGGTGAACATAGCAAGGGTCCAGATAAAGCGGATAACTAGACGCATAGGCCTACAAGTCTCCATGAGACTAAGCAAAGAAACTAGATTAACAATCAAGTAGATTTCAGTATTACACAGGCCGTCAACCAAAACTCTATAAAGGGGATACAACCCCAGCTAACCAAACAATGTAGCACTTGAATATTTTATTCTACACATCCCAAGGGAGTCAAGGGGGCGTGACCCCCTTGGTTCACCCACAAGCCACACGCAGGGCCTACACATATATAATAACATATATATGGTACAATATTGAAAGCTCGATTTATCGAATTAAAGCAAACGAACTACTAACTTCAAAAAAATCTTAACTTTTAATCTAACCGTCCGATTGATGTGAAACTTGATATGCCTACTCAATGACATACCTAGAACCACATATGAAAAGTTCGGATCAATCGGATGAAAACAAATTGATAAAAACCTACAAGTTTGGTTTAATTTCAGATTAAAAAAACAACTCAAAATCCATTTGAAAATACCTTGGATTAAAACCAAAATTGGCAGATCAAACCTAAAGGTCACTAAGATCATCATATCCAAAAATAAAATCAATTGTATTACAAAATTCCACTTAATTTCACTAATTAATCTCACTGCTCTGTTCTGCACAGCCCGACCATTTAATTAAACAAAAATCATACATAACCCCAAAAAATATGAAACAAGTTGGAATTGAAATCTAACTCAGAGATCTACAACTTTTATGTTGAAAATAAACTGAGATCATGCACTTAAAGCTCTGTGAACAAGCTCAAACATAGCTGTTTTAATTAAACCAGAAAATCCGAAAATAAATCAATGAAAGTTCGCTTAAATCTGGATTAAATCCAACCATAATCCAACCAAGCTTGAATCAGATATTAATCGAGCCTAGGAGCATCATCTAGCATAGTTTAATCAAGCAATTAGGCATTCAAACAATGAAAAACACTTAAACTAACTAAAGGTGAAGAATCCTACCAAACTACGCTAATCCATGATTAATCTGTGATTAATCTGTGTGGGGAAGGTCTAGATGTGTTCCTCTCTTTACTGGAAACCTCCTCAAGCCTCTGGATCAAGCTCCCTCAACAAATCTAAGGATTGGTGAAGAGAAGAGAAAAAGAAGAGAAAACAAAGCCTTCGCGGGTTCTTAAAGAGCCAGAGACCGATCGATCGCTTGGACCGATTGATCAGTCAATGTCACTTCAATGATCCAGACGGGTTGTGCCAACATAGAATCCGATCGATCATCCCCTGAACCGATCAATCGTCCCTGGTCTAGTTGTCCTAAAAACCAGTTGTCGCACTGGAGCTCGGATCTTCCGATCCGAAGCTCGCCTAAGGTTCTAACAAGCACATATATCATTCATAGGGTTGTGTGTGCACTATTCGCGTGTGAAACCGACCGTCAAGGTGTAATTTACCAAATTTCCCTTGGGGGTCCAAAATCAACAATGCGATCAACTAGATTGTGCTTCACGTGAAAACATGCCAACAAGGCACGACCCCTGACCTACGCGGTCGAGCCAGGTTAGAGGAACGGGTACTCACATGCATCGTGGTCCCATACATATTTGCTTTTGTTCTAGTTGGTTGTGGTCCCATAGATGTTGTGTTTTTTCAGTTACAGTTGCTTATGGTCCGATAGATGTTGCTTGTGGTCTTAACATACGTGTCATATTTTATTATGGTGAAATAATTGCTAATTTGGGCATATTAATTGTTGTATATGTATGATGCAATGACTTATAGGATGGCTGATGATGTATCTTTTAGCATTGAAGTTATGCATGGGGGTCAGTTGTGCAAGGATCAAGAATGCATATATATAGGGGGGGATGTACTGTGTTTGTACGCCATGATGCTGACCGTTTAGGAATGCTAGATTTAGATGACATGTTAGAACAGTTGAAGTGTGAGAATTTTATTAAGTTATGGTGCAAGAATCCTGATATAGGACTGAAAGCCTTGAATAGTGACCAGGATGTGCTGGATTTGGCTATGGTTGCCAGTGAGATTTGGTATAGTCACACCATATGTTGAACATGAGAATGTTAATCCAAATGTTCATCTGGATGGTGTGCCAAGGCCTAAAGTTAATGCAGTGGAACATGAAGACTTACTAGTAGAGACAAATGTGAATGGTCATTGTCAGGTGGAAATTGATAGTGATTTTGAAGATGTGGCTTATGATCCAGATGTGGAGAGTAGTAATGCCGAGGAAGATGATGAGGACAAGGAACATTACATAAACATCAACATTGCTCTAAATTATTTTGGTGGAGACAGGGGGAAGGCTGGGGTTGCACAGCAAGAGGTACATCAAGAGGGTGAAGAGCAGATTATAGAGGGTGCAACCAGATTTGGGTATGAAGCATGTAATGAATCTGATTACTTGCCTAGTGATGAACTCATTAGTCTTGATGGTTCAACAGATGAGGGAAAGGAGAAGGACAATTATCCAATCTTTAGAGAGGCTGTTGACATGGCTGGGGACATCCAACCAAAATTGGGAATGAAATTCCCAAGTGCAGCAGTGTTCAAGGATTACATTAAAGAGTATAGAGTGAAAGGTGGGTATGGGATAAGGTTCACAAAAAATGACAAACGTAGGGTTACAGCAGAGTGCCAAGAAGGATGCCCTTGGAGGGCACGTGCCTCCCCAATTCAGGGGGAGAATACTTTCCAGCTAAAAACTCTTGATAATATCCATACTTGTAGCAGAGGATGCAAGAACAAGCTTGTGTCTACCACTTGGCTAGCCAAGAAATACAAGGATGACTTCAAGATGGACCCAAAAATCAAATTGTCTAGGTTCCAGCAGTTGGTGAAGAGAGGTTGTTTGTGTGAAATCACTAAGATGGTTGCTTGGAGAGCTAGGAACAAGGCTAGACAACATTATGAGGGGGATTTTGCTAAAAAATATAGCAGGGTTAGGGACTATTGCCAGGAACTTATGAGGAGCAATCTTGGCAGTACATACAAGCTAATGGTGGATAGAAAAGGAAATGACAGTTATGTAGTTTTTCAGAGGGTCTACATTTGTCTACAAGCATGCAAAGAAGGTTTTAAAGCTGGTTGTAGGCCTATCATAGGTTTGGATGGCTGCCACCTCAAGGGTCCATGTGGAGGTCAATTATTGGCAGTCATCGGAAAGGATGGTAATGACCAGATGCATCCCATCTGTTATGCAGTTGTTGAAGTGGAGAATAAGGACACATGGTTCTGGTTTCTTGAGCTGCTAATCAGTGACATTGGCCCTGTCCAACATCATCACTGGACCTTATTACAGATCAACAGAAGGTATGAGGCCTTTCATTTATTATTAATTGTGTACCTACTGTTAATGCACATGTTTCACATTGGTAGTGTAATTATAGTTAATGCACATGTTTCACATTGTTAGTGTAATTACTATTAATGCACATGTATCACACCGTTTCACATGGCATTTACTATGTGTAGGGATTGGTTCCTGCACTTACTGAGCTTTTGCCTGATGCAGAGCACAGATTTTGTGTGAGGCATTTATATGCTAATTTCAAAAAAGTGCACAATGGGTTGCAATTGAAAGAGTTGATGTGGGCTACAACAAAAGCTACAACCCATCCTTATTTTGAGGCAACAATGAATCAGATTAAGGCACTTGACATTGAAGCCTTCAATTAGTTTAACAAGATGCCAACACAATGGTGGTGTAGGCATGCTTTTAGCTATTTTCCAAAGAGTGATTTGTTGGTCAACAATATTTCTGAAAGCTTTAACTCCTTCATATTAGATACTAGATACAAACCTATTATCTCAATGCTTGAGGAGATCAGGACTAAACTGATAATTAGACTGAGAATCAAGAGAGAAAAGATGTTAGCATATGAAAAGGATATTTGTCCTAAGATCCAGCAGAAACTGGAGAATGAGAAGATGGCAACTAGAGAGTGGATTACTAGATATGTTGGTGATGCAAAATTTGAAGTCAGTTTTATGGATGAGCAATTTACAATTGACTTTGATGGTGACACATGTAGTTGTAGGAAATGGGACCTGACAGGGATACCATGTGTACATGCAATATCATGTATTTGACATCTAAGAAGAAATGCGGATGACTTATAATCATTTAATAAGTTGGCATATTTTCATAGGCTGACTTATAATCATTTTGTATATCTTGTAATATCAATCAAGTCAGATCAGTGTGTAAATGGCTGGATCAAGTCAAACAACTCAAGCTACACTAAGTCAGACAACTCAAGCTGTTAGGCAGCCAAGACAAGGTGGTCAAGCAGGATGTCTAATTGTGGATTAGGAGGGAAATCCATTTAGGGCACAATACAGAGCACCAAGGACTGAAGGTGGACGAGGGACATCAGTTTTTACTAAGGCACAACCTGCTGGTAGTGTCAGATTGATGCCATAAGCTATGTTGTAAATAGTTTACCTCGATATATTTTTTGAAGCTGGTTGTGGTTGTTTGAATGTAAACTCATTAGACCTTTTTGAAGTTGTAATTGCCTGCATCCAGCATTGATGGATCACATCCCGTTTTGAAGCTGTATTAATGTGAACATAGTCTAAATTGCTTGGAGTCACTTTTTGTGCATGCATTGTAACTTTTTTTGGATGGAAACATGTTGTCATTTTGCAATTGAATAGCAATCAGTTATTCAGCAGTTCAGTTTGAACATTTTCTGAATCTTTTTTTTCAGCTATGTAACATGTATGTATTGTATTGACATGGTTCCAGTTCACTGGAACTGACGTGAAACCCAACATTAGATCCAGTTCACTATAATTGACATGAAACCTGACTATGTATTACATTCTTACTGATAAAAAATTACATAATGTAGGTTCCATTCAAGCAACAAAGATCATTCTTACGCAGAGGTTGAAATCATTCTTCAATTGGACACATGATCACTATTACATAAATAAGTAGAATAAATAACACGGCAATTACTAGCCACAAAACGTTTTCTATGATTTTCATCTTATTCATCTTCACTTCCAGCTTCTTCATGTCCATGCTCCACAATTCAATTTTAGCTAGGTCTTCAGTCTCTTTTGCTTTAAAGAGAAACCATCCCCTCGCAAGCCCCTCCAAGAGAAACCCTAAGCACTAATCCCTCTCTGTTAGTTAAAAGGGCGCGAAAGCTTGGTCACCTGAGCCGTGCATGTGGACTAGCCATTCTCTAGCCGTTAAGAATAGAGATGACGTCGGGAAAATGTCCCACATTGTGATGAAAAGGAGACTGTAGGGACTCAATTGAAACTTAAAAAGATCAGGGACTTAAACTATCATGCTCCGACCCAGAAAATCCATTCGGATCGGAACGTGAGGGACCTAAACCTGTTCAGTTCATCTCTGGCGCATTTATATAACAAATATCATGAATAATTTGAACAAATTAAGCTGAGGTCAACATTGTAATTCTAACAAATTACAAAACGATTACAAATTCAATTTATACATATGAATATAATAAAAAATTTACTGATACAAAATGAGTCTCAAATAAACATGTATACATAGATATCAAATTCTCGAAAAGGGAAATTATACATCTATACAAACTATCAAAAGCAAACTAGACCCTAACTCCTTAGACACCTCCAAAGGTAGGCGCACCACCAAAAGCCTGTCCAGCTGGTGCTACATAAGAAAAGTTGACGCCTGCACCTGTAAAACGCAGCCCGAGTAGGAGTGAGTGATGAAGAAATCTCCAAAAGGCCTCCAAGAAGTCTTCCAAAAGTCCCCCAAAAAACTCATTTTGAATAACCCTAAGTTTCCTATTTATAGGCTCCAAAGGCATTCAACTCGGATTAAACCTGCACCCTTGATTTTGCTTAACTTCTATAAAATGATCGATCATTTTATAGCTGATGATCGATCATTTTATCCCGTAGAATTGTCACGCCCCAAAGATGATCGATCATTTTAAAGGAGATGATCGATCATTTAAAACATGGCTCTCTGTCATCTCTGGGTGCATAAAATGATCGATCATTATAGGGGATGAAGATCGATCATTTGTCCTGCGTATTTTCTCTTTTGTCATTCGGACTGCGCCATTGGTACTAAAAATGTAGTAATTTCCTCTAATAAACTCGGAATCATGAACCGTAAAATTCTCCAGAAACTAGACTTCAAGAGCTTTCCAATTATATATGCCGTAACATCATTTGGTTCTTCATGAGAAGGTACAGTTTAATCTTCTAAGTTGACCCATGTAATCTTTTCGACTTCTTATAACTCTAATTTCCTGCATTATTCAAACAACTATGTGAAGCAATATATAAATATAAAACTAGTAATAAAGATGTTGATTAAGGATAATAATCCAGCAATTGATATGGTTATAAGACTGTTCAGAGTGCACTTTCATGCACTCATCACACCCCCCAACCAGCTTATTGCTAGTCTCTAGTAATTTAAAACACATAAAATATAACTAAGCACACTAACGGTTCAAGGCTGTAGACATGCATGATAAAAATTGTACCTTATCAATTTAATAGTGCTATATACAGTACATAGTACGAAAACTTTTTATACTCATACACATACTACGAACACATGAAATTAACTTCTACATTTCAAGCATGCAAATCACCATCCAGACAAACACATGTGACGTGACAAATAAATGTTACATACAGAAGCAACTTCTACCCACCATTAGTCCAAACACATCACTATCTTCATGATCAATCATTCAACCCTCGCACTTTAACTACAACATGCTTTTCTCTTCTTCTTTTTTAGCTATCAGTAATTCTACCTTTTTACGCGAGCTCCTCGCTTCCTGAGGCAAGAACACCCGGTTACTCAGTAGATCACTTTAATAGTCGCTTAGGCACAGCTTGATCCCTTAAGCTACAACTGGATCCATGTAATGACCTCAAGCCAATGACTCTCAAACCAGACGGTTTTAGGGCACTAAATGTAAAACACTCCTCGGGCTCAAGAATCAGATCTAGCGGCTACGAATCAAGCTCCATAATCTTTTTTTTCTGCATGCAATACTCAACACTAGCTAAAGTTGAAATCTTGGTCCAAGTTAACAATAGCATGCTCATTCCTCTGGTGAGTATAATTGTCATTGGACATAAAGTGTTCGTGTGTGGATCACATGATATTCTACCTTCATGTTATCACACATGCAATCAATGTATAGGCCAATCCATGTGAATGCAACATGTATAATAAGCATAAAAATTTCAGGTCAAGTATATTTTCTACTAACATGCTCAATTCAACACTATTAAACTCAATAAGGTAGCATGCATGAGATCATTTATGCCTACACCCTCCAACCTAAAATTCTCATTGTCCTCAATGTGTGCTAAGTATGACAAGAGAATAAAACGGGGTGTAGGTTGAAATTTTAAATAGAATAGATAAGAATTATAAATCTAAATAGGAGCAAGGCAACCTGAAAAAATAGTTAAATTTTCTACCCAAGGCTCCCCAGGGTGGCTCAAAACCAGCTTTTACTGAGCAGATATCCTAGCAAGAAGCAAAAGTGTGTAATACTGCAAAAGAAAGGGAAAACAACGGAAAAGCAAAACAAACAGAAATCAAAGAAAGTAGAATAACTCAAAATAAAATAGCCTAAAGGAACGCAATGAAGGGGTCAAGTGCTATAAACGGGATCGGCAAGAAGACAAGACTCCTCTATCGGAACCAAATGATCAATGAAAGGCTTCAACCTTTGACCATTAACTTTGAAAATTCGACCATCCTTAGAATCTTCAACTTCCATGGCCCCATTTTCAAAAACTCTTTTAACTACCAGGGGGACGGTCCACCTTGAGCGAAGTTTACTTGGGAGCAAATGTAGGCGTGAGTCATAAAGGTACACTTGTTGACCCTGTTCAAATACCTTCCTTATAATTTTCATATCCTGAAAGGCCTTCATCTTGGCTTTGGAGATTTGAGAGCTCCCATAAGCATCATTTCTTAACTCCTCCAACTCGGACAGTTGCAATTTTCTCACCTGCCCAGCTGCATCTAAATTATAGTCCAAGGGCAGACTTGTACGTTGTACGGTATGCCCATAGTGCATCAGGGAGCCGCAAGGACCAATCCTTTCTATTCGGATTGACCGTTTTCTCTAATATTTGCTGAATCTCCCGATTTGCTAACTCCGCTTGGCTATTTGTTTGGGGATGGTAGGCAGTAGTGACTTTGTGTAGTACACCATACATGCGCATCAAGGACTCAAAAGAATGGTTACAAAAATATGAGCCTTGATCACTTATGATTACTCGATGGGTACCAAAACGTGATAATACATGCTCTTTCAAAAACTTAACAACAGTAGTCTGATCATTGTTCCTACATGCCACTGCCTCTATCCATTTTGACACATAGTCAACAACGATAATAATCTATAAATATCCAAAAGAAGGAGGAAATGGTCCCATAAAATCTATGCCCCAATAATCAAAAATTTCAATGACTAGAATGGGTTGCAAGGGCATCATATTACGCGGAGACAAGGATCATAGCGTAAGGCATCGCTCACAAGATCGGCAAAAGTTGTTAGTATCATGAAATAAGGTTGGCCAATAAAAACCACATTGTAAAATTTTTGTAGAAATTTTCTTCATGGAAAAATGTCCACCACAAGCTTGGGATTGAAAAAAACTTAGAATACTCATAATTTCATCATTTGGAACACATCGTCTCATAATCTGATCAGGGCAATACTTGAAGAGATGAGGATCATCCCAATAGAAATTGCATACCTCAACCAAGAACTTACGCTTATCTTGTGCGCTCCAATCTTGAGGAATCTCACATGTAGCCAAATAATTAACAATATGAGCATACCACGGCAGGCGAGAAATAGAAATAGTTGCTCATCTGAAAAGTCATCTTGAATAGGTAGTTCTTCATTGGCAGTCTTAAAATTGAGCCTTGAGAGATGGTCGGCCACCACATTCTCCACCCCTTTTTTGTCTTTTATGGATATATCAAATCCCTGCAAAATGAGAATCCATTGAATTAATCATGTTGTAGCATCCTTCTTTGCAAGAAGATACTTAAGTGCAGCGTGATCTATGAAGATAGTAATAGGTGAACCAATCAAATATGCACGAAATTTATCTAAATCAAACACTATAGCTAGCAATTCTTTTTCAGTTGTAGAATAATTCATTTGATCATCATTCAAAGTTCTACTAGCATAGTCACTTGCATCACACATTATTTCAAAAGGAAGATTCCAATCCCGTGGTTGTACAATGGGTGCATATGTAAGCTTATTGATTAACGTCTGAAAAGCTTTTTGACAAGCTGCAGTCCACTCAAATGAAGTATCCTTAACAAGGAGGTTAGACAAAGGACGAGAAATAGCAGAGAAATTCTGAATAAACCTTATGTAAAACCTATCATGGCCAAGAAAAGATCTCACATCCTTGACAGTCATAGGTGCAGGAAGCTTAGAGATGAGATTAATTTTGGACTGATCCACCTCAATGCCTTTAGAAGAGACTATGTGGCCTAAAACAATATCGGATGGTATCATGAAATGACACTTCTCCCAATTAAGTACAAGGTTCTTCTCTTCACACTTTACCAAGACTTTTTTTAAATTAAGCAAACAAGCAGCAAAGGAATCACCAAAAACGGTCAAATCATCCATATATCCTTCCATGCACTCCTCTATCATATCACCAAACATGCTCATCATACAACGTTGAAAAGTAGCATGAGCATTACACAAACCGAAGGGCATCCTACAGAAAGCATAAGTTCCAAAAGGATATGTAAAAGTAGTGTCTTTTTTATCTTCTAATGCAATTTCAATTTGATAGTAACTAGAAAAACCATCTAGAAAGCAATAAAATAGATGTTCAGCTACTCTTTCTAGAATTTGATCAAAGAAGGGGAGTGGAAAGTGATCCTTGCGGGTGGTAGCATTCAACATCCTGTAATCAATGCACATGCACCACCCTGTTACAAGTTTAGTTGAAACAGGATCTCCCATTTCATTTTGCACGACAGTGATCTCAGATTTCTTTGGGGCAACTTGAGTTGGACTAACCCACTTACTATCGGCAATGGGATAGATAATACTTGCATCCAACAATTTTAACATTTCATTTTTCACCACTTCTTTCATAATAGGATTCAACATACGCTGAGGATCCCTACTAGCCACTGCTCCTTCCTCAAGATTTATTTTATGTGAGCAAAGTAAAGGGTTGATACCTTAAAGATCTGCTATGCTCAAGCCAAGTGCAGATTTATGTTCATTCAAGGTTTGAAATGATTGCTCACCTTGGGTCGGGGATAAATATGATGAAATAATAACTAGATAGGTATCACCTGGCCGTAAGAATGTGTGCTTTAATCCTTTGGGTAGCGGTTTGAGTTCAACCTTGGGTGGCTCTGCAGTTGATGGTACTGGCATTTTGCCTCTGGAAGGTAACTTTTCAAACATTTGTTGCCAAGATCATGTCCAAAAAGATTGATTTTCAGCAACATATAAATAAGCATTTTCAATATGACTACTAATGCCATCAAAATTAACAAAATTAGGATGAAGATAGTTGAAATCATTGTGTGCAAACTCCTCTTCAATGAATGTATTGATCATGTAGGTCTATGGGCACTCATCATTCTCAGCAGGCTGCTTGGCAACATTAAAAACCTTAACCTCGAGAGTCATGTTTCCAAATGATAGCTTCATCAAACCATTCCTGTAATTAATTAAAGCATTAGCTGTAGCAAGAAAAGGTCTATCTAAAATAATAGGAATCTTAGAATTTGAATTAACAACAGACTTAGTATCAAGAACTAAGAAATCCACTGGATAATAAAACTTATCAATTTATATCAAGACATCTTCTACTACTCCTCTGGGCACCTTTATAGATTGATCTGCTAGTTATAGCACTACAGTAGTTGGCTTGATTTCTCCCAATCCAAGTTGTTGGTACACCGAATATGACATGAGTTTAACACTTGCCCCTAAATCCAACAAAGCTTGCCCAACCTCATGATCACCAACGTGGCAAGCAATGGTGGGGCAACCGGGGTCCTTATACTTCGGAGGAATTCTTCGTTCAATCAAACCGCTGACTTGCTCCGTTAGGAACGCCGTCTTCTTCACATGATGCTTCCTCTTCATTGTACACAAATCTTTGAGAATCTTAGCATATGTCAGCATTTGCTTGATAACATGTAAAAGTGGGAGGTTGAGCCTCACTTGCTGAAGATGCTCCAAGATTTCATTATTAGGTTCTAAAGCTTTCTTTGTAGACTTCAGTGCTTGAGGAAAAGGAACCTTCATTGGGTGTCCCTCAACATCCTCTTCCTTAGGCTTATCAGCTTCACTACTGTCTGAACTTTCATCATCTATTGCCTTTGGAACTGCTTCTGGATTGTTCAAGACATTTCCACTTCGAGTGGTTATTGCGTTAATTTCCTTCACATTTTTCTGCTCGTTATTGGAAGTTTGAATCATGTGTTGTCCCTGAGGAATAGCTTGAGGTTGAGCTGAAAATTTGCCTCGCTCATGTATACTCAAAGAACTTGTCAACTTAGAAATTTGGCTCTTAATCTCCTTATTCTCTTCAACCACTTGCACAATTAAAGATTCAAATTTCTGATTAGTTTTCTTTTGGGCTTCCATAAATGAATGCAGGGTATCTTCTAAAGGAGTTCTAGAAGAAGAAGTATGGTAAGGTGTAGAATAAGATTTAGTTGGCTGTTGTTGTGATGCATGGTGTTGAGTGTTGGATTTCCAGCTGAACTTTGGATGATTTCTCCATCCGGGGTTGTAGGTGTCAGAGTAGGGGGTATATGGCTTCCTGTATGCACCAAGAGCATTACAATGCTCCTCGTACACACCCCTCATTTCAGCATAAATTAGACAATCCTCAATTTGGTGATCCATGCCATGACAAATAGAACATGATCGCAACTAATCAGCATGAGGAAGAACTCGAGCAGCCATGGTCTCCTTGGTCTTTAATGCCTCGAGCTCTTTTGTTAAGCAATCCACCTTAGCTTTGAGTCCATCCTCTTCACGAAGGTGGTATACCCCAGCTCTACCACTTGAAGTATTGAGGCCAGGCCTACTTGGGTTGGTACTCTCAATGGCACTAGGACATGTCCATGTGTGAGCTTTTTTTGCCAACTCGGATAGATATTCAATGGCCTCCTGTGGATCTTTTTGCAAAAACTCACCATTGCACATCATTTCAATGAATTGATGTTCACGAGAAGTTAGGCCATCATAAAAATAAATCACTAGGCGCAAACTTTCATAACCATGGTGAGGACACACGTACAATAACTCCTTAAAACGTTCCCAAGCTTGGTATAAGGTTTCACTATGTTTTTGAACAAATATCGAAATTTGATGTTTCACAGTGTTGGTTTTGTGATTGGGAAAATATTTATTGAAGAATGCTTGGGTCATTTCATTCCAAGAACCGATGGACCTTGGCCTCAATGAGTACAACCAAGTCTTTGCTCTATCCTTTAATGTAAAAGGAAAGAATTTGAGTCGAGCTGGATCCATTGAAGCTGTCTGGTTATGGAATGTAGCCACCACTTCCTCAAACTCTCTTATATGAACATAAGGGTTTTCACTATCCATCCCATGGAAGGTGGGAAGGAGCGGAATCATACCCAGCTTGATATCTAATTGAGTGTTCGAAGGAGACATTATGCATGATGGTTCATGCAGTGCAAGTTGGGTGCAAATATTTTTCAAGTGTTTTAACGGGCGGATCTTCTTGATCACCCATCCTGAAAATTGAGTGCGTGCTTACAGAGTCAGTGTCAGAGGCAGGAGGTGTATCAAACAAATTCTCGATAATAATAGCGTTATCAGAATCAACTTCAGGTTTCTTTGCAAATCTCCCCAACTTGTCACTATGTGTATGCATGCAATCACTTCTACTCTTTTTTTTAAAAAATAAAACAAAGCAAAAACTGAAATGAAAACTAAACTAAACATGAAGAAAGCAACAAAGAAAGGAACGAAGTTACCGTTTTTTATGTATCAATTCAGCAAACCTCTCCTTGTAGTGCTCCTTGCTAAACTGTCTCCCCGGCAACGGCGCCAAAATTTGATTACGCCCAAAAAGATATCACAGCGGTCGCAACAGTATAGCCTAAGAGGGCGGTCGTATCCACAAAGAGACAGTGGCTAGGATTACGCAATTAAGAGAGGATAAAAGTAAAATAATAAAAAGTCGATTATGTTAGAACCAAAAACAAGCAAAGGTTGATTGTTTTTAGAGAAGTTTCTTAAAGATTAATGTGACATGGCATTGGAGATCTCTCACTTGAACTCAAGTATTTCTCTCACCCTCTATCCTGTTAGATACATAATTGGCGGATTCACATCCCAATCGCGCCAATCGGAATATATTGAACTACAAAGCATAGCAAGCAACAATAGTAACTCTCATGGATCATTCTCCCTCTATGAATCATGCAACTATCACCTTGTTCAATTAGATTTAAAGATAACGATATATTTAAGCGATAACACAACAAAGATATTAAACCCTAAGATGGCGATATGCTTAAACAATAATGCGGCAAAACCTTTGATTAACAAAGGAACAACGAATTAAACCATGCCCAAGAACATCACTGATTATATATGAGAAGAATCAAATCCCAACTTAGGCACATTCAAAAGATCTAAAACAAATAAGAAAATAGATCCATACGAGAGTTGTATCAACAATAAAATCAAAACAGGATTTCAGATGAGGAGAAAAACTCTTATTCAAGCTTGATCACCCCTCCACCTTGCCAAAAGGATCTACTCGTCCATGGATGATGAAGAAATCTCCAAAAGGTCTCCAAAAAGTCTTCCACAAGTCCCCCACAAAACTCCTTTTGAATAATCCTAAGTTTCCTATTTATAGACTCCAAAGGTTTTCAACTCGGATTAGATATGCACCCTTGATTTTGCTTAATTGCTATAAAATGATCAATCATTTAGGGATGATGATCGACCATTTTATCCCGTAGAATTGTCACGCCCTGAAAATGATCGATCATTTTAAAGAAGATGATCATTTTAAAGGAGATGATCGATCATTTAAAACATGTCTCTCTGTCATCTCTGGGTACATAAAATGATCGATCATTGTAGGGGATGAAGATCGATTATTTGTCCTACGTATTTTCTCTTTTGTCATTCGGACTGCGCCATTGGTACTAAAAATACCGTAACTTCCTCTAGGGAACTCGGAATCACGAACTGTAAAATTCTCCAGAAACTAGACTTCAAAAGCTTTCCAATAATATATGGAACATCATTTGGTTCTTCATGAGAAGGTACATCATAATATTCCAAGTTGATCCATGCAATCTTTTCGGCTTCTTATAACTCCAATTTCCTGCATTGTTCAAACAACTATGCGAAGCAACATATAAATATAAAACTAGTAATAAAGATGTTGATTAAGGATAATAATCCAACAGTTGAGATGATTATAAGACTATTCAGAGTGCACTTTCATGCACTCATCAGTGAGCGATAAGTTCAGTAGGGTTCTACTTTACGTCACACTGAAAAGGGAGGAAACAACAACAGTGTCGCTTCTCCGCCTAAGTCTAAGGTATGTCCATAACCCCATCGATGTCCCAAGAGCTCATGTTATGAAACCTTTCTCTTGAACATGTTACCAAGAGACAGTAGAACAGTAACATGTAGGATCACCCTTACCCAGTAGGATTCTCATGCATGGGGACCACGTCAGGAATATACCGACAACCATCCTTAGCACTTGGCCTTGGAGAACCGACTCGACCTCTAAACCTCAATCAAAGCAATTTATAGCCAACTAGACACCAACCTCGATAAAACAAGATTAACACAACAATTCACGTGCTAGAACTTGCTACCTAGCCTCTGTCCTAAAGTTAGATCCGAGCTACCCGAGCCCTCGGATCAGCGATCAACCCATCGTCCACGTCTTACCTGGAATGCCTCTAATACAGATAGTGCATGCACTTATACAAGCATCTAGCATAGGTGTCACTATATGCCACATTAACATTAGAGGTTTAATAGTTAAGCTATAATACGATAAAAGAATTAAACCTAATTCTCAAATAGAAATCGGCATTACAATGTCGCTATACAATAGCCCTCCGCGCAACGTCGGACAAAACATGCGAAGGTTCCACAGTTATCCAACATATAACAGTTTAACAATACAACGATTAAGCATTCAACTTCATATAGTAGGGCAATTTTGACAATTAACTCTACAACCGAAATCATAGCATAAAACCCTTCAGAGTCCATCATAAATCCGTGGAAAGCCACAAAGTAGTCCTAGGCATACATTAGCAGGACATACGAAGGTATCGAGTTGGTCGGAAAACAATTGACCGACGAAATCGAAGAAGTTGCATAATTCCGGTAATTTCAAAATATTTCGTAAATATACACCCACGATCAAATCCCGCTCAAATCGATCGATAAATCCGTCGAAAAGTCAATGTGACGATGTTATATGCTTCCTAGCATCATTGGCTATCTGTCATGAAAGAATCAAACCAAAAGAATCACGAAAATCACAATTTAAAGGGTGGTGGTCGATGCGATGGTCGACCGTGAGGTGGGATAGTGTACACTGACGGTCGACCCAAACATGGACCCTGAGAAGCCATTTTGACATCAGAGGCTCATGGTCGATGTGATGGTCGACCATGGAGCTTAGGTGGTCAATAGCGGTTCATCCGTGCATCGACCTTGAGAAGCTATTTTGGCATCCAAGGCTCACGGTCTATGCGATGATCGACCGTGGAGCCTGGGTGAGCACTGCCCTAAAAAAAAGTCAATTTTCAGGATTTAAGCTATCAAAACTCGTTGGAATTCAATCAAACTTTGAGGAGAGGTAGAGAAGAATGTTGGAAATATAATGGCATCAAGAAATCAAGATTTCAAAGGCAAAATATTAGATCTGGCTTGTTTCAATCCAAATTCGACAAAACCAATAAAACGGCGGTAGAAACCAAACCACCCGACGAAATGTAAAACCGGAACATTCATTTGTTCCTAAAATATCGATTACACTAGAACACAAACTTACAAGACATTCTAACATGCATTTCTATACTAAAACATCTATAAAGCAATGTTAGGCAAACCTAATCAAACGATTAGGGTAGTACATGTACTAGTTGGGTAGATGATCTACCAATCCCCCAACTCGGATTGTCCCGAACTCGCGTCGAAAAGCCGCAATCAGGCCTCCAATCCGGCTCCCAACAAGGGAGAGAAAGAGAGAGGAAGAAAGAGAAAGAAAAGAGGAGAGAGAGAGAGAAGAAAAGGGGTATTTATAAAGATCTGAAATCGATCTCGGCCGTCCGATTCGATCTTTCTCGATCGAGTTCCCATCTTTCGATCAGAAGCGCCGCTAAGGTGTGAAACCTACCGCCAAGGCGTAATTTTATCAAAATACCCTTGGGGTTCAAAAACAGTGATATGATCAACTGATCGTAAACCAAGAGCAACCGAGCTGAATCAACCAAACCATACCATCAACCTGACGCGGTCGGACCGGGTTGGAGATACGGGGCCTCATATAAACATTACCTTGTTGAAACTTAAGGGATGAAAATGGTAATTTTTCCTATAATTAAGTATAAATTGAACGAATTTTAAGTAAAATTTTAATTAAGATCACAAGTATTAGAAAATGACTTAATGTCATATTTCATCCTCAATAATGCTAAATATCACATTTTACCATACAACTAAGACAATATCATATTTTCTCTTAAAAGTATAGGTTCTTTCAAAAAACCTTCTATTCTTTTTTTTTTTGACGAGTTGAGCCCGAAGGCTAGAACAAGAAATTACAATAGGCCATCCAACACATCCACCCCATCCTCACAGGTCCAAACAAGAGGAGACCTGGAGCGACGACAAAAGCAAGCGACACAGTCCGCTCTACCATTAAGATCCCTCTAAATATGAAAAAAAAGCACATAGTCGAACTCAAGGGCATGCAACGAAGGGCATGCAACGAAACATCTTTGGCTATCCCTTTTACCTCTCTAGGCCACAACTGGTTGCCATTCAGAATACGAACTGCATCCAATGAGTCAGACTCAACAGCTAGGGTTTTAACCAGGGGCGGATCCATGATTTAAAGTCCGCCCGGGCTAACACTATCCTAATGGTTTGCTTGATGGAAACTATACCAATCACAAACTCACATTTTAATGTAATATCTCTAATGGATTTCAAAAAGCCTGCTCCTATGTTTCAGTTACTGTTACTCTACACAAGAACAAGAGACTATATCCAAATAGTAAATGCTCAAGTATTGTTCTCAATATTCAAAACATATACTTTTCTGAACAGTAAAATAATTCATAAAATAATTCTGAAAACAAAAAAATTGCTAGTGGGGTCTAATCTCTCAATTATGCAACTACTAACCTTTCAGGGTCGTTTTCTTTAGCTTATACGTTGTAGAAAATTGCTTTTTAAGAGAGACAAAATAACAAAATCAAGGGGCTATCAGGAGCCACAACATTAACTTGAAGCATTGAACCCATGGGTGTCCTGCAAGAATAAAATACTTATTTATGTCAAATAAATCAATATTTGATAATGACAAATCAATTATTTCCTTCTAAGCATGTTTTAGACGGATAAAATACGTATAAATCCATCAGACCATCATATAAAATACATATCTCTACTAGTGCTTTCCAAGTTCCCATATGGGATCAATTCCAAGATTACAATCAATCTTCAAGACTTCAAGATATTACATATGATAAAACTAGGTTTTTCCCCATATGGGATCAATTCCATCATTAAAATGCACAAAATCAATCCACCAGTCTCCAAAAATATGTAAAAATCACCAAAACACAAATAGAGAAATACAAAGAATGATTTTATCTCTCTTTCGACGAAGAAGAGATCAAACCTCCCTCTATCCCTTACATGGAACTGATGGCATCATGGAAGAGATGTGATAGTGATCTCCAAAATTTCAAGGAATCCAAAATTAGGGATTTAATTTGAGAAAAGGAGATGAGATAGAGAGAAATAGAAATTAGGGATTTGTGTATAATACCTCACCCAACAGCCGCCCAATATTGAATTCGGGAGAGCATGCCTTCCTTCGTAGATCTACGGATTTCACCCCAACACACAAAATTCGACTCTCATCTCCTCTGTGACTCTGTCTCACTCAAGTGAATTGATATGCACTTTTTAATTTTGACTTTTCGGCAGGAATCTGGGCTGGGTTGTTGGCCGCCCCCCTAATTCCTAGACCTAGCAGGCAGCATCGCCAATAAAATAAGAAGTAAAATACGTGATGTAACACCTAGCCTAGTTATGCACTTTTTAATTTTGACTCTTTGGCATGACTGGGCTGGGTAGCTGGGCTGGGCAGCTAGCCATTAGATTAGGTTGGGCTCAATGTATTTATCTTGAATTTAAATGGGCTAAATTTATAGGCCATTTGAAAATTTTCATGTGGGCTGCCCGGGCTACAGCCCGGTGCAGCCCACTCATAGATCCGTCCCTGGTTCTAACCTCACGAGCACTAGCTACGATCAGTGCCTGATCAATGGCAAGCATCTCACCTTGAAGAACTGAGCCCACATCAACAGTAGCACCATGAGGAATGAAGCCCACTCACAACTGCCATCCTACGCAAACCCAACAATACCATAGCCCGCCATACCTGACCCTGGATCAACGGAGGCGTCCGCACGCACCATGCTCGACCCCCTCCTCCGTTCAACTAGGTTCATCGGCTCCGAGCAGTCACCAAGGATCTCCTTAACTAGTCTTCTAACTTTGCTTGCCACTGCCAATGCGGAATCAACCTCACCATCGAAGATAGTAGCATTCATGTCCCGCCAAACCTCCCAGCAAATAACAGCCAAATAAGTCATCACCATCGAAGATAGTTTATTCGACTAACTGTCTTAATCATTATTAAACTTCCACCCAAGATGGGGAAATAACTTAAATGCCCTTAGCCATTAAAACGGCTACACAAGGTTGAATCTCCAAGCAAAGTACAAGTTAATGTCCAATGACATTTAAGTTATTCTAGATTAGATTAGAGATATATATATTAGGTTAGATTAGAGAGAGTGTGTGTGTGTGAGGCCAGCTTTTAAATAAGTGGGGACCAAAGAATATTAGAATCCAGTAGGTGCATTTTAAGGCGTATAAACTAGTTCATTGGTTAAAAGAGAATAATATCTTTCCAAAGATCTATCCTAATAGAGATTAATATTAGCTGAGGGGGGCAGCTGCTCAACTTCCCTCCTCCCCGGGATGGAGAGATAAACATGGATGTTAACTTATACATCAAAATTTTAATATTTTATTATTATATAATCATATTTTGATATGGTTTTTTTATATCTAAACATGATCTAAATATTATTTTATTATGTAATACTTTTATGGTATCCTCAGCAATGATTATCCTATGGGTATCAAAAAGACAAGAGAACAAAATAAAGGAAGAAAAGAAAACAAAAATTAGAAAGAAAATCAAATCAGGGATATGGTTTCATATTAATTGTTTTTTTTGTGATAACCAAACATGGTCTTAACAAAACGGTATATCCATCATATCTATCTCCAGAGGCTAAGCTCAAAACCCTACCAACCCACCGATAGCGTCCGAATCCACCACCAGTCGTTGGTGGATATCCTTTCCTAAACCGGTCTATGTAGTCAAATATTATAATATATCGCTATTTCGGATAAGATATATGGTATATTAGATTCAATAGATTATTAGTGTTTACACCAAATCTAGTAAACTTATTCACCGGTACACCACTGTATGATATTTTAATGGGTTAACACCATTTTAAGACAGTTATGGGAGGTTAGGTATTTTGTATGACACATTTACCCCTACTTCATATATATTGCATATTTGAGGCATTATATATAGCTGTATTCAATTTATGACAGTTACG
>OY986965.1:10036015-10085204 GCA_963920575.1 Narthecium ossifragum | reverse complement strand
AAATAAACATTGAATGAGGCTTGGTCAATTGTGTACATGTGTATTTAGTTTGATGCACATATTCGAAGCTGTTGTTGGTTGCACCTATTTTCTCTCTTGAATACCAGACCTGGATTTAATTGTCGAGTAACTAGTTAATATGTTGCTTTAGCATATATCCAGGAGTGCCTGCTTAACGCTAGTGCAGTATAAAACAGGGTTTCCTTGCAATTATTTCTAAAAGCATCTCATGTTTGGCCTTTTGTTTTTCAAGGAGTTGCTTCTCTTGCTTGTAGATTATCTCTGAGCTGGGTGGCTTTGTTCTCCCAGTTCATTAACTGCACTTGAGATTGTCTCATTTTGTATATCAATTTGATGCTACTTAGTGCCGTGATATTAAACCGCTTATCCCAGCTTGCAGAGAAGGATCAATCCTCAAGAACTTGATAATGAGGCACTTGCCTTCAAACCAGTATTGGGATCGATGCTAGCAAGGATTTATAGCAATCCACAAAACAAAGATGCAAACCAATCTCGGCTGGACAAAATCTTGCAGTTTTGGGCTACAAAGGAAGTCTATGACCGGGAGACTATTAATCGGCTTGAGAATGAGATGACTGGTGGACTACCTTTGCATTCAACAGCAGGAAAGGAAGCAACAACTGTCTCAGATCCCTCCAGTTTCTCAAGTCTCTCTCTTGCTCTATCTGCCATCTGCCCATCTATCAATCTGTTTGTCTACCCTTTTATACATTCACATACACATTACATGAGCTTGTTGCACACAGATACACACAAAATGCATGAAAGGAGGCAAGCACCAACACACGTGCACCCACACAGGCAAGCATATAAAAGTGCATATGTGCACGCTTATCCAAGTCAGAAATAAGGTCTCATAGAAGTCGAAGAATATATAGCATAATGATGGCATGGCATTCTACAAATCCCAATTTTTCTGGCAGCTCATCCTGAAATTTGCATAACTATTGTAGAACCTCTTGATGCAATTATTTAGTCATGGAACTTGTTAAGTTTCTCTTACAATTTCTTGGAACCTATAACATGTGCATAACTTTTGGTCCTGTGCTGACTGAGAAATGTTCCATCACCTGTGGTTTGTTGATGACTGTGGGTCGTTTTGGGGAAGAGGGTCTGGTTGGTGGTGGCTGTGTGTTTTTTGGGAAAGTTGGCAATGGTTTTACAATATATTGCCAGTATCTTATGCATTAATCACACTTGCAATCATTGTTGATCTAGAAATTATATGATTGACTAATGCAAATTCAAATATTTTGAAGAAATGCTGTATTACCTTTTCTGAAAGATTTTGAGAGGGGTCAGGAGGGGTTAAGTTGCTTTCATTGGCCATCTTTTCTTCTCCATTCCCAACCCACTTTTATGTTTCTTTCTTGCAATTTTGTTGGGCTTTTACTGTTGGGAGTTTTACTTGATGGTTACAGTCTACCGAGATGCAATAGGATGATTCCAAGTGGAAAGCATTTGAAGGTCAAGACTAGACAAGGCTAATTCGAGAAATGCTATATGCAGTATAATACATTGCACTCAACGCATCTGGTCTAGGAGTGGTTCGGTAGTGTTCATGATCTCCGTCAACTTCACAATACAACTTCATTGTAGACTTCTTAGATGTTTTGTGCCTCAAAATCTTGTCTTTTGTATAAAATGCAGTTCTGTGCATGCAATGTGCTGATCAATGTTGTGATTGTTTTGTCAGTCATAGCTATTTTGGTTGGTTTAGAGCGTGATAAATTGTTATAATCGACTTGGATGACCAACCATGTAGCACTGAGCATAACTAATTTTCGTACCATGAGTTCCAAAGATGTAGTCATGTGAATATGCACGGAAACACTACTGCTTTCATTTGTGTTTAAACTGAAAATTTATTCTCAATACTGAGGATTATTTTATCTCATAATTTGCAGGCTTACAGCAAACACCACCACATTGGCAGCCCGAAAAGCAAAACTCTGTGTCAGGTATCTTAGATGAACAGGGGCTTGAGAGACAATTGCCTCCTAGTTCAGTCCCTCCATCTCAATTTGCAGCTTCAGTCACTCCATCGTTCCTCGCAAATCAACTCCCAAGTGCCATGTATCCATCTGTTGGACAGGTCCCTTTTCCAGGTACCCTGCCAATTCCAACTGCCACTCCAACAGCAGCTCAAGTACCTCTACCTCATCTAATGCCAAGTCCTGCTGTGAAAATGGGTGATCAAACCCCACCTCCGTATCCACTCTTCCCCCCTGGCCTTATCCCTGGCATGGTTAGAAAGATGCAGATTGGCAGCGGTGTACCATATTCTCCTATGAGCCCTCTTGACATCCCCACCATGATCCCACCATCGACTGTTCCCCCTTCAGATATTCTGGAGAGGGTCTCGAAGTTCTTTAAAGAGATTGGTGAGGTGAATCCATCTGAAGGGCCGATGAAGCCGTTTGACTCGAATGATGGTGATGATGATGAATATGACCGGGAGTCTCCTATTCGAAAAGGAGGAGCTTGCATCCCTCCGCCTGCAAACCTGCAGCAAGTAGACCCCGAGACTGGAATGTATGCTGATGGCAGTGTTGATCGCAAGCCGGGTTCGAGCAGCTCAGGACGTCTTGGACTCGGAGCCACGGCTGATCCAAATGAGGTGAGTCAGTACGATGATGTTTATAGTTCTTACCGCAAGCAACGGAGCACCAGCTACCATTCATCTATGAGCGCAAGAGCTGCAACTAGGTGATAAAAATGTAGGTGATAAAAATGTCTTGATCAAATTTCCTGATTTTTCTGTCTGGAAAATGTGGATGAGGTTCCTAGTGTTGGAAATTTAGAAGTTGATCACATTGACAGGTATTGTTTGCCGTGAAGTTTAATTATGCGCTCTAAACCTCACACTTGCCTTGCTTATGGCTGCTTCTCGCTTTTGCATCTACGGGACATCTAAGGTAAGTTTCGAAAGGTTCAGTGTTAACCTTGACAGGGAGGACAGTGTTGGACCCACTCTTCTCAAAGTGGGGTTAAAAAAAGGCGTGTTTATAGTTGAGTGGACTGAGGCCAACGTGAAGTGTTTTACTGGAGTGGCCAAGTTTGATTCAACTAATCTCTTATTTTGACCAATTTAATGAGCCAAGGTGGACCAGACTTTCCGCTCCAGTAAAACACCTCACTTCGGGCTTTCATTCCACTCAATCAAAGAGAAAAACTTAAAAATCTTGGCTTACGGAGCAAACACCTTACAGTTTCCTGGGCAATAAAAGTTGGATGGTTTAGACATCACTTGGAACAAAGCCTTTAAATGGAGAGAATGTTGAAAGAATTTCACATACCAAAGTGCTTCGGCTCGGGTTCTCATATACCCAGCTGGATGGTATAGCACAGTCACGTCGATCCTTCAGGGTGTTTTTTGTGTTTTTTGTTTGGAGACCGGGAGACGGTCGACCGGCACTGAATATACTTTTGTAGTCTATTAGTTTTTTTTGGCTCATCTCATAAAAAAAAAAGTGCTTCTACCCCGGGAATATTTTGAGCAGATCATAAAGTATCTCTCAAGGCTTTCAGTAGGTTTTTGGAAGCTAACACTAATATGTCCCTTTTGCTTTTTTTATTAGACTCAAATTAAAGTTCCTTTATATATATTTTTAGACCATTGTACCTTGGTGATTTAATCTGACCAAAATACCATTATCCTCTGTAGCTTGTTTCGGATGCCATCTAGGCTTTGAGAGGGCAGGTACGAGATGCAATTACCAAAATGCTTGTTTGGCCCTTTAGTTGGTGTCAAGTCTGTACATGTTTTGGACGGTGATACCTTTAAATTGGATGGTGATACTTTGAAGGGTGGAATATATTTGTCATGTCTATTTGAGACAAATGTGCATTTGAAGTAAAAAATCAAAATACTCTTGGGGTCTAAATTTTTTTTTTTTGTTTGAGTTAAGCCTAATGGCTAAGGACTACAGAGGACTACAAAAACCTGTCCAACGTTTTAATGAAATCCTCTAAAAAGCCCAATACAGTGGCACTTGAGAGCGACGACATCAACGTGATATACCTTCTGCTTTACAGTTTTGTTGTCTAGCAATATGAACAAACACCAAACTCTGAAAAAGCATCGCTATCACCCAAATCTCTTTCAAAACTGACTCAACATTATGAGGCCAAAACATGCGACTTTTGTAGCATATCCACTGACATCTTGGAATCTATCTCAACCACCAACGGTTGCATCCTTTCTTCTCAGCCCATTTGATCCCATGATATATGGCTCTAAGCTCATTAAATATCCTTTTTATGTCCTTGGTTTATGTAGGATGCCTTCAAATCCATTAAGGACTTAGTTTGGCATGTTATAGATGGGTCAAGTCTATGTTCAGGTAGAATGCCCAAAATACCCCTAGAGGGACAAAATTTTTAGCCTTTCATGCTTCTAGTTAGTATAGGATGCCATCAAAACCATGCATGGCCATTCTTAGGTATTATAGGGAGTCTAAACATGTATCTTAATCAGAATTTCCAAAATACCATGGGTGGGCAAAATTATTAAAATGTGCCTACATTGTTTTTACTTGCGTAGGATGCTATTAAAGATATGTAGGGTGAACTAGGATGAACTTAGGGAGCTTGAATGCGTATTATAGTCATTGTCATGCCCCGACCAAGAAAACACATCCGGATCATGGCGTGAGGGATCTAAACATGTTCACTTCGTCTCTGACGCATTTATATAACAAAGATCACGACTAATTTGAACAAATTAAGCTGGGTTCAAAATTGTGATTCTAACAAATTACAAATTATTACAAATTCAATTTATAAATCTGAAAAATGACACAAAATTTACTGATATAAATTGATCATCAAATAAACATGAATGAACATCGAAATCCAAGAAAAATTCTCAAATTCGGATTGCTACAGTAACCTACATGTTAGAGGCAATGAAATTTCGATCAATCGACGTCCAATCGAGGTAAAACTTAAGGTCAATAAAGGTCAAATATAGAATAACATGCCAGGAACAACATAGCTAAGGATTGGATTGAATTTATGTGAAAATTTGAAAGAATTTAACAACTTTTTTTTTTCCATTTTCTCTGTTTCGACACAAATTCGAAGAAAAATCACCAAAATTCATAAAAACAAAATCAGAAAAATATGAAATCAATTGGACCTAGAAGTAGACTTGGAGATCTACAACTTTCATATTGAAGATTTTCCGAGATCAACTACGAACGAGTCTTAATTCAAGGTAGAACATTGAAATTTCAGCAAGAACATAAATCCAAAAATTACTCAAGAAAAAGATGCTTAAATTAGGATTAAATCCAAATAAAACCCAATGAAGCTTCAATCGGATATCAAGGAATCCTAGGAGAACATTCTAGCACAAAGAAATCATGAAAACAACGGTTAAATAACCTAATTTGACCTAAACAAGGGTTTAGGTCAAGATCACCTATGCATAAATTTACATGAAACGTGATAGTAATTGGACATAAAACCATTAATTACAAGAGGTTAATAAACAAATAGACATATATAGTACACTTACTACATCCAATTAACGTAATACTAGGCATACATAATCACCAGTATGATCGAAGCCACAAATCCGAAATCCAATTATTAAATCGCCCAAAACCTACTAAATCGATCATACATATCCTAGATGTCACTAGGAACTTCAATTCTACGTTTTATATACATGTGTTAAAGTTTACTAGTATTGAATCATAGGTTATGGCTTCGATCCGAGGTTTTCACCAAATTTCTTCCCTCCATTTGAATTGGATCTGGATCTGTTAGTATATTGTTAAATTTGTTGTTTTACCCCTAGAAGTAAATTGTTCAATTAGTCGTGAGATTTGTAATTGTGCACCATTGGTTTTACTGAATAGTTATAAGGTTGGCTCAAGCCGTTGATCCGAATGGGTTTTCTGGGTCGAGGCGTGACAGTCAGAATTCCCAAAATACCCTTATTGTGAAAAAATTACCACATTGCCTTTACATCCCTTTAACTTATGTAGGATGCCATCAAAGCTATGTAAGGCCATCATGGGATGTAGTAGGGAGTTCAAGTATATGTTTTGATCTGAATTCTGAAAATACTCCTGGGCATGTAAAATTACCAAATATGCCCTTATCCTCATGGTTTGTGTAGGAAATCATCAAAACTGTGGACGGTCACATACAGGGTGATGTATGTGTGTCGTGTATGTTTTTGAGCTTATATGTATGGTAACATGTCTTCGATGAATGCCTAAGACAAGCAGGGGCAATTTCATAAATACCATGATATGTTGCAAAAAATGTATTTGATAGATCAATTATCCTGATGAAGTAGTCATCGTTGAGCCTTCTTAAGAGTCTAGGCGATAATCTTGGGTCATTCAGGACATGACTTTCAGTGAAAGTCTTGACAGTCTGCTCAGCATTCGGGCATGTTTACCCGTAGAAATTTTTATTTACTCCAAAAAACATCCAAATTCGTCATATATGGTTTTGAGCGCATCCTACTACATAAACCAAAGATATATTTGAGGGCATCCAATTAAACCTACAAGTTCAAGGGCATTTTCCCCTCAAGAGGGCCTTTTGGTCATGGGCTATATTTAGGGGTGGCAATTCGGGTTCACGGGTTGGGTTCGAGTCTGGTCGAGCACTGATATCTCGACCTAAAGGCCAAACCTGAACCCGACCCGTTTAATAAATAGATCAGATTTATCAACCCGAACCCAACCCGTTTATAAACGGGTCAACTAAACCCGACCGTCTAACTCGCCTAAGTGACAACGGACGATGACCGCGACCCAAGACAAAACGAGGAGGCGGCGCTTGATCTCCGAATCTGGCCAGAGGATGGCCGGAGAGGAGTCGGGGAAGCCTCTTGCATCTGGATCTGGGATCGAACAGGGTCGGGGAGGCCGTGGTGGGTGTAGGGAGGACCTTGGGGAGGTCGCGGCGTCGTCAAGAAGGATGAGGATGGTCGAGGGATGTATATCGGAGAGTTCCCGATGAGCCAGGGGTTAATGGTGGGCTCGCCTGAGTTGGAGGAAGAGGATGGAGTCCACGGTGGATGGCTACGAGGTTTAGAAGAGGTAGGAGATGAGGAGGAGAAGTGGAGGAGTAGAGAGGTAAGGGAGATATCGGGGTTGGGTGGCTGCAGTGGTGATGTGGGTGCCGGAGATGGGGGCCTTGCCGGAGGAGATGGTTGGCGGCGGAGGTGAAACCCCATTCTTCTTCTTCTTCTTCTTCTTCTTCTTCTCCCTCCTTCTCCTCCTCCTTCTGCTCCCTCTTTTTCTTCTTCTGCTTCTTCTTCTCCCTCCTTCTTCTCCTACGTCTTCTTCTTCTCCCTCTTCTTCTTCTGCGTCTTCTTCTTCTTCTTCTTCTTCTTCTTCTTCTTCTTCTTCTGCGTCTTCTTCTTCTCCCTCTTCTTCTTCTGCGTCTTCTTCTTCTCCCTCTTCTTCTTCTTCTTCTTCTTCTTCTTCTTCTTCTTCTTCTTCTTCTTCTTCTTCTTCTTCTTCTTCTTCTTCTTCTTCATATTCTCTCTCCATACTAGAGACAGAGAGAGGGAGAGGATGTTAGGAAAAAGCCTGGAGCTTTGTTTTACCAGGTTGAAGTGGACAACATGCTCCACTTCCACCACCCAAGAACTCCTGAATCACCCCCTTAAGAAGCCGGCCTCCATCGATAGCACCATCGTCTTCAAGAGCTTCAACTCCCTCTACGAAGACCCCTCCCCCTCCTCCTCCATCTCAACCTGAACCCTAACCCTAGCCTCCACCACCTCCGTAGACGATGGAGGCGACGAGGGGTCCTCACCCGAGCTCACCGCCGCAATAGCCTCTCGGTGATTGGCCCCCGCGACGCCCGGGCGGTCGAGGTCGATCCTCAACGTGGCAGCGGCAGTGGGCAGGGCCGGGGTGGTGGTGTGCGCGTGCTCGCCAGACCCTCAAGTTGAGTTCCGGTGATTGATGGAGGAGATGCGGCTCACCGATCCCTCGAAGCATCGGGTGAGGCTCTAGGATAGGGGTGGCAATTGAATGTTGGTGGAGGACAGTGGAGAAGGGGGTAGATTAAACGGGTAAATGGGTTGACCCGCCTAATAGGTTAAACGGGTAAGTGGGTTGACCAGCCTAACCTACGGGTCGACCCGACCCGACCCATTTATTTGCATATCATAAACGGGTCGACTCATTTATGACCCAAACCCGGTAACACCAAAACCAAACCCGTTTATTTCGGGTCGGGTCAGGTCGGCTTCGCTGGTCATGACCCAGATTACCACCCCTAGTTATATTTGGTAAGGGCATAACGGTGGAATAGCTTCCTTATTCGCTACTTTATCCCCAAATATTATTGGTTTAGCAAATTGGTTTAAGGTGGGCCATCCCCATGTTTGGGAATAAATTTTCCCCTTATCCCGGATTTACAAACCCAACTTTTTATCCCACCAAATAAAAAACATATTTTGTTTGCATAACCTATACTTTATAATAACATATATTTTATAACTTGCACTAATCTCTAATTTATGTTACATATTAGACAATATTTTATAATGTTTTATAATATCTAATTTAAGTAAGTAATTTTGAACCATAATTTAGAATATTTTATACTATTATAATATGTATATTAGCCTGCTTGAATAAATTAGTTTAATTTTGATACATTATACACACGATTATCGAAGCATAACTAGATTGACACAGAAGGCAGTCCCAGCTTCCTCGGCTTGGCGGGATACTACCGGAGGTTCGTGCGGGACTTCTCCAGGGTTGTAGGGCCACTGACCAGATTGACACAGAAGGTGGTCCCGTTTGTTTGGGACGATGCTTGCGGGCAGGCGTTCATACAGTTGAGGACCAGACTGACGAGTGCACTGGTCTCGATAGTTCAAGAGCGAGGCGTCGGCTACAGTGTCTTTTGCGACGCCAGTGGAGAGGGTCTTGGTTGTGTGCTGATGCAGGAGGGCCATGTGGTGGCCTACGGTTCCAGGTAGCTGAAGACCCATGAGAGGAACTATCTAGTCCACGATCTCGAGCTTGCAGCAGTTGTCTTCGCTCTGAAGACATGGCGGCACTATCTCTACGGCGAGCGGTTCCTGGTGTACTCGGACCACAAGAGCTTGAGGCACGTGTTCACCCAGCGTGACCTCAACCTCAGGCAGCGGCGGTGGATGGAGCTCTTAGAGGACTACGACTTTGAGTTGCATTACCACCCTGGTAAGGCAAACGTCGTAGCAGACACTCTCAGCAGGCAGACCAGAGACAGCAGAGTAACCTTGGCAGCGATGTCAGCTCGGCAGTGGCAGTGCAGAGAGTCTGACATGGGAGCGAGAGGATCGCATGCGTCGAGAGTTTCCCCGACTGTTCACCCCGATAGGTAGCTTCTTGTTGTGGGCGTTGGCGCCCATAGTTTGTAGCTTTGATTGTGCAGGTAGGTCTAGTTGATTCTTTTTCCCGGCTTTATCCTTATTGAATTTCGGGACGAAATTCTTTTTAATATTGTTAAGTTGTGAGAGCCCGTCCCTCTGACCTGGCTCGACCGCGTGGGTCGAGGGCCGTTTTCCTGTTGGTTTGATTCCGCGTTGGGTACGATCGGGCGATCGTATATGGTGGTTTTTAGCCCCAGAGGCATTTTGGTAAATATGCCCCCTGGTAGTCAGTTTCACACCCGCGTTACACACACGGCCTTGGATTGGTGTATGTGAATGATTAGAACCTTAAGGGTGCTTTCGATCGGAAGATCGGAGCTCGATCGGGAAAGATCAAATTGGACGGCCGAGATCGGTCCTGATCTCTATATATAGCCTGTCCCTTTCTCTCTCATTTCTTCTTCCCTATCGTTCTCTCCTTCCCTCTCTTTCTCTCTCCAACCGGCTGAGCTAGGGCTTCGAGACGCGAGCTTCGAGGAGCGGATCTTGGCGGTTGAACTCGTTGGACGCGTGGAGGAGCTGCCCTACTTGATCAAGTAGGTGTTTCTACCTCGATCTTGTGATTGGGTTCTCCTAGGATAGGTTTATTGTGTTTTCGATGTAGGAATACATAATAGAATGTTGTCTAGTTCAATACATGAATGTTATAGCATGTGTAGAGTAGCTCTACTTCTTGGTTTTCGTATTTTATCGGATGATTTCCGTATTATCGACGTTTTGTCGGTTTTCGGCCATTAAGACCTAGATTTGAGATTTAACCATCAAAATCATGTTTTTTTCATACCAATAGCTTCTCCATCATCTACTACACATGCATGCAAAGTTTCATTAATTTCCAACAAGATTTGATCATTCAAATCCAAGAAATTGGATTTCCGGCACTGTTCTGAAGAACTGTGCATTAGGCCTGACGGTCGATCGGCGGATCGACCGTCAAGCGTGGATACGCTTCTTTCCGGCCTGACGGTCGATCATCGGATCAACATTTACATCGACCGTTAGGCTTTGTCACGTTTTTGGTCTCCCATGGTCGATGCACCGATTGACCGCGGGCTCCCTCTCTTTTCCATTCCGCCACACGGTCGACCGTCGCATCGTCTGTGAGGCTCTGTCTCGTTTTGGGCCTCCCACGGTCGATGTACCGATCGACCGTGGCCCTTATGCTTTTCCCTCATTTGGCCCCACGGTCGACCGTCGGATCGACCGTGGCATCGACCGTGGCCTCACGGTTGACCGTCGCATCGACCGTGGGCCACTGAGCTGTGTTTCTGGTTTCCTTTGATTGGTTTTCATTCATGATAGATATCCAATCATGTTAGGAAGTATGCACGTTGTTTTCGCGGGATTTCTATCGAGATTGGGAATTGAATCGGGAATTTAATCTCTTGATGAATTTACGGTCTTTACTCGCATTTAAATACTTGGTTGATAGTAGTTTAAATGCTTATTGCTTCCCTTGCCGTTAGCTAACTATGAGTGTTGGCTAACGAGGTGTTGTGGAACCTTAGCCCGTTGCCGGCGAGTGCCGAGGGCTGTTGTATAACTGTTGAACCTATAATTGATGTTGTGGCATATAGAGACATATAGGATAGATGTTTGCATAGGTTCATGCACTGTATGCATTAGAGGCATTTCAGGTTAGGCGGGCGATGGGTTGATCGCCGATCCGAGGCTCTCGGGTAGCTCGGATCTAGCCTTAGGACCGCGGCTGGATAGTCAGGATTAGGGCGTGATTGTATAATTGGAATCTCATGTTATTGAGGATTTGAGGTAGTTGGCTATGATCTTTGCTTTGAAGTTTAGAGGTCGTGGTGTCTTCCCAAGGCCGAGTTCTAAGGATGGTTGTCGATGTCCCTGACATGGTCCCCAGGCAGTGGTTTCCTGCTGGATAAAGGTGATCCTACTAGTTCTGGTTCTTGTTCCTCCCAACGTGTTGGAGCGTGTTGGTTGATGTTCCCAGCGTGGTCGGTCGAGAAGAGTAGGATCCCTTGGGGAGTCGACAGGGGTCGTGAGACCCTGTGGCATTCCTTAGGCTTGAGCGGGGAGACAACACCATTCTTATTTTCCTCCTTTCAGTGTGCCGTAGAGTAGAACCCTACTGAGCTTATCGCTCACTCCTATCCGGGCTGCGTTTGCAGGTGCAGGCTCCAGTTCTACCGCAGTAGAGCCGACGGGATTAGCTTTTGGCGGCGCGACTACTTCCAGAGGCGTCTGAGGTTGCTGCAGGATGACTGTTGTACTTTTGATAGTTTTGTAAATTGTAAACATCTTCGAGGATTTTTGGATTGTATGTATAATATCTTTTCCCTTGGAGGAGTTTGATAAGAATTGTATCATATGTTTAAACAGTACAACTTGATGTATTTATGAATTGAATTACAGCTTTACCTCTCGAATTTAAATTGTTTAAGTTTATCTCTATTTTCCGCAAATGTATCGCGCCAGTTGGATGTGAATAGTGATAGGAACCCTCACGCCCCGTCCTGGATAGGTTTTCTGGGTCGGGGTGTGACAGATCCCTTCCCCCTGACGAGAGTCCAACGTTGTCTGCCTCTTTCCTCGAGTTTGACCTCATCGCCGCCCTCCCGCCCTCGTTGCCAGCCGACGATCCCTCTCTTCCAAGCTCTCCCTGATCTGGCGATCCCTTCCCCCTGACGAGAGCCGCCGGCCTCCTGATGAGTCACTAAGTATACATAATTAAACCCCTTAAATTATCTTTATTAGTCCGAGAGTGTTTGTATTGGATAGTTTGTTAGTTGATTTCAGGTTTAATCATACTTTGAGAAGAAATGCAGGAAATTCGGCTAAAATGACTAAATAGACTACTTCATCGACCGTCAGTAATATATTCGGCAGATATTTCACAAAAGTCCAAATATTCTGAGCCTTTGTACTATTGTATAAGACTGAGAGATCTACAACTTTTCTGTTGTACACTTTGCGAGATTCCTGATGGTGTGATAGCAGATTTGAAGAATACATGAAGAGACATAAGATGGAAAGCTGCATCGTCGAATTTGAAGAGAATATTCGTCCAATATTCTAGATAACTCTGAATATTATGAAATCTTCTGGATCTGACAGAAGACTTCCTAATCTACATGTTTTGTGTTGGACTCCTTTTCAGATTCAAGACGGATTGGACCCAGTTGCGACCGGAATAGGCTGTCAGGATCAATTCAGGAAATCCGAGTTGCACTAGAGTCCAACTCAACTAAACCCTAGTTTTGGGAGCTCCCCTATATATATATATGATTTTTAATCCGAATTTGGGGCTTCTTGCTTGGAACTTTTTCTTAGTAGCTGACTTCATCAACGGATCTCCTCTCTAAGATAAGTAACTAAACCCTGCCCTAAGGATTTCTATGATGTAATAAGAGATCTTTCTAGGGTTTCCTATGGATTTGAGCATGTAAACATATTTTGATGGTTTGAATGGATAATTCTTATTCTCTTTATATCTATTGATGTGATTTTTATTATTGTGGATGAATGATTTGTTCTTATATGTCATAGATCTAGGTATTGACCATATTAGGGCTTGAGATTAGAGATTCTCATCAAAACATTCATGCTAGAACCATGGATGTGAGGATTTTCTTCTCGAGATTAAGAGTCTTGTGATGCTATGACCATTACACATAATGCTAGAACCATTATGACCAACTCTTAATCCGTTATTCATCTTAATTCAAGATCAGGGATTTCGTAGTGCTAGTACCACTACGCTAGTGTTAGAACCACTAGGATAACTTCTAATCCTTGATACATTCTATTTGGCGACCTCAAGATGCTAGAACCATGTTAATTATATACCAATATCCATTCTTTGATATCATTGTCGACGAGGGATCCTAATCAGAACTTGTTGAGTGATAGGGAGAACTAGCCATTCACCTATTGACTAGTTAAAACCATCGATGATTAATTGATTTGCTCTCATCCTAGGAAGACCTAGTTAGTTCTTTATTACGGATTAGAAATCTCTTGCCATTTTCTCATCATATTATTATTCAGTTTAGTTTAATCATTAGTTAAGAGTAGTTTAAACCCAAAATCCTTTGATTTTCCAATCTTTTGATATAAAACTATAAAAGGTAATTAGACTTAATACTCTTTTTTCTGTGGATCGACTCGGACTCATTGCTATCTATTCCTAAAGTAGTTAGGTAGTGCTTCGGATTATAAATTTCTAATTTTGGCGTACTTGTTAAGACTATGACACTTTTCAAGGCGTATCAAAATTTTGGCGCCGTTGCCGGGGAATAAATAGTAGTTAAGTTAATTGCTTAGTGTAGTTTTATTTCAATTAGTTATTTTCTTTTGCTTATTAAAAAAATAAAAAAAAAACAAAAAATAGTACTAGTGCTAATATTTCCTATCTTTTTGATTGAGTGTTAGAGACTTTGACGAAGCACCTTCCAAGCGGAGAAGGAGTGTCGGTCAAAACTTCTCCAAGATAGCACTGTTTGTATCTCTCAACCTTGTTTGCTCTGGTGATGTGTAAATGAATGTGAATGAAGATTCAGATTTAGATATTACATTGTAAGAATTTTTGAATTTTCGTACCTCATTGCTTAGATCTTTAAATATTTCATCGCATTCATCCATGGAGAACCCTAACCCAAATGATCGTGGAGATTATGATGATAATTCAATTCATCCTGAAGATCAAGGCTGCATGGCTATGAAAGATTTTTATGTGCCTACTTCATTTACTTCTAATTCATGCATTCAACCTCCAGTTATAGGAGCAGCACATTATGAAATCAAACCTCAGTTTCTTCAATCTCTATATGCTTTTCACGGTTTATCTCATGAAGATCGTTACAATCATATAGAAGAATTTATCTTGATTAGTTCTACCGTGAAAATCAACAATTTTACTGAGGATGCTTGGAGATTGAAACTTTTTCCTTTCACTCTTAAAGGCAAAGCTAAATATTGGCTTACATCATTAGAACCTAGATCCATCATGACTTGGCCTCAACTTCAAACTCAATTTCTTACGAAATTCTTTCTAATCACTAAGACTAGTGACCTTAGGCGAGAAATTTCTTCTTTCAGACGAGCCGATGATGAACTTTTTCATGAAGCCTGGGACCGATATAGAGAACTTCTTAGTAAGTGTCCTCATCATCAATTTTCTCACTGGGCTATCGTAGAGAACTTCTATAAAGGTCTTAAAGAGAAACACCAAATGACTATAGATGCAGCATGTAGAGGAGTGTTTATTACTAATCCTTTTGATGATTCATGGAAGCTTTTTGAGAGATTAGCTGGAAACTCCCAGCATCATGCTTCTTCTTCTAGGAATTCATCAAGCCAATCCAAGCCTAGAGATACCCTTGAATTGAACGAATCTACTCGTTTAGCCCGACAAGTAGATGCCTTAAGTAAGAAGCTTGACCAAGTCCTTACCCAAACATCAAATCTAATCAATTCTTTTAACCCTATCGTGCCTCAATTTTCGGGAGATGTTTGTTTCTTATGTTCCACTTCTGGCCACGATGTCACAGATTGTTATTTAGCACCTCATTATCCAGAGTTGGTTCAAGAACATGCCAATGCGATTTATAATCAATCCAAATCGACATATGATCCTTATTCGAACATCTACAATCCCGGTTTGCGAGATCATCCAAATTTCTTGTGGAAAATACCCTGCCAACAACCTACTTCTTTTAATCCAAGGCCACCATTGAATACTCAAAATCCAAATTATCATCCTAAATTTCAGCCATCATTTCAGACTCCTCAAACCTACCCTCCCCAAGTGCCTTATCAAACTCAACCACCTCAATTTTGGAGAGATCAACCATATGGAACTCCACAACTTCAAGCGACTCAAAATCAACCATCTCTTCCTCTACCACAACCGAATCAAAGCCCAAATATGGATGAGTTAACCAAACTAATCCATTCTCATTCTCAAGCTTTAGCTAAGATGGAAATTCAATTAGGTCAACTAGCTAATGCTTTGTCTAAGAGAGAAGATGGGAGATTACCTAGTCAACCCGTTCCCAACCCTAAATGCCAACACTCTATTAATTCTAGCTTTAAACAAGTTCATTCAGTGACGACCCTTAGGAGTGGAAAATCATTTGCTAATGTGGAGAACCCAAATGACATATCATTAGAGCATGAGCATGACACACCTACATCATTACAAGATGAACATGCATCACAACATTCTAAAGCATCACATGATTTACATGCTTCAAGTGATTTGCATGCATCTTCACAAGCAATACCGCCACCTCATGAGTCAACACCAACTGCATCTGAGCCAAACCCTAGGACCTATATACCTAAAGTTCATTTTCCTGAGGCCCTAGTAGACCCTATCTCAACTCCATGCAAGAATCCAAAAACCGATGAGATGATGGAATTATTCAAGAAAGTGCATGTCAATCTTCCACTTCTTCACGTCATTAAGCAAATTCCGTCATATGCCAAGTTCTTTAAAGATCTTTGCACTCATAAGCGGAAATCTCGATCACATATTTCCAAGAAAATCTTCTTGACCGAGCAAGTGAGTTCCATCCTTAGATGTGACCTCCCCCCTAAATTCGAAGATCCGGGCATTCCTATAATTTCGTGCATAATTGGTCATAATGTCATTGAGGGAGCCCTTCTTGATTTGGGAGCTAGTGTGAACATCTTACCTTACTCATTATATTCCCAATTGGGAATAGGAGAACTCAAATCTACGGCTATGACACTGCAACTTGCTAATAGATCGATGAAGAAACCTAGACGTATAGTTGAGGATGTTTTGATCAAAGTAGACAATGCCTTCTTTCCGGTTGATTTTGTTGTCCTAGACATGGAGCCGGGCCCAAGTCATAAAAGATCCATCCCCATCATTCTAGGTCGACCCTTCCTTGCAACCGCAAATGCCTTAATCAATTGTCGGAATGGTGTTATGACCGTCACTTTTGGTAACATGGAGATACGATTGAATATCTTTGATACATCTAAGAATCATTCATGTGATAAGGAATGTTTTATGATCGATGCATGGACAAGTTATTCTAATGATGAGAGCTTAGATAGTGTACCATCGATAGTGGATAATGATTATGAGGCTTACCGTTGTGATGATGTTTTATGTGATAATGATATTTTATATCATGATGTTCCTTGTGATATTGACCTGCCGGTGTATGAAACATTCTGTGAGGATGTGCCTGGCAACCTGAATTCTTGTGAGACAGTAAGTGATGATAATAATTGTTATATCAATTCGCCGGTGTATGAGGTTTTTTTTGAAAATCTACCTATTTTTGAGGATGATTATGAGATTGACTTACCAGTCTATGAAGCGTTTCATGAGGATAGTTCCGATAGTGTTGAGCCGATTTTGTTTGGATTACATGAAATTTACTATACCCTAGCACTTGTGATGACACGTGTATTGATGTTGCGCCAACACTTCATGTTAGAAAGAATTTGGATGAGGTTTTGCCCATTATTGCAGAGCATGAATTAGGAAAGAATGACATGGTTCCTTGGTGGAGGCACGGATGGGATTTCCCATTGTCCACACCACACACATTCATAATTCTTGCCAGGTTGTTAACATCACCCACCGCATGTTCCAAGCCAATCTCTTTGATCTTGCACACATTTGAAAAAGATTGTAAACCTCTTTACGTGAGCTTTGACAAATTCTTAAAATGGCTTATTTTGAAAGAGACATGGTTTTACCATTGGCATGTAAGTAAGGTCGTTAGAAGATGGCTTTTGTCGCGGGTTTTCAAATGTTTCTATCACTTAGATGGAGCCTCGGAGTTAATGAGTGAGCTTTGATTGCGTCGGGCTAGTGACGTTAAACCGAGCGCATGGTGGGAGGCAACCCATCTCTTCTTTGCATTTTACTAGCTTGTTTGAAATTTCTTCTTTGTATGCTTGCTTGTTTTCCAATTAGTTGCATGTTTGATTTTGGTGTGTTTTTCAGTTGTTCGCTGATTGATTGATTGTGATGTCGTAATTGTCGTTGCTGAATTTTCGTGTTGATAGATGGACTGGGATGTGCTTGATTCAGTTTAGTTGCCCTGGGGATGTTAATATTCATGTATACGAAGTTAGAGGCTTAATCCCCAGGTTTTTAACACAGTTCTGGCATTTTGTTGGGAAGGATCGATCTTCCAGGGAGGGAATGATCGATCTTTATTTACACCACACGTATACAGAACCTGGGTATTAGGATGATCGATCTTTTATTCATACCCACTGAGACAGAGTGTGGTATTTAAAAGGATCGATCCTCTTTAATGAAAGGATCGATCAGTTTTGTTCATCAACTGAGACAGAGAGAGGTGTTTGAGATGATCGATCATGCTCGGGAAAACCTTGGGGCAGGGAAACCCCTACTTATCCGGACCCAAACCCTCTGCTCCATCGTCCTTGTCCCCTTCACCGGTTAACCCATCCGGCCATCGTCAATCTCCTCTTCCACTACCTCCCATCGCCGGTCATCCCCTCCAACACCTTCCTTCCACCATCACGACACTTTAGCCATATTCAACACCAAGCTTGCCACTTGGAGTGCCGGAACCCACCATCGTCTTCTTCAATTCACGGTCGACCCTCATCCACGACTGCCATCGCTTCTCAAGCTCTCTCCGACACCTTCGCCCGTACAAACCTTCACCCACACCTCCGCCATCCTCCTTCCCAACCTTCTCCGGCCTCTACCACCATCGAAACCACCTCCTACGACGCCGGTAAGTTTCCCCTGTGTCATCAAACATCACCGATCCTCTCCTCCGTCACCCCTGTCCCCCGTCATATCCGGTGTTTATCCGCCCCATCGCTGTTTCCTTCTCCGTGTGCCCGATGTGAAGCTCCGGTGTGCCGATCCAGCTCCTCTGGCGTTGTTCGTCACTTACCTTTTCCATTTCCACCGTGGAGATCCGGCGTCATCTTCAAGCTCCTCCGGTCGTGGCCTCCAATGCCATCATTCCCATTCCCATCCGGTAAGTTCCATTCCGTCCCTTCTTGCTCTCCGTGTCCTTCCTCCTCTCCTATCCGTGCTTCCTCTATTTTGTCAGCCATTGACGGAACCCATGGCTTTTGCCATGAGTCTCGATCAATCACGCTGGCGGCCAAGGCCGGCGTCCACCTTCCCTTCCTTCTACCTTCTCTTCTTCCTTCCCTTCGTCATCACCGTGCTCTATTTTCCCCTTTCCGAGCTCTGTTTATCTCCTTGTTCCAGCCGTCCTCCTTTACTTGGCACACTTGCTAGTCTCCGGCGTTCGTCGTCGACCGGCTTTGGCGTCCGACCTTAGGTGGAGTGAGTCCACGATGAGCCCATCAAGCTTCTCCGGCATTGTTCCTCATCCCCTTGAGACGTCATGACACAGCCGAAAACCAAAACACAACTGCAATCAACCTAACTAATGCACATCACACGCATTCGCAAACAGTCATGCAAGGATGTTCTACACCTAGAACTATCCCATTCCACACTCAAAATCTCAACCGCAAGCCTAATCCTATCCCTGGGATCTACAGCCTGCTCTGATACCAAACTGTCACACCCCGACCCAGAAAACCCATCCAGATCGAGGCGTGAGCCACCTAAACCTATTTACATCATCAATTGGCGCAACAAGCATATAAATGAATAATTCGGTCTCCAGTTCATGAAAATTTTGACAGAATCTCCTCTATAATTATAACACAAGAAACCTGTACATTTCATAATATGACCATTTCAAGTTGTACAAAGAAACAACAATAAGTAACTCATTATTACATTTCTCAAATGTCTACATCAAAGAATAATACAACATTTCTCCAATACAACTGAATTAATGATTATACATTTATATCCTCGAATATATCAAGTTATACCTCAATTTATACATCAATTTGTACATCATTGATTAAGACTGTAAATTATCTGTAGAAGAACTCTTTGAAGCTCCAAGTCCTCGATTACCTCGGAATACCGCGCCATCTTTTAAAGGAACACCTGAAAGAAGGAACTGCATCGACCTGCATCGCCGATGCAGCCCAGGTAGGGTGAGCAACAATGCTCAGTAGGGTTCTACTCTACGTCGCACAGAAAGGAAGGGAAACTGCAACTGTGTCGTTTTCCGCCTAAGCCTAAGGTATGCCAAGGGGTCCCATAACCCCGTCGATTCCCGAGGGCTCCTGTCCAGGTCCCACCCTCACCCAAGAACAAACGAGAGGAAACAAATACTGCGGGCTCCTGTCCAGGTACCACCCTGCCCAGTCATACTATCTCTCGCGGGGACACACCTGTCAGGGAATGCATCGACAACCATCCTTAGCACTTGGCCTTGGAGACCGACACGACCTCTACACCTCAACTATAAATATATAATCCATAGTCGACTATAGCAATAACCTCAAATGTTAGCACTTATAATCATTCGATGACAATCATGTCCTAATCCTCAACTAACCAATCCCCGGTCCTAGGGCTAGATCCGGGCTACCAGAGAACCCCGGATCGGCGATCGAATCCATCGCCTACCACCTAGCCTTAATACTTCTAATGCATACAACATGCATGAGCCTATACAAACAATTAGGCCTAGGTGTCTCTACATGCCAAATCGTCATTCAATTGTCCAGTAGCTTATACAGAACCAAATCCGGTTCTCAGGAATTCCGGCAGCACAACGGCGCTATAGCAAAGCCACGGCTAGAAGCCGGTATCAACAAGCCAAAAGGCTACAATATACCAAGACACATCACTCACAGAGAAAGAATCCGAAGACAAGGCACACTGTCGGCCCATAGGTTTGAACATGCTACAGGATTAATATAGAATTGAATATTTCACTTGCAACTCTACTAACTGGAAAGCAGAATCTGATCAAAGGACTCGAATAGATAGGGAATGAACTACTATGCATGCACTGGCTATACGACATACAAATACCATCATGATAGATAAACTGAACCAACAGTACCTTGATAGCCCAACACTTTAGCAAGTAATCAAAGGACCTAGCATAGCTGGAGTTGGCAGGGAATCAAGGAATTGGACAATCACCCTCCAAGCCAACAAACCCGGCAACCCAATAGCTTCACCTCAGAGCTTAACATCAATACACCCTCCCAGCAAGGAGGAACTATGCATTGTATACCATAACATCAAATGAAACCAGCTCAGGGCAGCCAGAGTAGGTATGAGCATGAAACAGGGGACGGAAACACTGAGAGCAACAGAGGAATCTAGGACGGGGAGAGAGGATGAGCAGTGCAGTAACAGAGAAGAGAAGAACACCAGTGAATTCCATAAGACAGACCCGATGGCTTAGTCTCCATCCAACTCCTTGGCATGCAACTAAATCGGAAACCTAGACCAGCACCCAGCCCCAAACATCAAAAGCCCTAATGGGATTCGCAGAACTCGAGTAGAAGGCCAACCAAGAGCAGGGAAAGAGAAGCATCGAAGAAACAGAGGAAGAGAGGAACTGTCCGTCCAAAACAGAGGAGTTGAAATCCCTCAAACCAGAGAACGAAACCAGAAAACCAAGCACCAGCAGTTTGTCTAACCATCCATCAAAGAACAAAGGTCACAAAGGCGATCCATGGCAGCAGAGAGATAGTCGAGGCCATGGGGAATAGGGGAGAGGGGAAAGATTGCTGGAAGCTGGGCCGGGCATGGCTTGGCGTCACACTGAAAGACGGGGCAAGACAACGCCGAAAAAGCCAAGGAAAACCAAGCATGAGCGGATCGCATCGCCGGAAAAACAGAGTAAGAACAAACCAGAAAATAGAGCAAAGCCTGCAGGAAAACAAAACAGCGCCGGAAGCAAAGCACCCTGTGGAAAATCCAATCAAGCATCGCCGGAAAACCAAGGGGAAAACGGCACATATCCTCACCGGAAAAACAGGGCAAACATAGCATAGATGCAATCCTATGGCCTAATCTATGCTAGTAGAGTCTAAACCAAGTTTAGGCTAGAAACCCTACCTCTGGATCACTGTCCTCCTCCTCCGATCATCAACGCCGTCGTCTCCTCTGATCGCGGCAAGGGAAACCCACTCGTCGCTGCCGTCCTCTCCTCTCTCCTCCGGTCGCGACCGCCGGCCTTTCTTCTCTCCTTCGCCGCTCTCTCCTCTATCGATTTCTCTCTCCTCGGGTTAAAGAAGGCTACAGTGCCCTAAACATAACTTAAGCTTTTATATCATCTATTGAATCTTCATCTGGCCGTCCGATCGCTCAAGCCTCGATCTTCGCGATCGGGTTCAGATCCCGCGATCTGGAGCACTCCTAAGGATCTAGTCAAGCACATACATCATCACAAGGCCGTGTGTGGAACCAACTCCGCGAGGGTAATTTACCAAATTACCCCTAGAGCTGCAACGATCAGCGGGGATCGCAAAGCAAGGCCAACCGAGCCCAAACCAACCGAACCAGACCCTCGACCCACGCGGTCGAACCGGGTTGGAGGTACGTGTCCTCACATGATGAGTCACTAAATATTCACAATTAAACCCCTTAAATTACCTTTGTTAGTCCGAGAGTGTTTGTATTTGATAGTTTGTTAGTTGATTTCAGGTTTAATCATGCTTTGAGAAGAAATGCAAGAAATTCGGCTAAAATGACTAAATAAACTACTTCATTGACCATCAGTAATATATTCGCCAGATATTTCACAAAGGTCAAAATATTCTGAAACTTTGGGATATTGTATAAGACTGAGATATCTACAACTTCTCTGTTGTACACTTTGTCAGATTCCTGATGGTATGATAGTAGATTTGAAGAATACATGAACTGACATAAGATGGAAAGCTGCACCGTCGAATCTCAAGAGCATATTCGTCAAATATTCTAGATAACTCTGAATATTATGAAATCTCTGGGATTTGACAGAAGACTTCCTAATCTACATCTTTTGTGTTGGACTCGTTTTCAGATTCGGGACGAATTGGACCCAGTTGCGACCGGAATAGGCTACCAGGATCAATTCAGGAAATCCGAGTTGCACTAGAGTCCAACTCAACTAAACCCTAGTTTTGGGAGTTCCCCTATATATATGATTTTTAATCCGAATTTGGGGGCTTCTTGCTTGGAACTTTTTCTCAGTAACTGACTTCATCAACGGATCTCTTCTCTAAGATGAGTAACTAAACCCTAGTCTAGGGATTTCTATGATGTAATAAGAGATCTTTCTAGGGTTTCCTATGGAGTTGAGCATGTAAATATATTTTCTTGGTTTGAATGGATGATTCTTATTCTCTTTATATCTATTGGTGTGATTTTTATTATTGTGGATGAATGATTTGTTCTTATATGCCATAGATCTAGGTCTTGAACATGTTAAGGCTTGAGATTAGAGATTTTGATCAAAACATTCATGCCAGAATCACAGATGTGAGGATTTTTTTCTCGAGATTAATAGTCTTGTGATGCTATGACCATTACACATAATGCTAGAACCATTATGACCAACTCTTAATCCGTTATCCATCTTAATTCAAGATTAGGGATTTCGTAGTGCTAGTACCACTACGCTAGTGCTAGAACCACTAGGGTAACTTCTAATCCTTGATGCATTCTATTTGGCGACTTCAAGATGCTAGAACCATCTTGATTATATACTAATATCCATTCTTTGATATCATTGCCGACGAGGGATCCTAACCAGAACTTGTTGAGTGATAGGGAGAACTAGCCATTCACCTATCGACTAGTTAAAACCATCGATGATTAATTGATTTTCTCTCATCCTAGGAAGACCTAGTTAGTTCTTTATTACAGATTAAAAAATCTCTTGCCATTTTCTCATCATTTTATTATTCAGTTTAGTTTAATCATTAGTTAAGAGTAGTTTAAACCCAAAATCCTTTCATTTTTCAATCTTTTGATATAAAACTATACAAGGTAATTAGACTTAATACTCTTTTTCCCTGTGGATCGACTCGGACTCATTGCTATCTATCCCTAAAGTAGTTAGTTAGTGATTCGGATTATAAATTTTTAATTTTGGCGTACTTGTTATGACTGACGCGCCCAAACCACTCGTCGTTAAAAGTGACTAGGGCGTCAAATATTACAATTTATACCGAATCCTACTAACTACTACGTAGCTAGCGGGAGTCCGGGTCGATCCGCAGGGAAATGAGAAATGACTAACGTACTCGATAGATAACTCCAAACAACTAGCTAAAATGATTTGGGTTTTGGATTAATGACTATTAAAGTAATTAACTAAGTGAAAAGAAAGGTAACTAATATAGAGAGGTCTTGGGATCTCCATTTCATTGTAGGTCCTAATGTAGCTTTCTAAGGAATTAAGGTGTGTAATCCAATTGGGACGATCGAAATCAAGAAGTCGACAAGCGGGTGGTTAGCCTCACTTATCGCTCAACGGAAGTCGGTTTAGGATCATCCGCCGGAAATAATCACATTCACAAAGTCGACGAATGAGTGATTAGCTTCTATCGTCGCTAACGAACCTTCGATTAAGATCGATTCGTCGCAAGTAAAAGATATTGCATGGAGTCGGGCATTGGATCGAGATGGTTCTAGCTCCTCGAATCCAATGCAAGAGAAAGATAGAATGGATCCTTTGATTAGAGAGATAGGGATGGTTCTAGCATCCCTAATCTCTAATCTAGGGCTAGTAATCCTCCCAATAGATTTGGATGTGTTTCTAGCACATCCAACTCATTGGGGCATAACAACAAACACCTATCATGCACAAGTTCTAACTCATACCAAAGAAAGGCATTCATCCATTCATCAAATGAAATCCATGTACAAAGATAGAGAAATAATGCTCAAATCCATACAATAGATCAATCCCTAAAGATTACACATCAAAACCCTAAGAAAACTACAAAAGAATCCTACAACTACATGGAAATCCCAAGAGATAGGAAGTTAGCTACTCATCTTGGTTGGATCCATGGATGGAGGGTGATGAAGCTCTCCTTCCATGGGTTTCCTCCAAGAAGTCCTCCTCTCAATTGGGTAAAGAAACCTAGAAGGGCTGGAGAAGACTAAGAGAAGATCCCCTAAAATCCCCCCTAAGGGGTCTATTTATAGCCTCCAAGCATCCCCCACTCGGATTAGATCTGGACCCTTGATTTTGCTCGGCTGGCATCAAAGGATCGATCCTCATAGGGTGAAGGATCGATCATTCGCTTCGTGTGATCGCTGGTCCCGTGAAGGATCGATCCTCCCATAGGAAAGGATCGATCTTTTCTTCTTGAATTCTGGCTTCGCCCCGATGAAGATCGATCCTCCAGTCTGTGAAGATCGATCCTCTAGAATTTGCGTTCTGTCACCGGGAAAATGCGCAAAAGTGATCGATCCTACCCAGTGTGAAGATCGATCCTTCAGAACTTGCGTTCTGTCACTGGGAAAATGCGCAAAAATGATCGATCCTCTCATGCCATAGGATCGATCCTTTTTGTCCTGATTGGCTCCTTCTTAAAGCACTTCAAAGGATCGATCCTTCTTCCATACAGGATCGATCTTCTTCATAAAAACTGGCCCGAATGATGTCGTTTAAGCTCGGAACTTGATCCAATCCTCGTTGGGGGCACTTGTACCTGTAATAGGGTAAAATCCATCAGTAAGGCCTTACTCGGAGACTAACAAGGCCAAGTTAAAAGGGTGATTTATGCACTTTTCACGTCTTATCAATGACTACGACACTTTTTAAGGCGTATCACCTCCTTCCTCGAGCTCGACCTCGTCGCCGCCCGCCCGCCCTCGTTGCCAGCCGACGATCCCTCTCTTCCAAGCTCTCCCCCGATCTGGCGATCCCTTCCCCCTGACAAGAGCCCAACGCCACCGGGCTCCTTCCTCGAGCTTGACCTCATCGCCGCCCGCCCACCCTCGCTGCCAGTTAGTGATCCCTCTCTTCCAAGTTTTCCCCAGATCTGGCGATTCCTTCCCCCTGATGAGAGCCCAATGCCGCCGGGCTCCTTCCTCGAGCTCGACCTCATGGCCGCCCGCCCGCCCTTGTTCCCAGCCGACGATCCCTCTCTTCCAAGCTCTCCCCAGATCTGGTGATCCCTTCCCCCTGACGAGAGCCCAACACGGCCGGCCTCCTTCCTCGAGCTCGACCTCGTCGCCGCCCGCCCGCCCACGTTGCCAGCCGACGATCACTCTCTTCCAAGCTCTCACCCGATCTGGTGATCTCTTCCCCCTGATGAGAGCCCAACACCGCTAGCCTCCTTCCTCAAGCTCAACCTCATCACCCGCCCGCCCTCATTGCCAGCCGGCGATCCCTCTCTTCCAAGCTCTCCCCAGATCTGGCGATCCGTTCCCCCTGACAAGAGCCCAACGCCGCCGGCCTCCTTCCTTGAGCTCGACTTCATCGTCGCCCGCCCGCCCTCGTTGCCAGCCGATGATCCCTCTCTTCCTAGCTCTCCCCTGATCTGGCGATCCCTTCCCCCTGATGAGAGCCCAACGCCACTGGCCTCCTTCCTTGAGCTCGACCTCATCGCCGCCCGTCCGCCCTCGTTGCTAGCTGATGATCCCTCTCTTCCAAGCTCTCCCCTGATCTGGCGATCCCTTCCCCCTAACGAGAGCCCAACGCCGCCGGCCTTCTTCCTCGAGCTTGACCATGGACGGTTAGTAATAGAGTTCGGTTCAATTCCAAATTATTTGGATCCGAACAATTTTGGTTTGGTTCGGTTCTTATGTAAGTTCAGTTTGATTCGGTTCTTTAAAAACCGGACCAAAAAAAATTTGGTTTTTCGGTCCTAGACCGAGAACCGAATGCTCACCCCTATTTTTGAGAACTTCACCTCTCCGAAGGAGAAAAAAGGACGAAAGAAAGAAGTCCCTGACCCTAGGCCAGAATAAAGAAAGAGAAAATGTAGACTTTGAACTTTCTCTTTAATCATATGATGTCTTTTCTAGTTCTGATCAATAATATGATCAATAGGTTCTGATGATGAAGGCGATGTATCTTCCAAGAAAAGACGTAGTAAGAGAAAGACTCCAGCTCATCCTCAACCATCTTCATATCTATAAGCTCAGCCATCTCCATCTCCGGTTGTTGAAGAAGAGACTGGCTCTCACAGCAGTTGAGCAAGCAGTCAATCTACTCATACCAAGTGAGTATTGCTAATTTATTTCCCTTGTCTTCTTTCGTTCCTTTCTTGACACTTAGACATTTATGTCCTCAGGGCTGCCATAGAGGTGGAATCAAGTACACCTAGTTCTCTATATGTATCCTCCTCCCCACATCGTGCAGCTGTTAATCCTTCAGTCGTGGCCGATGTATCGACGTCTCATATGGCCGAGGAAAATCCTCTGACTGTCACTAGCAATGCTGAGAAGAATTTGCGAACAGACCCCTCGACCAAATCTCCTCCTCAAATCGAGCCACAAGTATGTTCCAGACATAGATTCAAACGTCTCGCCCAAAAGAATACAAAAGTATAAATAATTACAATTTTCTTTATGACTGATCTATCGACCAATTTCTCATGTCTACATTTGCAGGGGCCAAGGAAAGATAAGACTGGTGGTCAAGACTCTGATCGAGATGAAGAGGATGAGGATAATGAAAACCTCTATGATGTTTTGAACGCAGCCCCAACTAAACCAGGTTTGTCACTTACTGGAGAAGTGCTCGCTCATGGTCCATGTAGTCTTCTACGAGACCTTGGTGATGCAAGTTTATCATCTGTATCAGTTTCCAGAGATGGACCGGCCTCTCAAACTATGGCCGAGAACCCATCGGCCAGGGCTGCTGAGCCAAGCGTCATTGTTCCTCTTACTGTGTTGACAACAGGGGAACCCACATCAACACCCAGTGTACCAGAACAACCAATGGCCGATACCACCTTGCCAGCCTCTACTGCGCCAACATCAACTATTGATGTTCCAGAAAGGACGATGGTTGAGAGCTCTTTGATAGTTCCACCCACTATCATGATGTCGGCCTCATCCTTTGTTACTCCACCCACACGTCCATCCAATTCTACTTTGGCCCAGGTATGCATCGTTAAAGTTGACCCAATCAATCACTTTATCAACAACGCTTACCAAGTATTTATTCTTTTAGGGCGATGTCGCCCAGCTGATGAACATTATCCAAGCGCTCTCAGATTCTTGGTGTGCCTTAATATCTGCCAAGAAACCCGCTGTTGATCCTGAAGCTACTCAAGGAGGCCAACATCAAGAATTCAGATGGGCTCTAGCCGAGTGCCTGGTAGTTCTAGATAAACTACCCGAAGAGGACTTCACTAAATCAGACTGTGACACTCTTGACAAGGCGACAACTCTCTTCCTTACTGTTAACCCGGCAGCTTTGGGTCTTACGTCCAATGAGATGGACGATAATCATAGAGTAAGGATGAAGATTGAGAGCTTGGATGCCGAGAGGAAAAATTTGCTAAATGAAATCGTCATAATAGGGGAACGTCAAGAGCGACGGACTCATATCAGAGATACCATTGACAAAAATATCAAGCAACTCTATAAAACTACCGGTGCCAACAGCGAGAAGGAATCAGAAATCCTCACCATTGTACATCGACCATTGTTTGGACGATCACATTGACCATTGTGAGGACGATGACATTTGGATTTGGTCATTATTCACCATTTTGCCACTGAACACTTTGATTACCCGTTTGACATGCTACATGATATATCTAATCTAAAAATCTAGTCAATATGAACGTTGTAGATATTGTCGTCCTCTTTCCAATGGTTCCAAAATTGTCCAATTTGGATATTTGGTGTGAACGTTATGGTCAAAATACTTCAGCTATGTCAAAGCTAAAGATAATGACTATTTAATGGCAATATTTACGAAATTGTCATTGATCTTGTCAATCGCCCAAATGACTTTAAGACATTGTTATATTTATGGCTAACATTTTGCCCTCCGGTCTTTATGAAAATAGAAATTTTTGTAAAGACCTTATTCTGTTGGCCAATTGGGTGATTATGTTGACCAATTGGATGATTTTATTGGCCAATTAGGCGATTCTGTTGGCCAATTGAACGATTTTATCGGCCAATTGAGTCATCCATAAAACATATTTTATTAGTCATTTATCCAATATAATTGTTTTATGGCGAGTGACGATCAACCAAGATGAATCCGTGAGATCACTTGAGCCTAAACATTCAATATTGGTCAATCGGTCAAAGCCTATTGATGGTCGGCCAACATGTTAGAACTACTCCTATGAAAGGAACTATGCTAGCACTACTCTTATGAATGAAAGACTTCATTGCGGGAATTTAAAAGTACATTAAAATAAATAAAACTACATTGATACTAAATATAAAAGGCTACATTGGAAATACAGATAAAAGGTTGGTTTGCTCTTGATTTCGTGAGAGAGATTTCTTCTTCATCTTCCTGTCTTTTATAGTTTTCGACGTAACCACTTTAGAACCGTTTGAACTATTCTGAAACTATCTTAGAACTACTCTGAACTGCTCTAGAACAATCTTGGAACTGCTCTGAAACTGTCAAAATTGAATCTGAAACCGTCAGAACTGCATAACTAGTCGACATCTTCAGTTATTTACGAAACTGCCATCAAATAGAGCGTCTTGTCTTCTACTGTAATTTTTCCGATGATGATCTTGGAATTTGGAAAACCTTTGAACATGAAAGTTGTAGGTCTTCAAATTCCCTTTCCAACAGTCTAAAAACCAACTCCTTTGGATATCGTATGAGTAAGTTATAACTGAAATAGTCAAAACACGTCGATGACTAATAAAATAATCAACAAAATATGGTCGATTGACAGTTTTGGGCGATGGAAATTTGGTCGATGACATCGACCATTGTTTGGACGATGACATTTGAATGTGGTCATTATTCACCATTTTGCCACTGAACACTTTGATTACCTGTTTGACACGCTAAACGATCTAATCTGAAAATCTCGTCAACACTAACTATTAAGAATTGCATCATTATACAACTCTTGAGATTGGAACTCTCAGGTGATCAAGTTGTATCATTAAGAATTGTACAACTCTTAAGAATTGTATCATTATGTGGCACAACATGGGCGATCAAGTTGGCTCGAGGAGGGTGATAGAAACTATCGGGTGTTTCATCGCTCTATGGCTTGTTGTGGGACTCGATCTCATATTGTTGAGGTGCTCGATTCCGACAATAGCTATGTTACATCTCATGAGGGCATTGTAGATGTGTTCCAGAAATATTTCAAAAACCTTTGGGCTTCCAGGAGTTCCAGTGGCGGTGGGGTTGAACTTCCTGTCCTACCTATTGTTCCTATGGAATCTCATGAGTTGCTCACAGCCCCTGTGGATGATCAGGAGATTCGTGTTGCTCTTCACCAGATGGGGTCTGATAAATGTCCTGGTTCATATGGTCTTCCTTAAAAGTTCTATCGCCAACACCGGGAGGTGGTGGGCTCATATGTGTCGGCCTTGGTTCGGGATTTTTTCTGTTCTGGAGAGCTTCCTAAGCATTGGAATGACACTTTTGTGGCTTTTATCCCTAAGATTAAAAATCCGTGTGTGTGTTAAGGACTTTCACCCAATCGGTTTATGTAATGTTACGTATAAACTGATCTCTACTATTCTTGTAGACAGATTGAAGCTAGTTCTGGATGGATTGGTGAGCCTAGAGCAGTCGGGGTTTGTGGGTGGTTGATCAATTTTTGATAATCTGGCTGCATCCCGAGAGCTTATGCATTCGGTATGTGTGACACCACGTTCCCAAGCTCTCATGGCGGTGAAGATTGACCTTCGATCGGCCTATGACTCCGTCGGCTGGGATTTTCTGGAGAAGGTGTTGGTGCGGATGCAGTTCCCTGACAGATGGGTTCGTTAGATCATGGCTTGTCTCACTACGCTGAAGTTTTCACTTATTCTGAATGGACGAGTCTGCGGGTATTTCCCTTCTAGGTGTGGCCTGCGGTAAGGGGAGCCTTTGTCCCCCTATCTTTTCATTCTCTATCAGGAGGTCTTGACAAGGCTTCTCAAAGTTCACTTGATGGCTCTGGAGGGTGTTTATCTCAGATGGAATGAATTCCATATTAGCCATTTACTTTATGCCGACGACAGTCTATTTTTTTCAAGGGCTACTACGGAGGAGGTTGCAAAACTTGGCACCGTTTTGAAGTTGTTTGGACGTCCATCGGGGCTGGAGATGAACCCGGACAAGTCGAGTGTCAAATTTTCTACGTCGGCATCCTTGGGACGTCGATGACGTTTGGCAGCAAGGCTTGGTATTGTGGTGAGGACTGGTACATGGCGTTATGTGAGGACCCGTCCCTCTACTCCTGTGGCTCGTCGTGGACCGCAAGGGCAATTTGGTAAATTGCGCCTTGTCGGCTAGTTTCACACCCGTGTGTACACACACTGACCATGGTTGTGTTAATGTTTGGCTAGAATGGTTAGTGGGACTCGGGATCGAAAGATCCGGGCTTGGGCTTAAGTTTTAGCCCAAGTCTAGATTTCTGCACCTAAGGGATCGATCTCCCTCGCTAGAAGATTGATCTCTTAGTGCCAGAAAGTCAAACCCGATTTGGCAAGGAAGATCGATCTCTTTCTCAAAAGAGATCGATCTCTCTTGAGTCCGTTCGCTCGTCTATAAAACGAACGAAACCTTTTCTTTTGATTTTTTTGGAAAATCCAAGATTTTAGTCGTGTTCTTGCTGGATTTGGCTTCGTTTGAGGAAAATCTAAGGCCTAGTAGCTTGAATTGAAGCTGCTATTGCATAGGTAGGGATCCTACCTACAATCTTTCGGGTTTTTGGAGTTTTTCCGGTTTGATTGTGATCTTTTGCTTAGATCTGTTAAAATATATGTTTGTTTTCCATGTTTTCACTGGTTTTGGACTCGTGGTTTCTTGATCTACCAGATCCCAAAGTTTTAGGGGATTTGGTTGTATTTTCCGGCAGTATTTCACGCCGTTCGGTCGCCGGAGAACCCATTCGGATCGATCTCCCTTGAGGGAAGATTGATCCCTTCTGGGTCGTCACACCCAGCCCGAGCAGGATCGATCCCTCGTTTGGAGAGAGATCGATCCTTGCCTAGGTTGAGGTGGCGGGTTCCATGTCACGAAGAAGATCGATCCTTCTGGTGGAGAAGATCGATCTCCTTCGATTGACAGGGACGAGTTTCTCCCAAGTGCTAAGAAGATCGATCCCCTTGGGAAGGGAGATCGATCTCTTAGTGGCTGAGGGGTGTTTTCAAGTGGCTTTTGCCCGCGAGGCTTTGTATGATGGTTTTCTCTACTGTTTTATATCTGGTACATATGTTTAAGCATGTTAGCCCTATAATAGGGGCAGTGGTGAACCGGGGGAGTGATGACTCCCGAGATGTTTAGAATAGACGATCGGGTAGCCCTACAGCTTTCCCTAGCCTTGCATGCCGGCGTGCACCAAGGGCTTTATCTGTAATATATGTGAGCTGTTGTTTGTGGGGCTGCTTCCCGATGCAGGTGTTGTGGTGGACTGCTGACAGTTGGTGGTGGTACCACTGTAGCAGCTGCTAGACCTTATTTACCTATTCACCACCCCGGGCCGGCAGGGTGCCGTGCCCAGACCTTGTTTGATATACAATCACATACTGATGCATGCTTATCTGTATATTCCTGCGTGTGCTCATAACATGCATTGCCTTGTGCATTAGTTGCATCTGTGTAGGACGTTGGCAATGGGTTGATCGTCGATCCGGGGCTTTCGGGTAGTCCGGATCTAGCTCTAGGACCATCGCGGGTAGCTTGGTCCAGGATTCGATTTGTAGTATTCAGTCAATTTCGATGATAGGGTTAGATGACCTGAATACATGTGGTTTGATGTTTAGAGGTCGTGTCGACTCCAAGTTGTATCTGAGGTGTAGCCGGAGTCCGATGTTCTTGACTGTTGGGTCGAGAAGTGCCTACCCAGCGGTGTCCTTTCCCGCCAAACAGTGTTCAGTGTCCTGTTGTGAGTCTGCAGTGTTTTGGGCCTGCGTTCACGGACTTCCGGTAGGGTTATGGGACCCTTGTATACACCTAGGATAGACTTGCGGGCGGCACTGTTGTGTTCCCTCCCTTGTGAGTGTCGTAGTTGTTAGCCCTAATGACGTTTTGATTATGTTTTGATGATGCCAATATATTCTTAAATGTTAAAATATATATGTGATAAAATATATGTTGATAACTAGCTTTAACTTTTATATTTGAGATATTATTGAGTTGACGGATGATGCATGGATGCATCCGTGGAACTCACGGATGATGCGCAGATGCATCCGTAGAGTTGAAGGATGATGCGCGGATGTATCCGTGGGTTTGTCGGTCAATCCGTGGATCGACCGTGGGGCTTTTATGAAGAAAAGTAAGTTGCGACGGTCGATCGGTGCATCGACCGTGAGAAGCGTTTTCTTGACAGAGCCTGACGGACGATATCACGGACGATGCGACGGTCGACCGTGACGCTTGACGGTCGATAGGTGGATCGACCGTGGCTCAAGAAATCCTGATGGACGATGTCACGGACGATGCGATGGTCGACCGTGAGCCCAAAAACTAGTCGTTAAAGAGCCGTTGCAGAAACAAAAAATAGCCGTTGGAAGCTATTTTTTGATACCCTAAAGCTCAAGTATATATGAGAATATGCAGCAAACTTGGGGTAAGACTAAGGGAGATATTAGTTTACACTGTAACAAGTTTTAGTCTTCTTTTGAGAGCTTTAACCTTTGTAAAACTACTTCAAGTGTGAAGTAGACTTTGAGAGAAGTATCCAAGAGAGAGCTTGGAGTGATTTGTAAGGTTCTCAAGCACCCGTAACCTTGAGGGGGAGCTCCAGCAGTTGTTGGAGGATTTGTAAGGTTGCCAAGCACCCGGAAGCTTGGTGGGAATTCTCATAAGGGGATTTACAAGTAGTGGAATCTCAAGGAGGACCTTGAGTGAAGTGGACGTAGGCAAGGTTTGCCGAACCACTATAAATCTGGTGCAAGTCTCCTAACTCTTCCTTCATTAATTGGTTTATTCATTGCTTTCATAACTAAACAAGCATACTAGTCTTCTAGTTTTATATCTTGGTTTTCGTCTATAGTATTTCCACAAAAAGGTCAAATTCACCCCCCCTTGGACCTTCAGTAGTGTAGTGTCCCTGCTGAGCTTAGTGCTCACTCCTACCCGGGTTGTGTTTTGCAGGTGCTGGCACTAGCTCTTCTTCGGTCGCCCCTACCGGACCGGTGTTTGGTGACGTGGCAGCATCTGGCGGTGCTTGAGGTGCGGCGATCGTCTATTCTACCCTTTGTTTAGTTAGCCTCCTACGGGAGAGATTTTGTATAACTTTTACCCTGTTGAGGATTTGTATATATTTTAGTTTCAGTCCTTGAGGTTTGTAATTGTATGTTAATACAGGATGATTATGAATTGCTAGGGAGACCACTATGATTAGAGGGAAACCTCGCTAAAATTTTCGTAGTAGGTTAGGTTTCGGTTCGCGTCGCCCGGCCCGGTTGGGCCTACGCGGGTCGGGGCGCGACACGTTACCTCGGAATTCCCTTGAACACTACTAGGCTGTTGAGACAAGATTTCAACGGGCTAGTGGAGGCGGTCCAAAATACGTTGGTTGGCTAGAGGTCAGGCAGACAATCGAGGGTTGGTCGAGTGGTATTGGTTTAGGCTGTACTTCAGACAATTCTAGCTTACACCATGATGGCGGCGCCGGTACCTATTTGTATTCTTAAGAAGGTCGAGGCCATATGTCGACGGTTTCTTTGGAATGGAAGGCGAGGCGACCTTTCTATTATTGCTCGGGATAACGCGCCGCCATAAGGCCATGGGAGGTTTGGGTTTGAAGGATCTAAAGAGATGGCAAGAGGCAATGAAGATGCAAAGGGAGGCAAGCTTGTTGGAGACGAAGCCGATGGCGTAGTCACAGGTTGTTCGAGGGAAATACTCTTGGGTTGGGCATCTCCCAGAACAATCTCCAACCGACTGTTGCTCGTCCCTTTGGCGCGCTATCCGTCGTGCATCACGGCTGCTTCGAGGCGGTTTAAAATGTTTACCGTGTATAGCTAGCTGTGTTGACTGGATGCATGATTGGTGGATCGGTGATGGTCCTTTGTCTCAAACCCCATGCCTTATAGACCCAGCTGCAGAAGGACTAACCTTGAGGGAGGTTGTTGATGATAATGGCATCTGACGTGAGGAGTTGTTGTAATCCTTTATGCACCGAGACCTTGTGGAATGATGTATGGAGGTGCCAATTGATACTCTGGCTGACAAGGATACTTATAGGTGGATGTGGTCGCCGTCTGGTAAGGTCTCGAAGGGATCATGTTACTAGTTTTTAGATGCACATGTCAGTTCGCAATAGGAGTCCCTGAGCGACTGGTGGTGGTGAGTGGGGTGAGTACCTGCAGGGCCATGGGTTCGCCATTTCTTATGGCGGTTGGCTCATCAGAAAATCCTCACATTGAAGGCATGTTGGAATGTTTGCATAACTAGTGACAAGGTATGCCCACGATGCCAGCATGAGGATGAGTACCTTGATCATTTCTTTTTGGAAAATGAGTCCTAGCCAACATGAGTTGGTGTTGGACTTCAGCCCACCTAACGTGGCAGCTATGGATTGTTGCCATTTGTCCATCAATTTTAAACACTCCCCTCACCGGATCACCCAATAAACCGATATTGGGTTATATGCCACCCCCACCCCCTCGACTCCCCATCCCCCATCGCGATCAATCTAGGGCTCCTCCGGCATAAACACCCCGGCCTCCACCACCGCCCTCCTCCGCCCTCCATCCCTTCCACTCCCTCCTCCGCCCTCCACCACCGGCCCCCCATTGCAATCTAGGGCTCCTCCGACCTCCACCGCCCTCTTCCGCCACCCATCCCCAGCCCGCCCTCCTCCGGACTCCATGCTTCGACCTCCTGTGGCCTCCACGCTTCGACCTCCTACGGCCTCCACGACCGCCCTCTTCCAGTATGATATCCACTCAGATACCCCCTTTCATCCTAATCTAAGGCATCACCACCATCTTCCTCCTCCTCGAATCCAACAATGGTAGTGTATGTGAGGAGGAACGAGGCCGGCCGCACCACCCCCCTCTAGCGGTGAAGACCCTACCCCCATCTTCATCCTCCTCAAATCCAGCCAACGTCGGTGCGTGTGAGGATGAGCGAGGCCGGCGGTGCCACCCCCTTCTCGCGATGAAAGAGTGAAGAGGAAGAGCAGATAAAGTCTCCTCCGTCCCCCCCCCCCCCCCCACCCCTCTCATCTGAGAAGGGTGGCTCTGTTTGATTCCAGCAATCTCTTAAAGAAATGAGATTGATCATTCTTGTCCAAGTGGTGGGAGATAAATATTGTCAAGTGTTGTTCTTGATGAAGGCCATGTGTGTTGTAATTGGATTGTTGTAGGTTATTTTATTTTACTCTAGGATTTGTCTACATAGATGATTGTTCCATTAATTAGATTGTTGAAGGCTCTGTTCCAGCTTGAGGAGATTGTAATTGGATTGTTGGATGATCTTTGTAGTTTATTTAGTGTTCAGCTTGATGAAATTGGATTGTAATTGTAATTGGATTGTACTCCTATGTTCATGTGTATGAATGGAGATTGTAATTGGATTGTAATCCCCTGTTTATGTGTATGATTGAGTACACTGAGCGGTGTCACTTATTAAGATGTGTGTTGTGATAAAAGGCAACACTAAAGTCATCATTCCTCTTGCTGGATCCGATTCTAGTCTCTTCAGAAGGTAATGTGACCATCAATTCAAAATGCACATATGACAAAGAATTCAGGAACATGCAAGCAGAAGCATTTTATTGCAAAAAATGTATGTCCAAAACAAAGAATGAGCACTTGTAAATGCTCTACTGAATATAAGATATAACAGAAAACCATACTCGGCTTTTCTGATCCAACATTGTTACAACTTACAAGTAAGGTGAAGAGAAGAAAATAGTAGAGGAAGAACAAATTTCATCATCTTCAGCGATTAAGTATCAATTTTAGATCTTAAACAGCAAAAAAGGGAAAGCTTCAAGCCCTCTCTCTGAAAAGCTTCAACTGCAACTTGGATATCCAAAGAGATGCATTTTCGTATTTCCTTTTTGCAAAAATCAAGATTCGACCAAAAGAACCAATGATGCTCGAGCGCTCTTAGAGATGCTTTGAACCTTTGTTTTGGTGTTGTTTCATCATAAATGTAAACACCCATGCTCAGCTCATGTGGAGTCATCACGAGAGCATTGTAGAACCTGTATTTTGGATCAAAGAATTTATAGATGTGAGCATGGAATAAATTTACAGACCAGATGATAATTACCATACCAAAACTGAGGAGGTGCAGATAAAATTTGAGTTCCTTTTTTGCATCTTCTAAAAATAAGCAAAAACAGCCTTTACATCACCTTCGCCTAACTTTATAAGCCTAGTCTTGCTTATATGGTTCCGGCAATCTCCCTCTCCAAATGTTAAATTTTCATACCCACTAACTTTGACTACAAATGTATTAAAATTCTGAGACATTGGAATGCGAGCCTGATCATTCAGTTCGAGCCTTCTTTTAGCTTGTCCATCTATAATCTTGTTCCATGGAAAAAACCTTGATTTGGAAGGGCTAAGCTCATGGTATGTTCTGTTGTGACTGTGAGAACTGTCCACCTCCCATCTACACATGTCGATGCATGTAACCTAGCCTTGCAATCTGTCTTGCATGTCGGTCGCATCCGTAGTATATTCTTTGCACTTGATTGTGCTTTCCATTATATTGGATTTCCATTATCATCCGTCTTACGACTTCTCTTGGTGATACCAAATCCCATTTGAATGTCGTAATCTTTATAATAATTGACAAGTTGTTCCACGGAATCAAACATCATTCCGCAGGAAGGTTCATCAACTATTTCACGCATTCCCATTGTGGCCATAGTATGATTCGACTGTAGATTAGGATTGTTTGCTCCTTTTACTTTTGGATCTGAAGAACTTGCAGCCATAATAGATAATCTAAAACGAAAAATTGAATGAGTAGTATCATAATCAAACACAATATTTGCTGGGAGAGCATGCAACAAAAGATATCATACTTAAACAAACCATAATTTATTGTGCAGTATAGGCATCTAGAATACTGCAATTTTTATCTTGTCATTTAGACTCTGATCAATTTCTAGAAGTGTAAAAAAACAATGGGTGATGAGACTGTGAAGCCCAAAAAAATTAAACGGAATACAAATAAAAAGCATATCGATTTGTCTACTTTCTTTCTACCTGTATTTTAGAAACCTAGCTAAATACTGTAATTCGTTAAATCAATGGGCGAATAGACTGTGAAGGCCCAAAAAAATTCCACGGAATAAAAGCTTCTTACAAGGATAAAAAAGAATAGTGAATAAAAAAGAAATTTTACAAGAAATACAGAAACGTTCAGTTGAGAGAATGGGAGATGAGAGGAAACCTATGCTCCTCCGTCGCCTTTGGGGCTTTGGGACTTCACTGCGAGAGGGAGGTGGCTATTTAAAACCGTGCTTGCTTCCCCTCGAGAGACTACGATGGACGACGTGCGCTGGAGGAAGGCGGTGGTGGAGGCCGGGGCGTTTGGCTGGATCAGTCCAGCCCTACATTGCGAGGGAGAGGGCTGGATGGGATATGATACGATACCGGGTTAATGGGGAAAACCCGGTATGGAGTGCTCTGGTGGGGGGTTTAAATTAATAGGCACAAGGCACCATCTTAGAGCTGCCACGTTAGGTGGGCTGAGGTCCAACGCCAGCTAAGGTTGGTTGAGAATCACTGCTCTTTGTTTTTTAGTTGTCCTTGTTCCATAGCTAGGTGGAGAGCTTTATTGGGAGGCACTGATGTGAACTTAGAAGCATGGGATGCAGCAACTTGCTTTGAGCTCTTGGGGAAATCAGTTCAAGCAGAGGTGGGTTCCTTCCTCAAGACGATGGTATGAGAGAGTCCAAACAGGGGTGGTGGATCTTTTACGGTCTATACGGTGGCAAGCTCGAGAATACCATCACCTTCATTATATGAGAAGAGCACGAAGGAGTGCAGCTGCTACTTGGACTGGTATGCGCTTACAGGTGGATGCCTTGGTGGACTGCTTGTCTCATTCGGCGGGGATTGGCGTGTTTTGTGTGGGCGATGATGATGAGGTGTTATGGTCTGCATTTTCCTTGGTGGCTACTACTACCGATGATGTCATTTGTGCTGAGCTTCTAGCTGTGAAATTAGCGTTGGAGGAGACAGTGTTGCGAGGGGCTAATGATCTTTTAAGTAGAAAGTGATTCTGCGGCGGCAGTGAGTCTCATTACCGATGGTGCAGGAGCTAGTCACGGTAATGCGTAGTGTTTGGTGGCTTATTGGAAGGATTAAGGATTTTTGTATGGTTCTTATTCGCCGGGAGAATAACTCGCGGGCGGACTGGGTAGGTGGACAAGCTCACCGCCTGTCTCAGGCGTGTCTGTTGTAGCCTGTGGCCCTGTGGGCTTAACTACTCCAAAAAATAAAAAACTCTTGAGAAAGCATGACTTAAACCATGCGTAGCTTTCGGATGTTGGGATCCGATAAGAGCTGCTTCCAACGTAAATTATAAAGTCACGACTCGCGACTTCTCGACTCGAGGTACGGATTTAACGAACGGTCGAGATTAAGATCTAACAGACGGATTTAACGAACGGTTTTGTATCACATGAAGCACCGCGACATCGGAAAACTAGTCGTGGATCCGGCCGCTCGTTCTGAATAGTCGCATCTCTTGTTATGAGTCGCATGCTTTTCTAACAGTCGGCATCCCTGTTGGCTTATAAACAGGACGGCCGTATACATTAGCAAGCATCGCATTCAATACTCTCTTCTCTGAACCCTTCTTCATTCATTCGTTAAAAGAGAGTACGTCGGTATTGATGATTCGCCAGTACATACAAACTTAAGTACTTCTTCTGCGCGTGAGATTGTTTCATCTAGGAGATAGACGTCGTCAAATCTATAAACAACCAAACAGGGCGAATTTATTTTAAGGAAATAACATATAACAAGACCCTAACAAAAACTTATCAAATTTCATATGTAATCCTACATTCTTCCGTAGTACACATATACCCCCGCAAACATTGAACAAATTTAAAGCATAGCCCTCTTGCACTTTAAAAGCCCTGTAAAATGACCACTTTGCCCTTTTTCATATCTATTCAGGTTTAGCTTACAATGGTAGGCTAAGGGCAAAATGGTCACTTTACATGATATGATTTAAAAATCATCCTTACAAGTGGATATAAATGTCAGACTGATATCTCAAATAAATAAATCATCAAGCTACAATTGAAAAGGAAAAAGAAAGGACACATTCCAATGTCAGTTGGTGATGGTGCTCATAGAAACTTTCTTATAATCCTCGGATGCCAGGCTATGGAACATTTGTCAACCAATCTAAGGTTATTTGTATGTGGAATGCCACCAGTAGATGCCATTGCTAACAATTGTATGCGGAGATACTAACAAAGATCTCTAAATGACAAACTTTACGCAGAGCTCTTGTTTCCCATACGCATATCTGGCACTCTATAGAGGGACATCTTTCTTGCACAAATTGCGCATCATGGCGGATTGTCTGCGCCATTCATGGATTCGGATCTGCATGGAAATGATCTTCATCTAACATCTGATAAAATGGCAATACCATGAAGAATTGTAGGGGGGAGCAAAAAATACTTACAGCAGGGAAACCACCATAATCACCAGGCTCCATGATATCCTTTGTCACCAAGCTATTAGCTGCAAGTCGCACCTGTGATCATGCAGCGATTTAAGGAAGCATGACCAAGATATTCAAGGATCTAGCATGGAACTAAGCCCATAGCCTACCTAATGAGCTAGCCAATTAGATCCACTTAGGCAATCCGAGGATCTAGCATTATTCTGACTGATCAGCAAATGTCACATTTGGGTCAATGAGCCCGAAAAGGAGGTGGTGAAGTCATGGAAAAGCGGATACATTTGCCGATGTTTATTGCTAATATTTTCTACAATCATAAAATAGTATACCTGATTTCGTCTGAAGTGCAAATTTGTCACTAGATGGACATTCCCAATGAAATAGATATCGAAGGACAAAACATAGAAAAGATTCCATCAAATAAGATGTAAAACTTTTAGCATGTCAAACAGGAAAAAAATACAAAAAGCCACAGGTTCTAATATTTTGTAAACAAAGGCATCTTGAGTCTGAGGCAAAATTTTGTAAACTTTTGAACATTACTTAATTCTTAATCTACCTCATCTACCCACACCTCGTATAAATTATAGTAGGGTGATCCTACTTATGGGTTCAGTGATCTAATCATAAGAGTAATCACAAACTGAATGTGCATACAATAAGGAAACTTCTGACCAGGTAACTCAATTCGTTTGAGTGTCGAAAAAAGCACCTTTGAAGCAATAGAAACATGATCTCGTACACCTACTCTGCCTCCCAACGTGACATAGTCACCCATCCTATATACCAGCAAAATAGGAAATTCAAAGAAGCCTTCACTGAGAATTCACCAGCCCATAGAACACCAAGAAGCATACAAAATAAGTTTTGAGAATGACAACAGACTGAGCCACATACGTTACAGAACCGGCAATTCCAACTTGTCCACACAGCAAACAACACTTGCCAATAACTACGTTATGACCGATCTGCAAAATAAGACACTTCTGTCAATTAATCAGACCAAAGTTTTGACAAAAACTTGATATGCATTTTATTAGAACATCAGAACATATTTGAGGATACAAAGGCAATGTGACCAACCTGAACTAGATTATCTATTTTAGTATGATCTCCTATGAGTGTGTCTCTCCAACTGCAGAATGGAAAACTCGTAATCTTGAGCTTTGATAATGCGAGAAAACATTAATAAGCAACTAAATTACCTGGACAGATTACAGTAATTTTCTTTTCAAATTCAAGAATAATACAGTGGTCGCACAAAACTCTAATTTTTAGGCCTTTCCACTGATCGTAACTTCCTTTTTAAAGTCTAACTGTGATAGTAAAATGTATTTCACCTGCCTCGATCAATACATGTATTACCCCCTATCTCCACATGGTTCCCAATCTGTACCCGCAGCTCCTGCATAACATAGTGTCAAGTCTAACCAGCATTATCAATGTAGATAGCTAGCACCAAGGTGGCAATAACCGAAACTGCCTATGACGGAAATCAAATGAAAACCATATTTTTCTCTCTACAACACAATAAAATCCTTATAGCTCAGTTTAATCACAAACAGCGTTTAAGACTTGAATCAAATATCACTAAGACGCAATAAAAATTTTGGTCATCAATAGAGTTACACATGATGCAAATTCACGCAATAAGCCGTAATAAGCAAAGGTGAACATTAACAGGGATCAAAATAGTCATGCAATCACAACATCCATGAAGATAAAAATTTTTGCCTATTGGTCAAATAGAAACCAAACAAAAGCAAAATTATAGACCACCCATAAAGTCAAAATTATGTGGTGCCTGGATAGACACCAGCCCTGAGAGCCTAGGTAGCGCCTAGGAAATTGCTGTTTAAACGGGTTTTGTCTGGGCTACCTACCTAGTCCACAGAAACTGCCTAAGCCGCCCACTAGGTGCCTAGGCAAGCGCCTCTGATAACCCAAGGCCTAACACCCTTTTGAGTAGCGCTCATTTGATCAAGGATATTAATGGTCAACCATGTGGAGTAGCTTTAATTGGTCAACAACGTCGAGATAGAATAATTGCATACAGGTTATTGAAAATTATATTGGTCAATACTCACATTTGCAACACTAAAAGTGTTAACAAAAACAGTGTTGCAAGATATACAAGAAGGATGCGAATGAAGACTAATTTAACACTGGAAAGAAATATTAATGAAGTTGCACTATATGAATACATGATTTTGTTTCCACATAAGAGATTGTGCATGCAATATTCCTGTATGTGCTCTTATTGGACCATGGCCATTCCAAAGAAAATGCCATAGTTTAACAGGCATTGTCTGCTTTCAACTTCTTTTATTTCTACGCTCTTTCGTATACGACAAACTAGATGGAGTTGGATGCGAGGATGAAATTAGTGAGGTAAATTAAAGAACGCACTCTAAATCTGACTGATTCTCAGTCCTGATATGTGGAACACTAGTAGCTCGTTAAGATATTTGAGTCTTTTACCCTCAATTAGGGCCCCAACTGGTACAACAATAACTAGAAATCCGTCCATAGGGGATTTGAACCCATGATCCCTTGACTATAGGATGGCATCCTTAACGACCAAATTAGTACATGATAAAGACGTTGTAGACCAAGATCTCTCATGCTTCTTAATAAACAAGTAGAAAAAAAGTATGAATGGGGTGCATATTCGAACTTCAAGCAAAAAATATGACGATCCTGTGTAGCTTAGTTCAACACTACAAGACGGAAAATATGGCCACACTGCAAGCTTCTTTCTAGCCTTAATATTTTGTATTTAAAGCTTTGCCTGCTTGATGGGTTTGTGTTTGTTTGCTTCAGCTTAATGGCTTCAACTTGCATTTGCCAATAGCAATTGCATCCAACATGGGCCTGACCCAGCTGATTATATAAGCTCATTGGCAACTTTCCATATCAGTGACCCAATTTTGGCTGAAATTTCATGTGACAAATATTGTTCCGAAAATAATACATTTAGCGTATATTGCTAGCCCATCATCGATGCAATCTACTTGGAGAAAGGAGAATATTAAGTATACAGCAACGAAAAATAAAGAGATTCAAGTGGAAATTTGAAGTATACTAACTTGCAGCTTCTTTACTACTTGTCCACGTTCATCTACAAAAAATCCAAACCCTGCAATTCAAACAAAAACTGGCAATGTGATTCTTTACCTTTAACTGCAGCAAGTAATATTCACACCATAAATGCATTTAGTCATATACAAAAACGAAGCTTCGAACAGAGACTCAGATATAATAACTTTATAGTCTGTTTAACAATATAAAGCCATAATAATCATATTGTTGATCAAAGTTTACTGTACCAGGCGGCACTGTGCGTGCTGCCTGACATGAATCTTGCCAGTAACCCTTTTTTTGGGGTTATCACTTTGGTTTCGGGCGATCATTGAGAGTATAAAAGAGAGAAGATCCTAAATTTAACCTTAAACCCATAACCACGCCACCCTTCTGATCACCAACTTTCCCAACTCCTCCTCGATGTGCCGATGTGCTGCCCAACATGTATTAGTTAAGAGTCTTTTGAGAATGTCTTGGTGATACCTTTGTAACAGCCCTGTCTCTCTGATTTAGTGAATTTGATCTCTTTCTTCATGGACATAGGCGTTTGCCGAACTAAAATTTGGCGCTCTCTCTCGTTTGTTTGATCTTGGTTTTCGTATTCTCGGTCATTTGATCTTTTGATGAATCTTGGTGTTCTGGAGCGCTTCCATAGCAACAGTAATATCATATTACAGTACCATACATTGCTTTTCTAACTTTGGCCTTGAAAAAAATAACATGTGCACTTTCAAAGATTTCTAGTTTCGCAAAAGTTCCTGGATCAATCACGTGAATGGCACCATATGAAAGGCAATCATAAGGTACTTATTTCAGTCTTGATCTTCTTTACACATATTTGACACTAGCTAAAAGCTCAATAAGCTAGCTAAGTACTGAGAATATGATAAAGAATGAGCCCACAGATATTGAAATAGCTGATGGTTGGCTTGTTGCAAGTTAGATCCTTTTAGTACCAGTAATTTCAAGCACTAATATGGATATACAACCACAATATTCACGATCAGATGGTAACCACACCTATTGATCCAACCTGATGAAATTGCGATGGTACAACGAGTAAAAAGTTGTTCATTTAGCTGAAAAGTTTGGAGACTATAAAAAACTACTATGCCTTTTAATCTTAGATAAAGTAAAGAAGATATATTTAAGAAATCAAAATTCAGCATAAGCAGAAAAACTCTTCCATCCTAACCAATGCATACACCATGAAGTTTGGAGACTATGGAAAACTACTATTCTTAGACAAAGAAAGCAGATATAGTTAAGAAATAAAAATTCGGCATAAGCAGAATAACTCTTACCATCCTGACCAATGCATACACCATGATGGATAGTACACGATGTACCAATGGAACAGTTACTTAGAACAACATTGTACCTAAACAAGATTCAGCCTATCAGCAAAGTTACAACATACTGAATCGCCATATATTCAAACATAAAGCCAACCTTTCGGCATACAAAAGTGTAGTTTTTCCACTTCTTATGGTCAGGACAAATTCTATCTAGCTAATAAGTAAAAAAGCGGTACTAGCCTCAAAAGAATATGCTATTCACTTTGGATAGTAAGAATAATAGGCAAAACTACCAGTTAACAACGAGATAGTATGATAGTAGATTAGATAAGATGTCCAGAGAGATGTTACAAATAATTATTCGATATTTTCAGTTGTTAATTCGGTGAAAGGGCTTGTTTATGTGATGATCTATTAAGTGAGAATCTTTACTGTTGGCCCTTTAGTTGATGTGATGTGAAATCTGATGCAAAAGCTCAATTTGAGACTGATCTGATAATTTGATGTCAAAATTAGATCTGAAGTTCGTTATAAATCCGATTTTGGATTCAGATATGAAACTCTAACCTGGAAAAAAACATCTAAACATGACTAGATATTGAGATCTGAGATAATGAATAGGTAGAGGAAAGGAAGAAGGACGAAGGCCAATTTGGATAAGCAAACCCTAGATGTCGGATTTTGGGGTCCCAATTTCACATTGGAACTCTTATCGAAACCTAGGAGACTTTTCTGTAAACATTTATTCACTCATTCAATAAGATCGCTAGGGTTTTACCTTTATGTACGAAAACAAATAAACCAACAACAAACTCTAAACCAGCTGGGTCTAAAACTAACTAAAAGAACAAAGCAAAATAAGACCAAAACTGACTTCAACTAGACTCGGGTTTAATGTGCTAAAGATCAGTTTAACCAGTCCAGAAATAACAAATGATCCTAAATCAGTCTCGAAAATTAGATTGAGACTGGATGGGCTGTGCAAATAAGCCCTTGTGTCTATCGATATGGTGGGTCTTATGTCCTCATCAATAACAATGGACCATTCAAGAGATAAAAAAGGTACCAAATATCTGGTTAACCACATGCATGAAATGATGCAATTACCTAAGTCACAAATAGTAAAATGACTACACTTGTTTTTAATTACAATTGCATAACATTCACATTGCCAACGCAAATTGTTGCAGTAAGGACTGACACACCACCCATCTACCGCACTTAAGTTGCAAGAAAATACAATTTCATTGTTTGCATTGTTATTGAACTTTTGTTTATAAAGACCAGTTGCTAAAACAACTCTGTTGGTGTCATGGCTAGTGTGCTTTGACCAAAAACTTGCGAGGTAGTAAAACCAAGACAATTTTCAAATCGCTAGAGATCCCTCGACAATCATCATCCAGTGTGGGAAATGTCTTTAGGTTTATGATCATTGATGTCCTAAATCAACATCTTACGCAAAACAATATATCTCCATAATTAACACTTGTCGTAGTAATCTTAAACTAATTCTTTCTCATGAATCCTCCCTTGTCCCAATGGTTTCTATGTGGCCTCCTTCAATTGCCCTTTGCACGTCTACATTCCAACACCAGTTTAACTAGATCCTCCAGGTACAATGTTAGACTCTCTCGTAGATATAACTATTTTGGTCATTTACTGACATCATACGTAGTCTTGCAATTTTCTGACATCATATATAGTGCTTTTAAGGCATATATTAGTTTAACAACAGAGGTTAAGAGGAGAATTGGATATTTCCTATTTCTGCAGATGGTCCACTACCATCATCATAGTGGATTGCAGAATGTAATTTGTCATTGTAAACTTGGAATGTGAACAGGAAATATCTTAAAGGTCTCCTCAATGTCTGCAAAAGACCATCTTTTGCTGCTAATGGAGGTAGATTCAGGCAATTTAAATGCTTTGGCCATTGGGAAAAATTACAAGATCCACATATTTCTAAGAAATCAAATCACAAGCTTGAAAGCATACCCTACTTTTGTCGATTGGCCAATCTTCACAGAATGTCCCACTATGGTTCCAGATCCAATACAAACATCTGCTTCAAGTATGGAGTTTGAATGGACGATCGCACCAATTTCTACTAGTACAGTTGGATCAATGCTTGAGGACTTATGACAAAGGCCACCGCCATTGTCCCATTTCACAAACTGTGATAAATCCTTAGCAGTCACATCCTCTGATTTGTAATACCATATGAAATCAAAGAATTAGAGAGAATCTAGATGAACGACAAAAATTCTCATAGTTCCAGTTTAAGTTTGTATATATTAGAGCAAAGAATATGATCTAAGTCTCTAGCAGAGACAACAAAGATGTCACAGAAAAGTTGATCAGAACACTAGAATCCATGACAAGTTATGTATAAAATAAGTTCTCCTTGAACAGAAACAAAATCGAACAAAACTAGTGCCCACTCACTCACATTGACCTATGGAAAGATACTAAACAACAATAATTGATTGATCTCCAAAGCATAAAGTGGTCTAAATCATATTCACTCGCACAACAGAAGCCCGAGAGTCAGGTAGATCCATTACCCAATTTATTGTTGTGATAAAATGCTATTGTTTTTCAAACTAACATGCTTCTCAGTATGGGATGCAAAGCATAAACTGGTCTAAATCTTATCACTCGCATAGAATAAGCCTGAGAGTCAGGTAGATCCGTTTCCCAATTTATTGCTGTCATAAGATGATATTGGTTTTCTAATTAACATGCTTCTCGGTATGGGATGCAACAGATTCCCTGGTCACCAGTTTGCTCAATATTTCCATGAGTTCATAGCAGAACTAGAATATTGTCATTCTAAGTTGCCCAACAACACTAATTCAATGATCGCAGAAGTGCATGATTATGTGCTTCAACCAAGAATACCATTTATTCCATACATGCCTTACTTGCAACCAATTGAACAGCCTCAATCAAGAAAGACCTTTCTTTTACACTTGAGAGGTCCATTTTATAGGCAGAAAACAAGAGGAACATAAACAACTACAGAGTTTCTTTCTTACAAGATTCCTCATTGCTAGAATATTGTCATTCTAGATCATCAGTAATATGATCTTCATAAATATATAGTCTGAAACCAAAACACTGTGCCATTCTCACTCCAAAACGACGATGTAGAAAGCCCAATAAACTACGTACTAGCAAGATAAACAAGAAGAATTCAAAGTTCGTAGCACATTGGGTTACTTCTCAAACCGCTAGAGGTGGCGATCAACTGACTCACCGTTTCCAGCAGTCCTCAAGCCGGAGGAACTGTCGCATATGTGTCTGTGAAAGCTACGAGCGAGGTGCTGAACAAGTGTGGCCTCCCTCTTTGTTAGGCAACGGAAGGCCACCTTCGCAGCAATTCTCACAGCTCCTGCCATGGCTGCCAGACCAAACACAAGACTTGGAGAAAAGCATTGATATTTATCAGCAGGTATAAAGAGCATAATCATAGGGGTAAAGGGGAGAGAGAAAGCCGAGAGAAGGGAGAAGAGAGACGAGGTGGTAATCGCCGACGAAGAGGGCGGCGACCGTCGTGGGTCACGGCGGAGGTCGGAAGAAAGGTAAGGGCTGATAGAGCAACGAGGGACTACCTATAGACCCGCGGTTGGTGGTTGGCGGTTGGCCAGAGCGAAGGTTATCCCGGCCAAGTCCGGCGGTTTCGAGAGGAAGGAGAGCCGGCGAGGCGTCCTGGCGCCGATGAGAGTATAACTAAATTACTGTAAACATCTAAATGAGTTCTTTCACTCTTTTGGTCCAGCCAAATAGCAATAGGACAATTTTAACAGATAATTGGTGTTCAGGTCTTTTACGAGGAATATTTAGCTGTAAGTTGAGATACATTTTCTTTAAGGCGTTTACTATCTTGATACATGTTTATGCTTAATTGTATTTTTTTAATATCCAAAATACCCTCCACGGCTTTGGCTTCAACCAAATCTCTTGTCTCATTTTTTTTCTCATCGGAACTCGTGCCAAATGGGGCTGCCAGCATATCTGCCTCGAAAGTAACAATCACAACCCTACATGTGTGTCACTGTCCGTGCATACATGCATCATGCATCATGCAAGTCCTTTCAAGTGCCAATAGCAGTTGTTTGCTGTTGGAGCTTTTGATTGATTGATTACTTCTCTCTTATCATTACTAATCCCTACCATTCGGTGTAGCACCCACGTGGGCATTCTGATGAAAATAGCGGGGGATAGACAGTAAAATAGGAAAATATATTGGAAAAAAATGGAAAAAATAATGAAAAGTAGATGAAAAATACACGAAGGTACAGAAGGAGATCGAGAGTAGACCATGTATTTTTTGTGGAAAGTAACTGATCACCAGTTGATCAGTTACTTTCCATCAAGTTTTTACACATAAGTTAGTAGGGCTCAGTTACTTTCCACTAGCATTAAGTGTTTTTCACTAGTTACTTTCCACCAGCATTAGGTGTTTTTCACCAGTTACTTTCCACAACCAATTAGTTACTTTCCATCAATTAGTTACTTTCCATATTGTGTTTACACATAACCTACTAGGCATCAGTTCCTTTCCACAACCAATTAGTTACTTTCCATCAATTAGTTACTTACCATATTGTGTTTACACATAACTTACTAGGCATCAGTTAGTCGAAACAAATTAGTTACTTTCCATCAATTAGTTACTTTCCATATTGTGTTTACACATAACTTACTAGGCATCAGTTACTTTCCACAAC
>OY986965.1:9958116-10035815 GCA_963920575.1 Narthecium ossifragum | reverse complement strand
CCCCGACATCGCCGTCCCCGATCGAGCCTGATCTTATCTAAACGGCTCAGATTTTCTAATTGGATTAGAAAGGAGCTGTAAGAGGGGAAGCAGATCGAAGGGCTGAGACTCGCCGGACTTGGATCGGCGGCGAGGGAGGGTCGCCAGAGGTCAGGATCGCTAGAGGAGGGTTCGCCTGGATCTAAGGACTCGATTCACCGGACCGGATCATTCGTTCCGGCATGATAGGCGGTGGAATCGAGGAGGGCGGCACCGGAGATGCTTGGGGAAGGAGGTCGGCGGGGATACGACGTCTGGAGGGTACGGCTGGGGTAGGGAACGTCGGGAAGGAAGTGGAGTAGGGTCGTGGTTGTGGGCTTGGACGACGACGGGGGTGGCGGAGGCGAGGCGGTCGATGAGGAGGGAGTAGGTGGGGTTGTCGGGCGGGGACAGGTGGTCGTGGCGCCGGGCCCAGCGGAACAGGGCAAGGGAGGAGTCGGGGTCCTCAGGGGGGAGGAGGGAGATGGCGGCGGAGATTTGGGAGGACGAGAGGGGGAGGTGGTGGAGGCGGTCGAGGTTGACGTCGAGGTCGGGGCCCCAGCGCCAGCGGCGGGAGACCTCGAGGATCTTGGAGACGGCGGCGGCGTGGGAGAGGGGCTTGCGGAGGTCCCCCACCAAGACATGGGAGTCCCGGCCGCAAGAAGGGTCCACGGGGCGAACGCCGGGCGCGGAGGAGATGACGCCGCCGGGCGTGGGAATCCCGGGCGCTTGAGGTCTCTGGTGCGGACGAGCATCGAGAAGAGAGAGAGAGAGAGAGAGAGAGAGGAGGGATGACAAGGCAATTTTATTAGTAAAAAATATTTAAAAATGGCCACGTGGATAAATAAAGGCCACGTGTGCTAGTTTGCCGTTAGCTCGTTGACGGCGTTCGACGGAAGCTGACGTGGAGGACTACATAAGTGAGCTAATGAAAGTTGAGGGTCTGTATTGCAACTTTTTGAAATATAAGGACCATATAAAAATATCGGTCAAACTACAGGGTACTAATTGAAAATTTAGCCTATATTTTTTCAATAGCACAACTTGTGTTTTTTCAAGATTAGAACAAAAATCATCCTTTACATAATAGTTGCTCACATTATTAACATGGATGAAATAAAAAATACAATCTTTGAAAGAAAAAACTTGCGAAGTACAACTTGTATGTTTCAAAGTACATCATATATATTTATCAATCTTTACACGGCAAATCCATAAACCAAAATAATCCAACTTTTATTTTCATAAACAACTTATACAACAATACTTGTTTCTTGTACAAATACATACAACTTTCTGATTTCAAAAGTACAACTTTTGAAATAACATTTGTTTTCTTATACATACATGCATATGTACAATACATACAACCATTGGTTTGAGAAATACAAGTTATACAGTAACAATTGATTCCTTGTACATACATACACCTCTACAATTATTCCACAACTCTTCTATTCTGTTGCCGATCTCGTTGCTCGTCTGTTACGATCGTGTATAAAAACACAAGGGCTCAGAATTTGAATCATCATTGACCTTCTGTGGCGGCAATTGGTTGCTTAACAAATGAAGCCATCCAAATCACCAAGTCACTCCTCCCCGATGATCACGTTTGAATCATCACTTCTCCAACACCATCATCTCATCATCATCTCCCCAAGATTTAATAAGCAATGAAACATAAACCAACAAAACCATCAATCAATATAAACATGCATTCAAAAGTTGGCTGGCTACCAATCAACAGGCCCTCCAAACCACAATAGGGTTAGTTGTTCATCATCTCCCCAAATCCATAAACCAAAATAAAACAAAAGCAGCAAAAAATTAATTGGTTGCCCATTAACAATAACTCCAAGTCATCATATAAACAGCGGATTATCATCTCCCCAATTTTATAAACATCAATAACACAAAAACAGTAAAAAGGTGCCAATCAACAGCATTCCAAGCCACCACAAGATCAGTAACCATCATTCCCCAATATTACATAAGCAACAGTAAAACATAAACCAACAAAACCATCAGTTAAACAGTAATAAAACAGAAGTTACTAGTTGCCTATCAACGGCCCTCCAAGTCACCATATAAACAGTTGATCATTATCTCCCTAATTTTATAAACATCAATTAACACAAAACCAACAAAAATGTGCCAATCAACAACATTTCATGCCACCATAGAGTCAGTAACCATTATTCCCCAATATAACATAAGCAGCAGTAAAACATAAACCAACAAAACTATCATAAAAACAACAATAAAACAAAAGTGATTGGTTGCCCATCAACTGGCCCTCCAAGCCACCATATAAACAGTTGTTCATCTCCTCAAAATCATAATCAGCATCCAAACGAAAGCAGCAAAAAGGTGACTGGTTGCCCATCACCAGGAGATAGAAATAGAACAAAAGTGACTTGTTGCTCATCAACATAAACAACAATAAAACAAAGTGACAAGATGCCCATCAACAATAACTCCAAGCCACCACATAAATAGTTGATCATCATCTCCCTAATTTTGAAAACATCAATAACACAAAACCAGCAAAAAGGTGCTAAACAACAGCTCTCCAAGCCATCATAGGCTTAATAATCATCATATAAGTAGCAGTAAATCATAAACCAACATACAAGATTTAATGTGTTCTTAAGTGCTGCTATGTATCCCAAAAAGCCTCCAAAAATGCATGTCATGAATCATAAAACTGCAATACTAATGTCCCAAAATCCCCACAAAAAGATATAAATGTCATGCAGGGTTTACATGCCCACATCCAAACCTCAATCGTGCTTAATTTAATCAAAATAGTCTTTCAACCACATCTTCCAGTGTTTTATACTCATCATCAAGAATCTCCATGCTCTCATCCCGATTGAGCATGTTGAAAACACGTAGAAGATCCGCTCGGGGTAATCAGTTGCACATTCCAAAACATACACATATAATTTATCGATCGATTTGAGGTTGCCCGATACACGCCCCTACTCTTTACACTGCCGGATCCAGCATGCAACGACTGAGTCGGGGAACCACCCACCGGATCTCGTCGGGAACACATCGGGGAAGAGTCGTGGAGCAATGAGGGGGTGGGATTTAAGAGATCGAGACAGTCGGATATTCGACGACCTCTTCCTCCAAGCACCACCGTCGTCGACCTCATTGGATTCACCATCTCCGTCACCCATCGTCTCAATCCGACCCGGTGAATGGACTCCCCAGCCACCCACGACCCCTCCTCCACTGACGCCAATGACGCCGAAACCATCTCACCATTGATTTTAAGGCCGGAGCATCCTCATTGAAAAAAGGGACAAAGGATTTGGATATATTAGTAAAAACGGAAATAAAATCCCACACTAATGGAATACTAAGCATAAGGGTAATATGGTCATCATAAAATCAAAACTACCCATAACTATCCATTAATGGGCTAATCACTTTTAAAAAGTTATACATTGGGTTAATATGTTTCACTAATTTGGGCTAATCATCAATTACGTAAAAAAAAATTGAGCCTACTCATGTTCAAGCTCGACTTGAAATTGATTTTGAGCCAAAAAAAAGAATGATCAAGCTCTACTCATTTATATTCGAGGTGAGCGTTTAGATTACAAAAAAAGAATGATCAAGCTCTACTCATTCATTATTGGCAGTACTGATTTACAAGTATCATGTAAACCATATACATATTTTTTGTGATTTAGTAAGCAAACCATTTTCTTCATATACATATTCTTTGTCATTCTATTTTATTTTATTTTTTCACTTTTTGTGGACTTCGATTTAGAGATTTTAATTTGTTCGCAATTTGTTCAATTTGTACTCATCATTCAAACACATTTCTAGTCTAAAACCTCCCATGTTTTCAACTGTTGTTTTCCATTTTAAATTCCACACAAAATGTGATCGTTCTTTACATCGACTTTGCAGCATCTTAAAATAGAACAAAGTACATCTGCCAATAGTTATATCCTCCAAATCCACATCGCTAAAGAAATAGTTGTTCTTCAACCATCATACTCCATACTTCCATTCTGCTCTTCATTTAGAAATCCAGCATCCCAAAAAGAACCAATCAAATTGCAGGTCATCCAAGTGAAAGAAAACCAAAGAAGAGAAACAAAAAAATAAGGAAAATGAATCCAAAAGAGCTGAATGTATGAGGTGTTTCCAAGATCACAAGGCACAGGGGAAAAGCCAAAGATCAGGATAGCCACAAGAGATTTTGGTTTCGCGTCCAAGCCATTATACCAAGAGGAACAATATCATCCCCCAGAATTGGTAATGGACGCATCATCACTCGTAAAAATCAAATATTTGATTGCATAAAACAACCAAAATAAACGATTCATCCACAAAACCTTCAAATCAAAACAAGATCATGAAAATAAAAGGATTTTTACATAAGTGATGCTCAGACAGCCAAGGGTTTGTCTTCAACTTCTGGTAGAGATACCAGATCAGAAACTCTAGTCCACAATTGATCTCATCATCGCATCCGAGAATAGATGATTAGGGTTTTTGAAGAAAAAGCATAAAAAGAAGAAGTTTTGATGAAGAAAACAAGGACTTGGAGAAGAACCAACGATCTATGCCGCTACCGTTGGGGGTTGGGAGGGGGATTCGAGAGAGAGATCGGGGAGCGGCAGCCCTATTTATGGGGAATTGGGGTTTAGGGTTTAAGATTGCATTCGAGTTTGAATGCCTAATGCTATTGGCAATGCACAGCCTTTGGATTGACATCTGACGATCAGCAACTTGTCACCAACTGGACGGCTATGATTTCTTGTTGTGGCACCAATTCAAACTCTATGCTATACGTTAGAAACCAGCCCGTTATTTTATGACCCTTGCTAAAACTATCTGGCAAATGCCATTGGGCCGGACCTCGCGAACATTCTAGGCCTGAATTTCTAGGCCTAGAAAAGAGTTCCATTATATTTCTCCTTAATAAACGCAGCCGTTGCAAAATATCTTACACTCGGTTTGGGACATCATATAATTTTGCATTCTTATACATGATACAAATTAGACATTATATTTAAATGTAAATGAAGATATTATATCTTATCATCCTCCAGTTAGTTTTGAGGAAATATTTTAAAAATATCTTACACTACTTGGGTATATCGCGCGCGGTTTTACTGAAACGTCAAGACCATCAACTTTAGCGCTCCAGAACAGGACCGTGTAAATAAACATAATTTTTTTGTCAAATAGCATCCATAATATTCACTTTTTGCACTTTAGGATTTCCTTCTTTTTTTTTGCATAGTATGACCCTATACACGTAAAGAACACGCGTATAATTCTTGATTATACATGTATCATAGGTATACGTATAATTATTGTTTATACGTGTATTAGTTTATACACGTGTTCTATACGTGTATGGGGTCCTATTACGCAAAAAAACATGGGAGAGGTTCTAAAGTGCAAAATGTGAATATCAGGGATCTTATTTGACAACAAATCCTAAATAAACGAGTGGTTTGATAAGCTTAGCTCGGCTTGGTAATTAATTTGCTTGATAAGTTCGGCTCGAAAATGAGCCAAGCTCTGTCACTCTTGTTTGGCTTGAAATATTTTCAAGCCAAGTTTATACAACAGCCCCCAGCTCCATCAACATCTGCTTGTTAATGCTCGATAACTTTTCTTAACACCTTTTGATTTTGTCCTCTGAAAAAAATAAACCCCCTAGAATAACCTAAACTTGCTTCTATGACAACAGTGATACCACTCAACACATAGGCAAGGTTGTCAAGTGACAAGCTTCTAACATACAAAGTATCAAACACTTGGAAGGCAGATTAGCAAGGTAGTGCTAACACAAAGTAATAAGCAGAGAGGGAGAAGAGATCAAACACAATCACTAACACAAAAGGTTTTTTACGTGGAAAAACCCAACTGGGAAAAAACCACGGATCCTCTATCGGAGACCACCCAAACCAAGCATTAGATCTTCATCTTCACAGTTGTACAGCTAACACCTTTCCAAGACGACTCTTCATCAACCAGGTTGTTAGCGACTGAGCTCGACTCCTCGACTCACTGTCAACTAAGACAAAATACAAAAGCTTGGTCTTCAACTCTACTCAAAGTTGAGATAGATAGAGGACTCCTCCTCTCTTCTTGAAGCTCCTTGGAATCCACCAAGGATGAAGGATTCCACCTTCGATTTGACTTGGACTCCTCCAAGTAACTGAAGAACTCTTTCTTCAGATAACACCCCTTGAAAGCTTCAAGGGTGAAGAACTCTCTCTTAGATAGAATGGCAGCTTTGAGGAAGCTAGGATTTCAGCTCACTTTGATCAAGTTGCTCCTCAGTTTCTTTGGACCGGAGTTCTTCCCTGCACAGCTTCTCTTCAACTCTTTATATCTATGAGAGGCTTTCTTTGACTTGCCAGCTGGTCTTCACCTTAGGGGGTCTAGAACAGCTGCTCCACCAGTAGCTTTATTGACAGGCCTTGAACAACCAGCTGGTGCAGTGCTTCGAAGTTACATTGCAGTTATTAGTTCTCTTCTTTTCAAACACAGTTGGCCTTGGTTCAAGAACCAAGCAAAGTTGCAGAGCCTCCTTCTATGTTAAGCTTCTATGCTGTGAAGTCAAGGTCGAAGCAATCAATTCTTTTGTTCTCAATCTTCACAACTATCTTCTGAGCATTTCCTATTTCAGCTTAACTTGGCTTTTGAGCCTGCAAAAACAAACAGAGCCCTCTTCTATGTAAACTTCCATCTGTAGCATTTGTCCATCTTTGCTACAGATGCTTTCCGGTGCAGATTACTTCTTCTACCTGAACATTGATCCATGAGCTTAGAAAAAAATGGTTGCAGTGTTTGATTTCTGCACATGTCTGATCTTTGCTCCTAGTCAACTATGGTGGTTTCTTTAGAACTGCTGGTCCTCTAGCTGCCTCATTCGACTTCAAGCATTTAGCAAATTTCTGCAATCTTGACTACTGGACATCTAGTTGCTTATGCACACTTTGGCTGTTGCTATTACAATGAATGCGTCCTAGTTACACACTAATGCACTAATCAAGTTTTGATCACAAATAGTCAATTACATAACTTACAATCTCCCCCTTTGACTATTTGTGACAAAACATATACAATCCCAACATTATATAATCAGACTTAGTAACTGAGCCAGAAGTTTGTAATCTGCACAATAACAGCTAACAGGGTAATGAGGTAAACCATGATAAAGGAGTAAAAACTCCCCCTTAATGTGAGCCAGCAACACAAGCAAATCTCTTAAGACTTAACTTTTTCTCCCCCTTTTTGTCACAAAAAGAAAAAGGCAACAATAACTAATAGGGATAATTACTTTTGAATCCTCTAAAACTTCTTAAATTACAAATGTACCCCTACATTCTTTCATATTACATATATACTCTCACAAACATCAAAAAAATCCAAACCATACCCCTCCATCCTCACACCGTTAAAAACACCCTATAAAATAACCATTTTGCCCTTATGATACCCTTGTGAGTTGAATCCTAATAAACATGAATAAAGGGTAAAATGGTCATTTTATAAGGCATTTTTAACGGTGTGAGGACGGAGGGGTATGGTTTGGATTTTTTTGATGTTTGTAAGGGTATATATGTAATATGAAAGAACGTAGGGGTATATATTTTATTTAGCAAGTTTTTAGGGGTACATATGTAAATAACCCTAAGTAATAACTGAGCCATAACAATCTTGGGAGAGAAACACACCACAAATCATCATCTGAGATACTCCCCCTCAAGATGATAAGTAGCAGAAAAGTGAAAACTTGAGAAACATCAGATAGTTCAAGTTTAGCTAGATAATCAAGTATCCCAATCAAGGATAAGAGTAAACAAAATGATGTAGCAAGGTCAATAACATTTTGCAATCTCATCACATCTTTAATAGATAGCCGCAGAAAAATTTAGAAATGGCATCAACAAACTATAGCCAACATGGAAGCAGCAGATAGGGCCATATATGTCAACAATTCAGCAAGCAATCAGAATTTTCGTCAATTACCCTAATGAAATGAACATGTCATGCAAGGCAGATACTCCTGCAAACATATACAGAACAAGAAAACATTCATGACATAGTTACTGTAGGTCAGCTTTAGTTGAAGCATATTCAAATAAACACAAAGACTGCTCTCCCTGAAAGTATTACCTCAATCAATTTAGCATGCTAACAAAAAAACAAAAGATAGTTTTAAAGTTAAAGACAATTTAACCCACAGTGCATGGAAGCACAAAACAATGTAGAAAGTATAGAACCAAATTGAGGAACATAATAAACCAAGAAGCCAGAAACAAATGTGTGTGTGACTTTCTCATGACTCAAGAGACACATATGCAACTAAGATGACATAGAGATTCATAATTCCAATCATGAAAGAGCTACATAGCATGATCATCTAAGTAGGTAAAACACAGGACCCAGAAGAACAACAAAAAAAAATTGACTGTGCAATGTCCAACCCTCTTGAGCTCAATCCTGATCCTTTAATGAGTTTTGGGTCAATGACTCCCAATCCAGTTGGCTCGGGGCATTGGCTTTTAAGAGACCCTTTCAGACTTAATTACTCAGATCTGTTTGGCTACAAGGTTAGACTAGTCAAATAAAGACAATACAATTTGAGATAAAAACCCAACAACTTGAACATCTAGGCCTTTTACTTAGGAGGCAATCCAGCACCCCTTTTTTTTAAAAAAAACACCAGCCTATTCACAGCTCAGCAAAAAGAGATGACATGCTGCTCTTGTCTAGCAATGAGAGAAGATGAATCAAGCATGCAACTGAGAAGATATGCAGTATCTTAAGTCAGAGAAAGCGGTGCTCAAAGAAAACTTGAAGCTGTCAGTTTCAATCCAGAGAAAAAGTAACTTGGAAGAAATTTCATGATCAAGCAGGGCAAACCAAAACCAAGGCCAAATACTGCAGTCAAAAGAAATGCAAAAGGAGAAAAAGAAAGCCTGGAAAAATCGAAAAGGCAGCCAGGCCAACCAGCAAAGATACAAAACTATCCCAAAAGACAAACCCCTAAGGTTGTCCTAAGAGATTCAAATCTATGAGCATCCAGAGGTTTTGTGAAGAGGTCAGCTAACTGATTTTCTGTGGTAATGTGTTCTAAGCCGATAATTTGATTTTCTACCAAATCTCTAATAAAATGATGCCTAATATCAATATGTTTGGTACGAGAATGCTGAACTGGATTCTTAGAGATATTAATGGCACTAACATTATCACAAAACAAGGTCATGCAGTCTTGTTTCAAACCATAATCAGCTAACATTTGCTTCATCCAGAGCATTTGAGTGCATGCACTTCCTGCTGCAATATACTCTGATTCAGCAGTTGATAATGAAATTGAGTTTTGTTTCTTACTGTGCCAAGAGACCAAATTGTTCCCTACATAGAAGCATCCACAAGTTGTGCTCTTACTATCATCAGCACACCCAGCCCAGTCAACATCAGAATACCCTGTAATCTCAGCTGTAGTGTCAATAGAGAATAGAATTCCAAATTTTTCAGTTCCATGCACATATTTTATGATTCTTTTAACTGCATGCAGATGAGATTCCTTTGGGCTGGATTGAAATCTAGCGCACACACCTACACTAAATGCAATATCATGTCTACTGGCTGTCAAGTACAGTAGGCTTCCAATCATACTTCTGTACATGGTTTGATCTACATCTGTACCAGTCTCATCCCTAGTCAGCTTGGTAGTGGTACTCATAGGAGTTTTTGCACACTTTGCATTGGTCATGCCAAACTTAGAGACCGATTCCTTTGCATATTTGCACTGAGATACAAAAATACAATCTTTTAATTGTTGGATATGAAGCCCTAGGAAGTAGTTAAGTTCACCCATTAGACTCATCTCAAACTGCTTACTCATCAGATCAGCAAAATCTTTAGAGCATTTCTCAGAGGAAGAACCAAACACAATGTCATCTACATATATTTGAGCAACAACAAACCTGCCTTCATCTCTTTTCAAGAAGAGTGTTCTATCAACACTTCCTCTTGTAAAGTCTGCATCTATAAGAAATTTTGTTAGTCTTTCATACCAAGCTCTAGGAGCTTGTTTTAGGCCATATAAAGCTTTCTTCAAGAGATATACATGATAAGGATAGTCTTTCTCAATAAAGCCTTTAGGTTGTTCAACATATACTTCCTCATTAAGGTATCCATTTAGAAATGCACTTTTAACATCCATTTGGTACAACTTGATTTTCAGATGAGAAGCAATAGCAAGAAGGATACGAATAGATTCTATTCTAGCAACAGGAGCAAAAGTTTCATCAAAGTCTATTCCTTCAACTTGAGAGTATCCTTGAGCTACTAATCTAGCCTTATTTCTAGTAACAATACCAAATTCATCTACTTTATTCTTGAAAATCCATTTAGTTCCTATCACATTTATGCCAGAGGGTCTTGGAACAAGGGTCCAAACACTATTGCGAGTGAACTGATTCAGTTCCTCATGCATGGCATTGACGCATTCAGTATTCTAGAGGGCCTCTTGAACAGTTTTAGGTTCAAAATTAGCAGTATAGCAGAAATGACTTACTTCATTTTGAATTTGCTTTCTAGTTCTAAGAGGGGCATTAACATTACCAATAACTTGTTTTAAGGGATGGTTAAGTGTTACTCTGCTTGAAGGCCTGAGTTCTCCCACATTCATCTGCTGGCTAACCTCTTCGATGGGTTCTTCAAATGCTCCCTCCTCTTGTACTTCATGATGAGCCTCTTGATCCACCTCTTCTTGTTGCTGGTTGGTATTAGTTAGTTGGTCTCCACAACTATCTTCTTCCATTATAGTCTCAACCACTTGCTTATGCAAGCTTCCTGCAAGCACAACATCATCATCATTAGAGACTTCATTTTGTAGATCATCAACAACAACATTACAAGATTCAATAACAGCTAAAATCCTATTATTAAACACTCTATAAGCTCTACTTCTGTCTAAGTATCCTAGGAAGATCCCTTTGTCACTTTTTGACTCAAATTTTCCTAAATCCTCTTTGTCTCTCAGAATAAAACAGACACTTCCGAACACTTTGAAGTATCCTACACTAGGTTTCTTTCCAAACCACAGTTCATAAGATGTCATTTTAGTTCCAGGTCTAAAGTATGTGCGGTTTCCAACATAACATGCTGTGTTTACAGCTTCAGCCCAGAATTTTACAGTAACTCTTCTTCCCTCCATCATAGCTCTTGCCATCTCTTGCAGAGTCCTGTTCTTTCGTTCCACAACTCCATTTTGCTGTGGAGTGTATGGTGCTGAGTATTCATGATGGATGCCTTGTTCATCACAAAACTTAGAAAACTTTTCATTTTCAAACTCCCTTCCATGATCTGACCTGATCCTCTTGATTCCCCCTGCCAACTCCCTTTCCTTATGCAAAAGCAAGCATAATTGCTTAAACACAGCAAAGGTTTCAAATTTATCATGTAGAAATCTAACCCAAGTATATCTTGAATAGTCATCAACAATCACACAAATATATCTACTGCCATTCAAACTAGCAGTTCTAGTAGGACCCATGAGGTCAATGTGCAAGCAATCCAGAGGATAGGATGTTGACATTGAGTTTGTCTTCTTATGAGGAGCTTTGATCTGTTTCCCAAATTGACAAGGACCACAGACCCTTTTAGAGAATAGAGTCAATCTAGGTAGATCCCTTACACACTGAGCATGAGACAAAGTAATTAGGTCTGTATAATTTATATGACCTAACCTATGATGCCAAAGATCAGCTTCATCTAATCTTGCAGAATTACAAACTTCAGTAACAGAAGCGCTAATAACATAACATCTATCAGGTGTACGGAGGCCAAACATTACTAAATTTTCATGCATATCAAGCACAGTGCATTCCTTATTAGAGAAAATAATTTTATGGTCATTATCACACAGTTGACCAATGCTAATTAAATTAGCCTTAAGATTTTCCACATATAGGGCATCTTATACGACTTGAAAAGTGTCGTGTCTTAACAAGTCTACTCAAAATTACAAATTTATAATCAAACCACTAACTAACTACTTTAGGGGTAGATGGCAGTGAGTCCGAGTCGAATTCACAGGGAATGCGTAGGAAAATAATTAAACTACTAAACTCAATCTAAGTATTTCTACTGATAAGTTGATAAAAGATTCAGAATTAGAATTAAATTAACTTTATACTAAGGATTGATAAATACGAGAAAAAGGTACCAGGGAATTCTTAATCAATAATCAGGATTCTACAATGTCTTTCTAAGATCAGGGCATATAATCACGATGAATGGCTTTCTAATAGTTGATAAGTGAATGGCTAGTTCTCCCTATCACTCAACAAGCTCTGGTTAGGATTCTTTGTTGGTAAGAATAATTACATATATGTCAGTGACCGAATGATTAGTTACGTTCACTGCTAATGAACCCTCTTATTAGGATGAATTCATCGCAAGGAATAGTACTGATATGGATTTAGGTGTGAGATCGAGACGGGTTAGCATCTCGATAGCTAAAACTATAAAGGTAGGATATATGAAGGATTAGGGATAGAACGTAGTGGGACTAGCACTACTATAGTGGGACTAGCACTATACAACCCCTAACCACGAAGAAGATTTCATCCGAGATACCATGAGACTAGCATGATCCCCTTATTTGGATGAATCCAATCCAAGCCCTAGCATACACAAGCTCCGGAATCAAGTGCAAATAAGAACAATCCATACATCCAGCAAGAAATCGACACCAAGGTATAAAAGAAATAGAAATCAATCCATACAAGCCAATCAATAATGTATACAAGCCCTAGATCTCAGAAATCCATAATAGAAACCCTAATTACATCATAAGAATCCCATGGTAAAAAGTTTAGCTACTCATCTTTAGGGCTTGATCCATAGATGAAGGTTGATGAAGCTCTTCCGCCATGGATTTCCTCCCAAAGATCTAACCTGTGAGGACCTGCCCCTCTACCCCTGTGGCTCGTTGTAGACCGCAAGGGCAATTTGGTAAATTACGCCTTGTTGGTTTGTTTCACACCCGCGTGTGCACACACCGGCCTTGTTTGTGTTAATGCTTGTTTAGAACGGCTAGGTGGACCCGGGATCGGAAGATCCCAGCTCGGGCGCGCGGAAGCTTGCCTTTGGGCAGCTGACGACCCTTGAGCGATCGATCGCTCCTTGGGACGATCGATCGGACTCGATCCGACTTGGTGTTGGGATCGAGCCAGCGCGCGAGCGATCGATCGCTCCTTGGAGCGACCGATCGGAATCGCGTCGGTGACTTTTCTGCTTCGCGAGGACGGCCACCGCTGGCCGTCGTTCTCCCCTGTCAGAGGGGGAGGACTTTCTCCTCCCCTCCCCCAGCTTTTTCCCCCTCTTTTCCGGCTTTCCCCTCCCCCTTTCCCCTCTTTTCTTCCCCTCCTCTTCCTCCTTCTCCTCTCTTTCTTCTTCCTTCTTTCTTTCTTCCCCCGAGAGCCCTGTTTTCCCCTGTTCCGGCAGCCAACCTTCCTCACCTCCGATCTCCCTCCTCCGGCCATCTTTTTCGGCGTTCTAAGGCTCGTTGGATTCGTGACAACGAGAGGAAGATCCCTGAAGTGGTTTGGAGGCTTGCTGGTGATCAAATCACGGGGAATCAGTCGAGGAAAGCGCAGCTAGGTAAGGTTATACCTACTGTGTTCATTTCGGGTTTTCTTGAAATCTAGCCGTTGGATCTTGTTGATCCTTGCTTTGTTGGATTCCTTATGACTTGTAGAATAACTAATTTAAGTTTCATGTTAATCAGTTGAGATTTGAGTAGGTTTTATGCAAGATTAGTCTCGGATTTCTGGTTTTCTGCTGTTCTTGAGAAACAGCAGGCTTGCGGAGAGTTTTCCGGCCGGCGAGTACATGATCTTGGCTTTTGATAAACATAAGAGTTGTAGATCTATTCGTTAGGTTTCCATTCCATCTTGTTTCGTAATTTTCCGATTTTGCTACGACTTCTTATGAATTGTTTACTGGAGGGCTTCGTTGCAGCAATTAATGGGTAAGTTAGTTTGATTAACGATTTTGATTAGCGTGTTTCCGTAAATCCAACCGTTGGATGATTATGAATTTTGGATATGTTGATCCTGGTATGTACACCTACTGGTGGCTAAGTTGGATCTTGAATGCGACGTCGTTTGAGTACCGGATCGACGGGATCAATTAGCCCCTAAGTAGAGGCTTTGGGTGTTTTTGAATATAATATTATATTGTGTTTTGTTCATCATCGTTTTCGGGGTTGCTTCCCGTTGCAGGAGTCCGCGGGTGACGGTCGTGATACCGTCGTAATGCCGGGACCTACTGCAGATCGGCTGGCAGCGGTTGGTGGTACCGCTGCAGCGATCCAGTAGACTTATATGATGCTTGACATACTGTTGCATGTCTATCTCCTGTTTGTGTATGTCATAGCATGCATTGTTGATTTGTGCATTAGTTGCATTGGTTAGGGCGTGGGTGATCCTTGGGTCGCCGTCCCGAGGCTGGAAGCTCGGACTTAGCCCTAGGACCGGGGTTGGGTTGTTTGGACCCGGTTTGAATTGTGGTGTCCAGTCGATTCGATGATAGGCTTGGAGGACTGGTACACCTGTTGCTTGATGATGATTAGAGGTCGTGTCGGCCTCAAGTCAGGTGTTGAGGATGCCACCGGTGGCGAGTCTTATTCTTTGGGCAGTGTCCGTTCCTGCCAGCAGGGGCATCAGTGTGGGCCCAGTGAAGAACGGGTGACCACAGCTGGAACCTTGCGACACTAGGTGTATCCAGGATGGGCCCAGTCCGTTGGGGTGACCATGGTTGGATATGCATAGAGATCACCGGTGAATGGTAATGGGACCATTGTAGCTCACTCGAGTCTGGCTCGAGGGCGACACTGTTGCGTTTCCCTCTTCCTTCTGTGTGTCGTAGTGTAGATCCCTACTGAGCTTAGTGCTCACACCTACCCGGGGCTGCGTTTTGCAGGTGCAGGCGTCAGTTCTTCTTCTTTGGCCCCTACCGGGCAGTTGGTCGGCGGTGCGGCGGCGCCTGGTGGCTTTTGAGAGGTGGTGATCCTTTACAGCTTTTATCCTATGTTAGTTAGTCTCCTACAGGAGTGATGTTGTATTTTGAATCTTCCCCTCTCCGAGGATTTGTATAGTCAACACTTTGAGTTTTAAATCTGTGGTTCGAGGTTTGCTAATCAGTGTTGTTTTAATTGAGGGTGTTTTGGTGAACTGCTAGGGAGACCAATAGGTTAGAGGGAGCCCTCGCCAGCTTTGTTTTCCACGTTTTGTAGGTTCTGGTTCGCGTCGCCCGACCCGGTTGGGCTTTCGCGGGTCGGGGCGCGACATAACCTAATTTATGTAAAAGAAAGAAGAAAAAGGACCAAGAAGGCTCAGCCAAAAGGCCAAGGAAGAGCCCCCAAATTCGGATTAAATAATCATATATATAGGGGAACTTCCAAAACTAGGGTTTAGTTGAGTTGGACTCTAGTATAACTCGGATTTCCTGAATTGATCCTGGCAGCCTATTCCGGTCGCTACTGGGTCCAATCCGTCCCGAATCTGAAATTGAGTTCAACACAAAAGATGTACATTAGGAAGTCTTCTATCAGATCCCGAAGATTTCATAATATTCGGAGTTATCTAGAATATTTGACAAATATTATCTTCAGCTTCGACGGTGCAGCTTTCCAGCTTATGTCTCTTCATGTATTCTTCAAATCTTCTATCACAACATCAGGAATCTCATAAAGTGTCCAACAGTAATGTTGTAGATCTCCGAGTCTTCTACAATATCCCAAAGTTTCAGAATATTTGGACCTTTGTGCAATATCTGCCGAATATATTACTGACGGTCGACGAAGTAGTTTATTTAGTAATTTTAGCCGAATTTCCTGCATTTCTTCTCAAAGCATGATTAACCCTGAAATCAACTAACAAACTATCAAACACAAACACTCTTTGGCTAACAAAGGTAATTTAAGGGGTTTAATTGTGACTATTTAGTGACTCATTAACATCCGCTAAACTTTTGAAGAAAGGAGTACTAACAACCCCTTTACCCTTAACTCTTGAGTTGTGCCCATCTCCAAAAGTGACTGAACCACCTTCCTTTAGTTCAAGAGACACAAACATAGATTTGTCTCCACACATGTGTTTAGAACAGCCACTGTCCAAGTACCACAACTTAGAGTCCCGAGCTTTAAGAGCTAGGTGAGCTACTTGACATTCAAAATTAGCCTTGCTAAACAAAACCGATTTGGTCTTGAACCCATTACGAGCATGATTAACAGGAGTATAAAGAGAGTTATGAGTTCTTCCTTGATGGCACAGCCTGCCAGCATTTATGTTTATGGAGGCTGGATCTTTGCTTCATATAATCACATCTTTTGACTCTGAATTTGAAGATTCACCAATGTATCTTGGTTCTTTTTTCTTGACATTGATTTCTTTGTCTTGTTTCTGTATCAAAGGACCTGCACTTTCAAACTGATAAAAAACATCAGTACTAAAACAGTTTTCAAGGACTCGATGCTTATCAGTAAGAATCTGACATTGACCCATGGATTGATCTCTAAGATTGAGAGGGTCCATCAAACAAGTTTAGGTTGAATCTCACTCAAGTCACTATATGTCTAGTATGATGAGTGCCTGCTCTGATACCAATTGAAAAAAATAAACCCCCTAGAATAACCTAAACTTGCTTCTATGACAACGGTGATACCACTCAACACATAGGCAAGGTTGTCAAGTGATAAGCTTCTAACATACAAAGTATCAAACACTTGGAAGGCAGATTAGCAAGGTAGTGCTAACACAAAGTAATAAGTAGAGAGTTATAAGAGATCAAACACAATCACTAACACAAAAGGTTTTTAACGTGGAAAAACCCAACTGGGAAAAAACCACGGGTCCTCTATCGGAGACCACCCAAACCAAGCATTAGATCTTCATCTTCACAGTTGTACAGCTAACACCTTTCCAAGACGACTCTTCATCAACCAGGTTGTTAGCGACTGAGCTCGACTCCTCGACTCACTTTCAACTAAGACAAAATACAAAAGCTTGGTCTTCAACTCTACTCAAAGTTGAGATAGATAGAGGACTCCTCCTCTCTTCTTGAAGCTCCTTGGAATCCACCAAGGATGAAGGATTCCACCTTCGATTTGACTTGGACTCCTCCAAGTAACTGAAGAACTCTTTCTTCAGATAACACCCCTTGAAAGCTTCAAGGGTGAAGAACTCTCTCTTAGATAGAATGGCAGCTTTGAGGAAGCTAGGATTTCAGCTCACTTTGATCAAGTTGCTTCTCAGTTTCTTTGGACCGGAGTTCTTCCCTGCACAGCTTCTCTTCAACTCTTTATATCTATGAGAGGCTTTCTTTGACTTGCCAGCTGGTCTTCACCTTAGGGGGTCTAGAACAGCTGCTCCACCAGTAGCTTTATTGACAGGCCTTGAACAACCAGCTGGTGCAGAGCTTCGAAGTTACATTGCAGCTATTAGTTCTCTTCTTTTCAAACACAGCGGGCCTTGGTTCAAGAACCAAGCAAAGTTATAGAGCCTCCTTCTATGTTAAGCTTCTATGCTGTGAAGTCAAGGTCGAAGCAATCAATTCTTTTGTTCTCAATCTTCACAGCTATCTTCTGAGCATTTCCTATTTCAGCTTAACTTGGCTTTTGAGCCTGCAAAAAAAACAGAGCCCTCTTCTATGTAAACTTCCATCTGTAGCATCTGTCCATCTTTGCTATAGATGCTTTCAGCTGCAGACAGATTACTTCTTCTAGCTGAACATTGATCCATGAGCTTAGAAAAAAAATGGTTGCAGTGTTTGATTTCTGCACATGTTTGATCTTTGCTCCCAGTCAACTATGGTGGTTTCTTTAGAACTGCTGGTCCTCTAGCTGCCTCATTCGACTTCAAGCATTTAGCAAATTTATGCAATCTTGACTGCTGAACATCTAGCTACTTATGCACACTTTGGCTGTTGCTATTACAATGAATGCGTCCTAGTTACACACTAATGCACTAATCAAGTTTTGATCACAAATAGTCAATTACATAACTTACAATCAGTTATGTGCTTGCATGGTGAAATAGATTCTTATGTACGTAAATCTATTGAAGTCAAGTTTGACAAGTCGGCTAGTTAATCTCAAGCTTGGTTCAGATTGAAATAAGCTCAAAATCAAACTCGCCTCGTAAGTAACCATCCAGAGCTTGATCATCAATATATCACAAAGCTTAGGATTTAATACTTGACCATATTAAAAATGAGGAACTAGAAGACTATAGAGGATAGTATCACAAATTTCTTTAAACTGTTGACGTATATAGTTATTGGTATAGATGGCATACTCATATATGGTAGTTTATATATATTAGAACCATATATGACAGCTTGTGTCATATATAGTCAAATTGTACTCTTCCTTAATAGCTCCTTTTCTCTCTATATAGAGCTCTGATTTGTTAGACGGTGAGGGTCTTGTATATTGAAATATCAATACAATAGAATCGGCCTTCCCATTGTTTCTACATGGTATCAGACTGAAGCACGATCCTCGATCCCGGTGTCTCTCGTACACCTCTGTGCTTTTCTCCGTAGCTTTCATCTCTCATCAAGATGTCCTCTCAACCTACGCAACCTTCGTCTTCTTCGTCTTCTACGTCCCAGCCGAACGTTGCGTCTCCAGCTCCATCCCACCATGATGTTGTCCGTCTTATCGAGATTATTTTGGATGGGTCCAACTATAGCTTGTGGGCCTCTACCATGACTGTCTTTCTCAAAGGCAAAAAATTATGGCGCTATGTCTCTGGCGGCCTTCCAAAGCCTGAGGCGCTTGCCACCGAATCCAAGGATACCTTTGATGATCGCCTGGAAGATTGGGAGAGTACCCAATGCAAGATTCTTTCTTGGTTCATCAACACCTCGATTCCTTCCATTCACAATCTTCTTCCTAGTCTTGAGAGTGCTAAAGCTACATGGGAATTCTTAGCAGATCGCTACAATTGCACCAACGATGCCTTCCTTCAGTTTCAGATTGAGACCAAACTCTACCAGCTCCGTCAGGAACCAGGTCAGTCTATTGCTGATTTCTACTCAGTAGTATCTAATCTTTGCGATCAGTAGGTTCCTGCAGAACCAAAGTTTCAGTGTTCTATCGATGTCGAGCACTTCGCTAAGTACAGGGATCGTAGGAAGTTCATGCACTTCATATGGCTCTTCAGGATGATTTTGAATCCACTCGAGCCTCTATCCTACACCATACACCACTTCCCACCATGGAGGTTGTCGTTGCCAAACTCATCTCTGAAGAGAACCATCGCTTCACTATGCGCATGTGATAACGCACGAAAAGTGCACAAATCATCCTCTTAACTAGGTATTGTTAGTCACCGAGCAATGTTAGTTTGATATCTCTTAGTCCATTTCAGGTCCAAGAGCCCTTAATGATGCTTATGTCCATTCTGGGGTTAAAACGATCGAGTAAGGAGCTTGTCAGAACAAAGAAAAGAAGCTGACTTGTGTTCAACGCAAATTCTGTACCTGCTCTAGGATGAACCAGCTGGTGTAAAGCTCGTGAAGTCATGGTTCTAGAACATCTTTCGGTTCGCGATTTGGAGTTGCCTGCGGAAAGTTATGCAAGTTTTCGTGCAGACGCGCAGAGAAAGAAGACCCAGAAGAATGAGATCGATCCGAATGTCAATTCGGATCGATCCGAATGCAGAAGCATAGAATTGAAGACTGCGTCCCCGACTCGGATCGATCCGAATGCCCCTTCGAATCGATCCGAAGGGGCGGGCCGGCGAAAATAAGTGGATAAACTCGGGTTTTCTTAGGGTTTTGATGGAGGCTATTTAAGGACTCTTTTGGGCCGAACTTGAGGGCGGCCGGGAGGCGTTGTTTGCAGCTTTCTTCCCCCTTTTTCTTCCTCCTTTCTTCTCAAATAAATTAGGGTTAGGGTTAGATCTTTGGGAAAAGATTCATGGATGGATGGCTTCAACAACCTTCATCAATGGTTCCTCTTCTTAAGATGAGTAACTAAACCCTAGCTTTGGGATTCTATGATATAGTAAAGTTATTTATTAGGGTTTTCTATAGATTATGAGTTGTAAATCATACTTTGATGGTTGAATGGATTGATTGATATTTTCTTTATATCTATTGGTGTGGATTTTTATTATGGATGAATGATTTGTTCCTATATGCCCTAGATCTAGGTCTTGTGCATGTTAGGGCTTGAGATTAGGGATTCTCGTCAAACGTCTATGTTAGGACCATGGATGTGAGGATTTCCTTATCGTGATTAAAGGCCTTGTAATGCTAGGACCATTACACATAATGCGAACTATTATGACCGCTTCTTAATCCGTTATTCATCTTAATTCAAGATTAGGGATTTCGTATGTGCTAGTACCACTACGCTAGTGTCAGAACCACTAGGGTAACTCTAATCCTTGATACATTCTATTAGGCGATCTCAAGGTGCCAGAACCATCTTGATTACTTATCAATATCCATTCTTGATATTATCCCCAACGTCGGACTTTATTGATCGTCGTTGAGCGGTAGGAGTTCTAGCCATTCACCTATCGACTATATGAACTATCTGAGTTGATTTATTCGCTCTTATCTTAGGAATACCTAGTAAATTCTTAATTATTGATTAGATTTCCTTGGCATTATCTTATCTTTTATTAGTTATTCGTTTTCTTATCTTTTTAATTTAGTTCTAGATAAAATCCAAAAGATTATCTTTTTCCCAACTCCTTGGCTAGGAATTATACCTAGTATACGACTTGAACCATTAGTTCCCTGTGGATTCGACTCGGACTCATTACTATCTACCCATAAAGTAGTTAGTTAGTGATTCGGATTATAAATTTCTAATTTTGACGTACTTGTTAAGATAACGACACTTTTTAAGACGTGTCAGCATGCACTCTACAGATCTGGTTATGACGACAGGTTCCAAGACCTCCATGGCTCATCCAGGCCCACAGGCTCTGACATCCTCTCATAAACTCTTTTGCAGATATTGCAAAAGTGATGATCATGTGGTCACAGATTGTGAGCGTTTGAAGAAAAAGAAGGTTCGCGAAGCTCGAGAGTTCCGTACTCCCGCCTCACAAACTGCTGCGGTCACCTTATCCAATTCCTCTGCTCCTGAGTCTGGTATTGCTTCACCCATTACTCCTACTGCAGCCGACATCGAGGCCTATCTTCATCAGGTTCTGTCCTGTTCCTCCACTGCCCTATCCGCCACATCAGGTGAACCTTCACGGTTTATAGATTATGCATGTTGCAACCATATGACACCTGATTCTTCCCTCTTTTCGAAGAAAATTTCTCTTAATCCTAGTCCATGTATTTATACCGCTGATGGTTCCTATATGCTTGTTAGCCACACTGGGACCATTTCCACTTCCAACTTAACAATTGGAAATGCATACTTGGTACCAAAATTATCCTTGAACCTTTTATCTGTTGGCCAACTTTGTGAATTAGGACTTGAGGTGAAATTTTCTAATCAGGGTTGTGATGTGCAGGATTCACAGACGGGTCAGCTACTTGTGACTGGCCGTAAGGTTGGCCACCTGTTCGAGCTCATGTATCTGCAGCTTCCTCATGCTTTATCTGCTTCTTCCACCGCTCTTACGACTTCCTCGAGTTTATGGCACGCCCGCCTTGGCCATACCTCTTTATCTCGGATTCAGCAGCTAGCTTCCCATGGTCATTTAGCCTCTGTTAGTTTTAATAAGTTTGATAGTCTATCTTGTCAATTGGGCAAACAAACTCATTTACCATTTCCTAATAGTGAATCTCTTTCGTCTGCGCCTTTTGATCTTGTTCATTCTGATATTTGGGGAAGGGGGATCTCGTTATTTTGTCATTTTTCTTGATGATTTTACTCGTTATACTTGGATCTATTTAATGCATAAACGATATGAACTCTTTGGCATATACAAAAATTTTCATCAAATGGTACGCACTCAATTCTCACGTACCATCAAGGTTTTTCGCTTAGATAATGCTATGGAATATAATGACAAATCATTCCTTGACATCTTAGGACAAAATGACACTATCTCTCATCGCTCTTGTCCTTACACATCCCAACAGAATGGACGTGCAGAACGAAAACATCGTCACATCCTGGACACAGTAAGAACACTTCTCATCTATGCTTCTCTTCCTGAAAAATTTTGGGGTGAAGCGGCTCTTACTGCTATTTATATCATCAATCGACTCCCTTCCCCTACTATTCACAACAAAACTCCTTTCGAGCTTCTTTATGGTTCCATCCCTGATTATAGCTCTCTTTGAGTTTTTGGTTGTGCTTGCTTTGTTCTTCTTCCTCCTCATGAACGAACAAAGTTAGAGCCTCATTCCCGGCTATGCTGCTTTCTTGGCTATGGTATCGACCAAAAAGGTTACCGATGCTATGATCCTATAGCTAAGCGCCTTCGGCTCTCTCGTCACGTGGAATTTTGGGAGCATAAGCCTTTTACTAGTCTCTCATCTATTCCTGCATCCTATTCTGATCATGCACCTATATTCACTGATCCTTCTTGTGATCTATCTCCTGCGTCTCCTAACCATACTGCAGATACTAGTGGCTCTATAGATGCTCAACCTACGGTTGCCCCCAGTGACCCTGACTTGTCTGTTGGTCATCCTGTGGCATCTCCTGACTCTGAGACATCTCAGGATCCACCAATCCCATCATCCTCACTTGAGCATCGCCGCTCTATTCGGGTAAGAGCACCACCTCCGCACCTTGTTGATTACCATTGCTAGTTTGCCTTAGCCACTCTTCATGAACCTCGTACATATTGTGAGGCTAGCACTAACCCTCTCTGGCAAAAAGCCATGACCGATGAATTAGATGCCCTTGCCAAAACTCATAGCTGGGACCTAGTCGATTTGCCTCCTGATAAGGTTGCAGTTGGTTGTAAATGGGTATACAAAATCAAAACTCGTGCAGATGAATCGATTGAGCGATACAAAGCACGCCTTGTGGCGAAAGGGTTCAATCAGGATTATGGCGTTGATTATGAGGAGACTTTTGCTCATGTTGCTCGACTCACCTCTGTCCGATCCCTTATTGCCATTGTTGCTGCCCGACATTGGTCATTATTTCAAATGGATGTCAAGAATGCCTTCCTCAATGGGGATCTTATTGAGGAGGTCTACATGCAACCCCCTCCTGAGTATGAGCATCCACCACATAAAGTCTGTCGGCTCCGTCGTGCCCTTTATGGTCTCAAGCAAGCTCCACGTGCCTGGTTCTCTAAGTTTAGCTCTGTTATTGCTCAGCAAGGTTTTGAAGCCAGTTCTTATGACTCTGCCTTATTCAAGCGCACAACTGATATTGGCACAATTCTGATCCTTCTCTATGTTGATGACATGATTATCACAGGTGATGATAGTCTAGGCATCAAGACTCTTCAACACTTTCTTAGTCAAAATTTTGAGATGAAGGACTTGGGTTCTCTTGGCTACTTTCTTGGCATTGAGGTTACATCTAGTACATATGGTTATTATCTTTCTCAAGCCAAGTATGCTTCCGACCTTCTTTCTCGAGCAGGATTAACAGACAACAAGACAGCTAGCACACCTTTAGAGTATAATACTCGACTTGACCTCATTGATGGTGTTCCTCTAGATGATGTAGCCTTGTATCGACAGTTGGTTGGCAGTCTCATATACCTCACTGTCACTTGACCCGATATTGCTTATGCGGTTCATGTGGTTAGTCAATTCATGCATCAGCCACGCTCGACCCACTATACTGCTGTTCTTCGCATTCTAAGATATATCAAAAGAACACTATTTCATGGACTTCATTTCTCATCGCAGCCTTCTCTTGAGTTGCGAGCTTACTCGGATGCAGATTGGGCAGGGGATCCTACGGATCGTCGTTCTGTTACAGGGTACTGTTTCCTACTAGGGCCTTCCTTGATCTCTTGGCGTAGTAAGAAACAGTCAGTTGTTGCATGGTCCACTACAGAGGCTGAGTACCACGCACTTGCTGACACTACTTGTCGCGCCCCGACCCGCAGATGCCAAACCGGGCCGGGACACGGGGGGGAAAGACCTATAACTACTAGCTTCAACTGGCAGAAACAGTTGAAACTAACAGACAGCTGGCGGAAACAGCTGACAACAAGAACAAGGCGGAAGCAAACGTAACAACATCTATTAACATCTATTACAAAACAGATATAATAGAGTTAAACAAGAGTTCTAATACAACAAGATTTACAAGGGATCAACAACATTCCCCAAAAAGCTACAACACCCACCGGGGTCTCCGTAAAGGCACAAACAAAACCATCCTGACCCTCAGACATGGTCAGGTGCCGGCGCGCTACCACGAGACGACCGACGGGGAAGCACCGGAGAGGAGCTGGGACCCGCACCTGCAAACAACACAGTCCAGGTAGGAATGAGCAACAGCTCAGCAGGGTCCTACACTACCACTCTCGCTAGGAAGGCAACACCAAACAAACCAACTCTGAAGCCAAGTACTGAGGTTTGCCAAGGATCCCATAAATCCCGTCAATAACCCGAAGGGCTCCTGTCCCAAGTACGCCCCTCCGACAACCACTGCTCAGGGGTGGGCAACTCCGACAATCCCTGACACAGGGTGGACATGGCGCTACTAGTAGGACACCCTTCTCCAAGCGGGATCTCCACACTTGGCGGAACGACCGTGGTTAAGATTACCATCTCTTAGTACTCCAAGCAGCAGAGCCAACACGACCCCCAACTCCCGACCAACAACTAAGTCTAGCCAGGGAGTCCATCGATCCCATCGATGGTTCTCCCCCCCCCCCCAGGGTTCCTGTCCAACACACGTCCCTCCGATAGCCACTACTCGAGGACTGGGCTACCTCCGACGGTCCCTGACACAGGGTGGACCAGACGATACCTGTAGGATACCCTTACCCTTGCTGGACACCAACAAGGGGACACGAGTCGGGGTAACGGCATTCACCACTTAGCCTTTGATCACCGATGTTCACGGGTCAACCCCACCCAGTGTAACCTAACATGTCTAATGCACAGGAAGCAGGGCAGGATATGAATAATGAAAACAGTAACAAACAACACAGCAGGGGCACACCTTCGGCCCATTTAAACTAACCACTCCCGAGGGTCATGACTCCTTCGGTTCACCACAAAGCAGTAAAGGGCATACCGTCAGCCCATTTATCCTACATACCCCGAGAGGCATCACCCTCTCGGTTCAACCACAAAGCAATAAATATTCAAGCATGGTGAGCAACATGATAAGCCCCAAGGGCAGAAACGTCAAAACCACTTACATGCGAAGCCCCGCGGGCAAAACCGCATTTAAACAAGTAAAAGTCTTTCTTGCGTCGAAGGAGATCGATCCCATGTAGCAATGGGATCGATCTTTCTCGAGGCTAGAAGCACCCGTCCTGGTCACCCAAACGGGATCGATCTCCACCCATATGGAGATCGATCTCGTATGTGACCCTTTGACGCGCCGACGTCAACCGCCAAGGGATCGATCTCCCTCCCAGGAAGATCGCTCCCGCTCGGGCGGGGCGTGCCACCCCAAACAAGATCGATCTCATCCCATTAGATCGATCCCGATGGGTTCAGCGGTGGCCGGACGGCGAGGAATGCCGCCGGGATCCGCAACCAAACCTCACCAAACTAGGTGGGCTGGTAGATCTAAGAACCACGAAGCTACTCATGGCTTCAAAACCGGAAAACACCAACTACATCAAGAGATCTCCACAGGAAACAAAACCGGATTTCAAACCTTTAAAAGCAACCGGAGTCTTTAAGTAAGAACCCTACCTCCACATAGCTGCTTCGATCCACGAAGCCTAGCCAAGGATCTTCCTCACGCCGTCACGGTTCCAACGAGCCTTCAAGCTCTAGAAACGGTGGCCGGAGTAGGGAGAATGGAGGAGGAAAGAGGCTGCCGGAACAGGGGAAGGAAAACAGAGCCGGGAGGAAGAAGAGGGAAGAAGAGAAAGAAAGGAAAGAGGAGGGGAAGGGGATAAGGCCGGGGAAAGCCGGCGAAGGCGGGGAAAAGGCGAAGGAGGGGAGCAAAAGTCTCCCCTCCCCTGACAGGGGAAGCGACGGCCATCGCCGTGGCCGTCCTTCGAACTCCACCGCCAACGACTTCCAGGGCAAGTGAGATCGATCTCCATTGCATGCGGGATCGATCCCTAGCAAACGGGATCGATCCCCCTTGACAAAGGGATCGATCTCCTATGCCCAGAAAGGCAAACTTGGGCTGAAAAACAAGCCCAAGCCCAGAACTTCCAATCCCGGGTCCACCTAACCTTTCTAAACAAACACAAGTATCAAACAAGGTCTGTGTGTGCACACCCAGTGTGAAACGACCGCCAATGCGCAATTTCCCAAATTGCCCTTGTGGTCAACCACAAGCCAAAGGAAAAAGAGGGGCAGGTCCTCACACTACTTGTGAATTATTGTGGTTGCGTCGCTTGTTATCTGACATGGGTGTTTCTCAATCATCTAGTTCACCTATTCATTGTGACAATCAAAGTGCTATTCAAATTGCTCATAATGATGTCTTCCATGAGCGCACCAACCACATTGAGATCGATTGTCATATCACTCGTCATCATCTTCGTGACGGTGTTCTTTGCCTTCGTAGTGTGCCCTCAGAAGATCTGCTTGCTGACATCTTCACGAAGTCCCATCCACCGGCTCGACTTCATGGTCTCATTCACAAACTCAAGATGGCTTCTTCCGCTCCATCATGAGTTTGAGGGGGGATGTTGACATATATAGTTATTGGTATAGATGGCATACTCATATATGGTAGTTTATATATATCAGAACCATATATGACAGCTTGTGTCATATATAGTCAAATTGTATTCTTCCTTAATAGCTCTTTTTCTCTCTCTATATAGAGCTCTGATTTGTTAGATGGTGAGGGTCTTGTATATTGAAATATCAATACAATAGAATCGTCCTCCCCATTGTTTCTACAATTACCAAAGGTAATATATATACTAATTAATTAACAACTATAGTCTCTCTCTTCGTTGGAGTTATGATATTCAAAACTGCAAGAATCTGTTTTAAAAAAAACAAATTAGTCAATTCCAATTATAATTCTCCTAACAAATTAATTAGCATGACAGCATTTGCATATAACACCCTGTTATATCTCTTATTGCACGCCATCCAATCTTGATGCTAGAAGAAGTAGAGGGAGCACCTCCGCTCCCGAGACTCCTCCAAGATGGCCCCATCGGGCCCCACCTGCACGTCGCAACTCACGTGCAGCGGATGCCGATGTGTATCCCACGTGGACAACTTGAACCGGATCGCCGACCTCAGCTCCATCCGGAACCACACCTGCCCGTCGCCGGCGTCCTCCTCCACCACCGCCCACCCCTCCTTCGCCACCGTCTTCCCAGTGATCAACGTCGTGCTCTTGGGTGGCTGGTAGAACGGGCCCACCACCCCCTGGGCCACCCCGACCAGCTGGTCCTGGTAGTAGACCGAGACGTCGACGGAGTCGTAGTGGATGCCGATCTCCCGGTTGGGGTTCCGGTCGGAGACGTTGAAGAAGATGGGGGAGCCGGTGACGAGTCCCGGGACGGTGAAAGACGAGACGTGGAAGCGGGGACGGTGGGGCCGGATGGCGAGCCATATGACGAAGACGACGACGCCGGCGATGAGTAGGAGGGTGAGGAAAATGGAGCAGACTTGCTTGGCAGCCCGCCTCGCAAGGGATTCATGGACGCGGTGGGCGGCGTGGGTGGGCCGGCCGGCGTGGGCCGAGGAACGGAATGGGAAGCAGGGCATGGTTGGTGGTTCGCCGGCATGGTGGTGGTGGTGGTGGCGATGGGATTATATGGTTGTTTATAGAGGAAGGTGGCGGGAGAGGGAAGGGATGTCAGAGGGGGGGAGGGGACTTTGGTTTTGGTTTTGGATGATGGAATGGAGAAAGGAAGGAATGTTATTGGAACAGGGTAATGTGGATGCTGTAGTGTTTTAGCAAGGATGCAATGCAATGTTGGAGATTGATTGGGTCTGACTAGATCCAATTGGTGTTTTATATTGATCGATTAGGTTGTACTAGCAGTGTAAAATAGGTCGTGCCGTCTCGTCACATTGTATGGGTTCGGGTGTTAGGACTAGGACGGGACGAGGAGCCGGTTTACTTGGACATGGCTCATAAGATGGCAAGCAATTGGATTTGATCCCAACACCAACCTATTACCACCACCCATTGGGTACTAACCATTGAACTACTCAAGGGCTGTTTTGATGGAGACAATGACCGGCGACCATGTGGTAGAGTTGGAGTTGGAATTGGACCACGATCAACCAAACAAGATGATGCATCATCTCATGCTGCTGCTCTGTTGGTCGCCCTAATTTCATTTGGGACCTATGCGTAATTAAAAGGGAATTATGAGACAACATCATAAAATGAACTTATACTGTTAAAAAAACACTAATCATAAGATTGATTGTCTTAACACCATCTAACACTTCAAAAGAAACATATGCCCCCCCTTTCTACAACCACCTCCAAGAACCTACGTCCTCCCCTCGCTCATCCTCCTCCTCCTCTTCTCTCGTCGCCTCCTCATCGCCACCTAACCGTCGCCGCCACAATCTCCATTCTACAACTGGTAGGCAAAGAACACCGCTGATATCGCGGCGCTCACCTCCTTCCGTCGCTGGTCGTGCGGTCGCTGAAGTGGTCGACGGAGCCCCGGATCACAGCACCACGCCCGCCCTTAAAGTCGTGTACGTGGATGCCGTCAATGATGACGTTCTTCACGTATTGGATGGTGAGGGCGGCGTCGTGTGTACGTTGGCCCCACGTATTGAATACTGCAATTCATTCAGGTATATCAATGAAAAAAAAGAGAATACCAGAGACCTTTCATGAACACCAAATCCTCTTTCATGGGTATTATCTTTTTTCAAAGAGAATACTGTCATCCATTCACATGAACATTAATCAAAAAGGGAAAAGGGAAAACTGCAAACATCGTATGAGCACTAAATCCTATTTGATATGTAAAAAGAGAATATTGCATTCATGTATATCGATGAAAAAGAAAAAAAGAGAATACCGGTGACCTTTCATGAACACGAAATCCTCTTCCATAGGTGTTCTCTTTTTCCAAAAAGAATACTATCATCCATTCATCAACATTAATCAAAAAGGGAAAAGAGAAAACTGCAAATATCGCATGAGCACTAAATCCTATTTGATAGGTATTCTCTTTTTACAAAGAGAATACTGCATTCATGTATATGAATGAAAAAGAGAAAAGAGCATACCGGCGACCTTTCATGAACACGAAATCCTCTTTCATAAGTATTCTCTTTGCCATCCATTCATGAACATTAATCAAAAAAGGAAAAAGAGAAAACTGCAAACAATATGCATAGCACAAAATCCCACATCCTACTATTCCCAGTTTACTCCTTTGCACTAGATCCCGCCTCGGATCACCAAATCACGAATAAATCCACATTAATCACTAAAATGCACTTCCACAAAAGCAATCAAAACACCGATCCAAAAAACCAGAAGACAACGCATCCCACGATCCAGATCCATAACCAAAATCCTCACACCCTATAATCTCTAACGCCCAAAACAAATGCCAAGAAGATCAAGAAAAAGAATAGCCACTCCGACACAAGATCGAAATCCAAACAAAACTCCATCAGCAGTTGAGAAGAGACATATATAGAAAGAGAAACAGAGAAAGGGAGGGGGGAGATGATAGCTGGAGACATGGAGGGAGGTCCAGCTGGAGAAAAGAGAGGAGAAAAGAGAGGATCTCACGCATCTTGCAAAGAGAGGAGGAGAAAGAGAGCTAAAAGGAGAGGAGCGGCGGCGGCGAGAGAGAATGAAACCTAGAAAGAGAGATTGAAGTGAGATTTAATATAATCCCCCATATTTAAAATATACAATATAGAAGTATAGGGGTAAAAGTTTCATAAAAAATATGTAACCTACCATAACTATTGTAAAATGGTGTTTATATATTAAAACTAATGATGGTGGTGTACCAATTAATAAGTTTGCTCATTTTTGTGTAAACACTAATTATCTATAATCAAAACTAGCATTGGGTTGTGCCATTGACACTATCTGGGCTCAGTGAGCAGTTGCACCTTTATTTGCTATCTGCTAGAAGCTAGTTGATCGTTGATTGTTCACAAAACGATGTTGTTAAAACGAAGCAAACTCAATTAAATATTAAATTTATAATTCTTATCCAGTCACTACACTACTAGATAGGAAGTTAATGGCGATAAGCTCACATGAATCAGTAAAAAAAAGTTAATGTTCCCAACGGCATAACCTATCTTCACTTGGCATAAATTGTCTTCAGTCCTACATGTGAGGACATGTCCCTCTACTCCTGGATCGACCATCTAGGTCGGGCTCGTGGCTCGTTGTGGACCGCAAGGGTAATTTGGTAAATTATGCCTTGTCGGTTTGTTTCACACCCGCATTGTGCACACACGAACTTGGATTGATATGTGTGGTTGATTAGATCCTTGTAGGCGTTCTCGATCAAAAGATCGGAGCTCAATCGGGGAAGATCGAATCGGATGTTCGAGATTAGATCTCGTAGTTTACTGAGTCACCCTGACCCAGTCATCGTCATTGTAGCAGGTCGGTTCACAACCCGCTATGAAGACACCCCCCCCCCTCCCCTCCTCCTCTCTTCTCTTTTCCTTCCCCTGCTTCCCGCGTCCCTTCTTCTCCTTCTTTCTTCCCATCGTGAATGAGGCCTTGAGAGAAAGAGAGCTCCGGTAACTTCTCTGGCAAGCTTGGAGGTGCTCCACGACGAGGAGGAAACCATCTTTCTAGTGGTTTAGTGGCTATTTAGCGTAGAGCGGTAGGTTTCTACACTTCGGCCTTATTTAAGTGTTCTAGGTTGGTTAGATGTTTGTTTTGCTTGTTTCTTTATTTTAGATGTTGCTTGTAGACTTGCTAAGATCTGATTTATGTTTGGTTGGACTTTGGTTTGATTTAAGTTGGGTTTAAGCAAGTTTTCCTTCAGATATTTCCGGTTTTCTGTTCTTCCCAGAAACTGCATGTCCGAGCCCGTTTCGCGGCACTTTTCATGCGTGATCTCAATTGGTCTTCAACATGAAAGTTGTAGATCTCTAAGTCTACTTTCCAACCCAATTGATTTCATATTTTTCTAATTTTTCTACGATTGTTGGTGATTTTTATTCCAAGCTGTGTCAGAGCAGAGTTTTCCAGACTCCACGGTCGACCGTCGCGGTCTCCATGGTCGACCGTGAGCCTGAAAATCAGCGGATTGATGTCTCACGTTTGATCCGTTGATCGACCGTCAGTCTTCACTTTTTCAAGGTCGATCCGTTGATCGACCGCCAGCCCTGAACAGTGATTTTTTATGGTTTTTTTATCGGTTTTCTTCCATGGTAGATAGCCAATGATGTTAGGAATCATTCATGCTATTATCAGTAGATCTTTTTGTCGGGGTTGCTTCCTATTGCAGGTTTCCTCTGTGAACTGACTGGCAGTTGGTGGTGTTATCGCTGTAGCAGTTCCTTGACTTAATTACCTGTTCATCACCCCGGGGCGGCTGCATGCCGAGTCCAGACCTTGTTTAATATTATCATATTGTTGCATGCTTACCTCTTACCTTCGCATGATCATAGCATGTATATGAACATGCATAAGGATAGGGCGTGGGTGATGGGTTGATCATCGATCTGAGGCTTTCGGGTAGCTCGGATTTAGCTCTAGAACCGTGACGGGTAGCAAGGTCTAAGTTGGATTGTAGTATCCAGTCAATATCGATGATAGGCTTAGATGACTTGAATATATTTTGATCGATGATTTAGAGGCCGTGTCGGCCTCGAGTCGGGTTCTGAGGTGTAGCCAGTGTCCGGTTATAACGACTCTTGACTAGAGGGTGTGCCTACTCAGCGGTGCCATTTCTTGCCAGTAGTGTCGGTTTCCTGCTTGTGAGTCAGCAGTGTTGGTTTCCTGCTTACGGAGTGTGACCCATCATGTGACCAGTTCTTTTGGAAGATCATGATCGTGGACCTCAGGGACACGTGGTGGAGTTATGGGACCCATGTGTACACCCAGACCTTATTTGGGGGCGACACTGTTGAGTTCCCTCCTTTCTATGTGTCGTAGTGTAGAACCTACTCTGCTTTATGCTCACTCCTACCCGGGCTGTGTTTTGCAGGTGCAGGCGTTAGCTCTTCTTCAGTGGCCCCTACCGGGCAGGTGTTTGGTGGCGCAGTGGCGTCTGGCGGTGCTTGAGGAGCGGTGATCGTCTGTACCCCTTTTTGTTTAGATAGCCTCCTACGGGAGTATGATGTATTAACTGTTGTACCCTTTTTTGAGGATGAAAATCTTATTATATTATATCTCTTGAGGTTGTTAATTATTGTTAATTTCGGATACTTATGAAATGTTTAGGGAAACCAGTAAGTTAGAGGGAACCCTCGCCAAATTATTCCGCATTTAGTTAGGTTCTGGTTCGCGTCGCCCGACCCGGTTGGGCCTTCGCGGGTCGAGGCATGACACTACGATTACCTTAAGTTATACTACTCCTAATGACCTTGGTACAACCTATCTTCGCTTAACATAGCATATCTGAAAGGCAAACCAAAAACTTAATGAAAACCATCTCATAAATCTGTACAAATAATCACAGAAAGCTTGCATTACTGAAAGTACTTCAAGAGAGCTATGCTCCTTCAAATCTCTAATCAATAAAAGCGTATTTACTAGATCATGCTTCGGGAAGTTCACAAGAATCAAACTAAAGAAAGACCAAAACTAAACTAGGGTTTCATGAGATCCCTAAGTATAAGAAGTTAGCCACTCATCTTGTGAATGAAGGTCATCGGATCGGGGAAGAAAGTCGTAGCCGTCCGCACCCTCTCCATCTCCTTTCTCCTTCTCCAAAGATAGTCAAAATGATGATAAACTCAGCCTAAAATAGCCTTATTTATAGCTACAACCCCGGAATAGGGTTAATGAGTTATAACTTGACTTAAACTCTGATTTTCCTAATTTCCGTATTGGTGACGTCAGCGATGCGATCGGACTAAAAACCGGTCGATCGGCCATGTCAGCTTGATTGGGTCGGTTGACTGCCACCCCATTAATTGATTTTTTTAGCTTTTCAAATTTCTGCTTTCATATATTTGACTTTGCTTCAAAACTGATGTCAATGTATACGGAATCTAATAAAGTCTTTAACATGAAAGTTGTAGCTCTTCAACTCTTCTTCAATCTCCTAGAATTTTAGGATTTTTAGAGTGTTTTATGAATTCTGGTGATTTATTTCCAAACAATCGACAACTAATTCCAGATTTCCAAATTATGTAGAATTTGGTCTTTTAATCGAATTCATTGTATTTCTTCTCAAATCTTACTTAAACCTGAAATCAAATAATAAGATATAAAATACAACTACTTTTAGGCTAACAAAGGTAATTTAAGGAGTTTAATTATACATAATTTGTGACTCATCACTAGCTATCAAGTTTGGTTTGCTACATCACTCAATACAGTTATTTCATCAATCTCTTATTTGGTGCGATATGTATCAATTGATATGGATCCGTTTGGCCGTGCATTGTGTTTTTTATGACTATGGTAAGGTGCGATACGTTTGTAAACTCTGATAGGGTGCGATGTGGTGCGATAACAATTGAAAAACTGTTTGGCATGTAACATTAATATTTTTGGTAAAATAATGTGTTCATGAAGTTTGTTATTTAGATATGTGCTTAGTTTCAACTGTAGCTAGTCAAAATAGTATTTTTTTTCATTCAAAAATCAATTAAGATTTTGTTTCTATGCTTTTTACACTGCAACCGAGGTGCGGTCAAATAGAAACACCGATAAACTGCTTCGTCTTTAACGCGGTTTGGGATTGATCTCCACCAGTCCAAACACACACCCAAATACGTTTATTTTAAACACAGTTGTGTCCGGTCAAATAAAAAAAATTCTTTTGAGGGTTACTAATGCACTCCCGTGATGCCGGCCGAGTGATAGAGTACCGGGGTTTTTGATACAGTTTGGTGTTGCATCAGGCTATGCAATGAATGTCCACATGGATGCTACCAATCAAACACTATAAGGATATGTTTAAGAGTTTTCTCTACAGAGTTTCGAGTAGTTTATAAAACTATCCAAAATTTATGATAGGAAGTAGGGGTGAGCATTCGGTTCTCGGTCCAGAACCGAAGAACCGAATTTTTTTCGATCCAAATTTTAGAGAACTGAACCGAACCGAATTACCATTTGAACCGAACCGAACCGAACCGAATTTTTCGGTTCCAAATATTTTGGAACCGAACCGAACCGAATTTCGCTTGGAACTGAACCGAATTTTTTGGGTTAGTGAGTAGTCTAGGTTAACGGGTTAATGGGTAGTCGGGTTATTCGGTTCTGACCCGAACCGAACCGAATTTTTTTTTTCAAGAACCGAACCGAACCGAGGACCGAATTTTTTGTAGATGCTAGAACCGAACCGAACCGAATGGACCGAATAACCGAACCAAATGGACCGAACTAATTCGATTCGATTCGATTTTTCAGGTTCGGTTCGGTTCTGCTCACCCCTAATAGGAAGTAAGGTGTTTGGCGTTTACAAATGCACTTTGGGAATTTCGAGTAATTTATGATAGAGTGCTGCGGTTTAATTATGATACAGTTTGGTGTTGCATCAGGCTATGCAATGAGTGTCCACATGCATGCCCCAATCAAACAATTAAAAAGTTCATACAACTTTTCAGGAGAGAATGATTGAAACAACTTGCCGGCAAAGAATACATTGTATACCTCTCACCGTATATTCCATGGCGACCGACCTTGGCTCTTTCACTAGCATATATACTGCATGTACGTGGTACACTTCTCCACTACAGCTTTTGGTAAAGTCAGAACCCAGTCTTAAATAAGCTAAGATTTTTGTTAGGACTTTGATACCTAACCACAAACACCACTCTTCTACGTAGAAAAGTGTACGTTACTTACCTACACGTCTTAATGATCCTGAAATCACAGGGTGACGATATAAAAAAATAAAAGGTCTTTGCTCAAAGTACAGTTACAGACTTACAGGGAGCAACAACAAGAAGCCTTGATTAAAGCAAAGTAATTTGTAATTCAAAAACAGAGTAAACTAAAGCAATCAATCTTAGCTATTGACAAGAGCACAGTTCTTCCTGATCTCACCAGCAGATCCAGTCTTCACCCCAACCCTTTGCATCTTCTCCATAGCCAGACCAAACTCCTTGAAGAACGTCTCCAGAGGGCCATCAACAAGCTCTGTCAGCTCGGACTTGGCCTGACCATTTGTTATAAGAGCTGCATCAGACTGGAAGAGACCTCTCCTCTTCAGCACTCCCCTGTAGTAGCTGAGATCAAAGGTCAAGAAGCTCCCGGGATCCATCTCCACTATGGTGGTGCTGTCATTAGAAAACTTGCACTTGTTCTTCTTCAGATTCGCAGCATATTCCGGGTCCAGAGAAGGATCCTCGTCGCCTTTTCCGGTGAAATTATATAGCCGGTTGCTGAAGGATGAGCAATGAGCAACACCAATCGTGTGGGCACCTAACATATATATCACATGAAAGCTAATTATTAGCATCTATATATCAAAGCCAAAGTTAATGGGAAGGTTAATTGGGCTACCTGATAAAAGAACAAGATCTGTTAAATTGAGTCCTTTATTGGCAAAAGAAGTCTGGAGTCGGCTGAAATTAAAGGCGGGAGAAGGGATGTTTGCTAGTGCTTCAGAGGCAATTGAGACCAGCCCATCTCTACGCCCTGTGGGAACGTTCCAAAATGGTCCTCCCTGTCAACATTAATTGCATTGTAAAATTTCTTAGCAAATTAAGATACATGTATCATATATGTATGATAATATATAATAAATAGATTTGGTGTTGAGTAATATATGCTCACTAGAACTCCAACTGCATCTCTAGCAACCAAGTTTATAATATCAGCACATGAGACCACACCAGGGCACTCATCTTCCACCAGGCTTTTGATGCGGTCGATGAAATCGAAGCCTCGGAGGCTGAGGTTCGGGATGGCTGATTTCTCAGTTTGGTTGGTGCTGGTGGAGTTGATGAGAACAGAGGCGTCACAACCCTGCACAGAAGAAATACACATATATATATCTGAATCACATCTGAAACAACAACAACAAGAAGAGAAGAAACCCAGCTACTAATTAAAAAAATGCCATGCATTCATATATACAAGTCATGTACCCTAACAAAGCAGTCATGGAAGTTCATTCGGAGGAGAGGTGCGGCCAGAGATGGTGCATTGGGGATGTGCTCCTTGACGTAGGACTGGATGATGCTCTCTGCCTTTGGACAGCTCTGCCCATAGAAGCCCAGCTTCAAGTCATGATCAGCTTGAAGACAGCTCCATGAACTCATGAAGGCTATAATTACCACAACACTCTTAATGCTCATCTTCCTCATGGTTTCAGAAGAGAGCATGAAACTGATCTGTACCGTATGTGTGCCCTTTTATCATATCAAAAGGCAATTAAAGTACTATATAATTCCCCACCTTTGCTGTTATTTGGCTACAAGTGTTTGAATAAAACTTTTCTAGGTGAGAGGAAACAGCTAGACTTGCATGTACAAGCTATAGACCAAGTGGACAAGTTATGATGGTTTGCATGTATGTCTACAGTAAATTTCAAATCTTGGCTGGTTTGGGTGGATCTGCGGAAGTTACAGATGAGGGCTGCTTCTCCCCCCCCCCACTACCACAGTACCACACCGCCCTTCTTTTACCCTTATGCCCCCGCCCCCCTTGTTTTCCCCTCCTCTCCCGGTTTCTTTTTCTTTTTCCTCAATTTTGTGTTTAAATTTTTTTATTTTGTTTTTCTTCTCAGTAGTTTAGTTTTTGTTTAATCAGTTTTCCTTATTCGTTTTTTTATCAATTTTATTTTCTTTTTTATCAGTTTTATTTTTCTTCCTAGATAAACAGTTTTTTTATTATATGTTTGTAATCTTTTGTTTATTTTTTAGTTGTAGATTTTAGGAGTCATTATTTGTAAAAATTTAAATAAGTATAAAAATATGAATCAAAATAAAAAGTATATATATATATATATGAAAATAACAAAAATACTAACGGTTAAAAAATTCATTGTGTTTTTGTGAAAAGTCTCCTAAACCAATATTGATTTAGTCATGTTCATGTAAAAGTACATATAACAATACACAAAACACAAAAAAAGATACATAAAAATATATAGAAATACAAATTCTAATCAATCTTGTCTTCAAATTAAGCTTTCGGTGCGCTTGGTGTTGTACCTATTACTTCGTACCACAAATGAACACGAGTGACCCATCCTTTAGTTTCGTAAGATGAATGTTACCACCACCACATTAGAATGTGTGCTACATGGAAATGAGGATGTAAGAAAACTTGCACAAAGTGATTGCCAACATGAGCAATAGAGGAGTCATTAAAAGCAAGTGAAAATTTGAAATTTTTATTATTTAAAATTTGAAAATTTGAAAATTTTAAATTTTGAAGTTTATAAGATATGAAATTTTTACGATTTAATGTTTTAATAAATTGAAATATGAAGAGGTGTTTTGAAAAGAGTATTTTGGATTTGTTTTCTTCAAAATGGATCAAATATCCGAAACTTCTTGTAGCCGATATAATTGTCAGATTGAAACCAAACAAAGGACACCCGGGTCTCTTTTCCCGAGAAATAATAAACAAAACTGATTAAAAAATTAAACTAAGCTCATAATAAAAAACAAAACTAAATAAAAATTAAACAAAATTGAAAAAAAAGAAAGTCGCAAACAAAGGGAGGAATTTAAACAAAACTGAAAAAAAAATGAAAAAAAACGTAAACAGAACACAGAGGAAGCTAGGGGGTACAATAGCAAATGTAAGGGGGACAGTGGGAGCGGGCGGTGTCAGGGGGTGGGAGAAACAATTTGCGTTACAGATATATGAGTGATAACCATCACATCATCATCGGTAAAAATAACTCATGACACAGTCACGTGGCAGCGTGGTCCACATCTCCGAGACATATCACATATGAGAGAGCCGTGTTCCTTTAACTAAAGAAGCAGCAGCAGCTAGCACTTTTTGTGGGGTTCAAGATAATAGTGCTTTGGGGACCGAGATGGCCTCTGGGACTATTAGATTGTTCTCATCTTTAACCTCCAATAATATATGGACCTTCTCGACTAGACTGTATATTTATTAGGGGATTTCTCGTTTATGCCCCGTTTGGTATGGGGTTAAGATAATCCGGGTTAAGGGGTTAAGGAATTTGGGATTAGAAAAGTGGGGTTAAGAAGTGGGGATAAATTTATTTCCATTTTGGTATTTGGGGATAAGGGGGGTTAAGTAGTGGGGATAAGGGGGGTTAAGGGTAGAATTTGTAGCTAATACCAAAAATGCCCTTATATATAATGGCACCCCGAGAAGTGGCAAATAATATTAATCAAATTATACTGTAATAAAATATTAATATAAGTGGGTCCATGTGCCACGTGTCACCTCGTGATTGGTCCATGTCATCCAAAATAGTATTATTTTAATATTAATAATATCATACTGTAATAAAATATTATTATAAGTGGGTCCCACATGCCACGTGTCACGTCGTGATTGATTCACGTCATCCAAAATGGCATTATTTTAATAATAATAATATCATACTGTAGTAAAATATTAACATAAGTGGGTCCCACGTGCCACGTGCCACGTGTCACATCGTGATTGGTCCATGTCATCCAAGATAGTATTATTTTAATATTACTAATATCATACTGTAATAAAAATATTAATATAAGTGGGTCCCACGTGCCACATGTCACGTCGTGATTGATCCACGTCATCTAAAAATAGTATTATTTTAATAATAATAATATCATACTGTAATAAAATATTAATATAAATGGGTCCCACATGCCACGTGTCACATCGTGATTGGGCCACGTAATCCAAAATAATATTATTTTAATATTACTAATATCGTACTGTAATAAAATATTAATATAAATGTGTCCCACATGCCACGTATCACCTCGTGATTGGTCCACATTAATTTAATAATTTAACCATATCTCCACTTCAAGCACCAACCAAACACCAAAACTTAGAAAATCCCAGAAAGTCACTCCCCAGAAAATCACTCCAGTGAAGTCACTCCCCAAAAAATCACTCCACTTCAGCTCACTTCTCAGCAACCAAACAGGCCCATATTAGAACAATATCATTTGAGGGTAGTATAGTCATTTAGGTCATGGTGCTTAACCCAGGATAAATTTATCCCCGGTTAACCCCATTACCTAACCCCATTCTTGTTTGGGGATAAATGGGGGGTTAAGGGGGGATAACCCCCCTTAACCCCACACCAAACAGAGGCTTAGTTTTTTATGACATCCCAATCTATCATTTGGTCAAAATGATAAGTTTTTTAGTATCATTTTAGAAAAAAAAGACCATACTATCCTTATATGTATTTTTATATAGTGATTCCCAACCAACCTTAGTTGGTGTTGGACCTTAGCCCACCAAACGTGGCAGCTCTAAGATGCTGCCATGTGTCTATTAATTTAAACCTCCACCAGATCACTCCATACCAGGTTCTACCCATTAACCCGGTATCATTTAATATCCCTGCCCCCCTCTCCCTTGCGATGTAGGGTTGGAATGATCCAGCCAAACCTCCCGTGTCGCGCCCCGACCCGCGAAAGCCCAACTGGGCCGGGCGACGCGAACCGGAACCTAACGAAACACGGAAAATTTGACGAGGGTTCCCTCTAACCTATTGGTCTCCCTAGCAATTCACCAAAACACCCTCAATTTAAACAACAATAATTTAAACAATCTCGAACCCAAGATTTACAAATCCAAAAGGAGTTTAATATACATATCCTCGGAGAGGGAAAGATCCAAATACAACATTTACTCCCGTATGAGACTATCTAACAAATGTTAAAGCAGTAAAAGATCGCCACCTCTCAAACTCCGCCTGGCACCGCCGCACCACAGACCAACTACCCGGTAGGGGCCACCGAAGAGGAGCTAACGCATGCACCTGCAAATCGCAGCCCGGATAGGATTGAGCAACTAAGCTCAGCAGGGAAACTACACTACGACACACAGAAGGAAGAGGGAAACGCAACAGTGCCGCCCTCAAGTAAGACCTGGGTGTATACAGAGGTCCCATAACCCCACCGCGTGTCCCTGAGGCCAACGATCATGGTCTTCCAGAAGCACTGGTCACATGATGGGTCGCGCTCAGTAAGCAGGAAACAACACTGCTGGCTCACAAGCAGGGATCCGGCACTGCAGGCGGGAAATGGCACCGCTGAGTAGGCAACCCCTCTACTCAAGAGTCAATACAGTCCCACTGGCTACACCTCAGCAGTCGACTTGAGGGCGACACGACCTCTACAATCATCAAGCAACAGGTGTATCAGTCATCTAGACCTATCATCGAATTTGACTGTACACCACAATTCAAACCGGGTCCAAACTACCCAGCCCCGGTCCTAGGGTTAAATCCGAGCTTCCAGCCTCGGGACGGCGACCCACAGATCGCCCACGCCCTAACCATGCAACTAATGCACAACAGAGATGCATGCGATGAACATACGCATAGAGAACAGTTAAAGCTTGCAGCAGTATGTGATGAAAGCATTACACGGTCTGGGCACGGCACACTGCCGGCCCGGGGGTGGTGAACAGATATTTAAGGTCTGGAACTGCTGCAGTGGTACATCACCAACTACCAGTCAGTTCACCAACAACCTGCATCGGGAAGTAGCCCCGCAAACAACAGAGACAAACCACGCAGGTAAAAGCCCTCGGCGCACGCCAGCATGTAAGGCTATGGAAAGCAGTAGGGCTACTCGCCCACTTATCCTAAACATCCTAGGAGCCATCACTCTCCTGATTCACCGCTGCCCCTAATATAGGGCTAGCATGCTTAAGAGTATGTACAATGTATAAAGCTGTAGGAAATATGTACATACAAAGCCCCGCGGGCAAAACCAATGAAAATTCCTCTCTGCCACCAAAGGATCGATCTTCCAAGTAACAGAGAGCCTTCCCTTCCCGTCGAGCCAAAGACCCAGGAAGATTGATCATCCTCGCGACAGAGGGCACCCTCTTGCCGCGCCAAGGAAGATCGATCCTTCCTCACAGGAAGATCGATTCTCCTCACGACAAGGGGGATCCCATGCTACCCAATGCACACGATCGATCATCTCCAACCAGATGATCGATACTTCATCGGGTTCAGCATGAACAACAAAGAAGGATCGATCTTTCTCCCAGAAAGATCGATCTTGTTGGGTTCTCCGGCGAACTTCCGGCGAGAAATACCGTCGAAAAACTCTACCATATCCCACAAAACCTTGGGATCTGGTAGTATGAAGGACCACGAGTCCAAAACTGATGGAAATACTACAAACTAACAAGCATGCATCAAGATCTAAACAAAAGAAGATCACAATCAACTCAAAACTCACAAAACTGGAAAACAAACGTAGGTAGGATCCCTACCTAGGCAATAGCTACTTCAATCCCAGCTGCTAGGCCATGGATCATCCCAAATCTCCTCAAAATCCGGCAGCTCTGAGCTCAAGAACGCGGATTTCAAAAGGGATTCAAGGAAGAGGGTTACGTCCGTTTTATAGACAAACGAACTGACCTATGAACGATCGATCTTTTCCTAAGGAAAGATCGATCCTTCATGACGATCGCGTCTTTACTTTCTGGCATTAAAAGATCGATTTTCTAGTAAGGAAAGATCGGTCCTTTAAGTGCAGAAAGTTAGACTTGGGCTAAAACTTAAGCACAAACCCGGATCTTTCGATCCCGGGTCCACCTAACCTTTCTAATCAAACACTAACACAAATATAGTCAGTGTGTGCAGACGCGGGTGTGGAACAAATCGATAAGGCGTAATTTACCAAATTACCCTTGCGGTCTATAACGAGCCACAGGGGTAGAGGGGTAGGTCCTCACACCCCGCCCTCCTCCGGCCTCCACCACCACCCTCCTCCAGCACACATCACCCAGCGTAGTCTCTCGAGGGGAAGCAAGCACTGTTTTAAATAGCCACCTCCCTCTCGCAGTGAAGTCCCAAAGCCCCAAAGGCGACGGAGGAGCAGAGGTTTTCTCTCATCTCCCCTTCTCTCAATTGAACTTTCCTGCTTTTCTCTTAAAATTTCTTTCTTATTCACTATTCTTTTTTTCCCTTGTAATAAGCTTTTATTCCGTGGAATTTTTTTGGGGCTTCACAGTCTATTCACCCATTGATTTAGCTAGGTTTCTAAAATACAGATAGAAAAAAAGTAGACAAATCGATACGCTTTTATCCGTATTCCGTTTAATTTTTTGGGGCTTCACAGTCTGATCACCCATTGTTTTTTACACTTTTAGAAATTGATCTGAGTCTAAATGACAAGATACAAATTGTAGTATTCTAGATGCATATATTGCATAATAAATTATGACTTGTTTAAGTATGATATCTTATGTTGCATGCTCTTCAAGCAAATATTTTTTTGTCTTGTTTTCTTCTTACTCTGTGTGCATTGTACTTTTATTTGCACCTCAGTTTTGGTATGGTAATTATCATCTGGTCTGTAAATTTGTTGCATGCTCACATCTATAAATTTTTTGATCCAAAATACATGTTCTACAATGCTCTGGTGATGACTCCACATGGGTTGGGCATGGGTGGTTTACATTTCTCATGAAATAGCTCCAAAACAACATCGTTATCCAAGTTGCAATTGAAGCTTTTCATAGAGAGGGCTTGAAGCTTTCCCTTTTTTGTTATTTAAGATCTAAGATTGATACTTAATTGCTGAAGATGACAAAATTTGTTCTTCCCCTACTATTTTCTTCTCTTCACCTTACTTGTAAGTTGTAACAATGTTGGATCAGAATTCTCCGTCATCCGTGCATTTTGAATTGATGGTCACATTCCCTTCTGAAGAGACTAGAATTGGATCCAGTAAGATGAATGATGACTTTAGTGTTGGATATACATATATTTTTCACAGAAGAAATTTTTAATCTTTTCCTATCAAGCATTCTGGTAACATGACATGCTTATAATCTCATAGCCATTGATCTTTCTTTAGTGTCAATTTTCCATCATATAAGCCATGGTTTAGAAGAACACAACAAAGAGAAGGGAATCTAAAGTAGGAGACCCTTCCTGAGTGCCCATCCTAATTGCCATTTACTTTAGCATGTATACTGTTTAGATTGCTGCTCATCCTAATTGCCATTTACTTTAGCATGTATACTGTTTAGATTGCACGTTTGTGTATTTAAGAATCAGAAAATTCCATGTTGCTCTGCTCTCAGTCAATGCCTTTTATCACAACATTTCTTAATAAGTGACACCACTCAGTGTACTCAATCATACACATGAACAGGGGGGTACAATCCAATTACAATCTCCATTCATACACATGAACATAGGAGTATAATCCAATGTCAATCTCCAATTACAATTTAATTACAATCTCCATTCATACACATGAACAGGGGAGTACAATCCAATTACAATCTTCATTCATACACATGAACAGAGGAGTATAATCCAATTACAATCTCCAATTAGAATTTAATTACAATCTCCATTCATACACATGAACATGGGAGTACAATCCAATTACAATCTCCAATTATAATCCAATTACAATCTCCAATTACAATCTTCATTCATACACATGAACATGGGAGAACAATCCAATTACAATCTCCATTCATACATATGAACATGGGAGTATAATCCAATTACAATCTCCAATTACAATTTAATTACAATCTCCATTCATACACATGAATAGAGAAGTATAAGCCAATTACAATCTCCAATTACAATCTCCATTCATACACATGAACAGGGGAGTACAATCCAATTGCATCAAGCTGAACACTAAATAAACTACGAAGATCATACAACAATCCAATTACAATCTCCTCCTGCTGGAACAGAGCCTTCAACAATCCAATTAATGGAACAATCATCTATGTAGCCAAATCCTAAAGTAAAAAAAAAAACTTACATCAATCCAATTACAACACACAGGGCCTTCATCAAGAACGACACTTGAAAGTATTTTCTCCTACATGGACCAGAATGATCAATCTCGTCTTCAAGAGATTGCTGGAAGGGGGGGACGGAGGAGACTTTCTCTGCTCATCCTCTTCACTCTTTCATAGCGAGAAGGGGATGGCACCGCCGGCCTCGCTCCTCCTCAGACGCACTGTCGTTGGCTGGATTTGAGGAGGAGGAAGCTGGGGGTGGGGTCTTCACCGCGATAGGGGGGTGGTATGGCCGGCCTCGCTCCTCCTCACATGCACCGTCGTTGCTGGATTCGAGGATATCTGAGTGGATAGTGGTGATGCCCTAGATTGGGATGAAATGGGGTATCTGAGTGGATATCGTACTGGAGGAGGGCGGTGGTGGAGGGCGGAGGAGGGTGTGGCGGGGATGGAGGGCGGAAGGCGGTGGTGGTGACCGCAGGAGGCGGGAGGGCGGTGGTGGCGACCGCAGGAGGCGGGAGGGCGGTGGTGGCGACCGCAGGAGGCCGGAGCGTGGAGTCCGGAGGAGGGCGGGTCGGGGATGGGTGGCGGAAGAGGGCGGTGAAGGCGGGGGCGTGGAGGCTGGAGGAGCCCTAGATCGCGATGGATGGCCTGTGGTGGAGACCAGAGGAGGGCGTGGCGGGGATGGAGGGCGGTGGTGGAGGCTAGGGCGGAGGAGGGCGGAGGAGCCCTATCATGATGGGGGGTGGGGAGTGTCACCGGAAAAATAAGGAAACAAAATTTTCTCGCTTACTTGTTCGATGATGGCGCCAAAAGACCCCCTCGTTGAGCCCTGCACACTGCCGCCACGCACCCTGTGAGGACCTGCCCCTCCATCCCTGTGGCTTGTTGTTTACCCCAAGGACAATTTGGGAAGTTGCGCCTTGGCGGTCGTTTCACACTGGCTGTGCACACACAGACCTTGGTTGATGCTTGTTTTTGCTTAGAAAGGTTAGGTGGACCCTGGTTCGGTAGTCCTGTGCTTGGGCTTGTGTCTCAGCCCAAGGTTGCCGTTTTGGGCAAGGGAGATCGATCTCCATGGCAATGAAGATCGATCTCTCTGTGCCTTGTGGTCGCCGTTCTGGGCAGGGGAGATCGATCTCCATGGCCATGAAGATCGATCTCTCTGTGCCTGGAAGTCCTTGTCGGTGGCTTCCGAAGGACGGCCACGGCGATGGCCGTCGCTTCCCCTGTCAGGGGAGGGAAGACTTTCCCTCCCCTCCCCCAGCTTTTCCCCGCCTTCATCGGCTTTCCCCCGGCCTTGCCCCTTCCCCTCCTCCTTCCTTTCTTCCCCTTCTTCTCTTCTTCTTCCTCGCGGCTCTGCTTTCCCCTGTTCCGGCTGAGAGCTTTCGCTCGCCGTTCTTCCTCCTCCGGCCACCTCTCCGGGAGCTTGAAGGCTCGTTGGGTTCGTGGCAAGGCGAGGAAGACCTGGGGTAGGACTTGTGGATCGAAGCTGCGTTGAAGAGGTAGGGTTCTTCTTCTAAGACTCCGGTTGCGTTTGAGTTTTGAGATCCGGATTTGTTTTCCTTAGATCTCCATGTATAGATGTTGGTTTTTGGTTTGGAAGTCGTGAGTAGATTCGTGGTACTGAGATCTACCAGCTCACCTAGTTTGGTGAGGTATGGTGGCGGTTTCCGGCGGTGTTCCTCGCCGTCCGGCCGCCGGCGCGACCCGAGCATGATCGATCTCATGGGATGAGATCGATCTTGGTCGGGGTGGCCCAGCCCGCCCGAACGAGAGCGATCTCCCTGGGAGGGAGATCGATCTCTTGGTGGCTGGTGCCTATGCGGTTTGCGTCCACGTCATCTACAAGATCGATCTTCATATGGGTGGAGATCGATCTCGTGGGGGTGACCGGGACTGGTGCTCCTCGCCTCGAGGAAGATCGATCTCGCTGCTTTTGGAGATCGATCTCCTTCAGTGCAGGGAGGGTTTTTACTCATTTAAATGCTGTTTTGCCTGCGGGGCTTCGCATGCGAGTGGTTTTTACGGTTTTGCCCTCGGGGCTTGTCCTGTTATGGATCATGCATGAATGCTTACCGCTTTGTGGTTGAACCGAGAGAGTGATGTCTCTCGGGGTGTGTAGAATAAATGGGCTGACGGTATGCCCTTACCGCTTTGTGGTGAACCGAGGGAGTCATGACCCTCGGGAGCGTTTAGTATAAATGGGACGAAGGTGTGCCCTTTCTGTGTTGGTTGTTTACAGCTTTATCTTTTTTATCCTGCCCTGTTTTCCTGTGCATTAGTCATGCTAGGGTAGGTTGGGTCTGTTTTGACTCTGCTGCTTGGAGTACCGAGTGATGGTAGTCTTAACTTCGATTGTTCCGCCAAGTGCGGAGATCCCGCTTGGAGAAGGGTGTCCTACTGGTTGCGTCGTGTCCACCCTGTGTCAGGGAATGTCGGAGTTGCCCACCCCTGAGCAGTGGCATTATCGGAGATACGCACCGAGGACAGGAACCCTTCGGGTTATTGATGGGATTGTGGGATCCTTGGCAAGCCTCGGTACTTGGCATCAGAGTGTGTCCGGTTGCTTTGCCCTTGTGCGTGGGAGTTGTAGAGTAGGACCCTGCTGAGCTGTTGCTCATGCCTACCTAGACTGTGTTTGTTGCAGGTGCAGGTGGCCGCTCTGTCCCAGTGTTACCCCCTCGGTCGTCTCGTGGCAGCGCTCCGGATCCTGACCATGTCTGAGGGTCAGGATGGGTTCGTCTGTGCGTTCGCGGAGACCCCGGTGGGTGGTGTGGCTTCTTTTTGGGGATTGTGATCCCTTGTAGCTTGTTGTTCTGAACCATGTTAACTCTTTTATTACTGTTTTGTAATAAATGTTAATAGTTGTTGTTTAGTTTCTTGCTTCCGCTTGTGCCTGTTGGCAGCTGTTTTCGCCAGCTGTCCTTTAGTCTCAACTGTTTCCGCCAGTTGAGCCTAGTGGTTGTAGGCTTTTCCCCCTCGCGTCCCCGGCCCGGGTGCGCTTTGCGGGTCGGGGCGCGACACACCCACACGCCGCTTGTGCTCCGCTCGCACGCCGTCTGTGCACCGCCTGCGCACTTCGCCTGACATCACGATCGTCTCTTGACCATCCTTCTTTTTCGCCTTGTACACACACAAGACTCACACGAATTTGGGTAAGGGATGAGATCCCAACTCCTTTATTGACTAATGATTACAAGAGTACTCTTCTCTCGCCCCCAACCCTTTGGAGTACAATCACTCTCAATACAAGAAGCTCTCACCCCCAAAACCCTAGAATCTCGCCTCACAATCCGTTGTAGACGACGACTCCAAAACCCAACACTTGGGTTGCTAACCCGTGAGCTGGCCTATAACCTAGATGTCCCTAACGTCTAGCCAAAGCCTCTCTCGTATACCTTGATCATCCCTTGATCATCATGCCTCACCTTGGCTGCCCTACTCCTTATATAGAGGAATAGTTCTTGGCTTGCTCCAACAAGCCACTCCCCTAGTCCAACTCCAAGTTCTAGGCTTCATGCATATCCAATCATGCAATCAGCCACTTACAAAACTTCCTAGCCTATTTGGACTCTTACATGAGTTAAGACTTGCCAAAGATGGTTGTTTACAAAAACCATCGCGTATTGGCTCAAAATAGGACTCCCTCCTATTCGTCCGCGCCAATAGCGAGTTTCCCTGAGCCAACTCTGGTATTCTCTATGTCATCACCTATTCCAAGTCAAACGCACGCGAGACATTTGAATTTGCTCGGCTGGATTGGCCTCCAAGGCACAACCACTCGGTTTGACGCGCCGTCTCCTAGTGCAACTCGGAGTCGCATGTCATCTTCCGATTCTTCCGTGCCAAAACGGTTTCTGACCGCGTCATATTTCTTGGAGCTTCCATTCCAAGTAGAATTAGGTGATTAACACGCGTAGTTTGCTCCAACTGGCCAACCGCGTCGCGCCTAGCATTTCGAGTCGTAGTTTGACTCGGACTTAGCCTCCTGGCTGCGTCGCACGCGCGTTCTGCGTGCCATCACGCATGGCGCGCGCGCATGCCCCGCACGCTTTACTGGGTTGCCTTGGCACGCGTTACGCTCGCTTGCCTCATCGTATGGCGTGTCGTACTTCGTCTTGGCCCGAACCGCCGTGCCATCTTCGAAATCCGCCGCGTCCCGCCATGCCGCATCGCGTTGTGCCGCCTCCTGCCGCACCATGCAATGAACCAAACTCCTTTGGCGCATGCATGTTGCTTGTGCGCCTCCCTAATCGCCTCACCGCGCGTCTCGCTAGATTGGATCTGATGAACTCCTATACACACAGGAGATCACCGGTAGTGCAATACTCCTCTTTTGATGGCAGAGGATACCCCAATGCTCCACTTGTAGGCTGGAACAAACCTACTCTGTTTTCTTATTAAAAGTTCTCCTTTTCTGCCGTATAGGACTACTCAACTTATATAGCAAAACCCTAGACCACTTCAAGGTAATCTCTTAATCTGCTACTTGCCTCTACCTACTAATCCAACTTTCTAGACTCAAACCAACTACAGAGCAATTACTAATCAAACTACAGAGCAATTACTAATCAATCAACTAATCTTCTTCCGCAACAAGGAAATATGGAATACTGGATGTATTCGTGCCCCATCAAATCCTTCATGGCTCGCAAAGTTCTGCTTTGGCTCGGTCCGTCGTGCCATTTTTAATTTTCACCACGCCATTTTCAAAATCCCTCGTGCCATGGTCGTGTCATGGCCGACGAGATTTCATTGATGTTTCTTTATAGGTCTTATAAGAAATCATTAGGTTACATTTATTACAGTCATGATAGAGTGGATCGCATTATTAAAAAATCAAACTAAAAGATCCCGTGCAGTTTACATTCAATCTGGTAGGATAAGTTTGACTGCATTATCATCACGTATAGTATATGTAAGGGGCCCAATCACATTTATGTCGTTGTGTTATTTGGCAACTATTGCACTGGTTTTGGTCCCTTTGGACACAAGCATACCATGTGACACGCATAGTAGGGCGTCGTGTAGTGTGTTTGAGAGGCTATGCTTCAATCCAAGAATCCTGACTTTAAACACAAAGGTCAGTACGGCAAAAGATAGCCTTGGCACGCATGAGGTGCGGTTTTTTTTTTTTATGAATTCGAGGGTTAAAATGAATTTATTTAAGCAGTTTCCGTGTCAACTTGATTCGCCCATTTTTGGTACGGGAATAAGGTTTCACGTGTTTATTCCAAACATTTTTTTTACTATCTCAAATAATTATTACCTATTTATCTTAATTCAATCTATTGCTAGCATTCTATTTTTTCTCATTCTAAGTAATAATTACTACTTTCTTTTCACTTTTCCCATCCTTATTTTTGATTTATTAACATCAAAATCCCTTAATTCAGAATAACTTACTCCCATACCAAACACATGTGAAAGCTCGGATTATTTTTTGTTGGGTTAATTAAATATATTATAGTATCCTTGAGTTTAGGTTAAATTTCAATTCAATATCTCAAATTTAAATTATATCAATTTGATTTACTAGTTTTCAAAAACTCATTAATATATGCTCTGAGCCCATATGCCATTAATACTAGCGAAGAAACACACATGGTCCACACGTGAGGACTAAAGTGAAACTTAATCCAAACTTTAAGGGACTGAATTGAAATTCAACCAGAACTTGAGGTACTAAATTGTATTTAACCGTGGGTGCAAGTTTAGGTTGAGTTTCAATTTGGCCCCTCTAGTTTCGATTAAGTTTCACTTCGGTCTGTCACGTGGGGTCACATGGTTCTCTGATAATTGACTTAGCATTGTGTGAGGCCAAGGCTTATAATGAACACTTTGGAAAAGGCTAAATTATGTATTAGTACCTTGTAATTTTGGTCAACTTTTTATATGGTCCCTGAACTTCAATTTCATGACATTGAGTCCATCGATTTTGTTTTTGACTCTCATGTGGGCCTCCACCCCATTTTCCGTCGTCTAACTAACGGCACCCCCTTCCGTCAGCTAACCTCTTCTCCCACTTCCGTCGTCGAAAGAGAAGCTGTCCCCATCCCACCTCTTCTCCCACTCCTCTCTCTCCTGTCACCCTAACTCTAACCCTAAGTTGTCCCAATCCATGGATATAAGTTGGTAGATCCAACACTAAATCCTCTCTCTCTCTCTCTCTCTCTCTCTCCTCAGCTACTTATACATCTTCCTCTTCTTTCTCTTTGCATGGTTGCACTGAAACATCTCTAGCTCTACATACATACATACATACATTTGACCATGATCACCGGAAAGGACATTTATGTTGTGCTGGCGGCGCTGGTGCCGCTGTACGTGGCGATGATCCTGGCCTATGGCTCGGTCCGGTGGTGGAAGATCTTCACCCCGGACCAATGCTCCGGCATCAACCGCTTCGTGGCGGTCTTCGCCGTCCCCCTCCTCTCCTTCCACTTCATCTCCAACAACAACCCCTACACCATGAACTTCCGGTTCATCGCCGCCGACTCCCTCCAGAAGCTCATCATCCTCGTCGCCCTCCTCCTCTGGCACAACCTCAGCCGACACGGCAACCTCGACTGGACCATCACCCTCTTCTCTCTCTCCACCCTCCCCAACACCCACGTCATGGGCATCCCCCTCCTCACGGCCATGTACGGCGACTTCTCCGGCAGCCTCATGGTCCATATCGTCGTCCTCCAGAGCGTCGTCTGGTACACTCTCATGCTCTTCCTCTTCGAGTACCGAGGCGCGAAGGCCCTCATCTCCGAACAGTTCCCGTCGGACATCGCCGGATCGATCACCTCCTTCCGGGTGGAGTCCGACGTGCTCTCCCTCAACGGCAGAGAGCCGCTGCAGGCCGACGCGGAGGTCGGGCAGGACGGCAAGCTGCACGTCATCGTCCGGAGGTCCTCGGCGTCCGTCCGGTCGATGATATCCTCCTACAACAAGTCCCACGGCCTGAACTCCATGACTTCCATGACTCCGAGGGCGTCCAACCTCACCGGAGTCGAGATTTACTCGCTCCAATCATCTAGAGAGCCGACGCCGAGAGCGTCAATTAAGCTTCAACCAGACCGACTTCTACGCCATGTTCGCCAGCAAGATGGCCAGCCCCATGCCGGGCTTCAACAACGGCTTCGAGGAGGAGATGGCGGCCAAGTTTGGGAAGCACAAGGGGGCAGGGAGCAAGAGCAGTGAGCTCATGAACCGCCTCCGCTGTCTTTAACCACCTCCGACGTCTTAGTTAGCTGACGGAAGACTTAACGTTGTTAGTTAGTTGACGGAAGGGGGTCACGTGCGCCGCACGTGACCCCTTTTGCCGTTAGTTAGACGACGGAAAATGGGGTGAAGGTCCACATGAGAGTCAAAAACAAAATCGAGGGACTCAATGTCATGAAATTGAAGTTCAGGGACCATATAAAAAGTTGACCAAAACTACAGGGTACTAATACATAATTTAGCCTCTTTAGAAAATTAGAGAAAAAAATTGACACGTTTCAAATTTGTTGGATTGAAATTGAAACTTATCCAATGTTGTGGGGGAAAAAATATATTTAACCCTTTTTTCGTTCAAAAGATTTGAGGTATTTTATTATGACTCTCTGTCAATTATAAAATTAATAAGGTCGTTTAATCTCGTTTAGAATGTTGTGAATTGTTGTATAAGAAAGGAAGTTGCTCTTTCTTTCTACTGATCCATTGGGTGTTAGCTGGACCACAACAAGGTGGTGGAGGATAACCTAGACCCGGCTTCGAGGGAAATGGTTAAAGGGTCAGGCTAAATACACAACAAGAATTACTAAGTGCATCACATCATTTTATTCGGTTTTAAAAAACCAAACATTATATTACATATTCGGTTTTTAAAATCCAAACACTATGTTATATGATTCGATCGGTAACAACCGAATTATGTTTTTTTAAATGGTTCGGTTGTTACCGATCGAACCATTTAACATAGAGTTCAGTTTTACCGAACAAAAAAATGATGCGATGTACTTAACACTTTTGTGTGATTTATTTAGCCTGACCATGGCTAAATTAGTTAAGAAAAGTATAAGGACGCATTCCTCAAAATCTAATTCGACCGCGTTAGTTCAGGCTCGAGGGATTGGTTGTGATTGTGTTGATTATTTGAAGCTCCGAGGACGATTGGTAAAATTATCATTTTCGGGATTGGTTTCACACGGGGGGCAACCTTTTCTGGAAGAGAAACGACGCCCCGAGTCATTTCCATGCGACAGGTCATCATGGTTGAGCCATTATTTTCACCACATTCCTTCATTTAGTCCTCCCAATATTTGTTTTTGCTATTTCAGGAAAGTCGGATCTTGGTTATATTTTCAAAAGTCGGAATCAATCACCGTCAGCCCCGACGTAATTTTAATTTTGAGTAGTTTTGAAGATGGAACTCGCCAGTTTCCTATTTTGTTTAGGATCATTTCCTATTTTACTTAGGATCATTAGAAATATTTGATTTCCATGATTGCTTATTTGATTGTGGCTTTCATCTTTAATTGTTTTAATAAATTTTCTAATAGGCTAGGATGTACACCTTTATATAAAGATGATGACTTGTAATAAAAGTTAATGATTTTGATGAAGAATTAATTTCAAAATTTTCTATTTATTCCTCCCCCTCCTCTCACCTCGTAGATTCAAGGTTTTTCTCTTCTCTTTGTACCTTTCATTATGTTCCGCTGCTTCAGATATATATTGTTGTTGTAATTCTTTGCATGAGTTGTCATGTCGACTTATAAAATAGAGCTCGGTTTCTGATACGGTTCGAAGATCTGGGCGATCATCAAGGCCTAATCCCAAGTATTTTAATATCTGTTGAGTCAAGTTAGTTGTCTGGGTTGAGTCCTAATTAAATTAGTTTGTAATGGTGGAGTCCTAATTAAGTTAGTAGAGGTTGGATCATAGGAGATTGAGTAGAATAGATGAAGAGTTACATGATTATAAATAGGGGTCTTTGGAGGTCTAGGGTTTTTTATGTTATGAACTATTGTCTTCTTCTTCTTCATGGAATGAGAAAGGAGTAGGGGTTTTGTCCAGCCATTGATTGGACCAAGGGGCTACCTCAGCCATCAAGTGAGGAATTGATCTTTGTTATTGTTCTTCCGGTTCTCATCTTCTCTGTTCCATCTTCGATTTCCGTTCCTATCTCTATCCCATCCTCTGCTTCCATCATCCCTACTTCTATCCCATCAAGTGGTATCAGATTTCGTCGTTCCTGGGCCATGACTAACCCTACTCATGGACGGCAGCTTGAGGTTCTTGAGGAAGGCCTTGAAGAGGTCACCGGCCACGTCCGTGCGCTCCAAGAGTCCGTGGACAAGGCAGCTACATCGTCGGAGGACCGGCTGCGGCTTTTGGAGGTCAAGTTCGGCGGTCTGGAGGGACGGTTCCAAGGGGTGGATGGCCGGCTGGATGAGGTCCTGAACCGCTTGGAGGCTCTGGCGCTTCAGCACACGTCTGCGGCCAGATCCGCGGGCTCGTCAGGGTACCAGGGGTCCGGCCGGGGCCCTGGGGGCGACCGCTTTCTGCTACACGACGAGGGGGGCTTCAACGCCGGGAGACATCAACTTTGACTGGAGTTTCCCCACTTTTCCGGCGAGGATCCTACAGTGTGGTTGAACCGGGCGGAGCAGTTTTTTGACATCAACGGCACCCCACCGGACCATCGTGTTCGTTGGGCTTCCTTTCATCTGGAAGGGGAGGCCAACCAGTGGTGGCAGTGGACACAACGTATCTACAGAGACGCCCAACTTCCTTTGACGTGGGAAGCCTTCGTGCGCGAGCTAAAATCTCGGTTTGGTAAAACAAATTACATCAATTACGACGAGGCTTTGGGACGGCTGTGCCAGAAAGGTGCCCTCCGAGATTACTTACAAGAGTTTGAAGCGCTTGCAAACAGGGTGACTGGTTGGCCTGAGTCCGCTTTGATTGGCTCGTTCTTGGGCGGTCTGCATGAGGAAATTGCGGATGAAGTGCGGCGTTTTCGTCCATCCACACTAGCTGAGACTATCGAACGGGCACGTCTGGAGGACGAGAAATTGCAGAACCAGCGGCGCCGTTCACGTTGGGAGCCCAGTCGGGTGGCTTCGAGGGGTATCGCCGGTGTAACACCCCAGCCCTCCACTGGGCCCCGGCCCGCGGGCTCTCGGTCCGACCAGGATCCACCCGAGGGCCCCACCCGACACAATATTGTCCGCTTTTGGCTCACCGCAGAAATCTGGGAAAACTTCCCAGTAGGTCACCCATTCCGGGACCGCTCAAAGGCAAGCACGCTTAACCTTGGAGTTTTCTGGCGGATCACTACCAGCACGGCTTTAAAACGCGTTGTGTCTATTAAGGACTTACTATATACTTATATCAAACCCCGGACCATACCCAGGCATTGTGGGATTACTTACCCGGCTACCTGACTCAGCCCCTCCCTCCAGGCGCATGCATCTTGTCTCTCGGTAGACCCAGCGGGCCTCACAGCCGGTCCGGTGGTGTCTGGCAGGGGTTTGCAGAGTACGGTACCGGGATTGCCACCTGGTCGTGGCCGGCCTGCCGCACCTCCGGGGCGACCGCCTCCCGGAATCCGGCGCCTATCCTTTGACGAGATGCGACAGCGGAGGGAAAAAGGACTCTGCTTTAATTGTGATGAGAGATTCACTCCCGGCCACAAAAATGTCAACGACCTCAAGCGTTCCTGATTGAGCCGGAGGGCGATGACGGCGATCAGTTCCACCAGATTGCAGCCGAGCAGCTAGAAGAGAGTCATGACGGCGCAGTTGACGGCTTGGAGGTAGAGGTGACGAGTCCTTCAATATCCTTACATGCCTTGGCGGGTCAGGCAGAGCCTCGTACTATGCGCGTGATAGCTTTCATGGGAAAGCACCGGGTGATGACACTAATTGACAGTGGATCAACTCATAATTTCATAGACGCAGATATCGCTAGTCGCTTGGGTCTTGAGGTGCAACCGGTCGACGAGTTCGCCGTGCGCGTGGCCAACGGGGAAAGATTAATGTGCCAGTTGAAGCACCCGAATGTACAGATGGCCATACAAGGGTATGACTTTTCTACTACCCTGTATGCGATTTCATTGAAGGGCCTGGATGTTGTGTTGGGAGTCGAGTGGCTTGAGACGCTGGGCGATGTGGTTAACAATTGGAAGACAATGAGCATGCGATTCTCCATGGGCGGCAGGGCACATGAAATTTCTGCCTGTAAACCCGGTTCTCTCCAGCATGCATCGTGTCGGGGTCTGGAAAAGGCGTGGAAGGCGGGCGCTGAAATGTACGCGGTCCAAGTGGAACTGGCAGCGCAACCAGCTGGTACCTCCAGTCAGGCCGTGGCACCAGAAGTATGAGAGATCCTTCAGGAGTTCAAATCCGTGTTAGCAGAGCCAACCGAACTCCCACCTTTCCGAGACTTTGTGCACCGGATTCCTCTTATGGAGGGTACCACCCCAGTGAATGTCCGACCATACAGGTACGCCCACTATCAAAAAAATGAAATAGAGAGACAAGTGGCAGAGATGCTTCGATCTGGGATGATCCGGCCGAGTACTAGTCCTTTTTCATCGCCAGTCCTGTTGGTGAAAAAGAAAGATGGTTCCTGGCGGTTCTGTACAGATTACCGGAGCCTGAATGCGGTCACTGTTAAGGATCGATTTCCTATCCCGACAGTAGATGATATGATTGATGAGTTGCACGGGGCAGAGTATTTTTCAAAATTAGATCTCAGGGCGGGATATCATCAAATTCATGTGCACCCAGAGGACATCTACAAGACAGCTTTCCGTACTCACAGTGGGCACTACGAGTATCTTGTTATGCCCTTTGGGTTATGTAACGCACCCTCCACTTTTCAGGCGGCCATGAATGATCTGTTCCGGCCTTATTTGAGACAGTTTCTGTTGGTCTTCTTTGACGATATTCTGATCTACAGTAAAGCATGGTCGGATCATATATCTCACCTACGGTTGGTGTTGCAATTGCCGCAGGATAATAGCTTTTTCATCAAACCTTCAAAGTGTAGTTTCGCCGCAAGGGAAGTCGAATACTTGGGCCATATAATCTCACAGGCCGGGGTTATGGTAGATTCGCAGAAGATTCAGGTAATGCAACAGTGGGGCCGTCCGAAAAATGTCACAGAACTACGGGGTTTTCTCGGGCTTACTGGGTATTACAGAAAATTTGTACGGGATTATGGTAAGATTGCAGCGCCACTGACAGCTCTTCTCCGAAAGGGACAGTTTATTTGGGGTCCAGAGGCAGGGGAAGCGTTTGAGAGGCTTAAGAGCGCCATGACGACGGTAGCCGTGTTAGCTCTACCAGATTTCAGTGAGCAATTTGTGGTGGAAACTGACGCGTCAAGCGTGGGCATTGGGGCGGTGCTTATGCAGCGGGGCCGACCAATTGCCTATCTGAGTAAGGCGATCGCTCCGACAAAGAAGTCGTGGTCAGCTTATGCCAAAGAGATGCTGGCTATTGTGGAAGCAATCCGGGTGTGACGCCCCTATCTGATGGGGCGGAAATTTGTGATACAAACAGATCAGAGGATTCTGAAATATTTTCTCGAGCAGCAAGTGGTCACACCAGAACAACAAAAATGGGTTTCAAAATTACTTGGGTATGAATATGAGATCCGGAATAAGCCCGGAAGGGAGAACGCGACAGCAGACGCGTTATCTCGACGGGCACAGGACGCCGACCTGCAGGCCATCACTTTCCCAATCTCCCCAATCTGGGAGAAATTGAAGGCAGCAAACCAGCAGGACGAGTATTTGCGCAACCTACACCTGCGAGTCAGCAAGGAGGATGCGGATCCCCGGGCATCAGCGACGGCTGCTAGGGACGTCACTCAGGGTTTGGAAACGGGGGCCGGAGATGCAACCCAGCGGCCAGAGACGCGATCCGGAGGTGAAGCTCGAAGTCCAGCGGTGGAGCCCGGAGCACTACGAAGGCGGGGTCTGGAGTTACAGGAGGGACAGGAATGGACGACGCGGGAGACGTCGGTCGCGGAGTAGACGACGCAGGAACAGCCGACCGCCACCGTCTCTGGAGGCGAGACATCCTTCACGGTCCGGGACGGCGTAGTCTACTATCAGGGGAGGGCGGTCGTACCACCAGGTTCGGATTTGATCCCGCATATACTCCGGGAGTTTCATGATTCCCCGGTTGGGGGCCATTCGGGGGTGCTGAGAACATTGAAGCGGATTGCTCAAGTGTTCTATTGGGAGAAGATGCAGAGGGATGTAAAAAAATATGTGACGGTCTGTGAAACGTGTCAGCGGAATAAGAGCGACTCGCGTAGTCCAGCAGGGTTGCTACAGCCATTGCCCGTACCAAGCCAAGTGTGGGAGGACATATCCATGGATTTTATAGAAGGATTACTGACCTCTTCAGGTATGAATATGCTTATGGTGGTTGTCGACCGTCTTACTAAGTATGGACATTTTATAGCGTTGGCCCACCCCTATACGGCAGCAAGGGTGGCGGCAGCCTTTGTACAGCATGTGGCAAAATTACACGGGGTTCCAAGCTCGATAGTCAGTGATCGAGACCCCATATTTCTGAGTAAGTTCTGGCAAGAATTTTTCAAGTTACAGGGTACCCAACTCAAGATGAGCTCAGCATACCATCCACAAACGGATGGGCAAACAGAGGTCATTAACAGGTGTTTGGAACAATATCTTCGTTGTTTCGCAAGTCAGAATCCGAAGAGGTGGTTACAGTATTTACTGTGGGCGGAGTATTGGTATAATACTGCTTATCATGCCTCTACAGGAATGACGCCTTTTAAAGCTCTTTATGGTTGTCGACCTCCGATCGTGCAAAATTATTTAGGCGGAGCATCACCCGTCGCTGAAGTTGACAGAAGCTTGCTAGACAGAGATGAGATTTTGAGAAGGCTGAAGGAAAATCTACACATATCTACCAATCGAACCAAGCAAACAGTTGACCGGACACGGCGAGAAGAGGAGTTCGTTGAAGGAGAATGGGTTTACTTGAAGTTGCAACCTTACCGTCAAGGATCGGTTTTTCGCCGGGCACATCAAAAACTGGCAAGCAAATTCTTTGGGCCATTTCAAATAATAGGGCGGATTGGTGCTGTGGCTTACAAACTGGCGCTACCTGAGACATCGCGGATTCACCCGGTGTTCCATGTTTCATTGCTCAAACGGAGGGTAGGGGATACCGATCCCGTGATGACTGAGCTTCCCCCATATGATGAGGAGGGAGAACCCAAGGTAGAGTCGGAAATCGTGAAGAGTTACCGTTGGGTGAAGCACAAAGGCAAAATTGTGAGTGAGGCGCTCATCAAGTGGAAGGGATTACATGAAGATGACGCGACTTGGGAGGAGATCGGGGTCTTGCGTCAACAGTTTCCGCAACTGCAATTGGACCTTGAGGACAAGGTCCCTTTTCAAGGGGGAGAGAATGATACGGTTCGAAGATCTGGACGATCATCAAGGCCTAATCCCAAGTATTTTAATATCTGTTGAGTCAAGTTAGTTGTCTGGGTTGAGTCCTAATTGAGTTAGTTTGTAATGGTGGAGTCCTAATTAAGTTAGTAGAGGTTGGATCATAGAAGTTTGAGTAGAATAGATGAAGAGTTACATGATTATAAATAGGGGTCTTTGGAGGTCTAGGGTTTTTTATGTTATGAACTATTGTCTTCTTCTTCTTCATGGAATGAGAAAGGAGTAGGGGTTTTGTCCAGCCATTGATTGGACCAAGGGGCTACCTCAGCCATCAAGTGAGGAATTGATCTTTGTTATTGTTCTTCCGATTCTCATCTTCTCTGTTCCATCTTCGATTTCCGTTCCTATCTCTATCCCATCCTCTGCTTCCATCATCCCTACTTCTATCTCATCAGTTTCCCCCCTCCTCTTCTTTCCCGGCCCAAACCATGCAAAACTTATAAAAACTCCATCTTAGAGGGATTGCACCACCACCTGAGCACGGTGAATGGATTTCTGGACGTTGGTGTCCGCCAGGGTGTCGTCGGACATCAACCTTATAAGGAGCAATAACGGTTAACCTGCATTAATTCATATCCCCGAAGTTTCTTTATATATATTCTCTAAGTTTGCTTTATATAAACCTGCATTAATTCATATCAACCTAAGTTCTATTAATATTATCTTATGCAATATGCAAAGACTTATATTTATTTTATATACCCTAAGTTAGATTTATAATATTTTATATTATATTTTATTGGCTATGTTTTATGGTGGCAGTGAACAAAAAACTATGACCAACCTTTGAACCCTGGACCACCTACGGGTCAACACAGCTGTCTAACCAGACAAACTACAGAGAGTTTGTTAAAATTTTATATTAACAATAACTAAAAACTGTGTCAGAGGCACAGGTGAGTACTAGTCAACATTATAAGGAGCAAAAACGGTTAACCTACATTAATTCATATCCCCTAAGTTTCTTTATATATATTCTCTAAGTTTGCTTTATATAAACTTGCATTAATTCATATCAACCTAAGTTCTATTAATATTATCTTATGCAATATGTAAAGATTATATTTATTTTATATACCCTAAGTTAGACTTATAATATATTTATTTTATATTTTATTGGCTATTGGCTATGTTTTATGGTGGCAGTGAACAAAAAACTATGACCAACCTTCGAACCCTGGACCACCTACGGGTCAACACAACCGTCTAACCAGACAAACTACATGGAGTTTGTTAAAATTTTATATTAAAAGTAACTAAAAACTGTGCCAGGGGCACGGGTGAGTACTAGTTATATATATAGAGAGATGAGAGATTGGAGAAGGAGATGATAGAGAAAAGTGGGAAGAGTGATGACGTGATAAAAATCAGTCAAAATTGATAAAATCAGTCAAAATTTAGTAAAAACATGATTTTCTATCGATCTTCTTATAACGACGTTAAGCGGGAGGACCTTCGTCGGTATAATAACTATAAGTTGAGTACTAAATCAAATAAAAAAAATATGCAGTACCAATTTGGCATAATCTTGAAATTATAGATACCAAAAGTATATTTTAGCCTTAATTTAAAGAGTTATGCAATGCATGCATATACAATATTTATACTAATCTAACAAAGTCGTCATGAAAGTTCATTCGGAGGAGAGGTGCGTCCATAGATGGCGCATTGGGTATGTGCTTCTTGACGCAGGACTGGATGATGCTCTCTGCCTTTCGACAGCTTTTCTCATGGACGTTCAGCTTCAAGTCTTTTTTTTAAATAGATAAGCCGAAGCTACAACTTAGATATTGAGCCGTTCTCATCTCACCAGAGGGATCATATCATGGGCAGATCGAGCAATCTCATCTGCCCTTACATTAAACTCACGTGAAATATGAATAATAGAAAATTTATAAAATTTGCTAACCTCCCAATAAATATCAAGAATTGTTTGTGTGAAGTCCAGCTTCAAGTCATCATCAGCTTGAAGACAGCTCCATGATCTCATGAAGGCTATGCTCTCATGGTTTCTGGAAAGAGCACGAAACTACCAGCTTCTTGATCTGTACTGTATGCGTGCCCTTTTATCATTGTTTTGACGAATTTTTGGCCGATTAATTTGAACTGAGCCTGGATTTTCTCTCGCATTCCTCTCCATGCAATGCTCCACTTTTGACATATCATACCTCTGTCCATGTTTCTTAGCCGTGTGATTTTATATGCACCACAATAATGCATAAGTGCATCCACATTTTATGTAAAATGTCTAAATTAGCCTTATCACTATCGTCCACCACTCAGCCTCCTGCCGCCGCCACCAACTAGGCCCGCCCTCTCCTTCTCCGGCATCTCTCTCATCTCTCTACTCATCCAACCTTTTCTCCTCTTCTCCTCATCTCCTCATCTCCTACCTCCTCTATGGCTCGCAGCCACCACCGCCGTCGACCTCGATCTCCATCCTCCTCATGGATCCGGCGTTGTCCTTCTCAACTCTGTCAACTCCAGCATTTCCGACCACATCTAACACCACATCCGACATCTCCACCACCTCACGATCCCTCCACCATTATTTCTTGGCTAGATCCGACGATTCCCCGCCACCCTCGGTTGCACGACCAACCCTCGCCGCCCCTCCGCCTCCTCCGCCTCCTCCGCATCCAACATCTCTCGAAGCCTCGTCTTCCCCAATGACGTTCTCCTCGACACCCCAGTCTCCCACATCGCCGAGATTGACCTCGATCTTCGTCTTCCTCACAGATCTGATCGCCCCTCTCAACTTCATCGACTCCAGTGAGGCCCAGCGGGAGGAGGGAGGGAGAGAGAGAGCGGACGAGAGAGGGAGAGAGAGAGAGAGGAGAGAGAACGAGCGGGAGGAGGGCCGCGCGCTCGGGAGAGAGAGAGAGACGACCGCCACTCGACCTCGCCGACCACAGCCGGTGGACAGCACCATCATCACCACGGGAGAGAGATGAAGAAGGGATGTTTTTAAAAAAATTATGGTGCACTTATAGGTTTTGGTGGTGCATATATAATCACCTTTCTTAACATGGACCCCGATTCTTTTTTACACGAATACCCCTACCTCATGGATATGTATTCAAATAAGAGACCACCCATGCATCCGAGATGAGTCCCATTTCTATTAAAAATTTAGTATATTTTGTTATATAATAATATCAAATATTATTATTTTACAAATTGACAAGTGGCATTGGGGGGCACTTATATTAATATATATTATTATACTAATATTATAATATATTATTGAAACTTAATCAAAATGTAAGGATGCTAAATCGAATTTAACCGTGCGTACAAGCTTGGGTTAAGTTTCAATTCGGTCCATAGAAATTTGGCTTAAATTTCAATTCTTTCTCTCAAGTGCAGGCCACATGGGTTCTACTTTAGTTGCCTCTCATTGGCAGGCCAGGTGGCCTGTGGGTTCTTCTTTACTCGACTCAAAACTACATAAGGTTAAGGCTCAAATTAAACAATTTTTGAAATTTATAGAACAAATTAACATGATTTAAATTGGAGGGACGGAGTTTGAAACTTAACCAAACCCGAGGGTACAAAAACGTTCATAAGATTATTAATTTTATGATTGACAGAGATCAGTAAAAAGCCAGGATAAAATACGTTTTTGTACCCTCGGATTTGGTTAATTAACATAAGGTCGTTTAATATGGTTTAGAATGCTGTGATGTATAAGAAAGGAAGATGCTGTCTGTTTTTAATGATCCACAGGATGTTGTCTGGACCACAACAACAACAAGAAGAAGGTGGTGGAGGATAACCTGGACCTGGTTTCGAGGGAAATGGGCAAATTTCTTTTAGAAAAGCCTGGATCTGGTCTCGAGGATAATAGCCGAATAGCTCACACATGCATCCTGTGCATCACTTTGGTCGTTTTTTAGTTAATTGCTTTGTTTTACCTTTGGTAAATAGCGTATAATTAAACACTGTTGCTTTTACTTTACCAACCTTTTACAAAAGATCTCTCTCTCTCTCCAACAAAGTGGAGAGTATTACTTCGGACCAACCAGTAAGAACAATTTTACCCAAAAAACCAACTTGATTTACTCTCAAATTATCTTGAATAAACATCACAAAACTTAAAGGTTATATTAATAAAAATCATAGAATTCTTGAAATCATAGAATGCAAATAGGAAGGTTCCTAACTTCCTATCGAGCAGGTGGTTATGAGGAGGGGGGGACCCCGGCGCCCCGCGGACAGCACCCAGAAAGTGTCGGCTTTATTGACTTTTCGACACCTAAATGAGCTATAATGAGAGACAGTCTACGAGCAAACAGACAAAGTAATTTAGAACATTCAGTCAATAGCTACCCAATAAAAAAATATCAAGATTTACGTGAAATATCCGCTCTCAAACTTGAGGGAGGGAAAAATCACGCGACCTAACCAGAATCCATTACAGTATAAAAGAGCTACAAAACCCTCATTAGACGCTTATTAGTTGCTCTCCTCTCTTCTCTAACTCCTCTTAGACTTCTTATCCCACTTCAATTTAATGTTTTAGCTGCTTTAGGGCATGTTTAGTTGCTCTAGTGCAGGTTAGACTGGAGTGACTTTTTGAAAAGTGATTTCACTGGAGTGAGTTTCCTTGAAGTTGGCTGTCAGTTTTTGGTGTTTGGTTGATGCTGGAGTGGATGCTGAGTTCTGATAAATTTTATCACTTTTTACTGTTTGGTTGATGCTGGAGTGGTGCTGGAGTGGAGGTTGAGTTCTGAAATTTTCTGAGTTATGATGTTTGGTTGGTGCTGGAGTGGGGATATGGTCACCCCCACTATCTATGGTAAATATACCGCCCAATATATCATGAGATGTAATTCTAACACTTTAGCTAACATGTTACAATTAGTTAATGCAATTAGTTTTTTCTTTTTAAATTATTGCTTGTAAACTTTTCTTAGTCATTCTTTTTAAGTGATTATTCAGTTACGTTTTTTTTTCAAGTGATTATTCAGCTACTTACAATGATGTTGGGTTGAGCAACGCATATATTTTTAAATTCGAGTCGACTTAGGTGTACCATCAACATATATGGTCATTGTTATTATTCGAGTATTGTGGATGATGGTTTAACTTGTATTCTTCATTAACACAACTTGTATTTTTTCATTAGCACAACTTGCATTATTTCAAGATTAGAAGAAAAATCATCCTTTAGTAGTTGGTCATATCATTAACATTGATCAAATTCAAAAGAACAACCTATCAAATAAAAAACTTGTGAAGTCTAACTTATATGTTTCAAAGTACAACCTATATATTTATCAATCATATTTCATCAATACTAGCTTCAACAATATTGGTTCAAGTCAATCAACTTTTATTTTCATATACAACTTTTACAATAATACTTGTTTATTGTACAAATACATGCAACCTTCCGATTACAAGTTTACAACTTCTGAATACATACATCAATTCAAAACATATAACAATTGGGAGAAGTATAAATTATATAATAAAACTTGATTCCTTATACATACAATTGACAAGTTTACAAAAGTGATTGAAAGCATGAGAGTCTAAACACTTTCTCGTCTTTTCTCTTACGCCATCTGATCATCGAATCCCACGTCCGCTCCTCTGCCCCTTTCGCTTCTCGACTAGAAGGAAATGGCGCCTCTTGCGCTTGAGCTTTGCTTTTTTTTGGCCTTCACCAAGCCATGCCCTTCTTCCGTTCACTCTTTCCCGATCTCTCTCTCCCACTCTCTCATCCATGTCACGGACCGACCCCGGACTCGGTCGCTTGAAGCCACCTTTCTCGCCGGAGGCCATGCCCACTCTACGTCTGTCACACCCCGACCCAGAAGACCCATCCGGGTCAAGACATGAGGGACCAAAATCTATTCAATCATCTTTGGCGCATTTATATAACAATTCTCACAACTAATTTGAACAATTCTATCAGAGGACCATCATAGTAATTTCTAATAAACTACTATCTATAACAGTTTCAGATTAACATAAGAGTAAATAAAATTACATAATTTGTACAAACCTCATAATTATACAATTTACTCCTTGAAAACAGATTCATAAACATCTAATCCTCGAAGAAGGAAATTATAAATTTAATACATCTATCAAAAGTAATCTATAACAAAAAGAAATGTTGAAACTGCCAACACCTCAGGATCCTCGAGCGCCTCCTGAAGTCACTGTGCCACCAAAGCCTGTCCAACTGGTAATACGGAAGAAGAGTCGACACATGCACCTGCAAACGCAGCCTGAGTAGGAGTGAGCAATAAACTCAGTATGGTTCTACTCTATGACACTCATAAAGCAAAAGGAACTGCAAAGTTCTGGGGTTCCATCTCATCTCTAGGGGAAACTCACGTTACGTCCACCGCCTACGTCAGGGCACGCGCTCTGTAACCTCCACTGTCAACAACCGTCCCTCTCTACAACCAAGCGCTCTAGTGCTGAAAAAACATGACGTAGGACTCAGGATGACACGTAACTTCCCTTAACACGGATACTGAGATTGGAATCCTGGGCGACCTCTACACCTCAATCAGAATAATTATACCCAGCTAGACACAAACCTCACAAATACAAGATTTCAACTCAATACAATCACGTCCTAAACCTTACTACCCAACTTCGGTCCCAGAGTTAGATCCGAGCTACCCGAGAGTCTCGAATCAGCGATTAAACCATCGCCTACGCCTAACTGAAATGCCTCTAATACATACAATGCATGAACCTATACAAGCATCTAGCCTAAATGTCACTATATGCCACATCATCATATGAGTTCAACAAGTTAAGCAAATAAGTAATAAGGGATCAAGCCAGATCCCCAAACAAGATCGATATTACAATACAGCTATATAATAGCTTTCGGGGAAACACCGTCACACAATAGACTAAGGTTCCACAGTCACCCCGTAGATAATTGACTAACAATACATTTACTAGTATAACCAAGTAACCACACCATTCAAACAATCAATTAATCATTCTACGCTACCGCCCCCGGCGCACGCCGGCAATCAATTGGGCTATAATTAAAGCTGTAAAGGACACACCGTCGACCCATTCACACTAAGTGTGAGGACCCGTCCCTCTACTCCTGTGGCTCGTCGTGAACCGCAAGAGCAATTTGATAAATTACGCCTTGTCGGCTAGTTTCACACCCGCGTGTGCACACACTGACCATGGTTGTGTTCATGTTTGGCTAGAATAGTTAGTGGGACCCGGGATCGAAAGATCCGGAGTTGGGCTTAAGTTTTAGCCCAAGTCTAGCTTTCTGCACCTAAGGGATCGATCTCCCTAGCTAAAAGATCGTTCTCTTAGTGCCAGAAAGTCAAACCCGATTTGGCAAGAAAGATCGATCTATTTTGAGAAAGAGATCGATCTCTCTTGAGTCGGTTCGTTCGTCCGTCTATAAAACGAACGAAACTTTCCCTTTTGATTTTTTTGGAAATTCCGAGATTTCAGCCGTGTTCTTGCTGGATTTGAGTTCGTTTGAGGAAGATCTAAGGCCTAGCAGCTAGGATTGAAGCTGCTATTGCTTAGGTAGGGATGCTACCTACATCTTTTCGGGTTTTTGGAAGTTTTTCCGATTTGATTATGTTCTTATGCTTAGATCTGTTAAAATACGTGTTTGTTTGTTGTGATTCCACCGGTTTTGGACTCGTGGGATCATGATCTATTAGATCCCAGAGTTTTGGGAAGTTTGGATGTATTTTCCGGCGGTATTTCTCGTCGGAAGTACGCCGGAGAACCCATTCGGATCAATCTCCTTTGAGGAGAGATCGATCCCTTCTGGGGCGTCATGTCCAGCCCGAGCAGGATCGATCCCTCGGCTGAAGAGAGATCGATCTTTATCTAGGCTGAGGTGCCGGGTTCCGTGTCAAGAAGAAGATCGATCCCTCTGGTGGAGAAGATCGATCTCCTTCGGTTGACAGGGACGAGTTTCTCCTAAGTACTAAGGAGATCGATCCCCTTGGGAAGGGAGATCGATCCCCTTGGGAAGGGAGATCGATCCCTTAGTGGCTGAGGGGTGTTTTTAAGTGGATTTTGCCCGCGGGGCTTTATATGACGGTTTTCTTTACTGTCTTATACCTGGTACATATGTTTAAGTATGTTAGCCCTATAATAGGGGCAGTGGTGAACCGGGGGAGTGATGACTCTCGGGATGATTAAAATAAACGGGCGGGTAGCCATACAGGTTTCCCTAGCCTTGCATGCTGGCGTGCGCCGAGGGCTTTATTTGTGCTATTTGTGAGCTGTTGTTTGCGGGGATGCTTCCCGATGCAGGTGTGTGGCGGACTGCTGACAGTTGGTGGTGGTACCACTGTAGCAGCTCCTAGACCTTTCTTACATGTTCACCACTCCGGGCCGGTAGGGTGCCGTGCCCAGACCTTGTTATTTATATCACCACATATTGTTGCATGCTTACATGTTTTATCCTGCGTATGTTTATAGCATGCATTGTGTTGTGCATTAGTTGCATCTATGTAGGGTGCTGGCGATGGGTTGTTCGCCAATCCGGGGCTTTCGGGTAGTCCAGATCTAGCTCTAGGACCGTTGAGGGTAGCTTGGTCCAGGACTCAATTTGTAATATTCAGTCGATTTTTGATGATAGGGTTAGATGACCTGAATACATGTTGTTTGATGTTTAAAGGTCGTGTTAGCCTCGAGCCGAGTCCTGAGGTGTAGTCGGTGTCCGGCAGTCTTTGACTCTCTGAGTAGGGGGTGTGCCCACTCAGCGGTGCCTTGTCCCGCCAGTAGTGTTCACGGTCCTACTGTAAGTTCGCAGTGCTGGGAGCCTGCGTTCTGGGACATCCGGTGGGGTTATGGGACCTCTGTATACATCCAGGCTTTGCTTGGGGGCGACACTGTTGTGTTCCCTCCCTTGTGAGTGTCGTAGTGTAGTGTCCCTGCTGAGCTTAGTGCTCACTCCTACCCGGGCTGCGTTTTGTAGGTGGTGGCGCTAGCTCTTCTTCGGTCGCCCCTACCGGGCCGGTGTTTGGTGATGCGGCGGCGTCTGGCAGTGCTTGAGGAGCGGCGATCTCAGTCTTACCTTTTGTTATAAATAGTCTCCTACGGGTGTGATAAATGTATAATTTCCCTATTTGAGGATTTGTATTATATTCCAGTTTAGTCTTTGAGGTTTGTGAATGTTTGTATAATACAGGAGGATTATGAATTGCTAGGGTAACCACTACGATTAGAGGGAAACCTCGCGAAAATTTTTGCAGTAGGTTAGGTTCCGGTTCGCGTCGCCCGGCCCGGTTGGGCCTACGCGGGTCGGGGCGCCACACTAAGCATGCAATTTAGGTGTTTAAATCCTACAATAGAAATCTTTACATAAGGCCTCTCAAAAATCCCGTTAAAATCCGTGAAAAACCAATGTGTGGTCCTAAACATGCATTACCATGACATACTAAAGTATCGAGTTGATCGGAAGACAATTGATCGATGAAATTGAAGAAATCGATTAAGATCGGTAGTTTCGGTAAATCAACCCAAAATATGAAACGACATAATCCGAAGATAAATATGTCAAAATCCCAATTAAAATATCATACTAATCATTGGGAAAGACATGCGAGAAATCCGAACTGAAAGGAAACCAAACTCGTTGAAATCGGAATTAATTTCAGCAACCAGCATATAACATATCGATCTTCTATACAAGAAGATCGATTTTCTATACAAGAAGAGCGATCTTCCCCTTAAACTCTGCTCCGTCGCAGTTTACAAACCAATTCACTATAAATCATACGAATATCAGACAATTATGAAATCAACGGCCATTGAAAGAAGACCCGATGATCTACAACTTTCATTTTAAATGTTTTACAAGATCATGCGCACAGAAACCAGAAATCAAACGTGAATATGACTGTTCAGCTAAAAACAAAAAACCTCCTTAGCATCACGTAAGAGATTGATCTTCTACCCAAGAAGATCGATCTTTTATACGACAGTAAGGCCTATTCATGTAGATCGATCTTCTCGATCTTTTCTATGCACGCTCTCTGTCAACAGAAGAGATCAATCTTCATACCCATGAAGATCGATCCTTCATAGTCGGCAGCCTATGTGGCAAATAAAAGATCGATCTTCATGCTCATGAAGATCGATCATTCATATGCCGGCAGTACATATAAATAGTGTCGAAAATTCAATTTCTTGGATTCGATCTATCAAAACTCGTCGGATGAAAACGAAACTTGAAGGGGATATGCAATTGGAGGTGGGGAATCTATTCGTACTAAGAAATCCAACTTTGGATGATCAAATCTCTGAATTTAAAACAAATTGATCGAAGTCGACGAAAACACAATTTGTTGGATTTGATCTATCAACTGGTGATGGAATCCAACCAAACTTGGAGGGAAGGTAGATTGGATGGTGAGGGATTCATTCATCCAAAGAAAACCAAGTTTAAATCATGAAATATCATATCTGGGCTGATCTGGTCTTGAAACCGACAAAAATATGGAATTCATCCGATGAAATACGAAACCACTTCGACAGGGATGTTCTAAGCATGCCATTATACTACTCTATCAAGTTTCATAATATTCCAAACAACACAAACATACCAAATCAACAATAAACCAATCCTAGGTTTACCAATTCAGTAGAATTGGATAGAAACACCTCTATGTATAGAAGAGTTGCCGATCTACTAGATTCTCCACTCCGATCGTCGCGGATCCACGCCGAAAAGCCGCAGCCAAAACTCCAATCTGGAAGCCAACGAGAGAGAAGGAGAGAAAAGAAAATAAAAGAAAAGGGAAGAGAGAGAAAGCTAAGGGGTATTTATAGAAATATGGAATCGATCACAACCGTCCATTTCGATATTTTCTGATTGAGCTATGATCTTCCGATCGAAAGCGTCGTTAAGGTTCTAATCAATCACATATATCAATCTAAGGCCGTGTGGGCACTAAGTGGGTGTGAAGCCGACCGCCAGTGCACAATTTTATCAAATTGCCCTTGGGGTCCAAAACAGCGATGCGATCAACCAATCACAACTCAAGGTCAATTGAGCCAAACCACAAAACCAGACCCTCGAGCTAACGCGATCAGACCGGGTTAGAGGTACGGGTTCTCACAATGTCTCCAACCCCGCACCGGGCCACCGACATTGCCGACATCTTTCCTTCCACCAGATGCCTATCTCCTTCGCTGCCTTTCTCCCTTGCACCGTCGTTGATGTTCTCCGATGCCTCTCCTTCTCAAACTTCTGTGGAAGATTAGCCTACTATTGGTTATCCAACTCTCATTTTTGTTTGTTTTGTTTCATTCATTGATTCATTCAGTATTGAGTCTTAAATTTAAATATGATGAGTTGGAATCTTTAGCACTGCAATTTTATATGCACGTGATGTTTTGCTAATCTCTTTGGTTTCAATCTGAGTTTCTATGAATTCAATATATAAGCAATGTTTTGTGAGGGCTCTCTTGCTCTTCCTATGGGGTTTCGATCAAGATCCGAGATAGATAGGATGATACGCTAATATGTAATTTAGATAATTGGTGTTTACACCAAATTTGTGGAACTTATTGAGTGGTACACAACTATTATTAGATTTAAGGTGTAAGCACCATTTGACGTCAGTTATGGACAGTTATAATTAGTTATATATTTCTTGTGAGGACCCGTACCTCCAACCTGGTCCGACCGCGTTGGTCGAGGGTCTGGTTCGGTTGGTTTGGCTCGGTTGGCCTTGCTTCGCTGTGGCTTTGATCGTTGGGCTTTCCTCGAATTATTTCCTTTGTTCTTCGATTGTCAGTTGCTTATCGACGGTGTTTGATCTGGAATTGCTGGGTATGCACACAAGGTGCTGGTTGCTTGCTTCTTTGCGGTAGTGGTGTGAATCCTTGATTTTCACAGATGTTTTCCTTCCCGTGTATGTATTGTGTCCTTGCTTCTTTACCTGCGACCATTGGATTGCTGCGATCATTGGATTTTCTGCTTTGCATGAATTGCCGATCTTTGGGTTTACCTAGCATGGTCTCTGTTTTGGGATTAATTGTCAGATCTGTGGCTGGGTGGTGGAATGCTAAGTTCGCCCCTCTGTTTTGGACCTAGCCCTGTAGGTTAGATGGTCGTTGGGCAATTGGCACATGCTAGCATTCCTTCTTCCATGAACCGGTCAGCTCCAAGGCTTGCAGGCAAGGTGGCTGCGGGTTGGCCTCCTTACTGCAGGGAGTGGACAGAGCATATGTAAATTGGCCTAACATTCGAGTCCTTTCCTTCCATTCGGATTGATTTCTTTACACTAGCTTCATATAAGTTCCATACAGCTGGATTGGTGGTCAGAGTGGGTTTTCATCAAATTTTCTCGGGGATTCTTTTGGAATGATTTGGATCCATTTTGGGTTTATTCCAGCTTTACATATTCAGGGTGCAAATGCAATGTTTAAGGCTATTCTTCTTGTCATGAATCGCCTTCTAATTCAACGTTGGTGTGTTTTATGATTGATGTTGATAAGTTCGGCTGCCAATTGAATTATTGTTATAATTTCTTGCGATTCTGGAATATGTATGTCAACCATGTCAATTGCCTAATACTGTATCATGTCCACTCTGTTCAATTCGTTTGAACTAATGTTAACTTCATAAATCGTATGATCTCTTGTTAATTGTCCAATTATGTATGCGCATGTCATGTTTTAGCCTAGGGCCAGCTGTGTGCCCATTCCTATTTATTTGTGGGTTAACCGAGGGGGTGATGACTCTCGGGAATGCGTACATAGAAGTAGGGCCGCTGGTGTGCCCCTTGTATCAGTTTGTTTAATGGCTTGTTATCATTATTATCTGTGTAACTGGGGCTGTGCCCCGTTGTAGGAATTTCGAGGGACAACCGTTTAAGCCGTCGTAATGCCGAAATTTCGATTGAATTGAGTGTTTGCTTGTTCACGGCCTGTGTTACCGTATTTGTATTAGATAGATCTTTAAATGCGAGATAGACCTTTATTTGAGGTAGACCATGTTATGCTTACCCTTCGGCAAGCTTGACGCTTCGCCCCGTGTATGTTATTTTGGCATATTGTTGCATGCTTCTATTTCTATATTCCTGTGCCTGAGCATCGCATGCATCTGATTGCATTAGAGGCATTCAGGCTAGGTGGTTGGCGATGGATTCGATCCCCGATCCGGGGTTCTCGGGTAGCCCGGATCTAGCCCTAGGACTGGGGTTTGGGTAGTCGAGGATTAGGATCGAATTGTCATCAATGATTATGTTTGATATCATTTGAGGTTATTGCTATAGTCGACTCTGGATTACACACTTATATTTGATGTGTAGAGGTCGTGTCGGTCTCCAAGGCCAAGTATTAAGGATGGTTGTCGATATCCCTGATATGTGTGTCCCCGCGAGAGATGGTATGACTGGGCAGGGTGGTACCTGGACAGGAGCCCACAGTCTTTGTTTCCTCTCGTCTGTTCTTAGGTGAGGGTGGGACCTGGACAGGAGCCCTCGGGGATCGACGGGGTTATGGGGCCCCTTGGCATACCTTAGGCTTAGGCGGAGAACGACACAGTTGAAGTTTCCCTTCCTTTCTGTGCGACGTAGAGTAGAACCCTACTGGGCATTGTTGCTCACCCTACCTGGGCTGCATCGGCGATGCAGGTCGATGCAGTTCCTTCTTTCAGGTGTTCCTTTAGAAGATGGCGCGGTATTTCGAGGTGATCGAGGACTTGGAGTTTCGAGGAGTTCTTCTACATGTAATTTACAGTTTTCATCATTGATGTATAATTTGATGTATTCAAGAACAAGATTGTATGATTATTAATTCAATTATATTTGAGAAAGGTTGTCATATTATTGATATGTAGATATTTGAGAAATGTAATGATTAGTTATTTTCAATGTTACCATTGTACAAGTTGAAATTATAAATTGTACAGATTTCTTGTGCTATAATTATAAAGGGGATTCTGTCGAAATTTTTGTATGAATTTGAGGATTAAACTGTTTAAATTCATAGCAGTTATATACTGGAGCGCCAATTGATGATGTAAACAGGTTTAGGTGGCTCACAACTCGATTAGGATGGGTTTTCTGGGTCGGGGCGTGACATTTCTGATGACCATTTTACCCCTATGATGACCCACACCCTGATCTCAACTTTAACTCCATCTTCTCTCCTCTTCCCGACTCTCACCCTCCTCTCCACCCGTCCCCTCCTCTTCCCGTCTTTCTCCCTAGGGGTGAGCAAAACTGAACCGAACTGAACCGGTTTTTCGGTATATTCGGTTCGGTTCGGTTTTTTTTTTGTAAACAATTCGGTATTCGGTTCGGTTTCGGTTTTTATTTTTAAAATTCGGTAAATACCGAAATACTGAAATTTTTAAAATTATATACCTTATTTCGGTTCGGTTTTATATTGTAAGTAAAAATTACGAATTATTTCGGTTTTTTCGGTTCGGTTTTTAAATTAGTGTACCGAATTAATTCGGTTCGGTTCGGTTCGGTTCGATTTTATGCACTAATTCGGTTCGGTTCGGTTTTTTAAATTATGGTATTTCGGTATTTCGGTATTCGGTATTTCAGTTCGGTATATACCGAATTCTCACCCCTACTTCTCCCCCTCCTCTCCCCTCTCCCCCTCCCCTCCTCGTCCCTCTCCTCCTTCCCCTCTCCCTCCCCTCCTCGTCCCTGCCCGCCCTCTCCCCTCATCTCCCCGTGCCTGCCCTCTCCCCCTCCCCCATCTAGTATAGTATAGTATAGTATAGTATAGTGCTCCGTCGGGATCGAATTGAGAAGGCTACACACACCCCTTTTTGAAAGCTCCATCCACTCACTGTTCGACACATAGATGCAATTGTTTGGTATTACATTGTTTCGCCGAATAGATGACTCCACCGACTGACAGATAGCCATTGGGTTTTTTTTCGCATGATAACATTTTCAAAAATTTGATGAAGTGGCTGTTGACTTGTGAGTTGAGTGGTTGCGGGCCTTGTGGCAGGCTCTTGTAATAGGACTAGCTATTGGGCACTACCCACATAGCAAATTGAGAAGCTTAAGCATAAAACCATTTTTTTCCAGTTCTGGAAAAAGTGACAAATAGAAAAGCCAAGTCCCATTTAAGTTTGAGGAAGACGAGATCAATAACTTTGAGAAAGTCCAGCGACTCACCGGCGCCGACTCCACCTTCATGTCCCTCGTCCAGCGACTCACCGACGCCGACTCCACCCTCCTTCGAGAAGTCAGTATACCCCGCCGTCGACGGCGACAGGCGGGTCGACATGATGTCGGACCAAATCGAGATGGGCATGGGCGGCGTCGCCCTTCGTCGTGGTATGAGTAGATCAGTCATGGCTCGCTGGTGTCGAGGGTGGCATTAGGCAGGAAGGATATGTGCCATGTTTCGCGGTCGGCGTCATGTAGGAGGACTGTTGTGTTGCCCGGCTGTTGCAAGTGGATGATGTATGTTTGTAGTCCATTGACATTGCCTTCTTGGCCGTCGACGAAGAAAACCCATCCGGGCCGAGGCGTGAGGTTTCCTATTACTATTCACATCCAAACTAGCGTGATAAATTGCCGGAAAACAGAGATAATTCAATACCATTTGACTTCCAAGGATAAAGTTGTAATTTAAACATCCAACAACCCATGACTAGCAGAAACATGATTTAATTTAAAATAACATCAAGTTGTACTATTTAGACATCCGGTACAAATTCTTATAAAAAATTCCTCCAAGGGAAAAGATTATACATTTAACCCAAAAATCATCGAAGGATGTCTATATTATACATAATCTATCAAAAGTACAACTGTTCTCCCACAGCTGATCCAGCTGGCTCTCCTGAAGAAGAATTGGCGGCTGCACCTGCAAAAGGAAGCCCGGGTAGGGGTGAGCGACAAGCTCAGTAGGATTCTACTCTACGACACACTGAAGGGAGGAAAACAACAATTGTGATGTCTCTCCGCCTAAGCCTAAGGAATGCCATGGGGTCCCATAACCCCTATCGACTCTCCAATGGATCCTACTCTTCTCAACCGACTACGCTGGGAACATCAACCAACACGCTGGGAGGAACAAGAACAAGAACTAGTAGGATCACCCTTACCCAGCAGGAAACCACTGCTTGGGGACCACGTCAGGGACATCGACAACCATCCTTAGCACTTGGCCTTGGAGAAGCGCCACGACCTCTAAACCTCAAGGGCAACATGATATAGCCGACTAAAGCATATCCTCGATAACATGACGATTGCAATAATACAATCACGTTCTAAACCTTGCTACCCAGCCGTGGTCCTATGGCCAGATCCGAGCTACTCGAGAGCCTTGGATCGATGATCAACCCATCGCCCTGTCTAACCTTATATGCCTTTGATGCATACAGTGCATGAACCTATGCAAACATCTAACCTAGATGTCTCTATATACCACAACAACAATTATGAGTTCAACAATTATACAATAGCCCTCGGCACATGACGACAACGGGCTAAGGTTTCACAATACAACGTAAGCTAGCACTCATAGCTAGCAAACGGCTAAGCAAACAAGAAGCATTTAACTTTACCATCCAACTAGGTATTTAAATGCAAGAAAGAAACTAAAGATTCGCCAATGAGGGTAACCCACGATCAAATTCCCAATCTCAATCAAAATCCTTTGAAAACCCTGTGATAACAACATGCATGCTTCCTAACATGATTGGTTATCTATCATAAACGAAAGACCAATCAAAGAAAGCCAGAAAACACTATTCAGGGGCTCACGGTCGATGCGACGGTCGACCGTGAGACCAAAAAGTGGGAAACACCTTAGGGTCGTGGTCGATCAAGGCATCGACCCTGGGAAGCCAAAAATGAGACAGAGGCTCACGGTCGATGCGACGGTCGATCTGACGGTCGACTGTGAGGCCACGGTCGATGCGATGGTCGATCCGACGGTCGAACGTGAGACCAAAATTCAGCGTGCCAACACCTGATGGTCGACCGTCAGCCATGGTGCATAGAACCTAAGAACAGTACCAGAAATCCAATTTCTTGGATTTGATCTGTGAAAGCTTATCGGAACTCGATGAAACTTTGCAGGCACACATAATAAATGGTGGGGAAGCTATTGGTATGAAGAAAGCAAGGTTTTGACGGTTAAAACTCAAATCTAGGTCTAAACGGCCAAAAATCAATAAACTGGCGATAAAAACGAGAATCGTCTGATAAAAATACGAAACCAACTGGTAGAGATACTCTTAGCAAGCCATAACACCAACGTATTAAGCTATACAACATTCTACCATGCACAACTACATCTAAAGCACAATAAACCTATCCTAGGTAGACCCGACCACACGATCGGGGTAGAAACACCTACTTGATCAAGTAGGGCAGCTCCTCCACTTATCCCGTAAGCTCGATCGCTAAGATCCACTCCTCGAAGATCGCGGTCCGAAGCCCTAGCACAGCTGGTAGGAGAGAGGGAGAGAGAGAGAGAGAGAGAGAGAGAGAGAGAGAGAGAGAGAGAGGGAGAGACAACGACAGGAGAGGAAAGAAAAAGAAAGGAAACAGAGAGAAAGTCAAGGTATTTATGAAGATCGGGATCTGATTTCTGCCGTCCGATTCGATCTTTCCCGATCGAGCTCCGATCTTTCCCCATCGAGCTCCAATCTTCCGATCGGAGGCACCCTTATGGTCCTAATCATTCACATATATCAATCGAAGGCCGTGTGTGCGTTACGCAGGTGTGAAATCGACCACCGGGCATAATTTACCAAATTGCCCATGGAGTCACAAGAGCATCACGATCAATCTGATCGCACCAGACGCGAAACCAAACCAACAGGGAACGACCCTCGACCCACGCGGTCGAGCCAGGTTAGAGAAACGGGTCCTCACATGGGGTGTCAGGGGCTGGAACCCATGACACGGCCATGACACGAGGGATCTTGAAGATGACGTGACGAAAATTGAAAATGGCATGGCGATCCGAGCCAAAGTAGAACTTTGCGAGCCGTGAAGGGATCCTATCGAGCGAGACGTGCGGTGAGGCAACCGGGGAGGTGCACAAGCAATATGTGGACGCCAAAGGAGTTTGGCGCGCGGCAGGGCGCGATACGGAAAGGCAAGATGCGATGGATTTCGAAGATGGCGCGGCGGGCCGAGCCAAAATGAAGCACGACGCGCCATGTGACGATGCAAGCGAGCGCGACGCTCACCAAGGCATCCCAGGATGGTGCGCGGGGCAAGCGGACCAGCAACACGTGATGGCATACAGAGCGCACAAGCGACGCGTCCAGATGACCAAGTTTGAGTTGGACTAGGACTCGGAATGCCCAGGCGCGACGCGGTTGGCTATGGGCCCCAAACTGAGCCAGCAAAAATCCTAATTCCAGTTGGGCTGGGATCCTGTAAGGACTTGACACGGCAAAGGAAGGTTTTGCGGCGTGGAAAGTCCTAGTTGCTTGGGAGTTCTAGTTGGACTTGAACTCGACTCGCCCGGCGGAAGGCAGTTAGGCCATGGAGGCTAAACTGAGCGTGCAAGTGTCCTAAATTCACTTGGCTTAGGTCTCCCGCATATGATGACATAGCAAATATTGAATATGGAACGGGGGAAGTTGTATTTGGCTCGTGGAAATAGGAAGGAGTCTATTTTGAGCCAAAGTGCGACGGATTTAGGCAAAGAGTCATCTTTGACAAGTCTTAACTCATGTAAGAGTCCAAGTAAGCTAGGAATATTTGTAATTGGCTGATTGAATGTTTGGATAAGCATGAAGCCTAAGACTTAGAGTCGGACTAGGAAACTTGACTTGTTGGAGCAAGTCATGGACTCTCCTCTATATAAGGAGAAGGTCGGCTAGATGAGAGGATCTGGAGAGAGACATGTGGGAGAGCTCACGGATTGAAGATCTAGGAGGAATTGAGAGATCGTGAGGGAGAAGAATTGTTTGGTTCTTCTAGGGTTTTGGGCTGAGAGCTTTTTGTATTGAGAGTGATTGTACTCCAAAGGGTTGGGAGCGAGAGATGAGTGCTCTTGTAATCACTAGTCAATAAAGTAGTTGGGATCTCATCCCTTACCCAAATTCGTGTGTCTTGTGTGTGTGCAAGG
>OY986965.1:9866574-9957916 GCA_963920575.1 Narthecium ossifragum | reverse complement strand
CCAAGGGTAATTTACGAAATTACCCTCGAAATCGCAACGATCAAAGGAGATTGCAAAGTAGGGCCAATTGAGCCAGACCAACCAAACCAGACCCTCGACCTACGCGATCGGACTGGGTTGGAGGTAAGGGTCCTCACATGGATGGTGCTGGACACGTCGGGTGTGGTGGTTCTGAGTTGGGGGCAACGTCGGTTCTTACAAGGGTTGGAGCCAGGGGAGGATCCCAACGAGGTCACAGTGGTTGCGGGGTCTAGAGGAGGAAGGAGGAGAGGAGCGGGGGATGACGCTGGTTCCGACGAGGGTTGGAGCCCGAGGAGGATCCCGGCGAGGCCGCGGTGGTTGCGGGGTCTAGAGGAGGAAGGAGGAGAGGGGCCGGGTGGGGGGTGGGGTGGGGTTAAAGGGGACGATGTGGTGAAATTAATAGAGAGAAGGGTATATGTGTCTTTTATACTTTAAAATTGTATTAAGATCCAAAATCTTATGATTAGTGCTTTTTTAGAGGGATAAGTTCATTTTATGGTGCTACCTCCTAATCCCTTTGTTTTTAGGTGGGTTAGGGTCACTGTAATTAATTTGATTTCTTAAATGGAGTTTACAGTGACTAATTGCAGGGGCTTTTTGCAACACAAAATATTTTTTAAAAAGGCAAATTGCAAAAATATCAAAGGGTAAACATTTTTCGTAGTATATTCATAAGATGAGAACTTAGCTGAAAAATAGCATATATTATATTGCTTATTGCCACAATATCTGTGGAGAATTGGAGCACCATGAACATGACATGATTCAAACTATTTACGTTTCTTAAGCAATGGTGGGGATTCTGTTTTAGCATGTTGCATACTCCATAATTACATCTTAAGCAATGGTGGGGATTCTGTTATCCCAACCGAGGAGGAATGGATAGCAATGCCTATTCCTACTAACATGTCTCAAAGAGAGATAAGGGAGGATGCTAGAGAGTGGACCGATTTAAGAGATATGATGGCACAAGAGATGTGGGCGCAACGTTCACGTATTATCAGATAGCTTTGTTTTCATGTTATGGTTGTGTTTAAGTGTGCTTTTATTATGTACCTAAGTACTTATTTTATAAGGGACATTGTGTCTTTATTAGATAAGTTTGTGACTTCATAAGGGAAAATTGTATACATTTGGTTATTTTATATGTGATTTCTATCATGTCTTGAATTTGAAGTTATGGACTAGTTGTTATTGAATAATTATATAGGTCATGGATCCAGACCAAGTGGAAGAGATTGTAAGCCCTACCGAAATCGAGAAAGTAAAGGGCAAATGTAAGACATTGTTGAAATGGACAACCACAATGGATAAAGTACTACTAAGTACTTTAGCAGCACAGGCTGAAATGGGTATGAAGGTGGAAAATCATTTCAAGTCCCCCGCCCTCACCGTTGCATTGAAGGCGCTCCGCGAGAAGTTTCCCTTAAGGCAGGAATTGACGGAGTTGAATATCAACTACCATCTTAGGCACCTGAGGAATATTTGGAAAGCAATTCAAAGAGTCAAGAACTTAAGCGGGGCTAATTGGATCGAAGCTGAGAAGAAGACTGTGGTGGATAATGAGGTGGCAACAACATATTTGATGGTATACATTGCATTTTTTTTAAGCTATCAATATTTGTTTACAATAAACACATGTATTTGCTTAGAATGTGTTCTCTCATTCGTAGGCAAACCCAAAAGATGCACCCTATGTCAACAAGCCTATTGATGACTACGACAACTTGGCTATTGTTTGTGGCGGGGAGCAAGCAAGGGGGCAGTTTGCAAGAACTTTTTGTGATCCCCCTACATCATCACAGCTTTCTACAGATTCTACTACCCCATATGTGGAAGATCTTGACCCTAGCGACTCACTTGATCAAAATGATATTTATGATGTACAAAGTCCTGGATCTACAACCAATATGAAGAATGATTCTATGCGTCCAAAGAAGAAGGGGAAGAAGAACACTGATTTGGATGCAAAAGCTATTGAGTCACTTGAGAAGGTAGCTATAGCTGTAGAGAAAGTAGCCAATTCATTCAAGACTTCGAAGTCTCGCCAATTTGCTGATGATCTCTACAAAGAAGTTATGAGTCTTGAAAAACATGGGAAAGGTTACAAGGAGGAAGATCTTGCCGCGGCATATGACCATCTCCTCAGGACGGATACTGATGCTAGAGGTTTCATGGCTAAGTCGGTCCGATTGAGGGTGTTTTGGCTTGACAACTTTATTGCCAACATTACCAGGTTTGACGACGGTGGGGAGTGGGCATACGAGATGGCCGGATCAGAATCCCATGCTTCTTAGGCTACTAGAGACATGCTATTATGGATGATTGCAGTAGATTTTGGGTTGTTAAATTCCAAATTATTTTATTGTTGCGATTATGTAATCTGTTGAGTACTTCTGCATTGTGTTTTAGGATTTCTGGAGCATGAGTTTGGACTAGGCATTTAAGTTTGGTTTGGTTACGGGATGATATGGGTTATTAGTTCTATTATTATGCTTATATTGAAGTGTTTGGATTAAGAGACAAATTACCTTTGGTTTTAGATATTTCTTAATCTCAGGGACAGTACAAACTCTCAGGCCCCGTTTGGTATGGGAATACCAAACGGGAATAAGGATTCAAAGAGAGAATATTCCTAGAATATTCCCAATTCCACTACTTATTCCACACTTTATTCCCCAAACACCTTTCCTTATTCCAAGTAATCATTATAAAGTTATTCCCACTTTTCACTCTATTTTTTTCTTATTCCAAGTAATCATTACAAAGTTATTCCCGAAACCGGAAATAAACTCCCTTAGGAATAAAGTTATTCCCACACCAAACAACCCCTCATGATTGATTCCTGCATTGTATTATATCAGGGGTGTTTCCTACAACAATTACAAGATATGTGTATGTGGCATCTTAGGTATATTGAACCATCATAACGATGTAACTCAGATTGTATCGATCATTAGAACTCTAATGACATGTATCCTATTTTTTTCAGGGCTGACAGTCTAACTTGCACCTTGAATTTTGCTTATTATCAAATCTAACCTATGGGCGATAATAGCTTAATTGAAATGATAACGGGCTGGATTTGCAACCTCATCCCCTTGGCAAGCTGAACTGAACTCGGTCTAGCTCAATAAAAATTTAGGGATGTTTTATTGTATTTTGTAAAACTCTGAAATAACAGTGATAATTTAGCTTTTAATTTTCTTTTTGTCATACCTTGAAGTGTTATTGGGAGCACATCCAGGCAGTTGTATATAGAGAAAAGTTTGTTAAGTTATATGGTATGTAAGCAATTGTAGTTGCCTATTGTTCAGATGCATATTCCTCTGCCTTTTCGAGAAAGGAGATGCGTGTAACTGTGATTATGCTAATCACATTGATTTTTGTATGAAAAGTTGAAAATCACGTGTATAGAGTGGATCATTTTCTTCTTTGATTAAATTGGCTCTAAATCAAGTTTGTTGCTGCTACCTAGTTTAGCAAATGATGGGCTGTAAGAATATAGCTAAATAAAAAATGAGATATGTATCAAGAGTGGGGGTAATCTCATCAAGGAATATAAGAGGTGATTTTAACAAATGCAATACATACCAACCAAACAAAGGATTGGATGAAAGAGCTATATCCACTGATGCAATACATACTAACTAAACAGAAAATGAGCTCATACTGCATCAGTTGATACAAGCAACCAAACACCCTTTATTGCATCAACTGATGCAGCATCAGTTGATGCAAGCAATCAAACGCCCCCTAAGTGTATTGCACTGTGTTTTTTTCCCTTCCTTATTGGGGAGATGGTTACTTAATTATTGCTTTGCCTACTAATTCTATACAGACTAAACTCTTTTTAAAATCCTCCAAATAACGTGGAAGTAGCTCCACAAATCTCGGAAGACAGTTGCATATCTATCGGAGAACCGTTTCACCAATTCAAAAATATAACCAAAACAAAAGTACGTAGAAGAACAAAAAATACAAGCAAATGGATGTTACCTGTGAGACAACCACAGGGAAAACCTTCAGCATAGAACTATGGTACTTCGACACTGTTTTAGAGATCAAGCAACGGATCGAAAAGTTCGAAGGTATCCCTGTGGCCAGCCAAAAGCTCTTCTTCAAGGGCAAGGTGATGGACGACAACCGCGACACCGAGTACTACAAACTCGTCCTCAACTCTCGCATCCAGCTCATCGTTGAATCGCCGGAGACCACCACCGCCGCCGGGAATCTAGTCAAGGTGGAGGATTCGTCGCGCGTGCACATCACCATCAGGACATCCTTCTCCAAGCGCCAGTTCTCCCTGGAGGTCGACGTGATGGACACCGTCAGCCAACTCAAGGAGAGGGTCCGGCAGGTCGAGAATATCCCGGTGAGCCGCTTTGCGCTGTTGGTCGGGAATGCGGAGATGCATGACCATCGAACGCTGGCGGAGTACGGGATTGGTGAGCAGTCTCTGGTGAGTGCAGTGGTGAGGCCGTTCCCACCGGCGGCGGTGGCAGCAGGGCACGGTGGTGGGAATTCGAATTCGAAAAAGCTGAGGGTGATGGTGCTGCCCAAATGTGGGACGAAAAGGATTCCGGTGGAGGTGAATGCGTCGGACAACGTGAGCGAGCTGAGGAAAGAGCTGCAGCGGTTGCAGAGCCATGGACATTTCCATCTCCCAGCGGAAGGGTACTTCTTCATATACAAACAGATCGTCATGGAGGAGGATCGTACCTTTAGATGGCATGAGATGCGGCAAAATGATACCATTGAGATCTTTAATGGCAGCATTAGTGGTGGATCATAGGTTTTGCTCTATATATGTTTCTCCATGCTCACTTACTTTCTGTAGTTCTCTTTCTGTTCTGCAGTCATAGAAGTTCATCAAAACATGTTTTCAAATTTACAGCAATATAATATTTATTAGAGTAATCTCTGAAGGAAAAGGTTACAAACTATATAGTTTTTTGACAGCAACTAATGAAGAATATTTTTCAGGAACCAATTGAGTTTATTTGGCATTGAAACAGTGATATGAAACAAGCTGTGTACATGTGTTCAAGGTTATAATTAGACTTTACATATCACAAAGAATTGGCAGTTATAACAAGGACCTTTTGTCACTTATTTGAACAAACACAACAGTATATTGGAGGGAGAATTTGAGAAAGATTCATCTTACATGGAGAAATATCTCCCCATTGAGCAGTGTGGTGTTGAGCTTCTGAAATCATGGCTTCCCATAAACTTGCAGAATGGAGCATTAACATGATGACATGAACAGCGTGCCAATACTTGATGATACAGACCGAGAGTATCCTTTCTGAACAGACTTCTTTTGGTCACTTCCGTGCAATTATAACATTGCCACCTGCAGTCAAGAAGATGGTAAATATTTGGTGACCTACATAATGCTCCAACCAGCTTCTTTTTGTGGAGATGTGCCTTCCATCAATTTCCTTGTTTTCCATGCCTCCTCCCAAAAACCAGCTGCAGCATATATATTGGCAAGAACCACATAGTTTACTGTACCCTGCGGATCTAAATCAAAAAGATTTTGTGCGACAACTACGCCAAGAGAGGTATTGCCATGCATTTTACAAGCCCCAAGAATTGCACCCCAGAGTGATGCAATGTGCTTGATGTCTATACAACAGACAAAGTCATATGCTTCTTTCAATCTGCCTCCACGAGCAAGGAGATCAACAACACAACAATAATGTTCAGCTCTAGGATTTACACCATATCTTTTCATGGAGTAGAAGTAATCCATAGCTTTGCTAGTCAATCCAGTATGGCTACAAGCTGAAAGAATGGACAGGAATGTGACATCATTTGGCTTCAAACCATCATCCTCCATTCTTCGAAACAGTTCAATTGCAGTATCACTATTGCCATGCTTACCATATCCAGCAATTAGTGAAGTCCACGATATCACATTTTTGTGTCGAATTTCACGAAAAGCACAATGAGCATCCTCAATTTCCCCAGACTTAGCATACATGTCAATGAGAGCATTACCCAATGCTGAATCATAATTTGGTTGATGTTTAATTGCATGAGCATGTAACAGTCTTCCAAAGTTTAAGAAAGCCGCATTGGCACATATGTTAACCAAGGAACATAAAAGGACGTCATCGACTCCCATGCCTAACCGGTTAATCTCAAGAAAGAGCTCTAATGCCTCTCGACTATAGCTTCTTTCTTGTGAATATCCAGAGATCAATGCAGTACAGCAAATTAAATCTTGCGCAGGCATAGAATCATATAACTGCCTGGCAATTCTTAGGCTCCTACATTTTGCATAAGCATCAATCAATGACCCATTGACCACACAATCACCCCCATGGCCCAATTTCACAATGAAACCATGGATTTGACTCACACATGCGAGAATCCGGGTTCCACCACCAGCTCTCAGTATACTCGCAAAAGTGAAATGATCAGGCTGCATACCTGTTTTTGTGACATATAAAGCTATGAGAAGATTGAAATCGTTGACTTTAAAGTACCAAATAAGAACAAAGGCTCAGAAAGCTTGGAGAAAATAACTATAACTTGTTTTGAAAGCATGGCAATGAAGTTTTTGATTTGGAACAAGAAATGCCACTATAGCACGTGTTGAAAGCATGGCAGCGAAGTTAGAATACTGAACTATTTCTCTTGAGGGGAATCTCCGTTTAACTTGAGCACTAAATATTGCCCAATACTCAAAACTACTGCAATGTGCAACAAGAGGACAATAAAAGCACACAAAAAGTTCCAAAAAGATAGAACAAATAGTTTGCATACACAATGGTTGCAGTATAAACGTACATTTGCCAAATTAATTTCTTAATATTGCCTCTCAGCTTATCATCATTTGTGGTAATATTACATTTTGCTTCCACAAATCCTACTCTCAGATATTGAAATATAATATTCAATATTTGTATAAACTCTTGGTGTATGCCAATCAAAATACAGATGAGTTCATTCCCTCTCAAACAGTGGAAACTAGGTGTGCAATATCGATTCTAGTTGTCAAGCTAATTCTACAGAAAGTATAAGTGCGTAGTTAAGTTTCTAAAGTATTCTTCGCAGATTGGAAAATAAAGCAGAATATGATCTTAGAAGGAAAACAAATTAATAAATTCTCAGAGCATAATACCGTGGCCCAGCATTGAGCAAAACAACCCAAATGCATCATCACCAAGCCCCTGATCAGCATGTCCACGAATCACCGAATTCCACGAGACCACATCCCTGCTCGCCATCCTCCAAAACAAGCAATTCGCCTCCTGGAGTGACCCAATCTTCAAATGCAAATCCACAAGAGCAGTCTGCACGAACAAATCCTCCGCGAATCTGGTCTTTGCAATGCACCCATGTATCTGCTCACCAACTCTAACACTAACAATCGCCGAGCACGCCCTCAGAACGCTCCCGAACGTGAACTGATTCGCCTTGAACCCACACCTCTTCATCAAAACGAAAGCCTCCAAGGATTCCAAGGGGAACCCATTCTGCAAATACCCAGAAATCATCGCGGTCCACGACACAACACTCCTATCATGCATTCCATCGAACACTCTACAAGCAGCGGAGATGTCTCCGATTCTAGAGTAGAAGATGACGAATTTAGTGTTGAGATAGGGGTCCGGGGTGTGCCCACATGAGAGGAGGTGGCGGTGGAGGGCTCGGCCGTGTGCATGGGCATTGGAGTCGATGCAGAGCTGGAGGAGAGAGGAGTAAGAGGGGGAGTCGAGGGGAGGGGTGATGGAGGGGTTGCCCAAGAAGGCTTGAAGAGCTTCTTTCAGCTTTCCAAGCTTGCAAAGAGTGATGACATGAGGCTTGGGATGATGATGACGACTTGGAAAACTCTTTGTAAAGATTGTGTTCATAAAAAAAAACAAAGATAGAGGAAGCGATCAGCATAACGCTATAAGCATGGAGTATAGGAACAATGGACGTCCTTCTAAAGTAGATATCATATACTTTTGTCTGGTAATTCCACCGCAATTCTCATTTGATGCAGCGAAAAACCGAACAGCCAGAGGCCTCATGATGCTTCAAGATGCCGCGTCAACTGAAGCTTCAGTCACCTAATATAGGAGCAACAATGATGCTGAGATCATTATTGAGTTTGTGAAGCCTGATTGTTCCGGACTGACCATGACGCACTACGCAGAGCTGACGGATGCTATTAAAGTGAATCATGTAATTTGTTGTGCGTTGTGTTTTTTATGACCGTGGTGAAATATGGTGTGTTTGTAAACTATGGTGAAGTGCAATGCAGTAAAAACTTAAAAACTGTTTGGTATGACACGTTAATAAATGTGATTGAAATGTGTGTTCATGTAATTTGTTATTTACTGTGTGCGTTTATTTTCAAATGTACAGTGCAAAATATTGGTTTGTTATTTAATTTCTGTGTTTGTTATGCCGCAACCAAGGTACGACCAAATGAAGGGTCTGAAAGTGGACTAGGGCGGCGGGATTGGTTTTAGAGGCTGAGGCTGGCGTTGGAGGAGGCGGCTTCGGAGGTGGAGGATGGCGGAGAGAGATCACGGAGGTCGAGAGGTGAGATTTGGAGGTGGTTTGGTGGTGTGAGCGTGGTCGGAGTGGTTGCTAGGGGGTGGTGGTGACGGCGTTGGTTTGGGGGTGAGCCGACCCAGGCTGAGTTGGGCCGGGACGATGAAGTCCCGGCTCCCTCGGTGAGCCGCGCAGGGGTGAGGGTGAGCCTCAGGTGAGCCACGAGTGAGCCGACATAGAAAAGGAGAGAGAAAATAGCGAAAAGAGTCAAAAAATAGAGAAAATAGGAAAAATAGGAAAAGGAGATATAAAACCCGGAAAAATAGGAAAAGGGATAGAACAATAGAGAAAATATATGAGAAAATGTGGAGAAAATTACAGCGGTGAAAGCGGCAGATTTGAGGTGTAAACAGAGAAAAGATAAACTTAGAGATTTGAGGTGTAAACAGAGGAAAGGTAAAAATTAGAGGAAAGATAAAATTGTAGCGATAGCCAAATGAGCTCGTCGGGGGTAAAGATCGGAAAATACATATGTATTTTGAAATTTACAAAATTTTGGTGTCATTTTTAGATCATCAATTTTTCAAATTTTATATACAATTTTGACGCATAAATCAAAATTTCTCATGTGTGCGTCAATAGTAATGTACAAAATTTTGACGTTATCCTATTGTTCAATTTTTGACGTTGCTCTATCACATAGATCCTATTGTTATCTATGTCCTCCAATCAACTTTTGTTTTCTATTTTCATGGTATTGCTTGTCATGCTTGACGTTTTATTGTACCAAAATTGCTATTATATTGTTGTTATCCTTTGATTTATTGGTTGCAAAATTTGTCTTATATCATGTAGAATATTAAAATTTCAACGATTGTAACTTTTCTTTTGAATAAAAGGTTATATATGTTTGGTCACATATATCTAAAATAAAGACATGCAAGTTTCTTGCATATCAACCAGCATTGAATGGAGTTTTGTGTTTCCAAAATCATCTAATCGTGTGCAATCGCCACAATTTGGATTTCGGGCGAAGAAATTATGGTCAAAATACTCTAACTTCCTTTAAAGATAAGATATCGTGCATCGAGGGTCGACCGTCGACCGTCGAAGTAACTTGACTAAGTATTTACAAAATTATGTCTGACTTTGATGGCATATTGGATATATCAAACGTCTGAATTTCGTGATTTCATCAACATCAAAGTTGTAGATATCCACGTTCTCTTTCCATTAGTTTTTAAATCACCATTTTTGAAAACAAAATGTGAGAGTTGTTTGAGAAGATAAACATGAATCAGTTTTAACAGACTGCCCAAGTTATTCTCGTATAGATCATGATAGATTAGAAGACTAAATCTTGTTGTTTTCTTATCTTTATCCATGTGGTGTATAGTTTTGAACTCCTTCTTCCAAGGAGAGTTAGTTGTTGTATGAGAATAGTATATAATAATATCATGGTTTCATGGGTATGGTATGAAATAATAACACCCACTTATTTTCTCCTGCTCTCCATCTTTCATGGTATCAGAGCCATTTGTGTATCCATGGCTGAATCTAGTATCGCTTCCGCAACTTCTTTCTTACTACCTACTCAGAATGTGCAGATCAAGCTTGATGAATCCAGCTATCTTGGCTAGATTGCATTGGTTTTGCCTTTACTACGAGGCCATGATTTACTCAGGTTTGTGGACTAAACTAAAACATGTCCCCCTAAGTTTGTCGATGACGCCGCTGCCTCTGTAGGTACTATCAATTCTATGTATATTTTATGGTGTCGACAACATAGTCTCCTCCTTAGCTGGATTAAGTTTACTTTGTCGCCAAGTTTGGCGCATTCTATGTACGGTTTCGAAACTTCCAAGGCCGCATGGGATTTCATAGCTGCTCGCTATGCATCTTCATCTTCATCTTAACAACGTCAGACCTTGACACAAGGTTCTCTCACATGCTTTCTGCTTCTTTCTCTAGCAAAGTCTTATGCATATCAACTTACTACAGTTGGTCAGTCTCTTTCGGATGATGATCTTATTTCGTTTGTTACTAATGGGCTCAATCCGATATTTATGCCCTTTGTAACATTGTTAACCTTTTCTCTATGACATCAATCTATGTCGTTTATGGATTTCCGATCTGAATTGCTTAATCATGAGATGCAGCTGGGTCAAGTTCATCAACTAGTTCTTTAGCCAAGACTGAATCTGCCGCCTTCTTGGCCAAGAAATCTACACCTTATCCTGGACCACGGAACCCAACATTTACTTCTTCTCAGGCTCTCAGCCCCGAGCCCCTACGTTTACCACTCGGGCTTCTAAGAACTTTATTCCTCAAGCAGCACCACAACAACCTTGCTGCTCTTGTTCTATGTGCTTGCCAAATATGTGGAAAAACCAATCATAAGGCCCTCGATTGCTTTAAGCAGTTTGACTATGCCTCTAAGGTCCTCCGACTGAGTTAGCTGCTCTCGTGGCCCAGAAAAATGCTTCTGCTCATGGTGATCGCTGGATTCTGGACAGTGGAGCTAACACCCATGTCACACCCAACGTAGAGAATCTTGAGCATCCTCACACCGATCTAGGTATGGGTTCTCTTGATGGCGTAGGTACTGGTTCTTCCATTCCTATTCTTAAAGCATGTTCCTTCGACTTTAAAACTCCTACTACTTTTACCTTAAATGATGTTGCCTTTTTTTCCTACTGCACAACCAATATAATATCTATAAACAAATTTTGTGCTGATAACAAGGTTGTGTTTGAACTTACTGTTGATGGTTACTGTGCTAAGGACCTGAAGACGCACACAATTCTCCTACGGGGCTGGAGTGACAATGGGTTCTACCCTTTGGATCTTCGTTGTCCTTCATTGAATAAAACCAAGAGTCGTGTGGCTTTATTTGGTGTTCATACTACTGCATCTACGTGGCATATGAGACTTGGACATGCATCTTTTCCTATTATTCGTAGCATAATCCAGAGTAGTCATCTCCTTGTTCGTGGGTCCATAGATTTGACTGTTGTCTGTGAACCTTGTCAACTGGGTAAATGCAAGCAACAACCCTTTACGGATTCATCCAGAATTTCGACTCAACCATTAGAGCTTGTTCACTCCGATGTTTGAACCTCTCTGGTCCCTTCTTTAAGTGGATCCAAATTTTATGTAATTTTTATTGATGATTATAGCCGTTATTCCTGGTTGTATCCCATCTCTAATAAAACTACTGTTTTCTCATACTTTGTTAAATTTAAGTCTCTCGTCGAGAACTTATTTTCTTCTAAAATTAAAAGATTTCAAAGTAACAATGGTGATGAATATTTGTCTAATTTGTTTCAGAACTTTTTAGACTAACGTGGTATTGAACATCGCCTTACTTGTCCTCACACGTCACAACAAAATGGGATCTCTCTGAACGTAAACATCGACATATTGTTGAGACAGGGTTAACGTTGCTAGCATAATGCGGCTTGCCAAATGGATTTTGGGTTGATGCTTTTCTGACATCTGTCTATCTCATCAATCGCCTACCTACTCCTTTGCTTAATTATGAGTCATCTTATTATCGTCTATTCCATCGTGATTCTGACTATCAGCTTCTAAAAAATTTTGGGTGTAAATTTTTCCCCTTGCTTCGTGCATACATGCCTCATAAACTCTCATTTTGAAGCAAGCCATGCATTTTTGTAGATTATTATAAAATGATATAGTTGTTATGATCCCAGCAGTAGAAAAGTCTTTATCTCTCGCTATTTGATGAGACTCACTATCCTGCTCAAACTAAACCTCCTGTCAACTCAGCTCCAGCATCAGAATTGTTCTCGTATGCTTCTCCTACCTCGGCCACAGCTGGGTTCTTACCAAGTACGTTATCCTCCCTTCCTCCTATTTTATCTTCTACTGCTTCACATGGTGCTCTACCCAATACCTTTCACATGCCTACACCTACACCTATACTTATTCTCTTGGAACCTCAACAACCCACTATATCTACTTCTGTACCTCACACTCCTCCAACCATAACACTACCAAATCCTCCTCCCTTAGAACCTCACCAGCCCACACCTACTTATGGACCTAACCCCACTCCTTGTATCCCACCTCCACGGACTATAGTCACTCGAACTATCACTGGCAACCTCAAACCCAAAACCTTTGATGACTACCACACCTTCTATTGCACTTGTTACCCTCTCTGCTCTCCATACTACTAAGCGTCCATCCGAACCACATACTCTCCGCCAAGCAGCATCCTCGCCCGAATGGCTGTGCAATGGAAGTTGAGTTCTCTACCTTGGTTGCAAACAAGACGTAGACCCTTTGTCCTCTTTCAGGTAATCATAATGTTGTGAGAAATAAGTGGGTTTTTAAAATTAAGCAGAAGCTAGATTGATCAATCGAACGGTTTAAAACAAGACTTGTGGCAAAAGGATTTGATCAAAAGAGTGGAATTGACTATCATGAAACCTTCAGTCCTGTAGTTAAACCCTTTATTGTTCGTTTAGTTCTTGCTCTTGTTGTTTCATTTTAGTGGCCTGTGAAGCAACTTTATGTCTCTAATGCCTTTTTACATGGTTATTTGGTCGAGGAAGTATATATGGATCAACCCAAAGGATTTATTGACTCTGAACATCCAGACTGGGTATGCAGATTATACACAAGTCAATTTATAGGTTGAAACAAGCCCCTCGTGCTTGGTTCCACCGTCTTTCTAGTGCTCTTATAGAGATTGGGTTCACATGTTCTGACTCTGATCCCTCTTTATTTATTTTGAACTCATCTACTGCTCAAATTTTTTTACTTGTCTATGTGGATGATATTATTATTACTAGCAGTGGTTCCATCTCTATCTCTACTGTGTTTGACAAGTTGAAGAATGGCTTTGCTATGAAGGACCTTGGTATTCTTTCTTATTTTCTTGGTGTTGAAGCAACTTGGGAGAAAGATGGTCTTCACTTATACTAGACTAAATATATTACGGATTTGTTAGAGAGGGGTCAATATGGTTGGCGCAAAGCCTTATAAATGCACCATGCATCTTCGGCTCCAAACTATCCAAATTGGATGGTGACTTGTTACCTGATCCGACTGAATATCGGCACACTGTGGGTGCTCTCCAATATGCTACTTTGACTCGCCCCGACATTGCATATTCTGTTAATCAACTGTGTCAACACATGCATGCTCCTACTTCATCACATTGGATTGCAGCTAAACATGCACTTCGTTATCTTAAAAATACTCCCTCTCATGGACTTCTTTATCATCCTGGCAAGATTTCTTTATCTGCCTACTATGATTCGGATTGGGCCGGCGATCCTGATGATTCTCGTTCTTCTAGCGGTTTTGGTGTCTTTCTTGGTTCTAGTCTTATATCTTGGTCTACTAAAAAGCAACATGTCGTTTCCAAATCTACTGCTGAAGCTGAGTATCGGTCTCTTGCTATTGTTACTGCTGAACTTTATTGGTTGCACATGGTTTTTCGTGACTTGGGTGTTATTCTTTCCTCTCCTCGAGTTGTGTGGTGTGATAATGAGAGTGCATTGGCACTAGCTTGAAATTCTGTTTTTCATGCCCTGACTTATTAAACACATTGAGGTGGACTACCATTTTGTTCGTGAAAAGATTCTGAACGAAGATATTTACAAAGGGACACACAGCTGATAAGTTTCTATTTCTTCATGACAAACTGCTGGTCGTTCCCTCCATCACTTTGTGGGGGGTGTTAGAAAAGATAAACATGAATCAGTTTTAACAAACTGCCCAATTTATTCTCGTACAGATCATGATAGATAAGTTTGCATAGTGGCTAAGTAAAATTTACGCAAACATTAAAGGTAGTTTATGTAAGATTATGGATAAAGTGTTTCGATGTATAAATGAGATTTATACATATTTATCATCATTCTATACGGACCCCAAATCTTGTTGTTTTCTTGTCTTTATCATTTATTCATGTGGTGTATAGTTTTGAACTCCTTCCAAGAAGAGTTAATTGTTGTATGAGAATTGTATATAATAATACCGTGGTTTCATGGGTATGGTATGAAAATAATATCATCCACTTATTTTCTCCTAACCAAAAGTTGAATTTTTTTACGGTAAGAATCACATAAAGTGTATTGATTGTTGTTGACATGCGCGCCAATTGCCAAACCAAGGAAGTGCCCAAGAAGCGTTTTAGTTTCGCTTAATAATTGATGACATACGCGTACACACACCTTCCCCGACCAACTGGGTACCTAGAGGAGACTCGCTCCAAAAGGCCCCCCAACAACAGCACGATCTTTATTATTTGCCTTTATACAACTAATTCATCCCAACTCAAAAAGAAATCATTATAGAGTGTGTTTGGCAACCTGGAATTTGACGAATGAGCTAAATTAGGAATGAGCTGAATGAGATGAATGAGGAATGAGCTGAATCTGGTGATTCTGTGGATTTTGGTTCTCTTGTTTGGTTGGTTTGTATGGAATGAGCTGAATCTGTTAATTCTGACGTTTGGTTTGTCTGGTATGAATGAATTGAATCTTCTGATTCTGTGAATCCTAATGTTTGGTTCATAAATATCTAAATTGGAATCAAGTGAATTTTGATAACATGTTAATAATAAAGATGAAGATTTTATTCAAACTAAGACTTATTTTCTTTTATAATAATGACAATACTCATGAGAGATAAATAATTTTCAACTTATACATGTCTCGTGCGTTGATCCTTAGTTCTTATAACTCAACAAAATTATTAGAAACTATAAAAACTTGACAATATCATGAATACATAAGTATATTAGGTTGAATTGCTAGCAACCATCTGAATCCACAGCCTCTCATTACTAGGCCGGCCTCAATTGCGGATTAAATAGGGTTAGCATTTAGCAATAATATATAGGAGTTTTCTTATGTATAACAATTACAATAACTTTGCATCATTTATAATTCTACAGTCAGCTGCTTGATTTCAAATAAACCAATAAAGAATTATAAGGTAGCTAGTTTTACCTATTTAACTATAGGTTATTGAAATAAAGCATTATCTATTCAAACTCTCAAAATCTATATCAGAAGAAGAAATCACCACTAATTTTGGGTACTCTCAAGTCCCATCCTTCGAATATAATATGATCCATCTCTTATGAATATAATAGGAGGTAGGTGGTATCCTCTATATTCAATTCAAAAAGGGCAGGTGCAGCCAAAGATTATTCATCACCACAGCACCACCACACCACCTTCAAAAGTATCAACACATTCACATTAGCTTGTTTGGGATGAGAAATCGTGGGCCCGCCTAAATTACAAATTCCGCTCGGGATGGATCATGGCGTCCGCTCGATGCCGTGATTCAAAAAAAGTGGGATGCGAGGTTGGCGGATCCACACGGATTCTATGTACCGTTGCACGCCAAACAAAGTGATAAAGTGGATCCGGGATCCGCTCATCCCTTAATCCATCGGGTTCACCTCATACTGGGCTTGCCAAACGCACCCATACTTTTTTTTTTGACAAGTTGAGCCAAAGGCTGTCAAACGCAGTAAAAAGAGTACAAGCAGGAGAGGAGGACAAGCTAACTACACAAAGGTAGTAATATCCACAGGAGGCGGAGTACCTGAGTCCTTAGCTCAGAATATCGAATTAGTCAAATCCTTCCCCATTCTGGCTAACGAATCAACTATTCCATTACAAGTCATGGGAAGATAAACAAAAACAATCTCACTAAATTTTGCCAGTTCCCAACAAACCTTTTGGGTAATAGACGCTAAATGGTCCGGCCATCGCCTCCTGCCGTTGAGGCAGCTAACGACATCCCGAGAGTCCAGTTCAAAGATGGCCTGCCTGATCCCCTGATCCCATAGTTTTCTGAGCCCACATACCAAGGCCATAAGTTCTGCTTCAAAAATGCAAGAGGAGGGTCCTCTCTCCGCCGCTACCCAAACAACATCCCCTTCAAGATCCATACCAACCGCCCCAAAGCCCACATGGCCGTCCTAACCTATCGCGGCATCCGTCCTCACCATAGGCAAACTTCGTCTTGGCGCCCCAACAGAACTCACTGTATGAATTGCCTTGGATCTGAGGATCCACTCCCTAGCATGCCAGGATGCAGATCTTGCAACCTTCCATGGCAATGGACCAGCACCATCAAAGGCCCATCGATTCCTACTCTTCCAAATCTCCCAAAGAGCATAGCCCATTCTAGATTTACGATCACAAACTTTTGGAGACGAGGAAGAAGCCAGCAGTATATTTTCCCATGACCTCCAAGCCGAAGTGCGCCTAACATGAGTATCTCTCCAAAACATCCAATGCCAAACTTCAGCGGAGTATGGACATCCAAAAAACAAGTGATCAACAGACTCAACTGCCTCCGAGCACCTAGGGCAGTCGATTGATCTATCCACTCCAAACCTCCCAAGCACCTCCAAGGATGGGATTTTATTGTGAATAAACCGCCAGAGAAAGGTTTTAATTCTCGGGCCAAAGGGACCATGCCAAATACTGTCCCAACGAAAAGAAGGAAGAGAGGGAAGGCGAGGAAGAACCAGGATCGAATACATATGAAGATATGCAGATTTGGAGGACAACATACCTCTACTATCCAAGGACCACAAAACATCATCACCTGAAGACAGATCCAAGACACAAATTTGGTCTGCAATCTCCAGAGAGAAAAGGCTATTGATAAGGTGCCTCCTCCCCTTCCCATCCGAGTTGATCAATTTCCCTACAAGCATCCTGTCTGAAATCCTCTCGATGTTGACAAGGGTTGGTTTCCTATCCATTGGTAAGTCCATAATCCACCAGTCATGCATAACATATACTTTACTTGTCGCCCCAGGAGACCACAGAACATAGTCACGTAGATCCTTGACAGCCCTACAGATAGAACGCCAAGAAGGGGAGGCATTTCTACAAGGAGTATTCAATGGGAGCACCCCTCGCCAATTATACTTGACTTTCACAACCAGTTTCCAAAGGGACTGCTCGGACGGAAATAACTTCACCGCCCTAACCATCCGAAGGGCCCTCTGCCAAGTTGGAAGATGACGTAGTCCCAAGCCTCCATCTTCAGTTTGAGCACATACAGTATCCCATCTGACAACCAATGAACCAGACCTTCTCCCATCCCACAGGAAGGATTGACTCAGACGGACCACCTTTCGGAGCACTCCTTTTGGTATCTCTGTAGAGGACATAAGATATACTGGTAATGCCTGTAAAACATGATGAAGTAGAGTTACCATTCCTGGAAACGCCAACTTCGCACCGCCCCATGGAGAGATCCGACTTGCAACCACATCAATGACATAGGAGAAGTCTGTTGCCTGTAATTTCCCCCCACTTATAGGCACCCCAAGATATCTCCAAGTTCTAGAAACTTCAGGCATTCCTAACTGTCTACAGATCCACTATCTTCTACTCGAGAGAATAGAATCAGAGAATTGCACACTTGATTTCACAGGATTAAGGAAAGCCCAGAGATTCTGTGATACCATTTAAAGATTCTGCACACAGATATGGCCTCAGCAATAGACGCATCTGTGAACACCAGACAGTCGTCCGCATGCAATAAATGCGACACCTGAATAGACGATCCTGAAAACTGAACACCCTTCAGCCCTCGAGAGCAATGTGTCAATGCTACAGATAGTCCACACTGAACAATAGTAAATAAGAATGGCGAGAGGGGATCCCCCTGTCGGATTCCTCTTTGAGGGAACACCTGACCGTGGGTTTGACCATTGACAATGAATGAGAAAGATGGTGTAGATATGCAAGCCATCACCCATGAGCACCATCTGCTTGGAAAATCCATAGTCTTTATGATATCCTCTAAATACCTCCATCTGACCAAATCATAGGCGGAGCGAATATCTAGCTTCAAAGCCATAATCGGATATGATCTGTTTTCCTAAGCTATTGAATGCATCAACTATTGTGCTAAAGCCACATTATCATGAATGCTTCTCCCATGGACAAATGCAGACTGCTCAGAACCTATAATTCCAGGAAGGACTACTTTCAACCTTCGTGCCAAGATCGTAGAGATAATCTTATATAGGGTGTTACATAGGCTAATCGGTCAATAGTCCTTGATCTTCTCTGGAATATTGCACTTTGGAATTAAAGACACAAATGAGCAGTTCCACCCAGCTGGCATTGATAAGGTTCTGAAAAATCGCAAGATCACTTCCGTTACTCCTTGCCCCACAATCAGCCAATATATCTTAAAGAACTCTGCCGAGTATCCATCAGGTCCTGCGCATCTATCAGCACCATGGGACCTCATGGCATTCATAACCTCCTCACCTGTTACATCTGCGGAGAGGGAAGCGGCCCACTCTTCAGAAATCACCGGCAAGCTCAGTCAAGATAGGTCTTCATATTCCCCATCATCCTTCCACAGATCCGAGAAGGAGGAGAATGCTCGACCGATATCTTTAGTATCCTCTAGGATAGATCCATCGTCCATAAGCAACTGTCGGATAGGAGACCGGTGATAGCTTGGGTTAACCATCTTATGAAAGATTGCAGAATTAGAGTCCTCGTGACGAAGCCAAGAGCAGCGCGACGCCTGGGACCGTGCAACCTCCTGTTGGCAAAACAACGCCTCTAGCATATTCTCCATTGCTTTCATGGACTATTGATTTTCAACTGGAATCCCATACATATCCTCTTGCGTATACAACTCCTCCAAACTACTCGAGACAAGACGAGTTTGAGTTGCTGCTCCAACTTCTTCGAACTTACTCCACCGCTTTACCTCTACCTTCAGAAACTTCAGCCTCTCCTGAAGGTCAAAACTTGCATTTCCTCACCCAGGAGAATCCCAAATCCGCTTCACAAATGAGGAGAATGCTGGGGACGAGAGGAATTGGTTCCGCAGTCTGAAGATACCCGGCCCTGAATGTTGTATATCTCTTTTCTCAGCGATCATCAGAGGGCAATGATCTGAGGCAATTCGAGTGAGGTGTCTGACTTCCATAGTTGGAAACGTCATACGCCACCGCTCATTCCCTAAGACACGGTCAAGTCTCTTGAGAATTCTAGCGTCCCCATATTGTTGATTACACCATGTAAATGTCTGACCAACAAATCCAAGGTCATATAAGTCATTATTCAACAAGAACTCCATTAAATCCATAACTCCCCTTGAGAACTAGAAAGGACTACCCCCCTTCTTCTCCTCTGGCGAGATAGATACATTCAGGTCTCCCACAACTAGATGCGGTAGCTCCATAGAGGACAGCAAGGAAGTAGTATGCCACAAAGCCCGCTGCTCGCTGGCGTTCCGAGCCGCATACGCCACAGTAATAATCCAATGACCTTTCGAGTCTGACGAGATAAGACCATGGATGGCTTGAGGAGAAGGGGCCGCCCATGCTACCAAGCCATACCTCAGCCGCCATACCGCAAGAATACCTCCTTTCCGGCCCAACGCCGGAAGGAGTAAGATACCAAGCTGATTCCCCAGCCGAATACGAAGCTCGGCAAGGTGTTCATCCTGCAAAAGAACATCAATAAGAAAGAGGAACTGTAGGTTATCGTCTTGGAGAAGTCGCCGGCAGAGAAGGAGAGAACGCCTAGGCCTTGCTCCCCGGACGTTCCAGCATAGGATCTTTAACATTGGGCAGGTTGTGATCCAGGGAAAGTCCTCCCTAGTAGATCCTCATCAGCATCAAAACCATCTTCAACTTCCCCTTCTTCAACAGGTAAGGAAGGTAAGGAGGAAGAGCCTCCCAATGAGATCGGTTTTGCAGAGGTGAGAGCACCTAGAAATGTAGCCTCCAACCTCGAATGTTCCTCCCTGAGGATAGATACTTGATCATGGGAGGTACAAGGACCAGGATAATCTCCCCGAGGACCCTCAGAGGTGGGCCCAATTTTAATGCACTCATTAGCTATAGCATATATCTCCTCTATCAGCTTTGCATGGATGACTGGAGCAGAAAGAGGGTCCCCGGTTTCAATAATATCAGGAGAGATACCAAGTAAGGAGGGGTGATGAAGAGAGGAGCTATGTCGCACCCCGGCCCAGAAAACCCATCCTGACCGGAACACGAGGGGGGGGGTTCCTACATCTACTAACAACAACTGGCGGAAACAGTTACATAAGAAACAGAGAGCAGAAGTAAATCTAACTAATATTATTACAAAACTGTACATACAACAGAGCTACATTAAGATTTACATAAACCAGTCCTCATGTACAAAAGATGTTAAAAGACTCAAAAAGGTTACATCAACAGAGGTCTCCCGGAAGGCACAGTAGAAGCCATCTTGGCCCTCAAACAAGCCCTGATGTCGTCGCGCCACCGCAGGACGAGCAATTGGGGCCCACCGAAGGAGAGCTGGTACCTGCACCTGCAAACGCCGCCCGGGTAGGAGTGAGCACTGAACTCAGTAGGGTTCTACTCTACGACACACACAAGGAAAGGGAAACTGCAACTGAACTAACTCCGTGCCAAGTACTGAGGCCTGCCAAGAACCCCATAAATCCCGTCAATAACCCGAAAGGTACCTGTCCAAAGTACGTCCCTCCGACAGCCACTGTTCAAGGGTGGACATTCTCCGACATTCCCTGACACAAGGCGGACATGACGATACCTGTAGGACACCCCTCTCCAAGCGGGACCTCCACACTTGGTGGAACAACCGTGGTTATGACAACCAACTCTCAACACTCTAAGCAACAGAGCTAACACTACCCCAAACATCAAACTAACAGCACTACAGTCAAACCCTAGGCCTCTAATGCACAATCAACAATGCTTGCAACAATATAAACAAGCAACAATCAAGGGTATACGTTCGGCCCGTTTATACTAAACATTCCTGAGGTTCATGACTCCCTCGGTTAACCACAAAGCGATAAAGGGCATATAGCCAGCCCATTTATTCTACACAATCCTGGGAGTCATCACACTCCCGGTTCAACCACAAAGCGGTAACGAATAACAGTTTATACCAATATCACTAAACATGCCATTCTCTGCTACCCTCTGACACTGTTCCTGGGAAACACTGGATCGATCCAAACATACCCATGGATCGATCCGACTTGCCCACAGTGAACAGACCATCTTGGGTGCAACCGGGATCGATCCAAGATCCAAAAACATCCAACGGCTCGATTACCGGAAAAACGCTAATCAAAACCACTAAAAATAGTTCATAAAACACCATCAGTCAGCTTTGGGATCGATCCGGAACATTTAGATCGATCCAGACAATATTGGATCGATCCGGAATATTTGGATCGATCCAAACAGCTTCATACCAGCTTCAGATCAGTCTCGTCGCAGGCCACGAGAAAAATCACCACAATTCGTAGAAAAAATCGAAAAAATCGAAAAAATACGAAATAAGCTGGAATGGAAAGATAACTCAGAGATCTACAACTCTTATGTTCATCATAGGTCAATATCATGTTTGTATTGACCGAAAAACGCGCCGTAAGTTGGCTGTTCTTCAGGAACAGCAAAACCGGAAAAATCCGAGCTTTAACATGCTCAAATCCTACTAAAATCTCAACCAAAGCTTATGAAACTTAAACCATAAATTATACTAAGCAAGATGAAGCCAACCACAAAAAGAACAGCAAGATCAAACGGCTAGATTAAGAGAAACATATTAAACAACTCACGTAGGTAGAACACCTATCGGAAACGCAATCCTCGACTGATTCCCCGCAAACCGGTCACCAGCAGAGCTTCAAACCACACCAGAGATCTTCCTCACGCCGCCACAGTTCCAACGAGCCTTGGAACGCCCAAAACGGTGGCCGGAGGAGGGAGAACGGTGGAGAAGAAGGTTGAGCCGGAAACAGGGGAAGCAGAACCGCGAAAGAAGGAGAAAGAAGAAGGAAGCAGAAGAGAAGGAGAAGAGGAAGAAGAAGAAGGAAAAGGGGAAGGGGAAAGCCGGGGAAGGAGGGGAAAAGGGGGAGCAGAGGAGAGGAGAGAAAGTCTCCTCTCCCCTGACAGCGGAGAGCGACGGCCGTCCTCTCAAGAAAGAAAGACGCCGACATGCTACAGTGTCCGGATCGATCCAAGACCTAGCTGGATCGATCCAACACTAGCTTGGATCGATCCACATGTCAAAAACCTCCTAAACGGATCTAGTCAAACACAATCATCAATCAGAGGCTATGTACGCACACGCGGGTGTGAAACTAACCGACAATGTGTAATTTACCAAATTGCTCTTGTGGTCAACAACGAGCTACATGAATAGAGGGACAAGTCCTCACAAGCTATCTATCAGAAGTCCATGGGGATGGCTCCGGGTCCTCACGTTGGAAGCTTCTTCTGCATGCTTCTGTATGCGTGGGAGGTCCCTTGGGCCCAGGTGTGAGCACGCATCAGTCCCAAAAAATGTGCCTGACTCGTTGACCACTTGTTGATCCTCCACAGTGTCAAGAGGTCTAAAGGAAGAGGAGTATGGGGGCTCCCCCGTGGCAAAGGTGGGGGAGGTGGCAAGAGTATGATGTTGAGGTGGAGAATGATTAGGGGGGCTCAATTGGTATTATTGAGGTGAAGGGATTAAAAGAGGTATGTGGGGAAGAAATGGGATATGAGGTATGCATGGATAAATCCAAAGACACAGAGTTAAAGGAAGGTTCTATATGCAGTTTAGATTTACTGGGTAGGTGAGGGTGACCAGTTTGATGGGTTAAAAGGGGAAAAGGGGATGGATTACAAAGGGAGGAAACAGATCCAACGGGCAAAGGGTGTGAAGAGGGTGGAGGTTGGAGTGATACTAGGGGAGGGTGTGTGGTTGGTGAGCCCGGCGGCTTGGTGAGCCAAGGGGGAGAACCCGGTTCCCTAGGAGAAGGAAGGGGGCGGCGAAAAGAGTGGTTGGGAGAGAGCGGCCTTGCAAAGGAGGAAGGAGTAGAGAAAGATCGCAGATCTTTTGGCAGAGGAAGCAATCTGCGTCTTGTCGCTTCAGTAGGTTGAGGTATGCTTGTGGCCAGGCTTTTCCTTTTCTCAATCACCCTCCAGATAGGACATTGTAGTTGTTTGGGTAAACGCCCAAACGATACCATCATCAAATACTGAGCTTTTGAATGATGAGGGATGATAACTAATCTTTCTAACACAGGAGAAGTTGGTGCTCCCAGAGAATCGATGGAGAGTGGGGTGAGTGGTGTTCCTGAGAATCCTCTGCGACCTTGGTCGCCGTTGGTCCCGGGACCGGAGCCGGTACCACCTGATAAAGGAGGTGGCCAGGAGCCGACGACATGTACTTTTTCAGGATTTTCGACGGGTTTGGGCGCGGGTAGCAACTCATCTTGGGCGCAGGTGGCGGGTATGCGACGGAGCACCATTGAGGTGATCTCGCCGGAGGCTTTGCACAAGATCAAGAACCTCTACCCAGACCGAGCGGTTGTACCGGAGGAGATTCTTGAGAGGGGAAGACAGCGGTGGTGCCACACCTTGTTTGGTCGTTTTGTTGGTGGAGGTGTGGGGTTGGAGTTCCTACGGCGAAGGCTTGCCAGATTGTGGTGTACAAGGGAGCCGTTCATCGTCACTGATCGCCTCGATAACATCTTCGTGTTCAAGTTTGCTAGTATGGAGGATTTGATGTTAGTGTACACCGGTGGTCCTTGGATAGTGGATGGCAAAACTCTGTCCATGCGCCGGTGGAAGAACTGTTTCCGTCCAATGGCGGAGGATTTTGACACGATCTCTGTTTGGATGAGAATGCCCGGGATGCCCCAAGAATATATGTAGTTGGATTCGATCATGACGGTGGTGGCGAGAGCGGGGACGCCGGTTGCGATGGATGTGGCGACTGCGGTGGCTGATCGAAGCAAGTACGCGCGCATTTGTGTTGAGGTACCTTTGGATAAGCCAGCACGTATTGGTACTATGGTTGGCCTGGGGGAACCTGAGGTGGATCCAGGGTGCTTCACTCAGCCATTCATCTATGAGAATATTGTGATTTGCGTTGCTTGTGGCCGGTTTGGGCATGGCTCAAGGTTCTGTGATCAACGAGTGGTTGTTGTGGCAGAGGGTAATGAAGTGGATATGGGGGATGCCGCTACTGGGGTTTCAGGGAGTGATGCGTCGGCTCAGGAGATGGCTTCACCCCTGGGGGGTGCTAATGCGGCGGAGGACGGTCGAAGTTTGGACAAAGAGAAGGCGATCAGATCATCGGAAGTGAGACCTTTGGTAGAGGATACCTTTGGGGGTGAGTGGAGAACTGTTCAGTCTATTAAGCATCGTGGGCGTGCTCCGGTGTCTTCATCGAATATGGTTGTGGACGGAGGTCGTTTCCAGGCGTTGAAGGGGCACATTGAGGACGATGGTGTGGGTTATGATACGAGGACAACGCAGGTACAACACACTATGCGCCAGGAATGGGTTAGACGTGGGACCATGGTTCAAGGAGGGAAATGGGTAGGGATGATGTCCAGCCTGGCAGGGTCAATGGTGGGAAACCCGAGAGGAGCAATGTCGTCAATTCTGTTACTGTCCAGCCTGGCAAAGATTCTGTGGCTGGGAAGGCTCAGGGTGGGTCGTCATCACGTGGATCCTTTGTTGGTGTGAGAGGCAGTGCTTCTAGAAGTGATCAATGGGCTGGGCTTCGAGCCAACTATAGGGTGAATTTGAGCTTTCTTCCCTATCCTTACAGGATGCTGCTTGGTTAGTTAAAAACCATGGGCCTGCACATCGGCCTGGCCCATTGGTCATCGCAAAGGGTTATAGGCCCAGTACCACTTTTGAAGATGGCTTTGTGGAGAAAGAACATGGCTCAGGAAAGGTGGACTTGGACTCAGGCCAGAATATATTGAGCCAAGCCCACTTAAAGGAGATTCACCAATTTGGCCATAACATCCTGGTGAATGCTTTGATGAAGGGGCCCCCTCCATCCAAGATGCTTGATAAGCATTCCCAACTCATGGATGAGGACGATGACTCATGGATGAGGACAATGAAGGTCCTGGTCCTCCAAGTTTTGATGGCGGTGGTGCCTCGTCGAAGGTGCTTGTTGAATTGTCACAGCCACAAGAGATTGAAGGACTAGTCTCTGATGAGCGTATGAATGATGTTGATAATGTGGTCGTTGGCATAGGTAAAACTAAGCGTATGAGGTATGTTAGCCTTGATGGGGCTACACCTTGTGCATGATGTCTCGCTTTGTGGTTTGGAACTACCATGGGATTGGTCCCATGAGAGCAGTTCATGCATGGAGAAGAGTTTGTTTGGAGAAGAAGCCTGATATTATGGTACTGTTAGAAGCTGTTGTCAGAGAGGAACATCTTTCTTTTATCCAATCTAGGATTGGGCAGGATTGGCAAGCCTTTTTGTTGCCTTCTAGAGGTCGTAAAGGTGGGATTCTAGCTCTATGGAGGACTTCGATCGGTATGGTTTCTTTCGTTAGCTTCACTGATCAAGCCATTCATGCCTCAATTACATCAGAGGATCTTGGCCAATGGTTTTTCTCTGCGGTTTACGCCGCGCGGAATCGTAGTGACGGATTGCTCCTTTGGGAGACTCTTCAGAGCATCAATTGTACTGGGTGGCCACACCTCATCGTCGGGGATTTTAATGTCCTGCTGGCCCCATTTGAGAAGCGTGGAGGAGCTGTATTTAAATACAATAGGGCAGTCTCTGATTTTTTGTGTTTCATTGAAGGTGATCAGATGTTGGACATGGGTTTCAAAGGTCCTTCTTTTACCTGGTACAAACGACTGCGGAGTGCAAGGAAGATTTGTGAGCGTCTGGATTGAGGTCTCTACAATCCGTTGTGGAGAAATTGGTTCCCAAGGGCTCGTGTATACCATATGAACAGATATGGTTCTGATCATAGGGCTCTATTGGTGTCTCTGAGGGAAGAACCAAGGATACAAGGTCCATGCCCTTTTAGATTGCAACAATTCTAGGTTGGACATCCTACCTTCCGTAAAGTTGTGGTGAATGCTTGGCGGCGTCAGGGCAGAGGTTCTAGGCAATATGTTTTTAAAGGCCATTTGATGGAATTGAGGAATACAGTTAAATCTTGGAGCAGGTCTAGTACATTTGATCTGTTCAACACTCAAAAGAATTTACAGCTTCATCTTCAAAGCTTGTACTTACAAGAAGAAGTTGAACCTTTATGCCAAGAGGATGAGGATCGTCAGATGATGTTGGAGAATCAACTGGAAGCTATCTTTCGGCAATAAGAAATTTATGTCAGCCAACACAATAGGAGGAAGTGGGTAGTGGAAGGGGATCGCAATTCACACTTCTTTCACCAGTCCATGAAATCTAGGGGCATGAGCACACGCATTGAGGAGATCACTGTTGCAGATGGTGGGATGCTGACGTGCCAAGAGGATATTACTGCTGCGTTCATTGATCATTTCCAAACTCTTTGGAGCGATCGGGATTGTGGTAGGCATCTTGATCTTCCTATGTTACCCATGTTATCTGATGAGCAGGGGATGGATTTGCTTGCCCCTGTCACAGAGGAGGAAGTTAGAATGGTGTTGAGCCGGATGGGTCACAACAAAACGCCGGGCCCTGATGGTGTTCCTTCAGAATTTTATGCTTACCATTGGGATATTGTCGGTAAGGATTTGATAGCTTTGGTTCAGCATTTCTTTGCTTCAGGTTCTATGCCAAACAATTGGAATGATAACTTTATTACACTCATTCCCAAGTGCAAGAGGCCGAGGAAGATCAAAGATTTCCGTCCCATTAGCTTGTGTAATGTTGCTTACAAATTGATTTCGTCGATCATGGCCAATAGAATGAAGCCTTGTTTGGATTCGTTGGTGAGCTCTGAGCAAACTGCATATGTAAGTGGAAGATCTATTAATGACAATGTGGGAGCTGCCCAGGAATTGTTGCATACCCTCAAATATGCACCCAAAACTGATCCACTAATGGCTATCAAGATAGACCTTCGCTCGGCCAATAGAATGAAGCCTTGTTTGGATTTGTTGGTGAGCTCTGAGCAAACTGCATATGTAAGTGGAAGATCTATTAATGACAATGTGGGAGCTGCCCAGGAATTGTTGCATACCCTCAAATATGCACCCAAAACTGATCCACTAATGGCTATCAAGATAGACCTTCGCTCGGCCTATGATATTGTGAGCTGGAGGTTCTTGAAGGAGGTCATGTTGAAGATGAAGTTTCCCTTTAAATGGGTTGACTTAGTCATGACATGTGTTACAAGTGTCCGGTTCTCCATTGTCCTTAGTGGCAAAGTGTTTGGACTTTTTCATTCTCAGAGGGGGTTGAGGCAGGGAGATCCAATCTCCCCCTATCTCTTTATTTTGGTTCAAGAGGTGCTCACTAGGATCTTACAACAACCACTCTTTGCTCTGGATGGTGTGTGTTACAAGAATGGTGAGGTGAAGGTAAGCCATTTGTTGTTCGCAGACGATTGTTTATTTGTCACTCGTGCTTGCCGGCTGGAAGCCAAGAAATTAGTGAATGCTTTGAAGCGATATAAGCTTATGTTTGGTTTGGAGGCTAACCCTGACAAGTTCTGCATCAAATTATCCCCAGTGGCCTCACCAAATCACAGATTGAGGGTTTCCCGGTGCCTTGGTTTTCGCGAGAGATGTGGCCCATGGCGATATCTTGGAGTTCCGATTGATGAAAACAGGCTTAGAGTGAAAGACTTCAACGATTTGCTTGAAGATGTGTAGGATAGGCTGGTGAGCTGGGAGGCTCGACGGGTTTCTGAGGCTGGCAGGGTATCCCTCATACAAGCTGTAATCCAGGCCTTGCCAGTTTATATCATGGCGGCAACACCTGTTCCAACCTCAGTCCTTCATCGAATTATGCAGATGGCTCGGTTCTTCCTTTGGCAAGATAAGAGAGGTGGTATAGCTACTGTCTCGTGGGAGCAAGTGACTAGGCCGAAGCTTGAAGGTGGACTGGGAATTCGTGATCTTTGTGTTTGGCAAAAGGCATTGAGAATGAAGCGAACTGCGAATCTTTTGCATGACAGTTCCTCTTTGTGGAGCAAAATTGTTCGTGCCAAGTATACCTTTTGTGGAGCTCTACCCCATGCTAAACCTCCTAGGTGTGCTTCACCTCTTTGGCGGGCTATGTGTGCAGCAGCTAGTAGCCTGCGTGCTGGTTTACGTTGGACGTCGGCGATTAACAGCAAAGTGGATGTAATGAATGAGTGGTGGATCCTTGACGGGCCATTATCTAGGCACCCTTACATGTTTGATGTTGAGCAAGGAGCGCTAGATTGGTCCGTCAGTGATCTAATGGGTGACACAGGGGAATGGGATGAGGTTGAGGTCAAGGGCTTGTTTCATAATGAGATTGCTGATAGGGTGTTGGCTCTGCCCATTCAACATAATGCTCAAGGTGTCTCCTTCCGGTGGGCATGGGGATCAAGTGGGGTGGTAACGTCATCGACATGTTATTCCTTCTTAATGGCTGCTATAAAACAGGGGAGTGTAGAAGCAGAGGATGCTAGCTTTTGGAAGAGGGTGTGGGCTGCACCAGCGGGGCCAAGAGTGAGGCAATTCTTGTGGCGTCTTGCACATGGAAGATTGCCAACATTGGATAAGTTGTGGAGGTTATGCTTATCTAGTGACAGGAGATGTCCTCAGTGTGTTGAGGAGAATGAATCCTTAGAACATATCTTCACCCAGTGTCCTTGTGCAAAAGTGGTTTGGGAAGCTGTGTTGAAGGATTCGGGGGTGGGCTTTGAAGAGCTCACACTCAATTACTGCTTTGAACTCTTGGGTAAATCCTCCACCTCAGATCATATCTGGATGCTCAAATCTGTTATTGCGTATGGCTTGTGGAATCTACGGAGAGCAAGGTGAAGCGTTGTTGTTGGAAAGGAAAACAGAGATCCTCTCCATTTGATTTGTTCAATTAAGTGGCAAGTTAAGGAGTATGCTATTGTCAACAACAAGATGAAGCATGTTGAAAAACTTGAATGGGAAGGCACACGGTTACAGATTGATACGTCGTTTCGTAGAAATGAGAACTTGGCTGGCTTAGGTGTGGTGTGTATTGACGATAACGATACAGTACTTTGGTCGCGGTCCAATGTGGTAGAAGCCAACTCTGTGTTGGAGGTTGAGTTAAAGGCTCTGAGATTAGCACTACATTTGGCCAAGGAACAGGGGATCCGAATGCTCATGGTAGAAAGTGATTGCATTAATTGCTGCTGATCTTAACCACTCTGGTACACCTTGGATTGACTCATGTGCGGCTATAGTTAGAGATATATGGTGGACTATTGGAACATTTATAGATTTCTTGTTACTTTATATCCCTCGTTATTTTAATAGTCAAGCGGATATGGTAACTACTAATGCTTGGTGCTTGGCCAATGTTTTTTCTGGCCAAGACCTAGATGAGGTTTTGGTGTAGTTTGTTTGGATGTGTAACCCAGCCTAGGAGCTTATCTGTTCAAAAAAAAAAAAAGAAAAGAATGATGAGGGATGATTTTTTAGAGCAATTGACAAGAAAATTTGTTTGAAACTGTTTTAATGAATGTCTATTGCCATAACACAATGATCATGCCAGAATCAAGTCCACCTAATAAACACAAATTTGCTCATACGAAGTGTTATAATAAGCAGTAAACAAAGGAAGATAGGAGGCAGGTTCTTAGGCCCCGTTTGGTATGGGAATACCAAACGGGAATAAGGAAATATTCTTAAAATATTTCAAAAATATTTCCGAATCCACTACTTATTTCATATTTTATTCCTCAAACACCTTTTCCTATTCCAAGTAATCATTACAAAGCTATTCTCACTCTCCACCTTACTTTTTCCTTATTCCAAGTAATAATTACAAAGTTATTCTCGAAACCGAGAATAAAGTCCCTTAACTTCGAAATAAGATTATTCCCATACCAAACGAGACCTTAGCATTCACTGCAACATCTAGAGCTTCTTACCAGACGTACTGCAACATCCCACTACCGCAAACTTCTTCCAGATAACCATGAAGCAGAACGGTAAACTTCATCCACATACCCATGAAGCAAACCTGCAAACTTCATCCAAATACCTATGAAGCAAAATAAACTTCCAAATAGCCATGAAGCAAAATAAACTTCACGTTTGTAAAGAGCAATCAGCTATGGATCACCACTTCATCCAGTAGCAAGCAAAAATTTCCACGCAAAGTAAAGAACAGAAATACTTCAAACTCGGCAACAATACTAAATTTATTCAGAACGCTGGTAGAATTCACTTGGATAAAAGTAGACATACTAAAGTAGATGAGGAACGAAGAGGACTAGGGAAGAGAAGAACAAGACGACGAAGCCATACATGGCAGAGAATAACTGGGACCTTGGACTTAGGGACCCAAAACAGACCAGCGTCCACGAGATGAACAGCATCACAGGACAGTAGGATTTAGTTGCCACCACGAAGGCGGAGCACAAGGTGGAGGGTAGACTCCTTCTGGATGTTATAGTCCGCCAGGGTGCGGCCATCCTCAAGCTGCTTGCCAGCGAAGATGAGCCGCTGCTGGTCCGGTGGGATCCCCTCCTTATCCTGGATCTTGGCCTTCACGTTGTCAATGGTGTCACTGGATTCAACCTCCAGGGTGATGGTCTTGCCGGTGAGGGTCTTCACAAAGATCTGCATGCCACCACGGAGACGGAGCACCAAGTGAAGGGTGGACTCCTTCTGGATGTTGTAATCCGCCAGGGTGCGGCCATCCTCGAGCTGCTTACCAGCGAAGATGAGCCTCTGCTGGTCGGGGGGGATTCCCTCCTTGTCCTGAATCTTTGCCTTAACGTTATCAATGGTGTCGGAGGACTCAACCTCCAAGGTGATGGTCTTGCCGGTGAGGGTCTTGACGAAGATCTGCATACCGCCACGGAGCCGGAGCACCAAGTGAAGGGTGGACTCCTTCTGGATGTTGTAATCGGCGAGGGTGCGGCCATCCTCGAGCTGCTTGCCAGCGAAGATAAGCCTCTGCTGATCCGGAGGGATGCCCTCCTTGTCCTGAATCTTTGCCTTCACGTTGTCAATAGTATCACTTGACTCGACCTCAAGGGTAATGGTCTTGCCGGTTAGGGTCTTGACGAAAATTTGCATCCCACCCCGGAGCCTGAGGACCAAATGGAGGGTAGACTCCTTCTGGATGTTGTAATCAGCGAGAGTCCTCCCGTCCTCCAGCTGCTTGCCGGCAAAGATGAGCCTTTGCTGGTCTGGGGGGATGCCCTCCTTGTCCTGGATCTTGGCCTTGACATTGTCAATGGTATCGCTGGACTCGACCTCGAGGGTGATGGTCTTGCCCGTCAGGGTCTTCACGAAGATCTGCATGCCACCCCGGAGCCTGAGGACTAAGTGAAGGGTGGACTCCTTCTGGATGTTGTAATCAGCGAGGGTCCTCCCATCCTCCAGCTGCTTGCCGGCAAAGATGAGCCTTTGCTGGTCTGGGGGGATGCCCTCCTTGTCCTGGATCTTGGCCTTGACATTGTCGATGGTGTCGCTGGACTCGACCTCGAGGGTGATAGTCTTGCCGGTCAGGGTCTTCACGAAGATCTGCATACCACCACGGAGACGGAGCACCAAGTGAAGGGTGGACTCCTTCTGGATGTTGTAATCAGCGAGGGTCCTCCCATCCTCCAGCTGCTTGCCGGCAAAGATGAGCCTTTGCTGGTCTGGGGGGATGCCCTCCTTGTCCTGGATCTTGGCCTTGACATTGTCGATGGTGTCACTGGACTCGACCTCGAGGGTGATAGTCTTGCCGGTCAGGGTCTTCACGAAGATCTGCATACCACCACGGAGACGGAGCACCAAGTGAAGGGTGGACTCCTTCTGGATGTTGTAATCGGCAAGGGTTCTTCCATCCTCGAGTTGTTTCCCGGCAAAGATCAGCCTTTGCTGGTCAGGGGGGATGCCCTCCTTGTCCTGGATCTTAGCCTTGACGTTATCGATTGTGTCCGAGGACTCCACCTCCAGGGTGATCGTCTTGCCTGTGAGGGTCTTCACAAAGATCTGCATCTGTAGAAGAGAGAAAAAACAACTAGATCAGCACTAGATACTTGATATCAAAACCTAGGATACCTCTAGATCTCCCAAAAGGAACACATGAGGTAAACGGGTTATAAATCTCGTGAAAAACTCTAGCGGATAAAAAAATACATCTGCGACAAGGGTAGGAAGATACCAAAAACTTTCTATAAGAAGGAAAAAGCCAGATCTTGCAACAAAATCAAGCCGATCTACAAAAGCTTGGATTAGAATAACTAGATCTAGGAAAACAAATAGATAGCAAACAAGATCGTTGAAGACCAGACTAGATCGCAAGGAGGACAAAGATCCTTGGACAAAGATCCACGTCGAAGAATAACAATGAATCTTATGCATATAACTAACGGATTTAAAGAACATACTCTCAAATCAACAATCAAGGAACATAGCCTTCCCACGGACCAAAGTTTCCAACGATCTATGCGGTTCTAGAGAAGGAATACATCGTTCTCTATCAGATCAAAGTCTGACAACCGATAGAGAATAGATCCATCAAAGAAATCCTAAATTTTACCATCAGATCCACGATGGGAAACTTTTCACGATAAAATCCGGAAACACAAACGCACCAACACAAAATCCTCGAGGGAAAAGTCGGAAATAAAGACAGAAAAAGGACTAAAAGCATGAGAAAATAAGAAGAATAGGAAGCGAACCTTGAAAAGATCGGGTTTTCTCTAAATTTGGGGAATAACAGAGAGAAGAGATTAGATGATGAAAGATGAAGCTAGCGGGGGGTCTTGTTTTATAGCCGCCAGAGACCGCCTTTGCGTGTGGAACACCGTCGGTGACGTTACCGCAAAGGTAAGCAATCCAATAATTAGAGGACACGTATGCGATTAGATGAGACCTGGAAGGTGCCGTGTCCAATAAGTAACGGAGTTGAATGGCTACGAGGATCAGGATCAGGGGTCGCCTCAACGGAAAATAATACGAGTCGTTCGACGTTTCAAGAGACGCCGTTTATACCGACGGCCGTTAAGACGCGTCGTTTTCTCCGTTAAATTGCGCGGTTGTGCCTCGTAGATATCGGAGGTGGTGACGGCACGACAGGCTTGATGGTGATCACACCGTGGAAAGGAGGACGAAGTTTCAAATAATCTATTTTATTACGCTAGTTTGCCAAAAAACAATAAGAACTCCTGCAGCCGTCTGCTTTGAAAATATAACCCGTAAATAATTGCACGGGAATTGACAATATTTTTATTTTTCTAATAGGATGAGCGGCTTGACCAAGCAAGAGATGGCATCACACATTTAGGCAGCCAACTCTCATCCTCATCATTTTGTTTGTTAACAAAAAGAATTAAGAATTAATATTATATTAGTTCCTCAAAAAAGACTAAATTTCACATTAGTTCCTGATAATGTCATAATGGTCCATGAAAATGTAAAGACTTCTGGTAATAGGGTGATTTTAAATGCACCACACAAATGTATAAATGCATCATATTTGTGTAATCTCTAACTCATCAATGTCTAAATGCACTTTAGGAAATGTGATGCATTTATATATTTATGTGATGCATTTAAAATCACTCATGATAATAATCTTCCGTCGAGGCTGAAATGTCTAAATGGTCTCATAAGAGGAAAAAGAAAAATTAAATTCCAATAATTCTCCTTTAATAATATTTTAATCATTCTCATGATCAACAAATAACTAAATTACTCTCAAATAATACGATAAAATATTTGAACTTTTCTATTCTCCAATGATATTTTAGTCATTTCAATTTATAATCTATCTCCTAGATGAATAGAAAATGACAAAATATTCAAGTATTGGAGCTGAGATGAGCCTAGCTTTGGCTTGCTTGAGCGGCTTGACTCGATACAAAGAAGGCTCAATTTCAAGCTCGAGCTCGGTTCGAGCTTCAAGACCGATCATCGGCCTAGACTAAACTTGAGTTTGACCTGCAAGCATCGAAGTCGAGCTTTTGAACCGAATCATCAAGTTTAGTCGAGCCTATATATTATGTATATGTATCATTAATAATTTATAAAAGTTAATCAAACTCGGCTCCCCAGCTCTCAAGCTGAGTCTAAGAGTGGTCGAGTTCAACCTTGATAAAAACTCGAGCTTTATTTTTAATTTTTGTTTATTTTGAAATTATAAACAAAATAATTTAAATTCAATTGACCTAAAAATACCTTGATTTTTGTTTATTTTGAAATTATTTTTAACTTGATCATGTCAATTGCTATTAAAGCTCAACTTGAAGTGATTTTCAAATCAAACAAGAGTGACCAAGCTCGACTAATTTAAATTCGATGATAACTTGATCGATTGACCCTGCCATTGAACCCAGCTCCAACCAAGCTCGAGCTGCTGTTCTTAGAATTGGAAACTTTTTGAAATATTCTCTAATAATATGAGTAAAACGCATTACGTATCTCTCCCTTCCTCCCCCTTTCAAGATTTCAAGAGTAGTCGCCACTGCCATCGACGCTAGGCCCGTGACCCGTCGATGTCCACTGGCCATCGGAGCTGATGGCGTCGATACTGTATCCGATCTCTAGTGAGCTCCCGATCCCTCTCTCCCCCCCCCAAGATAGTTATCTCTCTTTATATGTTCAACTCTGTTCTCTTTATCAGCTGTTTGTGTTGTGACATGGCTAGACTTCGATCCTTCAATCGGCTGGCTAGACTTTAGATTCTATGAGGTTGAAACCCCCCCCATCCTTAGGAGGCGTTTGTTTCGCTGGAATGTTTTGAAATGGAGTGCTGGAATGGAATGTGATTCCAGTGGAATGGAATGTCACTTTTGTTGTTTGTTTGGTGGTAGTGGAATGTAATTGAATGTCATTTTTGTTGTTTGCTTGATGTTGGAATGGAAACAGAATCCAATGACTTTTTCAATTTTTGTGTTGTTTTGCGATGGAATGAGGGATATGGTCATCCCTGAATGCTAATGGTGAGAATACCACCATGTATTCCGATTTTAATATTTATTAAACTTTTTATGACATTGATAATATGATATAATTGTGATATTTGGATATCTATGTTGATGAAAATATAATAACATATATATTTCACTTCGGAATTTCTTTGTTTTTGTAATCATATTTGATGTTGGAGAAGGAAATTTATTGACCAAGCTATTTTTTCATTCGATGATGATAATCAATTTTATTGACGAAACATTTTAGTTCTGAATACGTAAGATGATGTTAATCAAAATTATAACACCCATGTACATCGCGTATTCAAACTTGTACAAAAAAAAACTCTTGTACAATATTTGAAACCTCATCATGAACAATCTCAATTAATAAGCCAACAATTCAGATGATAGCATTCAATTATATACCAATTACTTGCAAAAATATCATGTCAATTACAAATAGAGTGGAAAAATAAACACACACACAATTGTCACAATTGCGACCAATAGGATGCACATAGCCATATTCCAAAAGCCTACAGGTTTCATTTCCTTTTCACATATTTCCTTCACATACTCATTATACGACACCAATGCAACGTTTAAACTATTGAAACCCTGGTAGCAAGCTCCGCTGAATTTATGAACTTGGGCGTGACATTCCGGTCATGACTCATAAACCCTAGGCTGTCTCCCCTTATAGACAACATAAAACTTCATTCTACAATAAAACCACATAAACAAGTACACATTTAAACCGCATTGAATCAGAAACAAGTATACATAGAATTGCAAGTATACATGGAATTACAAGTATACAATCACGACCAACACGAATATTGTCTCTTCAATCTGAAATTCGTGCCTACGACACGAATATTTAGGGTTTCTTTCAGAAAATTTTAACAGAACCTCCCATGTATCGAGGGCTAAATGAGTCAATTCTACAACATTCCTCAAATAGAAAAATTAAATCACAGTATAATAGGGGCGAACATTGTCCCTGGGACAAACCTTGTCCCCACAAACCACACAAACTAAAATGTTATCAAAAATATAAAACTTCATAAAGTGTTATCAAAGAGCAATAAACCACCAATTTTTATCACAAAGTAACCACCATAAGTGTTATTAAAGAGCAATAAACCAGCAATTGTTTTCAATAAACAACCATAAAAAAGCAACAACCCACCAAGTATTTAAAAGCATAAGACATGCCAACATTGTCATACATTATCGGCAAGGAACTGAACCAACCATATTCTGCAAAATCTTTCAGTTTTGAACACAAACCCTCGACTTGCAGCGGCATTCGAGTTGAGATGGTCATAAGCCATGGCAAGTTCAATGTCAGTGTATCTACCACCGTTCCCCACCTCCATCACAATAGTTCACAATTTGTCAGAAAACCCCGCAATGTAATTGTTGATGGCCTCACCCACAAATTTAACAACGGCGACAATCTCGTCACGATCCGACTGTCTCTGCCTCTTGGTAGTGGACCGAGCAGGCATACTTGAGGAGCTCTGCCCCGCTGTGCTCATTGGGGTTGTAGCTGTTGCGGGGGTCCTAGGCGAACCAGGGATTTCCTTGGGCAATCCGTCGTCGGGGTGCTGTGGGGGGTATGAGGCATCATCCTTTAAGTTGACGACTTCTTCATTAATAGGAGGTACGAATTCATCACAGGCAATAGTGGCGAATTTGCCATTTACCGATTCATCGGCACATATTTCGATCATCAACTCGAAGTGGGGCATGAGCCTGTTGATATATTTCTTGTATTGGTGATGATTCTATATAGAAAAAGCAACATTCAAATTTAGTACATACAAGCAACTATGTCTAATGGGCTATTAAGTATTGGGTTGTTCAAACACACATCGAGGAGTTCGTCTGCGACAAAAGGATCTAGTGTGATCATATTGAGCTCCTCTCTCCACCCCGTGCCGCTCAACATAAGGAGTTTTTTAATATCACTGCACTTAGCGCGCAAGTAAGTCTCGTGGTCTCTTGACGGTCGGCGAAACGAGAGAACCAAGGGAGGAAGAAACCAGGGGATCTCGTGGTCTCTCTCACTCAGATCTGGTGTTCAAGGATGGAGGACGAGGAGACCATCGTGAGATAGATCGGCGGAAGGAGAGAAAGATCAGGGGAGGAGGAAACCAGAGGATCCATGGCGGCTAGCAGTGAGGAAGTTGGTGAAGAAGAGATGGCGGCTGAAGGAGGCTAGTGGTGAGGAAGCTGGTGAAGAAGAGCCAAGAAGAAGAGATGGCGGCGGAAGGAGAGAGATCGGGATGTGGCTAGGGTTCTCCGCGTGGGATGGAAAAGCTACCTATGTTGGAAAGTTTAGCCGATGGAAAACTCGGCTGGAAATTATTCTGACCAACATTTGACCAGAAACATTTGGATGGAATGAGAGGTTTTGGAATGGGTTTGGAATGAAATGGAGGCCATTCCAGTGAAACAAACAATATGATGAATGAAATGTCATTACATTCGAGACATTCGAGCCCGAGTCTCCATTCAAGGGAAACAAACAACCCCTTACCAACCCACAGCTCCACTATCACCTCTTATTTCTAAAGCAGATCTCAACCCTCCATCAACCGCCTTCACTCAAGCCACACCCTCTCCTCTGTCTTCTCACACTCCAGCAACCTTCCTTGTCCCCTTGCTGATCCGGTGATCCCCATCTAATCTCCACCATCAGATCAGGCTCTTACCTAATCTCTACCGTCCATCATAAACCCTTTCCCACTCGTTCCCTTCCCTCTTCCGTCACACGATCTCCTCTCCCTCTCACCCTCGATCGCGGCGAGGGACCGACCTCGCCGCGCAAGTCTAGACGGACAACCGCTGCCCCGACGACCAGCTCCGCCGTACCTCCCATCCCTCTTCTCATTCCTACTCGAGTTCTCCCGCTACCTTCCGGACGCCGTTCTCGCCTACTCGCTGCTACTTTTGTCCTCTTTGCCGTCCTCCCTCTCGCCGGAACGCCGGTTCCGTAGTACGTCTTCGGCCTCCTTCCGTCACCCTGCCCCTTCTCTCTCTGTGCCGATCTCTCCCTCTCCCCCTCGCCAAGCTCCTCGAAGCCGGATCTCCGCGTTCTCTCTTCCTCTCGTCGCCGACCACCCCGGAACCCACTCGGGCCGGCCAACTACGTCAACTTCGGCTGACCGCGGCATCGCCGCCAGTCTCGACGAGACCTGCCAATATTTTCGCCGCTTCCTTCTTCCCCGTCAAGGATCCAGGCTTCCTCTCTCCCGCCGTTGCCTACCTCTACTCCGGCGGTCCGGCCTCACCTCCCTTGTCCACTCACATCCATGATCCATCCGATCGCCTACAAGCCGTCACAGCCGTCTGATCATGCTCCGTCGTAGCCGTCCGATCTAGATCGACAGATGGCAGTCGTCTAATCCGACTCCCACGCCATCCCAGGCCGACGCCAAGGACTATCCGGCTTCTCTTCTGCTAGTTCGACCTGGTCAACGTCCAGGAACGCGAGCCTACGAGCACACTCGTAACAGTCTGGTAATGGAAAATCTTGCTGAAGTTTGGGTTTTTTCATCTCCATAAAGAGGAAGATTGGTTCTCTCCTACCCTTCCATATCAAATGTTTGAAAACGTATCCGTTCATGGTATTGTTCAAATGATAGGATTCGTGATTTTTGGGTTGGTCCTGTGCCTTCTGTTGAGTATTGCATCTTTGTGGATGATAGTATAGATGACATATTTGGTTTATGAAGAATCCTTGGAATTTACTGATTGTAAATTGTTCTCTGTAGATTACATCTTTTTAAAACTGTCCATATATCTGTCTGTTGGAGTGGCTGAATAAGTAATCAAGTTTCATATCTTCAAAGGAGGTAGTAAAATATGATGATTTTGTTTTATTAGTTCAGCCACTATTGGCTATCAGCAGAAATTAAGTTGGTACAAAATTGACGTGAATGCGGGTGGAGGGACTCCCTCCCGCTTCCCACACTTCATCACTTTGGTCGTAAATGGTGTCTTTACAACAACACCAGGTTTAGCATTGTCCCTACCAATGTGAGCATGCATAACCTCTTGAAACAGTAAACTTTACCTGCATATTTCTTTGAAGATTTGTTCAAGCCTTGCGGTCCAGACTGGCCTCCCTGTAATGTAAGAAATGTCATTCCCTGAGTCTGACTCAACAGATAATAGAAGAATGCCATGCCTTTTTATGCCTCGTAAGGTATGACCGATTGCTAATGGGTTGGCCTCCTCCACATCATCCACCATCACCCTGTGGGCTTGGAACCATTTGATCTTGTCCTCTTGATCAATAGCCACAATGCCAACACCAGAGGTCGACACTCCAATATGATGAGAATGCGTTTCATGTCAACTTGAATCCTATCTTGTGTTGAATAAATGATCTTTTAACCATAGTAGACATTTTTTCACATGCAAGTTTTTTTAGACTTTAAATATTTCTGTGATTCTTTTTATCAATCCCCAACTTACTTCTTATCTTCTTCCCTTGTGCAGGTTTCATGGCTTTAAGGCTGAGAATTGCACATTATGCATGTGCAGACACTGGCCATTTGCGCATGCATCTGAGATCCTACAGCTCCAAAATAGATTGGAAACAACTCCGGCCTATGATTCTGAAAAGAATACAAAACAGGGCCAATTACTATCCTGTGAAGAGCATAATTCCTGTGGCATATGATGTCTTGAAGTCCAGAACACTCGTGACAGATGGCCTTTCTTCTCTTCTCAGATTTATTCCAGTCAAGTCATGCAAGTAAGTCAAGTACTGATTGCTTTCCCAACTCCATGCCAACTGACCATTAAAAATTTCAATTTATTTGAAGTTCCTAATGTAATTTTAATTGAGCATGTTTACACTAATTTAGAAAATGTGACATGGAAATGTCCCCATTCCTATTTGAGATTGGAAAACACGGAGTCTATGAACAGACAGCTAGGAAACATATTGCCAGCTTGAATCTTTTAGTTGTTGTTCAATAAACTAATTGCTAAGCAAGTTCCATGTTAAAATGCGGCTATCAAAGGGTAACTTAAAACCATAATGATGTTTGCTTGTTTAGCACCACCCACACATCCACATATTCTGATGCTTTGTGATAGGGCGTAGTGTTGTGAAATCCGAAAATATCAATAGGTTGAAGCCACAACATCGCTAAATTTTGATTGATTTTGCTGCATTTGTTTTTAAATTCCTATGTTGCCCAATTATTAATGATAGGAGGGCATAGATTAAGAACTTTTCTACCTAGTCTTTCAGCCTTATTTTACAAATTATATAGCTAGTAACCCCATGTTACAGTTTTGGAAAGTATGCGAGCAACTTGTGCTTCGTATTAATAGCTATTGAAGTCAGTGTGTGAAAATAGGAATCGGCACTTAATCTTGTGAAATCTGCAAAGCGGCTTTTGTATAGCTAACAGATGTGTAGTAAGGGATTATTCAAGAGGTTGCAACCTTGAGAGTATTTGAGATAGAGAGAAAAATGAAACAAGGATGTCTTGTAGAGGTCCTCGCTGATAGATGATCATGAAGTGTTTTCCGGAATGCGGGTATTGTGTGGGTTTGTAGATATTGTTTCAGAAGTAGTTAGAGTAGTTGCATAATACATGACTCGTGATTGAGTAATCATGATTATGCTGATCCGGCTCAGTTATTTCAATCTATATAAGTTCTTGTGTGATTGGCCACCTAGCCTTGTTTATACCAGCATGCTGGCTGTCCTTCAAAAGTGGAAGTCAAAATGCTTGGTATTTGTTTGTTTGAGCACATAAGGTGAATTTTTGAAGAGTTCCTTTTGAAAGTGGAACCGTTTGGTTTGTTAATGCAGCTCATGGTTTGCTTTAGCGGTAAGATCACTATTTGCTTGGCATTTCTACTGGATTTAATTGGATGAAAACGTCTTTCTGAGGTGCATGCAACCACGGAACAATTTGGTTTCCATCATTTTACCTGAATGCTCTTTGTGGACACTGTAGTTAGCTTGATAGGAGGCTTGTTAATAGTTTCAGGATTAGTGTGAGGAGTATTGATGAGATAACTTCTCAAGAAATGCAAATTATGACTCTTGCTAGGGGGTTTGTTGGTGGTTTTGGAATTAGTTTTAGGAATATTGATGCTATACCTTCTCAAGCACTGGAAATTACCAATCTCTTTAAACAAAGGAATAGGATTATAAATGCGTCAGTTGTAATTAAATGAGACTTTAAGTATTGTCTCCAAAAAATTGAAGAGCATTTTCTATCATGATCCATGGTAAAAACTAAACATTCTATTTAAAGTGTTACATAACTTGTATGCATGGAACAATCTGCATCTGATACTTGCATATAACTCTTGTTCTTGGTCTGTGACAGAATGGGGCCCAGTAATTAGTGGTGGTTTAATGGTTAAAGTAGTGATTAGAAACTTTCATGGTTTTGTTCATAAAATGCATAATTCTATGTGAGAACTCTATAAAGAATGTTGAAGGATTCAGTAATAGGAATTCTGTGGAGCATGTACAAAGCATGACAGCAGGCTGGAAAATGTACTGGTGCTGCCAATTGTTGGCAAAAAATGGTACCCATAGAATGCGCCATCATTAAGCTGCACAAATCTAATAACCTCTGCCTAAATCTTTTGCCTGGATTTCTCAAGTTGGTTGACGTAGAAATATTGACTTGCATATGCTTTTGGGGCATCTTCTTTCTTTTCTTCCTTGCAAATTTGCACTGTATTGTAGAAGAGATCTTGCAATAGGTTCCCCTCTATGTGGAAGCCGATAAATTCAATATTTTGTACTTTGTAGCCAAATCGTTTCCTTCCCTTTTTCAAATGAGACTACGATTGAATGACTATGATGCTTATAATGAAATGGTACTTTAACCAAAAAAGTTCTGCATATAATCAACAAACAAAATCTGTATATAATCAACCGAGGTGAGTTTCTGCCACATACATGGTGAGGGTGCCATCCATGCTTGTTATTTTTCTACTCTTTGTTCTTACATGGTGACACTCTTCAGGTTTTGTGCTGAGGTTTACGTAGGTGACCCTGGGCATCAGATGAAAACTTGCCATGGCTTCAAGCGCATCATCAAAAACCAGGAACATCGATGGACTGATGGCAAGTTGAATGACATTCTTGTTCCTGTGGAGTCCTTCCACCTTCATAACATGTTTCAAAACATCATAAAACATGAACAGAGATTCGACTTTAATCGCGTCCCAGCTGTTGTTGAGCTCTGCTGTCAAGCGGGGGCAGAGATGTCTGATGAAAGTCTAAATGACCACTACCCCATGTTGGACAAAGACAAAGGCGATGTTACTGTGTCTGAAATTTCCTCTCTGGACAATCTTAGCTCGGTGGCTCAGAGAACACTGGATGCCTGGGAGAGGCTAAGGACTGGAGTGCAAAAGTTGTTACTGGTCTATCCAGCAAAGGTCTGTGTGCATTGCTCTGAAGTTCACATTGGGCCTTCTGGCCATAAGGCCCGGCTCTGTGGTGTGTTCAAGCATGAGAGTTGGCGGGGTTCTCATCTCTGGAAGAAGGCTGAGGTTGATGACCTGGTGCCTCCAAAAGTGGTGTGGCATCAGCGCCCACATGATCCACCTGTTCTGGTGGACAGTGGCCGGGGTTTCTATGGGCACGCCCCAGCAGTGGTTGAAGTATGCGCACAGGCTGGTGCCAGGGTGCCATCAAAATACTTTTGCATGATGAAATTGCATGGGCTGAGCCAAACCTGAACTGTGAATTGGAGGTCAAGTGCTCAAAACTTCAATTGCAAGAATACGACGCGAGAGTGCAGTTGAGATGCGATTGAGTGCTGATTTTTATGTTCCGGTTGGTGAAAGGCATCTCATTGCTAATTATGGTGGTCTTTTCACCAGGTCAGGCGCCAGAAGGATGTAATCTCCAATATTCCATTGTTGTTGGCATTTGGAATCTGGATATAATTTAGGAGAGATGCATTCTTTGTGAGAATTCAAGGTTTACGAAATGTGACTGTGGGGTGGAGAATTCTTATCCCAGGTCATTGCCTCAGCTTGACATTCCATATCATATTTCGAAACAAGAGATGGTCTCAGGCCAATATGTAGCTTGGCCTGAGGTCTGAAAGACGAAATCATTTTGGATATTTTGTTGTAAATTTTCTTCTGTTTTCAGTTGTATAGAATAAAGAGAGAGAAAATTGTATATATCTAGCCTTGTTTTCAGATATGGTTTTTGTGTTTGAATAGAGGAAATCATCTTTGAGCAATTACAAGTGCTCAGTCTTTTCTGAATCTATTATTCATGTTTCCAAGTAAAATAATTATGTTCCTCACCCCAAGGACTGGAATTCATCAAAACACTTGATCTTAGTCCACTGAAATGTTGTAAGTGACCTGAAGAAAAACTTGTTTTATTTCATCAAACAAATAACATGTATCATAGGCTCCTCTGTCCTTAAGATGAAACAGGAAAGCTTTCCAACACTAGCCTCACAAATAAGCTATGAATATTCTCAAGGCACCATGCATTCAAAAGCATAACTTTGTGAACTATGTTTCCAGAAAAAGTTCCTCAAAACAGAGTGGCCTTATATCCTTCGTACCAACTGCTAACGTATCCAAAGGTACAGAGGATGATAAAGCTTAGGTTCTCAGTTCAACAGCTTGTAAAGTCTCAAGAAACAGCCCTACAAATAGTCCACTTAACACATATATATCATCCTTATATATCCAACCCCTGAACCTAAACTCCTAGATTTAATCCTCTTTCTAATGGCGGGGTATCAAGGGTTAGCTTTGTTAAGCTTCTTCGTTCTCTTGTCAATGGCTGCTGGGTTTCAGTTCAAGGTAGGAGGATCAAGGGGTTGGACTGTCCCTACTGATCCTAAAGCCATGTCATACAATCAATGGGCTGAAATGAACCGTTTTCAAATCCGAGACTCCTTATCTAAGTTATATATGTAAGGTTATATAAACATATAAGCTGATTCGGCTTAAGCTTTTATGTTAAGTGATTAGATAAACACTGCAGTTGCACCTGCATCACCTCCCTACTAGAGGACAATCCACTACTACCACTTCTCCACCCTCTCCTTTAGGTTCTACAGAAGCTGCAGCACCACCAACAGCTCATGCCGGAGGAGAAATATTCGTAGCTCCTCCCCTCCCTTCTCCTAATGGTGATTCTTTAAAGGTGGCAGCTGGCTTCATGAGCACAGTTGCAGCTTTCCTAGGTTCACTCTTTCTATATATTGTGACGAGCTGATGCTCGAGTAACATTGGTTGTGATGTTAATTTGAGTTATTTGTGGCGAGACATTGAAAGTATTATTTACATATAATTTGTCTGTTTTTGGAATTCTATTTTCAATTGGACGCTGATTTGGGTACATGAGTAAATGCATGTACGTTGTACCCTTTCATCCGTAGATATCTACCGATGGATTCACCTAGTCCATTGGTAGAATATTACAATGGATTAAATCAACTAATCGGTAGACATCTATTGATTAAATGTATCAATCATCTAATCGATAGAATACTACCGATTGGTTGTTCTAATCCATCGATAAATCAATTGGATATCTATCGATTATCATGATGTATAATGTACATAGTACATAGTACATAGATCTTTATCCTTTTCAATTATATGTCTCAAGCGGGCTGGCTTTGGGGCCATTGGCCCGGCCCGAATGTGGACCCCTGCGGTAGGCCCGATAGGACGGCCTTGGCCTTATCTTTAGAAACCTCCTCCAATCAGGGAAAAAAAAAAAGGTTTTGGTAAATCCAGGTGAAAATAATTCGGAGTAGACATGAAGTCAATAAAATGGGTCCAAAGGTGATGACTTGGGTCAAATGATTCATGGAGCTGGGTCAGCCTGACCCAGTCATATAGGTTGTGCTCCAACATAGAAATATTGGCACAACTTAGGCAGATGAGAGGTTTGAGACCAGGCCAGTCCGGGTCGGCTAAATTCCAAGTGTCCAATCTAACCTTTTGACTACCTCAACGATGGGCCATCAGTGCGGAGGTGTATCAGCCAAGGCTTTTGATCTCCCACGGCACGTTTGATTTTCACATGAGGAATGAAATGGAAATGAGAATGAAATTAAGAATATGATGAGAATGATATTAGGAATGAGAATTGAATGGGAATGGGATTAGGAATGAGGATGATGCGGCTTGTTTGGTTTGCACAAGGAATGAGATTAGGAATCATGTTTGAAGGTGTTTAGTACACAAAAAAAAAGTGTGGGAAGGGAATGAGAATATGATATAAATAACAAAGTTATATTATAACCGTTATTAACCGTCATTCCGTCGGAAATGGAATGAGGGATTCCGAACTATTAGATGAGATAGTCTCATTCCCAACTTGTCAGGAATAAAACATTCAATTCCCAACTTTAATGTCTAACCAAACAACGGAATGAGATTTGATCGGGAATTTGACCATTTCTTTCTCGACGGTTATGTCCAACCAAACATGTCATCAGGAGAGTCTTGGCTTCCAATACTCTATGTGAGAGATTCCCCCAGCTCAGATAAAAGATTCAATTTTTTAAAAACACAAAAAAAACCCTCATCAATGATTGTCAATTGTAATAAGATTAGTTTGATCTCACAATTGACCGGGACTAAGAACTTTTGACCACCACATTGAAGGTCATATAAGCCGTTACAATTGAAATGGGAACATGAAATTTGAGTACGTCTCCACCAATGTTGTCTCCACTTTAACATCGAGACTTTTTGATTAATCGAGCTTATTACCACCTGTTAGTTGAGCCTATAAACATGCCCGTTTTTGGTAGAATAGTCCCGGTCTTTCTCTCTTTTTTCCTTCTGATTTCCGTCCTAAGACATTTAAGAGGTACTGTAATGCTCATCAAGTTCTTCTGGGTACTATATATTTAATTCCACCTTCATTTAATAGGTCTGAGATACTCATCAGCAGTAAGTTCTTCTGGTTTTGTTTACTTAAATTATAAGTCATAACTATATTCTATATAAATTCCTTCCCGAGGCTTCCAATTAAGTCACCCTCCAACCCATCACATCTGCAGGACTGAGATACCCTGCATTATTAAGATGCCCAAATCCATGGATTTGAGAAAAGGTCTTATGTAGGCTACATTTGATAACGATGCGTTTACGCTACAGAAAGTGACAGCATGGTCGTGTAGGTGATCTCAGATCTCCGGCGATGCCGTGGATTCATCAGATACCATGGGATATCACAGCGGACAAGACACAACCAAATAACAAATAAAAATAATAAAGATCGACACAAGATTTATGTGGAAAACATCTCAGCAATAACTGGAATGAAAAATCACGAACGAAGGCGGAAGAAAAATGCACTATAAAGGAGGGATATAAGGGTTACAATGGTTTATTAGAGAGAATGAACGTCCATCTATAAAGGTTACAGTAGTTTGTTAGAGAGAATGAACGTCCCTCTCTAGGCTCTCAAGAAATCTCTCATGACTTTCTTGGACTTTCACCAAACCCTAACCGTTACAAGCACATCCCCTTTTATAGCCTCTAATCCCATCAGGTCTAATTAAACCTGGCCCAAGGATTAATCTAAACCGTCCGCTTGATTAACCTACTTGAACCAGTTGTTCCTGCATCTTGAGATCGATGTTGACCATGTTGGGATCCATCCCAAATTCCATCCAAAAACTGTTTTCTCACTGTGTCAACTTGGGATCGATACCAAATTCTTTTAGGGCGCGTTTGGCGCTCAGGATCCGCGGTACCCACAGAATGGTATCCGTGGGTATCCGCTCCTGCGGATCCCGCGTGCGGTGGAATCACGCGGACACCGAAATCGGGATTCGCCTTGGGCGGATCTTGATTTTTGGGATCCGCTCAGGATCCGCCGCGGGATCCAAACGCGGGGATCACGTCCCCGGATCCCACGAATTCGCCGGATCTGGGGCGCCCCAAATAGGCCATTAGAGAATCAACTCTTCAGTTTTCTAAGCGGGATCGTTCTCAAGCCTATCCGGATCGATCACAACTTGATCTTCTTCTTCTTCTTATTCATCTGTCGCCGCCATCGATCCTCATAGGAGGAAAAATCCCAACAAGCTCCCCCTTCCGATACATGAGGATAAGCCTTGTCGAACTTGGATACTCCATCAAACTCAGAATACTACATCGAGTTCAGATAATAAATTGAATTCAGGTTGTGCCGCTGTCATGCCACCTCCAGTGCCGCTAGCTAGCTGCTATCATGTCGTTGTCGAAATTGGATATTGTCATCGATCTCGGAAATGCCATCGAAGCCCGGATCTTCCATCGGGTTCGAAACTCCATCGAAACTTGGATGTCGTCAAGTTTTGAACTTCTCGATTGCTTTGATTTCATAGCCTTCAAGTCACAGTACATCCCGGGCTTGTGACTTGGATATCCCCGGTCGCTCTGATCGACCGAATACTCCTCCTCATGCCACTAGCACGGATGCTTCCCCGTCACAAGATATTAGTGTCTAGTGTGACGACTATGGTGCCTTCGTCTTCACCATCACCAATTGCACTGTCTCTGATGTCATGCTTGTATTTCCTGCACTGCTTCTTGACGTAGCCTACTTTGCCACAATAGTAGCAGGTGACCTTTCTTCTTCTCCCTTGATTCACTGCTACTGTAAACTTTGAAATTGCTAAGCCTTCCGCTTGGTCTCTTCGTTCAGCAAATATCCTGTTACTTGGCTCAGGGACACTACTCCGTCAGGCATTGAATTACTGAGCGAGACTACCATGCTTTTCCAAGAATTGAGCAAAGAACTCAACAGGAGAGATGCCTTCAGATCGTCATCCAAAACCATCTTCATGGTAGCAAGTTGATTGGTGATGCTCTCGAGCTCGTTTAGGTGCTTGGATATCAAATCTCCATTTTTGTACTTCAGGTTCACGAGCTGTCGGATCATGAAAGTCATGTTCTCAACAGACTTCTTCTCGTAAAACTCGTGAAGCTTCTCCCATAGACCTTTGGCCGTTGTTACAGTCGACACGTGGTGGTAGACGCCATCTTCCAAACACTGTCGACTAGTAGCCATGTCTTTCTATCTTGCTTCTTCCATTCTCTCTCCTCCATTCTCTCTCCTCCATTTCTTCTCTATCCCATCTCGCTTCTACCAGTATCCAACCCAGATGCTTCGGATCTTCATAAGGGATTCCAGATCTCCCTGATCTCGCAACCTTGCTTTGGTACCACTTGTTGGAGATATGAGGGCTCCGACGATGTCGCGAACTCACCAGATACAACAGGATGTCGCAGTGGAAGAGACAACCAAACCAGAAACAAAGATAATAGAGATTGACACAAGATTTACGTGGAAAACCTCCCAGCAATAACTGGAAGGAAAAACCACGGGCAGTGGAGGAAGAAGGATGCACTATAAATGAGGGATACAAGGGTTACAGTAGTTTGTTAGAGAGGATGAGCGTCCATCTAGGCTCTCAAGAAATCTCTCATGACTCCTTTGGACTCTCACCAAACCCTAACCGTCACAAGCACTGGCACACTAGCATACAGAAAACCCTAGTTTACATCTCCTTTTATAGCATCTAATCCCATCAAGTCTAATTAAACCGACCGAATGATTAATCTAGACCATCCGCTTGACCAACTTGCTCGAAACAGTCGTTCCAGCATCTTGGGATCGATCCGGATCATATTGGGATCGATACCAAATTCTATCCATAAACTATTTTCCCACTGTGTCTACTTGGGATCGATCCGGATCTATTTGGAATCAATCCCAAATTCTTCCAGAGAACCGACTCTTCACTTTTCTGAGCGGTATCGATTCCAAGCCTTTGTGGATCGATCCCAACTTGATCATCATCTTCTTCACATGTGGCTGTCATCGATTCTCATGGGAGGAAAAATCCCAATAGCTTGTTTTTTTTTTTACGGCATGCATCCTATGCTTGCCCAACCTGACCATGTCTCACTAAGGTTCTTCAAATCTTTTTTTATTAATCAAGTCCGAAGGCTACAATAAAATTGTATTCCAAACTAAAAACTGAAGGAGTCTATTTACATCTTGGCAAGACTATCGGCCATTTCATTCTCAAACTGGGGAATGAATGAAAACAATGTCCTCTTCGTACATATGACCTCCTACCATGTAGTCTTGAGAACCTGAGCCGAGTCAGATAGCCAAGCCAACTCGCTATTGAATGAAGCCCCAATAAGCTTGGAATCTGACTCTATAAGAATCCGGACAAACAATATCAAGGCATTCGAGCGCACAGGTAATAAAACTCGAAATATTATTCGAGTAATTAAATTCAAGTTTTTCGCCGGCTTAAGAACCTTTTGTTTTAGACAATAAAAACACAAAAAAAAATAAAAAGTTTTGCAAATATACCCCTTGAAAGAGTCTTAATTGCATAAATACCTAGCAAAATCATAACTTTCATATATACTCCTCAAAATATCATCTTTTTGTATCCTAGTTTGATAAGGGTATGTACAAAATCAGATCTTTTCAAACAACAATCATCAATCCCTTCCATTGCCATCTATTACAGAGGATACATGCAGAGGACTCAAGTGCATCTTTACTTCCAAAATACATGAGAAAGAGAAATCCGGCAGCCGTGGAAAGACAATAGTAGTGTGATCAAGATTGATGGAGATTGTTTGGTATTGGCTTGGATTTGGATTGGCATTAAGTAAAACCAGTAGAAATAACTGTGAATTTTCCTAATAAATTAGAAAAAGGGAAGTGACTAATTATTTCCTAAAGGCTCCAGTGAGTCGAAAGAATAAGAATCTTAGATTAATTGTCTCAATTTGGACCACAAAAAGAGAATGGCAGGGAAAGTGATGATCTTGAAAGGATCATCATCCTGTCAAGACTCAGAAAAATTACTTGCTGGCATTTAAAGCTTCCCTGTATTAAAGGGAACCCAAAGAAAACTATTCCTTTAGTTTTGGATAAGAGATAAAAGGAATCCCAACCCAAAGAGTATCAATAAATACCTTATTATGCTCTATCAAGCACCCACATTCCCCATTAGTGTTCTCTCCCATGGACATAATAAATATTGATGTGCTTATTAAATCCCTATAGCCCTAGCCTTTTCCTAGAAGAAAGGAAAACCTTCTTTACAAGAAACTTTAATTCATCCAAGAATGGGGGATGAAGCTAAAATTAAATGGAAAGAGGTGTGGTTTTGGGGCACCCAAGAGGTAGGAGTGAACATGGACATTTCTCCATCTATCTATTGACCTTTCTAGATCATAGCATAATAATTGCAACCTCATTGATGTATCTCTTAATGCGTCCCTATAACAACAAGGGCAATAATGCAGAGGAGGCAGCAATTGCTTCATGTCACTGTCCACACGGCATTATTGATTATTAGAACTAGTAATCAAAGAATTTATATTTCGTGGGAGCTTGCATTCATATTACCAACCTAAATCCAATTTTTTTCTTTTTCTTTTATTTGATTAGTTGAGCATATAGCCATGACTTAGGAATCTATATCTTATAAGGGGATGTGTGTTTTATCGGACGGATCTAAATGTCTCTGACAAGTTATATCGAGTTGATGAAGATAGATCTGACGATCGAGAATGAAGACACGTGGGAATAACGAGTTCGGTTGGAGAGAGTTAGTGGGGGAAGAGAGAGGGGGGTAGTGGTCAGTTACGTGCTAGGTGGCACGGGGAGCCCAATAGTTAACTCATATCGAATAGCTGCTACCGCCCAAGACAAACATTTTTTTTTTTCCTTAGTTGAGCCAAAACTGGCTAGGCATTACATCAAAAAAACTGGCTAGGCATTACATCAAACGCTTACCACACTGCTACATTACAGCAGACACCTGTTCGTCAACAACTCCCATACAAACCCTACAAGCAAGATCATCAACAATATTATTAGAGGTACGATGAATATGGACAAAGATAGCCCCCAGGTTCGTTCTCAAACTCCAAATTTTCCTAAGGATCGGTTGCAGCTCCACATCCCAAACCTCTCTTCCATCCAGGAAGTTGACTGCATTCCTTGAATCAGATTCCATCATCACCCTACCAATGCCTCTCACTACCGCTTGCTCCAGCCCTTTCCAAATCGCCATTAACTTGGCTTCGTCGCTACGTTTGGCCAACACTTTCTGCATAACTGTTCACTCTGGAGTCCCGTTATTTCTCCAACCGACCACTAAAATGCCAGCTTCTGTAAACCCACGCACCCAAGAGCCATCAGTTTGTATCACCTCGCAGCCGACCTCTCTTCTTTAATGAGATACATAGCCAGGGTCGTGGCTCCACCCCTTCCCACGCCAAAACTCCTCTGCTAACCTCTGAGCTCGCCATGTGACTCAGCTGGGAAACCTTCACCTCGCCATTTGACTTCGTTTTGATCTTTCCACAGTAGCCACAGTCCATACCCCGCCAGTGTCTTTGCCCATTTATTAGATACATTTGGAGAGGAGGACTCAGTAAGCAACTAAAGTATAAGATCAAGGTTTCAGCCCTGCAGTGACCTCTCATGCGATGGAAGGAGACTCCACAATCTGTTTGCATAAGAACAATCCCCTAAAATATGGCGGATCGATTCAATAGTTCCACACTCTCTTGGGCACCATCATTCCTAGATCACACCCCTTCTCCATAAGCACTCCATAAGCAGTCGCGTGATGGCACACGCTGATAGAGCAGTTTCTAAATGAAATGGCGTACCCTTGGCTCTGCTGGCAAACTCCAAACATTAGCCCACACAACTTCCGAAAAGATGGCAGATTCCGCGCATTCCTTTGTCACGAGCCATAGATAAAGGGATGTAGCATCCGGCTTCCTTGTTCTATTAAAAACCGACCTTGCTTGATCACGGCCTAGCCCCGGATCAATATGTATGTCCAAGACCTCCCTTGCTAAAGCTACGTGGAATTCCTGCACTACTATATTCTTGCACCAACAACCATTAGCCATCAAACTCCCCAAGCTGGAAACCTCCAGAATACCGCCAACTCTAGCCATAGCTGGGCATAGCGATAGTGGTCCCTCCCCCACCCACCATTCTCTCAGAGGATCAATGATGCTGTCAGGAGTGGGATAAATCTTAAGCATGTTCTAAGCTCTCCCGCTGTGCGACAGATGGATTTCCAGAAAATAGAGGAAGGTATGGATCGAGGACGTGAAGGGATGAGCCCTCCATTCATACTTATTTCAAGTAATTGCCTCCCAAGCTAAGCTTTGCCCCTCTAAGAATCTCGTAGCCCTCCTAATATGTACAACTCTTTGCCACCGGACCAGATTGCGGATGCCTAGCTCACCCAATTCACAATTCAGTTGGCTTGCAAACCTCCTCCCACCGCACACGAGACATTGATCCTACTTCCCTCCAAAGGGAAGCATGGGATAATGTCTCCATATTGCACAACACAAAGACTGGCACTGACGAAGATAGCATGGCATGCACTGAAATGGCCTGAAGGACCGATCTCGCTAGAGTAACCCTCCCTGCCTATGATATCATTGCAGCCTTCCACGAGGAGATCTTCAAGACTAACTTGTCAATAAGCTTCCCAAAGCCCGGTGCCTATGCCTCCTGCCACTCACCGGAGAACCTAGGTATTTCCATACTCTGGCTGCCTCTCAAATGGCAAGGATTCTACATATGACCTGCCGCCTCTCAAGAGGTACCACTGGTGAGATCCTCACACTAAATTTTACTGAATTGATGCTAAGCCCAGAGATAGTCTTGAATCTAGCCAACTACAACTTGAGACTTCGAGCATCCATAGGATCTGCATCCGTAGCAAATAGGTAGTCATCCGCGTAGAGAAGGTGTGAGAATCTCCCTCCCCCTCGTCTCAGTTGCATACCCTGTATGCCCACCCCCGGCCTTGAAACTAGTATGGATAGGACCTCATGCATCAACAAAAATAAATAAGGTGAGAGTGGATCGCCCTGCCGCAACCTGCGTTGTGTTCTTGCTCTGCATGAGATCCTCTCATTCACTATAAAGGCAAAGCTTGGTGAGGTCACACATGCTATGACCCATGACACCCACGGCGTGGAGAAACCCATGTTGCCCATAACCTCCTTCAATGCCGCCCACCATACCCTATCACAGGCAGAGCTGAGATCTACTTTGACAACCATGGCCGCTCTCAACAGTGGTGCGACCTCCATGGAGTGTAGCAATTCTTGGGTTGTACATATGTTATCATGTATAGACCTCCCCAATATAAACGCCAATTGTTCCTTCCCAACTACATCTCCCAGTACCTCTCTCAATCTTTGCACAAGAATTGTAGAGACAATCTTATAGCTTACGTTGCATAAGCTAATCGGCCGGAAGTCTTTAATCACCCTATGGTTCACACACTTTGGGACAAAAGACACCAATGTTTCACACCATCCGGATGGAAGGGAACACGTTCTAAAGAATGCCAAAACTATAGCAGTAACCTCCACTCCAACAACAGACCAATTCTTCACGTAGAACTCGGCCGATACTCCGTCTGGCCCTGGGCATTTATCCTTCCCAAGTATGAGAACAGCTTCCTCGATCTCCTCCTCAGAAACAGACCGACATAGCAACTCCTTGTGCTCTCATGATACCTGCGGCAGTGCGGGTAGATCGCCCCCAACATGGATCCCATTATCTGTCCAGAGCTCAGTAAAGTAACGCGCGAACTCCATCCCCGTCTCCTCATTTGAAGACACCGTAGCACCACCCCCTACTACAAGCTCCTTCACCTTTGAACGATGGGTTCTTGAAGAAACAAGCTTATGAAAGAAAGCCGAGTTCCTATCCCTCGTGACAACCCACTCTTTCTGCAGACGCTGCGCCACAGTCTTTTCTTGTAAAGTGTTAACAACAGCATGTTGCTTTTCAAGGGACCGGAGTTCCCCTGCACATATACCTATATGAAACAATTAGAAGGTTTTATAATCTTTTTTATTATGCATACGCTCCCCAAAATTAAGATATCTAATTCGTCGAAATAAATGTCTCCTATCCGTTACAAGATTCGGGCCAACCAATTGTTGCACTTGTAAATCAGCCTCAAAATATGGATCCACCAAGATTTATATACGCTCACAATCAACCAAGATATATGCACTTTTGAATCCACATCTACTAAGTCCACCAAGGACTTTTTTTTTGACCAATTGAGCCGAAGCTGGAGAACAGCATACAAACTAACACTACCATACAAAACTGGGGTCACAACCCCCATTACATTCCAAAACTCTGAGGAACAATGTTCTCCACCATTGCCTAGCGTCGACACCAAAGTTGTCCATATTGACATCCCCTCATAAAACCGGCAAGGCGATCTGCTTCACCATTGGCCTCCTGAGGAAAAAAAAGGTCACATGTACCTCTCGAAGCTGCGTCGCTGCCCATAACCATGCATGCTAACGTTGTTGTAGATGCCACAACCATCGTCTCCCACCACAAATGCATTCAACCAAGTTCTTCGCATCCGATTCAATGATGACATGGTTCATACCTTTCCTGCGAGCCATGTCCAACGCTCGCTCCAAAGCAGAGAGCTCAACATCCTATGTATCCGTAGCAGGCCCCCCTCAACTACAACCTATTCACGACCACCCTCATCATTCCGGCACACAACAACAAGCCTGGCGTGCCCCTCCCAAGATCTTAGGGGTTGCTTGGTTTGATTGTTTTTTGTTTTCATTTTCATGAAAGCAGGGAACAGTGCGGAAAACGAGTTTGCTTTGTAACTTTTGAAAATATTTCTAAAACATAGAAATACTATTTTTTAGAAGATTGAAAACACCATATTGTCGTTTAAAGCTTTTTTTTGTCTTCATTTTTCAAAAAATAGTTTTTTGGCTTTCCAAATCAATCACATTTTTTTTGATTGAAAAGCGAAAAAGGGGGGTCATCTGGCTATTAATACAGGATTATCCACCATCTTCTTCATCTTCTTTCCTCTTCTACTACCGGAGAGATCTCTCCCAAATTGTGATCTCCCAGATTAGGGTCCCTCAGCCGGTGGAGTGCATGCCGACGCCCACTTGATCATCATTGTCCATCAAAAAACCCTTTTCCTTTGCCCCCTCCACTAAGCCCGAACACTAATATCCAGCCTCCAATTAATCTCCACCGTCCATCAGTGCCCCAAATCGACCTTAGTCGTTCCTTCCTCAAACTCAACCATTATATATGTGTCTTCTCCAAAGCTAAGCTGCACACAACCCTCCAACCTCGAACACGATGTCACGGTTCTTCCCACCACAACCTCGTCGCCAAATGACTGAAAGTCTGTCGTGATCCAGATATTCGACTGACATCATCAACTAACTCAAGATTGCGAGCCATCCGATCGCCAATGGCTAGCAACCTGATCGATTGGAGATTAAGGCTATCAGTTGGCCTACAAGCGATCGATCACTACTTAAGGCGATTTGTCAGACTCAGTGAGTTGATCAGCATAAACTCGATTATGGCTTAATTTCCGACTTTGTAGCCCTACTTTTGGGGTTCTCCTATAAATAGGGCCCTTTTAGGCTGAATTAAACATATTTGTGCTATTGGAGAAGCAAGAATCAATAAGGCTAGGGTTTGAACATTGAAGCAAGACACTTTCCCCAAGGAGACGTATGGCTTCCTTTTCAACGTCTTGTGGCAATCATTTACATACAAGATGAGTGACTAACTTCCTGTACTTAGGGATTCCATGAAAGGATGGATTGTGTTAAGGTCGTTAGGAGTAAAATAAATTAAAGTACCCATAAGACCAAAGTCAGTCCATGCCAAGTGACATAGATTATGTCTTTAGAACTCCGAAGCTTCTTTTAGGCATGCATATATGCTGGTAACTACATGGTTCATAATGCTTAGAGTAGAAAATCAAGAGAACAACTAGAAAAGACTAGTAACGAAGTTAGATAATCCCTATATTACTTGTGTCAGAATTTATTCAAATCAATCGTTCTGCTTTTATTAGTTTAAATAATTAAAACCAACCTTCAATCTCTCTTCATAGATTGAAAGCATTAAGGATTCCGATTACTCTTTCACGATTGGTTCCTGTCAATTAACTCCGAACTTCACCGCTATACCTAGTGTAATGTTTGACAAGGTTTATCATTACTAAATTGATTTGAGTATGCCTGAATGACAGCGAACGAATACATCAATAGGAGAGAGACCTAATATATTTTAACTTTGAGATTTTTACTTATTAATCCCTAAAAACTTCTTAAATACCAAGCATACCCCTCAATAGTTTCATATTACACATGTACAACTCGGATTATTTGTCGGTGAATCAAGAAGGAATATTCTTAACGTCGTTAACAGCGACAGCTGAAAAGACATTATTACCCCTAGTTGATAGCCTTCAAATATTAAAGCCCCAACGGTCTTCTCCCCTTCTCTTCTTCCAGCTCCATATAGGGTTCCCAACAAATCCCAAGTTGCAGAGCATCGAGCTCATTCTCTAGGTATAGAGGCCACCCCTTCAACCCACAAAAGTGCATGGCCTCGTGACACACATTGAAAAGTGTCGTGGTCTTAACAAGAACACTAAAATTAGAAATTTATAATTCAAATCACTAACTAACTACTTTATGGGTAGATAGCAATGAGTCCGAGTCGATCCACAGGGAAAAGAAGTATTAAGTCTAATTACCTCGTATAATTCTAAATCAAAAGATTGGAAAAGGAAAGGCCAAAAAGCAGTTTAGTACCATGTAGATTCCCAGTTTTGTAATTTAGTACCACATACTTTAAAAATTATAAAAAATGCTCCAAGTTACATAATAGTTGCAGTTTAGTACTCATCATCCGACGCCGTTACATATTTTAAGGTCAAAAAGCACTTTGGCACCTTGTAGTTTAAAAATTTTGCATTTTAGTACCACGTTGTTTAAACATTACAAAAAAATGCCTGAAGTTACAAAACTTGGAGCATTTTTAACCTGGGTTTATACCTGGAGCATTTTTAACCTGGGTTTATACCTGGAGCATTTTTAACTTGGAGCATTTGTAGTTTAGTACCATGTTTTTAAATTAGATCCAACGTACTTTTAAACAACGTGGTACTAAACTACAAATGCTCCAAGTTAAAAATGCTCCAGGTATAAACCCAGGTTAAAAATGCTCTAAGTTTTGTAACTTCAGGCATTTTTTTGTAATTTTTAAACAACGTGGTACTAAAATGCAAAATTTATAAACTACAAGGTGCCAAAGTATTTTTTGGCCTTAAAATATGTAATGGCGTCGGATGATGGGTACTAAACTGCAACTATTATGTAACTTGGAACATTTTTTAATAATTTTGAAAGTACGTGGTACTAAACAGCAAAACTGAAAAACTACAGGGTACTGAACTGCTTTTTGGCCAAAAGGAAATGCGTTTTGGTCTTTAAACTACTCTTAACTAATATTAAACTAAACTGAATAAAAATAAGATAAACGGCCATGAGATTTCTAATCCGTAATAAAGAACTAACTAGGTCTTCCGAAGATAAGAGCAAATCAATTGAGCATTAACGGTTTTAACTAGTCGATAGGTGAATGGCTAGAACCCCTACCACTCAACTAAGATCCGTACAGTCTTTAGTCGGCAATGATATCATCAAAGAACGGATATTGGTATATAATCAAGATGGTTCTAGCTAGCACATTGAGATCGTCAAATAGAATGTATCAAGGATTAGAAGTTACCATAGTGGTTCTGGCACTAGCATAGTGGTACTGGCACTTACGAAATCCCTAATCTTGAATTAAGATGAATAATGGATTAAGAGGTGGTCATAATAGTTCTGGGATTATGTGTAATGGTTCTAGCATTACAAAACCCTTAATCTCGAGAAGGAAATCCTTACATCCATGGTTCTAGCATGGATGTTTTGATGGGAATCTCTAATCTCAAGCCCTACATGCTCAAGACCTAAATCTAAGGCATAAAAGAATAAATCATTCATCCACACTATTAAAATCACACCAATAGATATAAAGAGAATAAAAATCATCCATTCAAACCATTAAAATCTATTTACATGCTCAAATCCATAGGAAACCCAAGAAATATTCCTTATTTCATCATAGAAATCCCTAGGCTAGGGTTTAGTTACCATCTTAAGAAGGAGATCCGTTGATGAAGGTTGTCGCCACGCTCCACCCATGGATCTTTCACCAAAGATCTAACCTAATTTGTGGAAAATAAGCTAAGAAAAACCCTAAGAGATGAAGAAAATTCGTCTATGGAAGCCCTCAAAAATCCCCCAAAGAAGGTCTATTTATAGGTTTAAGTAAACCCTAACTCAGATTAGATCTCAGCAATTAATATTTCCCGCAGCGCCAAAATAGATCGATCTTCTTTGGGCTCAAATCGATCTTCTCTTTCCGAATGACTGAAGCGTACAGGTTCGAATCGATCTGGCTTGTCTCAGATCGATCTGGATGAACAATGCTCTCTATCAACTCTCTGTCGTGCTAAAAATAGCGGCCAGTTGGTTGACACAAAAAGCAGATCGATCTGGATTTCATCATCAGATCGATCTCCTTCTTCCGAAGCTTCTTTCTCTGCACCTCTGTACTAAAAATAACATAACTTCTTCTAGGAAACTCTAAATCACGAATCGTAAAAACTCTCGAAAACTAGATTTTCAGAGCTTTCTAACCATGTATAGCACATCATCTGGTTCGTTCTGAGAAGGTACAGTTTTGGTGTCAAAGATGACCCATCTTTGCTCTTTTGCTCATTTGCTCCTAACGAGTTCTTTATTTGTTCGTTTTAGCACCAACTTTGATCTAATCTTCGCTGAGGGTCCTTAAACCTGAAATGGGGAAAAGACAATCAAAATAGCATTGCTCAGATGCTAACAAGATCTCGTTAAAAGGACGTTTGTGTACTTTTCACGTCTTATCACCTCGCATTTCACAACTTGGTCATTTTTTAGTCGAATTCATCAGCATCTTCTCCATGGCCATGCCAAAAAATAGATGAGCAGCTTCGACATCATCTTCTCCATCAGTATTAATTAGCTCAGCTTCCATCGTGCTTTGTCACTGCAACGAACCTTGTTCCATTCGTCATTCCAGTCGGGCTCATAGTAAAGGAAGAGGATTCTATGGCTGCCCACACTATCAAGTGTGATCCCGCTGTAATTCTTGATTTTGTCGTGCAATGTGCAATTAAATCAGTCTTTTGTTCATATTTTAGAACAAAGATGAACCTGGATGTGGATTTTTTATGTAGGTTGATGGTGTCGAGCACTCAACTACAAACTTGAAGTGTCAGCTTAAGGAAATGGAGAAGCTGATGATGAAGAGAATGAATTCGTTTGAAGAAAGACTGGCTGCATCACTGATCATCATAGAAAAGTTGGAGAAAACTGCTTCAAATAGTCTTTATGGCTGCGTTCTCTATTGGTTGCAATTGGAGTATTCTTTATGCTAAAGCTTGTACTCTATGGTCTTTAAAATGAGTTTGCACCTTTAAGTACGAGACAATTTGTCACACCCCGACCCAGAAAACTCATCCAGGCCGAGACGTGAGGGTTCCTATTACTATTCACATCCAATCTGGCACGATACATTTGTGGAAAATAGAGATAATTCAATACCATTTGACTTCCAAGGATAAAGCTGTAATTTAAAATATCCAACCACTCATGACTAGCAGAAACATGATTCAATTTAAAATAACATCAAGTTGTACTATTTAGACATTCGGTACAAATTCTTATAAAAACGCCTCCAAGGGGAAAGATTATACATTTAACCCAAAAATCCTCAAAGGATGTCTGTAATATACATAATCTATCAAAAGTACAATTGATCTCCCACAGTAACCTTAAGCACCTTTGGAAGTCATCACACCGCCAAAAGCTGATCCAACCGGCTCTACTGAAGAAGAACTGGCGCATGCACCTGCAAAACGCATCCCGGGTAGGAGTGAGCGACAAACTCAGTAAGGTTCTACTCTATGGCACACTGAAGGGAGGAATACAACAACTGTGATGTCTCTCCGCTCAAGTCTAAGAAATGCCACGGGGTCCCGCAACCCCTATCGATGTCCCAAGGGCTCATGTCACGAAACCTGTCTCCTGAACATATTACCATGAGTCCACGAAACAGTAACATGTAGGATCACCCTTACCCAAGTAGGATTCCCATGCCTTGGGGACCCACATCGGGAACGCATCAACATCTATCCTTAGCACTTGGTATTGGGGAGACAACACGACCTCTAAACCTCAAGGGCAACACGATATAGCCGACTAAACCATATCCTCGATAACATGAAGATTCCAATGATACAGTCCCACCCTAACCCTTGCTATCCAGCCAAGATCCTAGGGCTAGATCCGAGCTACCCCATCGCCCCACCTAACCTGATATGCCTCTAATGCATACAGTGTATGAAACTATGCAAACATCTAACCTAGATGTCTCTATATGTCACAACAACAATTATGAGTTCAATAGTTATACAATAGCTCTCGGCACACGCCGACAACGGGCTAAGATTCCACAATACAACGTAAGCTAGCACTCATAGCTAGCAAACAAGAAGCATTTAAGTTGACCATCCAACTAGGTATTTAAATGCAAGAAGAACTAAAGGTTCGCCAAAGAGGGTAAACCCACGATCAAATTCTCAAACTCAATCGAAATCCGTCGAAAACCCTATGATAATAGCGTGCATGCTTCCTAACATGTTTGGGTATCTATCATGAACGAAACACCAATCAAAGGAAGCCAGAAAGCACTGTTCAGGGGCTCACGGTGAATGCGATGGTCGATCCGACGGTCAAACGTGAGGCCACGGTCGATCCGGCGGTTGACCGAGAGGTCAAGTGGGAAAAAGGTAAGGACCCACGGTCGATCGGAACATCGACTCTGGGAGACCCAAAACGAGACAGAGTCTAACGGTCGATGCGACTGTCGATCCGGCGGTCAACCGTGAGACCAAAATTAAGCGTGCCAACACCTGACGGTCGATCTGACGGTCGACTGTCAGACATGGTGCACAGTTCCTAAGAACAGTACCAGAAATCCATTTTCTTGGATTTGATCCATCAAAGCTTATCGAAAATCAATGAGACTTTGCAAGCACGCATAATGAATAGTGGGGAAGCTATTGGTACGAAGAAAGCAAGATTTTGACGGTTAAAACTCAAATCTAAGTCAAAACGGCTAAAAACCGACAAACCGGTGATAAAACAAGAATCATCCAATAAAATACGAAACCAACTGGTAGAGATACTCTAAGCAAGCCATAACACCAACGTATTAAGTTACACAACATTCTACCATGCACCACTGCATCAAAAGCACAATAAACCTATCCTAGGTAGACCTGATCACACGATCGGGGTAGAAACACTTACTTGATCAAGTAGGGCAGCTCCTCTGCGTATCCCCTAAGCTCGATCGCCAAGATCCGCTCCTCGAAGATCACAGTTCGAAGCCCTAGCATAGCCGGTAGGAGAGAGAGAGAGAGAGAGAGAGAGAGAGAGAGAGAGAGAGAGAGACAACGACAGGAGAAGAACGAAAGAGAAAGGAAAGAGAGAGAAAGTTAGGGTATTTATAGAGATCATGATCTGATCTCGGTAATCCGATTCGATCTTTCTCGATCAAGCTCTGATCTTTCGATCGGAGGCACCCTTAAGGTCCTAATCATTCACACACATCAATCCAAGGCCGTGTGTGCGTTACACGGGTGTGAAATCGACCATATGCCGTAATTTATCAAATTACCCCTTGAATCACAAGAGCAACACGATCAACCTGATCGCACCCAACGCGAAACCAAACAAACAGGGTATGACCCTTGACCCACGTAGTCGAGCCATGTTAGAGGAACGGGTCCTCACACAATTGTTGCAATTTCTTGTACAATTCCCTTGGTTTTCAAGTGTCAAAGTCTCGGTTTTATGAATGAAATTTGTATTTTGTATTTGATTAATTGCTAATGTACTCCCCTGTTTATTCAATTCCCTCTGTTTCAAATGATTTTCTTTGATTAATTGCTAACTCCCCTGTCGTAACTCAAATGAAACCATAACTGAACTACACAACTCAAGTACATATATGTGATAGATTACAAAGAGTAACAAATAGTAATACATAACTCAACTGTAACATAACTGAACCTCATATTTGTGGTAGAAACACAAATCACAGTAAGACAAACAAAACTCATACATTACATATATGTGCCACTACATATCTGGACATATTTGAGAATTGTGTCAGTACATGACATATACAAAATAGAGAATTGTGTTAGTACTGACGCATACAAAACTGTTGTTCCCAACTGTTGTTCCTTCGCAATTGATACAACATGCAATTGTGTCAATCCATGCATTACGTAATTATTTGTAACTGTTGTTCCTTCACAATTGGCACAACCATGTAGAATCTGGCCTAAAACAAGACAGAATTCACATCAAATCAAGACCCATCAGAGTCTCCATAGAGCTCCTATCATGCCTCTTCTTTGCCCCCCTCCTGTGCGTCTTCCTTGCCCTCCTCCCGTGCCTCTTGCTTGCCCTCCTCTTCTAACAGGAGCTTTCACTCTGGTAGCTGGACCTGTTCCATCATGGGTGTAAAGGCCCATCCCGAAATCATCATGGGTCATCATGGGATTACTACAAAAGTAGTTGTTTGAGTTAGACTTGATCAAAACAATGATGCAATATCTAAATATCGCTGGTGATAAGTAACACTTATTTATCTATAAAACATTTGGCCTTCCCCTTCCCATGGTAGCTCTAGCATCACCCCCACCACCTCTAGCCCTACCCTTCCTCTGCCTCTACCACCCCTAGCTCCAACAACTCCCATGTCAACCCCAGATCTAGCACCGCCTATGCCAGCCCAGATGCCTCCCTGCCAGATTTAAAATAGGTGTACTATTAAAATATACTCAAGCAACTGATAAATGACCTTGTAGGCAATAACCATATAGAAAAGGGTTTTTTACATATTTCTCCTACAAAAGTTTCTAAATGTCATAATTACCCCTATATTTTTTCAACTTACTAATGTACCTGATAAGTCACTAAATCTTCATGATTCAACCCCTTAACTTAGCTTTGTTATGCCTAGAGTAGTTGTATTTGATAGCTTGTTAGTTGATTTAAGGTTTAATCATGCTTTGAGAAGAAATGCAAGAAATTCGGCTAAAATGACTAAATAAACTGCTTCGTCGACCGTCAGTAATATATTCGTCAAATATTTTACAAAAATTCAAATATTCTGAAACTTTGAGACGTAGTAGAAGACTCAGAGATGAACAACTTTCATGTTGGACATTTTGCGAGATTCCTGATGGATTGATTCCAGTTTTGAAGAATATCAAGATACATAGCTGCTGGAAAACTGGTCCGTCAACGTTCAGGAGAATATTCGCTAAATATTCCGTATAAGTCCAAATATTATAAAATCAACGGGAGAAGACAGAAGACTTCCTAATCTACATCTTTTATGTTGAACACATTTTCAAATTCCGGACGGGTTGAACCCAGTCGCGACCAGAAGAGGCAGTCAGAATTAAACTAGGAATTCCGAGTTGCACTAAGGGTCCAACTCAACTTAGCCATAACCCTAATTCCGGGATTAAGGGTTTTTATTGTATAAAGGGGTTATTCCAGCCAAACTTCTCATCTTTTTGACAATCTTTGGAGGAGGAGGAGGAAGAAGGAGAGGATGTGGATGGTGATAGCTTCCTATTCCAACCCGATGGCTTTCATCCAAAAGATAAGTTGCTAGTTATTGTACTTAGGATTATTCATAAAACCCTAGCATAGTTTTCTATCTTCTTTGGTTTGAATCTTGTATTCTTCTCATGGCATGATCCTATGAATTTGCTTTTTATTGTTAATAGAGTTGAGGGAACAGAGTTCCTTGACGTATTTTCAGTCATACATGATTTCTGTGATTGATTGTAGAGATTCATAGGATGGTTTTCATGTGGTTTTTGGTTTACCTTTGAGATAGTCTATGCTACGTGAAGATAAGTCATGCTAAGGTCATTAGGAGTAGAATAATTTAATGTAATCGTAGGACCAAAGATGATTTATGCTAAACAAAGATAGATTATGCCGTTGGAAACATAAACCTTATTTTAGGGATTCATATAAGCTTAAGAAGCTGTGGATTCATAATGTTTAGAGAAGGGAACAAGAGGATAACTAGAGAAGATTGAAGGTGAAACTAGGGCGGATTGAGTAATACCTAAGTCACCTATCCATTGATTCAAATTGATCAATATTTTATTTTTTTTCTTTATTAGTTTAGATAACTCTATCCTATCTTTGATCCTTTTGCTTAGTTTTAGGGTTTTGAGAATTGATTTTGATTTCCAACGTTTTCCCTGTGGATCGACTCCCGACTTCACCGCTATTTCTACCTAATAGTGTAGTGATTGAATAAGGATTATAAATTTATATTTGATTGAGTTTGCAATGTTTTAACGACGACGTTTGTAAGCGATCAATTTTTGGCGCCGTTGCCGGGGAATTCGACGGTTAATTGATTGATTTTCTCTTGACTCTTTTTCTTTGCTTAATTCGCTTTTTTTTATCTTATTTCCCCCTTTCTTTATTTTACAATTTTTAGGATTTTCTGACAATTTTTCTGATTTTTACAGCTACTAAGTTTGATTTTCTCGGAGTTGGACTTGCAACCCATCGCCAAGAGCGATCGGTCGGACACGGGAGCGACCGATCGGGACTGTATAGTCAGGTAAGTTTGTTCTAAACTCCGAGTTATTTTATCTAGCTGTTTGAGATGCTTCTGCTAGTCGCACAAAAGCACGTATCAGCGACAGTCGTCTCTTGGACCAGCCCACTGTTTGTATTTCTTATCTTTGGTGTGGTCCTTATTTATGTGATCTTTCATGCATGGCTAATTTTTATATGCCACCGGGTGCTATGTCCAATGATGATTTACCTTTTGGTTATGGACCCGCTTACAATAATGACACATATGGTTTCTCTAATCCGGCATATAATTTACATTAATATCATTATAATCCGAATTTTAGAAATCATACATACCCTAGTTGGCAATTTCAAGGTTACCAACCTCCTAATGTTCAATCATGGAACACAGAAACATCGGCTCAAAATTTTAAACCTTGTTTTGAACAACAATATCCTCCTCCACAAATACCCTCTGAACCAACTTTGAGCACAATCATGAGTGCACTTCAAAACATGAATGCAAACATCATTGCTAACATGAATGACATGACGACTGAGCTTAGGAGCACAAATGCTTTGATAGGGACTAATGTTAACTCTAATGCTCAATCAATTAAGAATTTAGATATACAAATCGGACAACTAGCTTGTAAGGTGGATTCAGATGATGATTATGTGAATGATTATGTTCCTTCTATTTATAATGGCAATGCTTGTGATGCTTATCATTCTAATGATGTTGATGCATGCTATAATGCTTGTGATACTTTGTCAGTTCATGATGCTATTGATACTATTTTGCCAACTCTGAATGATATAGTTGATGATGTTGATGAATCCTATCCAGTTGTATATTCTGGGCCTTATATGTATTTCGGTCATTCTTATGAAGCAAGTTTTTTTGATGATAGTGATGATGAGGATTGTTGTGAGAAATTGCCGGTTGTTCATGATGAGTTGAATGATGATAATATATCTATTTACAATGATCATAATGAGGATGTGCATATTAGTGAGAACCCCTGTCGGGAACCTCAAGTTGAACTTCTACATGATGAGTTGAATGATGATGCTGTGCCTATTAGTGATAAACATAATAAGGATGAGAGTGTTAGGAATATTCCTTGTCTAGAGCCTCAATTTGAGATTCTACCTTTAATATCATCCCCATTAGTTGAACGTTGTGAGGAGGGGAACCTTGTTATGAGTGAAGACCATGCCAATTCCAATCGTCCCTTCCTCAAAAATCGTATCAAAATTTCCAATTATATGCTTGCTAAGGACTTTTGTTTATTCTTTGATCAAGCATGCCTGCATACCTTCACCATGATTCGGGCCATGTATTTCTTCACATGGAATCATCGGCCTCCTAAATCTTGTTTTGGGAGCGTCTAGCGAAAGACGTAAAATTGCGCGCTAACAGAGAGGCAACCCAACTTTTTAGGAGTTTCTATTAATTTTTACGATTTTTCCTGATTTTTAGGAGTTTTCCCTGATTGTTTTAGAATTTTTCCACAATTTTTCCGTTTTTCTTTCATTTTTCCGCCAATTTTCTTTTGATTTTTTCTCCCTCTTCCCGAGCGGCTCACCTGTGAGCCGGGACATCATCGTCCAGGCTCCACCTGGCTTTCAGCAGCTCGTCCCCGAGCCGTCACCACCACCGCCCGTCGCCGCCTCTCTGGCCACCGTCATCCCTCCATTCCACCACCAAAACGTCCGCCATCATTCCAGACCTTCATCCAAGGTCTCTTCTTCTCTCAGAACCCTCTCCTCTGACGCTGGTGAGCCCCTCCGCTTCCGCCGGCCATCTCCAATCTCCTCATCCCGTGCCGCCCATCACCCATTAATCCCTCCAGAACCTTCCTCCGGCCACCACGAAGCCTCTTACACCATCAAAATGCTTCTTTGCTGCCTGGATCAATGGACTTCAACTCCGGCTATCTTCCACTCCACCGGGCAACACCATTCCTCCATTCCACGACCTCACGCAGCCCTGAACCACCACTTAAACCTTCTTTAGGCTATCACGATCCTCCCTCCACCATCCTCTACCTCAATTACAGCCCGGATCATCGGAATCCAACTCCGACGAACCCACCACGCCGGCCATCTCGAATTCGTCGCCTAGAAGCCCCAATTCTTCGATCAGACTACATCGGATGACTCCTTCGGCCACCACGATTCTTCCTGTATTGTTCCCGTCCTCCGGCGACGATGTTTTACCGTTGATCCTTCGCCGGCGAGTTTCAGCCGTCCGATTGTTGCTAGACATGATCCATGTGCTACAGTGGTCCGATATCCGATCGGACGGTATAGATCATCAATCAGGACCATGTTGAGCATTCTTTGATCTTCTAGACATCCTACAGCAACATCCGATGTTAAATTCTTCTTATTTTCGCCGATTTTATTTCTGATCTCGCCGCGGACGGCCGCCGTGTGTGTGATGATGTTTTATGTGGATGCTAACTAATGGTTGCCCTGCTTGGATATTTTGGTCCTTTATTTCCTTATCTGTGATGTCTAGAAGATTATCTCCTTTACTATTTAGCTGTACATGTTATATTTTTATGTGATGAATGTTTGTACAGATTAATATATCATGAAAATACAAAGGAGACTCTGCCGAAATTTTCTATGATTCTAATACCTTTTTGGACTTTTATTTGTTATATTTGATCTTTTTGGGATGGTATATATTCATGTGACAGGTTATGGTGGGAAATGAAATATTTATTCAATGATGGTGATGCCTAAACTAAAATTGAAAGAGCGAGAAATCTATTTCTGAGGCGTTCATTATGTTTATCTCTACCCTTTACTTCTTGATTTATTTTTATGACTTAGTGTAATTGGGGACAATTACATTTAAGTTGGGGGGTAGAATTCTAGGAATTCATGCTGATTATTTTCTGATAACCAAATATTATACATCCCTTGAATTATGTCAAAAGAATGAAATTATAATATGAGTTGACAAAGGTGCATGTTTTAGAAATTTATCTTATGAATTATTCTGAGACTTGTATGTCATATAAGGGATAGTAAATTTTGCTATGCATGATCTTATTTCTATACTTTAACACTTTTACCATGATCTAAGGATGGCTTGACATATCCTAATGCACATGTTCACTTCCACATGTTAAGGGGTTGATATTAGATTCTGAGCATGATACTGGGATAGATTTGCAATTTTATGTCATGACACAGAAAATACATGAACACATGCAATTATCTGAGTATGCGAAAAAAAAAGAACAAAAAAAGGGTTTTCAACTTAGTAAGCAGGCAGTGTGCCTAACCAGCGTGGTGTTCGCGTAAAACGGTTGAATTTCCTAAAAAAAAAAGAAAAAAATAAGGGTTTCATACTTAGTAACTGGGCAATGTGCCTAACAAGGTGTGTTGTTTGCGTAAAACAGTTGAAATTCCTGCATGAAAAAAATGAAAAGAAAAATGAAAAAAAAAACAGAGATTGTTATGTGATAAGTGGAAAATATGTGCTTGAATATGATTGTGATCTTGAATAGTTGAAGTGTTTAGATATAATTGATGCTCTGAAGCATGTGGAACCCCATTCACACACAGGAGTGTTAAAGTTACTTTTAGTCATGATTAAATATGTTAAAGTATTGGAAATATGTTATGACATGTTTTGATTTACTATATTTTATGTGACTATGAGTTGAAAGGTTTATTCATGGATATTATTTCTATTTCATACATTAGAGTTGATGAATATTATGATTGATTTCTAATGATATATTGAAGGGAATGTATTGATGTTTGTGGGTGTCATCCCTAAAAACCCTCAGGAGACTATAACTCCTCCACTGAGGTAACCCAGGGGTTTAAAGGCTTGTTGCACATGCTAAGTGCAATCGTGAGACCTACGAAAGTGGCTAGTTAGTTTTATTTCTTTCTTTTTATCTTTTCTTCGCTCGAGGACTAGCAAAGTGTAAGTTGGGGGGTGATAAGTCACTAAATGTTCATGATTCAACCCCTTAACTTAGCTTTGTTATGCCTAGTGTAGTTGTATTTGATAGCTTGTTAGTTGATTTCAGGTTTAATCATGCTTTGAGAAGAAATGCAAGAAATTCGGCTAAAATGACTAAATAAACTGCTTCGTCGACCGTCAGTAATATATTCGCCAAATATTTTACAAAGGTTCAAATATTCTGAAACTTTGAGACGTGGTAGAAGACTCAGAGATGAACAACTTTCATGTTGGACATTTTGCGAGATTCCTGATGAATTGATTCCAGTTTTGAAGAATATCAAGATACATAGCTGCTGGAAAACTGGTCCGTCGACGTTCAGGAGAATATTCGCTAAATATTCCCCATAAGTCAGAATATTATAAAATCTTCGGGAGAAGACAGAAGACTTCCTAATCTACATCTTTTCTGTTGAGCACATTTCCAAATTCCAGACAGGTTGAACCCAGTCATTACTAGAAGAGGCAGTCAGAATTAAACTAGGAATTCCGAGTTGCACTAGGGGTCCAACTCAACTTAGCCATAACCCTAATTCCGGGATTAAGGGTTTTTATTATATAAAGGGGTTATTCCAGCCAAACTTCTCATCTTTTTGACAATCTTTGGAGGAGGAGGAGGAAGAAGGAGAGGATGTGGATGGTGATAGCTTCCTATTCCAACCCGATGGCTTTCATCCAAAAGATGAGTTGCTAATTATTGTACTTAGGATTATTCATGAAACTATAGCATAGTTTTCTATCTTCTTTGGTTTGAATCTTGTTTTCTTCTCAAAGCATGATCCTATGAATTTGCTTTTTATTGTTAATAGAGTTGAGGGAACAGAGTTCCTTAACGTATTTTCAGTCCTACATGATTTCTGTGATTGATTGTAGAGATTCATAGGATGGTTTTCATGTGGTTTTTGATTTACCTTTGAGATAGTCTATGCTACGTGAAGATAAGTCATGCTAAGGTCATTAGGAGTAGAATAATTTAATGTAATCGTAGGACCAAAGATGATTTATGCTAAACAAATATAGATTATGCCGTTGGAAACATAAACCTTATTTTAGGGATTCATGTAAGCTTAAGAAGCTGTGGATTCATAATGTTTAGAGAAGGGAACAAGAGGATAACTAGAGAAGATTGAAGGTGAAACTAGGGCGGATTGAGTAATACCTAAGTCATCTATCCATTGATTCAAATTGATCAACATTTTATTTCTTTTCTTTATTAGTTTAGATAACTCTATCCTATCTTTGATCATTTTGCTTTGTTTTAGGGCTTTGAGAATTGATTTTGATTTCCAACGTTTTCCCTGTGGATCGACTCCCGACTTCACCGCTATTTCTACCTAGTAGTGTAGTGATTGAATAAGGATTATAAATTTATATTTGATTGAGTTTGCAACGGTTTAACGACGACGTTTGTAAGCGATCAGTACCCTTGAAAACTTGAAAAATGCGTAACCCTACCACTCGGGTTACTTGCCGGCGAATCTAGAGAGAATATTCCTAACACTGTTAACGGTGATGTGTAAAAAGACATATATGCCCCTACTAGGCCACCGCCGACCAAACGCCGGAGCGCCGCCACCACGACCTCTCTTCTTCTCCTATGTCATTCTTCGTAACTCGCACCCCCATTGCCCTCAATTCCATCCGACATCGATGCCGCCAAGCACACCGGCAACCACCATGCTCGCCGTCGCAAGTGCCCAAGCTCCGTCGCGCCGCCCCCCTGTACTCCCTCACAAGATGCCATGCTCCCTACCAATCCAGGCCGGCCAAACTCGCCAATGGCTCAGGCCCGATTCGTCTCGCAAGCTGGCATTTGCTCCGACGGATGGAAGATACCAAGCTCCCTGGCCCCGTGTCGCGCCCCGACCCGTGAAAGCCCAACCGGGCCGGGCGACGCGAACCAAAACCTAATGAAACGGGAAAAATTTGGCGAGGGTTCCCTCTAATCTATTGGTCTCCCTAACAATTCATCCAAAACACCCTCAATTTAAAAGACTAAAATTAAGGGAACCTCAAATCAAAGATTACAATCCTAAAAGATTAATATACATATCCTCGAAGAGGGGAAGATTCAAATACAACATTCATACTCCCGTAAAAGACTAACTAACCAAGGGTTCAAAAGCAATAAAGGATCACCACCTCTCAGACTCCGCCTGGCGCCGTCGCACCGCCGACCAACTGCCTGGTAGGGGCCACCGAAGAGAAGCTAATGCTTGCACCTGCAAAACACTGCCCGGGTAGGAGTGAGCACTAAGCTCAGCAGGGGAACTACACTACGATACACATAAGGAAGAGGAAAACACAATAGTGTAGCCCCCGAGCAAGGCCTGGGTGAACACAGGGGTCCCATAACCCCACTGCGTGCCCCAGTGAGCAGGAAAACAACACTGCTGTCTCAGAGCAGGACGAAGTGAACACTGCTGGTAGGAGTCCAACCCGCTGAGTAGGCATACCCTATACTCATGAGATATGGATCACTGGACACCGGCTGCACTTCAACACCCGGCTCGAGGCCAACACAACATCTACAATCATCAAGCAACATGTGTACAAGTCATCTAGGCCTATCATCAAATTCGACCGTACACCACAATTCAAACCAGGTCCAAACTACCCGACTCCGGTCCGAGGGCTAAATCCGAGCTTCCAAGCCTCGGGACGGCGACCCACAGATCGCCCACGCCCTATCCTTATGCAACTAATGTGCAACAACATGCATGCTATGAACATGCGCATATAATACATTTAAGCGTGCAACAATATGTGATGATAGCATAAACAAAGTCTGGGCTCGACACACTGTCGGCCCGGCGTGGTGAACATAATTTAAGGTCTGAAATTGCTGCAGTGGCACACCACCAACTGCCAGCTAGTTCACCAGCAACCTGCACCGGGAAGTAGCCTCACAAACAACAGAAGGCAAACCACACAAATAAAGGCCCTCAGCGCACGCTGACATGCAAGGCTTGGGAAAGCAGTAGGGCCACTCGCCCACTTATTCTAAGCATCCTAGGAGTCATCACTCTCTTGGTTCACCACTACACCTAATATGGGGTTAACATGCTTAATGATATGTACAATATATAAAGCTGTAAGAAAAACTGTACATACAAAGCCCCGTGGGTGAAGTCAATGAAAAACTCCTCTCTGCGACCAAAGGATCGGAAAAGATCGATCTTCCAATTAACAGAGAGCCCCTTTCCTGTCGAGCCAAAGAAGATCGATCCTTCCTCCCAAGAAGATCGATCATCCTTGCGACAGAGGGCATATTCCTTGTCGCGCCAAGGAAGATCGATCCTTCCTCCCAGGAAGATCGATCATCCTCGCGACAAAGGACATCCCATGCTACCCTGGAGCAAAGATCGATCATCTTCGCCAGATGATCGATCATGTTCGGGCTCAGCATGACCAACAATGAAGGATCGATCCTTCTCTAAGAAAGATCGATCTTGTTGGGTTCTCCGGCGAACCTCCGGCGAGAAATACCGTCGGAAAACTTTACCAAATCCCACAAAACATTGGGATCTGGTAGTACGAAGGACCTCGAGTTCAAAACCGATAAGCATGCTACAAATTAACAAACATGCAGCAAGATCTAAGCAAAACAAATCACAATCAACTCAAACTCTCAAAAACCGAAAAACAAAGTAGGTAGGATCCATACCTAGGCAAGAGCTGCTTCAATCCCAGCTGCTAAGCCCTGGATCGTCCTCAATCGCTCCAAAATTCGGCCAGATCTGAGCTCAAGAATGGCAGATTTCAAAAGGATTCAAGGAAGAAGGTTACGTCCGTTTTATAGACAAACGAACCGACCTATGAATGATCAATCCTTCATGATGATCGCGCCTTGACTTTCTGGCACTAAAAGATCGATCTTCTAGCAAGGAAAGATCGATCCCTTAGATGCAGAAAGCTAGACTTGGGCTAAAACACAAGCTCAAGCCCGGATCTTTTGATCCCGAATCTACCTAACCGTTCTAATCAAACACTAACACAAACATGGTCAGTGTGTGCACACGCGGGTGTGAAACAAACAGGTAAGGCACAATTTACCAAATTGCCCTTGCGGTCCACAACGAACCACAGGGGTAGAGGGACAGGTCCTCACACCCTGACTTCCTTCCTTCACCCCCTCTTCATTCCTTCAGACCGATGCCGACCAAGACCTCTGGCCCTCTTTCATGAGCATCAGCCGCCACCCCTGATCCGCCTGAAGTCGCCAGATCACTGTGGCGAGGAACCTTTAGTGAGACGCTGCCATCGCCGTCGCTGTCCGTGTCGCCAAAACAGCGTATGTCACCGAGCTCGACCCCATAGGCTGTGGCCACGCCGGTGTCCTCTCCGCTCCAGGCTCGACGAGAGCTCTCATGAGTCTCTTCGGTGGGAACACCAATGAGGTTACTGATGGCGGCACACTTGCCAGAGCTCGGGGAGGACGCCGCCGCCGGAGAAGGAGTATGTTTAACGTTAAACCTTATAGGCATGGATAATTAAGTAATTTTGCCCGTCCTAATTAGATTTAAACCATGATTAAGTTAGATGGATAGACAGAGGTAGACGGAGGGGTAGGTTTACGCATTTTTCAAGATTTTAAGGGTATATTAGTAAGGTGAAAAAATATAGGAGTAATTATGATATTCAGAAACTTTTGAAGGAGAAATATGTAAAAAGCCTTATAGAAAATGTTTACATGTTGGGTTCAGTGTCATTGCTTTGAGAGACTCATTCAGTCAATGGCTCTTTACAAGTGTTTCTATGATGGCGTCACTTTCAACATCTTCCACACTTGTGTGCCCTTTTGCCTTTTCCTCTCTCATCTGCTCCTCTAATGTGTTTCTTCTTTAGCTTGCCTCTAGGCCTTCTAGCCAAGGGAGGAAGCAGAGTGTAACCAAGATCAATTATTCTTCAACACTCTTTACTTGGCAAAGTGCTAATTAATCCAGCATATGCTGCCCTATACCAGAGACATAGCATTTATATAGGTGTAAATTCATCAATCTAAGCACAACTAAGCAATAATATAGACCATTGAGAGAAGTATACATTTGAACACTATAGTAGTAATGGACAAAAGAGTCCCAATTGGGGTTCCTTATGCGAGCAATAATGGCTACAACATGGTGACAAGGCATGCCTGAGAGTTGCCATCTCCTACAACTGCATGTATGCTCAACAAGGTCTACTTCACATCTCCAGCTAAAGATTGTACCTCAGCTTGTGTGTCATTGCACATAGTCACTGAATAACCCCCTACATTTTTGCTCAATTCAAGAAGATATTTCCTAGCTCTGAGAACTAGTTTCCCCTTCCACCTAGCTAACAACCTTCTTCTTTGATCTATTTTGATCATGAACTTTTTCCTTAGCATATCCACCAAAGCCAAAACAAGGCAAATATCTCTCATCCTATACCCATGAATTAAATGATTCAGATAGGTTCTTTGTTGGGTAAATGTTCTTAGAAGTTTCACTGAAACTGTGTCTTGACCAAACACTATCAATGGTGCCTAAATGACTGACAGCATCATCAGACTCTCTACCAACCTCTGCTATAGCATCATTAAACTCATTCTTTGTGAATGTTCTAGCTGCACTCCATACAGCTTTCTCAAGAGCATCTATTGGAAATATATTCCTAAAATTCTTGTAGCAATGTCTCATACATATCCTATGCTTTGCATCAGGAAGGATGACGTAGACAACTTCTTTTATTCCCTTGTCTTGGTCAGAGATGACCGTCAATCCTTCACTCTTCCATCCATTGCCTTTAAGAGCAGCTCAAAGAACCAAGCCCATGCATTTCCACACTCAGACTCCACCACAACAAATGCAATTGAGAACAAGCCATTATTCCCATCCAAGGCAGTAGCTGCCATGAGCTGTCCCAAGTACCTACTCTTCAAATGGGTTGAATCAACACCTATGAAGGGGCTGCAACCTATAATAAATCCATCTATGAATGTCTTAAAGCAGCAGAAGAATCTTTCAAATGTGTGGCCTGGGCCCTACTCTTTGTACTCAATCACACTCCCAGGGTTCCTCTGTAGCAGCTCCTCTCTCAAAGCAAGGATATGGTTGAATGACTCACCTAATATCTCCATGAACTTGCTCATAAGCCAACTCCTTAGCTCTCCAACACTTCATGTGTGGCACAGTCATCTGATATTTCTCCCATATAAGCTTTCTTATATCTCTGGCCCTAATTTTATGGTCACCCACCGCCAACATAGTGATCCTGATGGATATCCATGCTGTAGTTGCCATCTCCCCTCCAGCAACATTGTGTCCAAAACATGTGTGGTCTCCAACTACCGTCTTGATCTCAAATGTCTTCTTGTCATATAACCTCGAGGCATGAAACCTCCAACCATAGTCAGGTTCTTGCCACCTAACAGTGAGCCTCACCCTATCACTTTTAACAATGCTAAAACTGTAGTTGTTAAGGATGGAGTGCTGCCTAATTACAATTCTGAGTTGTTGTACATCTGTACTTTGTACCAACAGCCACTTTAGGATCTTCCACGTTCACAGGAGCAGTATGGCCTTCATAACTAGGTACAAAATCAGCCTCATCTTCACTCTCCCTCTCTAGCTCCTCCTCTTCATCATTGGAAAATGGATGGTAGTCACGGTCTTCATGTACAAAGTCTGCTTCATCTTGGTCTGCATCTGGATCCTCTATGGTAACACCAATGGGCATGAAATCTTATTTTCAATCATCCTCATAGTCATCAACATGTGCTTCCTCTTCTCCATCACTGTCACCATAGAGGCATGTATTTTCTTTTACATTAACCTCCGCTCTGGCCTCTCCTTTAGCCTTTGATCTACCTTGTGCACTGGACTGTTCCCTTGCCTCTACTCTATCCTTTCCTTTACCCTTTACTCTATCCTCTGATCTCACCTCTACTATTGCCTCGGATCCAACCTCTACTCTTGCGTCTGCTCTGTCCTCCGCCATGCCTTGTCCTCCAGCCTCTGCTCTAGCCTCTTCTTTGTCCTCTACCATGCCTTGTTCTCTAGCCTCTGCTCTAGCATAAGCATTTGCCTCTGCCTTGCAATACAAGTTAGGGGCTTCACTAGTCACTACAAACATCTCAGTCACCATTTTTGAATATGTAGCATGTACATCAAACATTCTTCTGTAATCTTCTTCATTTCCAATTTCATCATAAGACTTTGGGTTAGAAAATGGGATTAGATATGGCATCTTCAGATGGTTACCAAAAGTCCATGAGCACAAAGCTGTAATGTCCCTCCTCAGTTCATCATATGTGGATGCAACCAAATTAACTTTGAGTGTCTTTACCTTGCCACACTCATGTTTCATCAGTTGAGACTTTGATTGCCTCTTCCTGAATGCAACATATTTGAGCTTTATTTTCATCTCAAATGATGGTGGTCTTGGATCCATGGGCATGCTAATAACATAGGATGCACAAAACAACAAAACAAAATTAACTCAACATTTCAAATATATCACCTAAACATGTTACCTAAGCTTACAACTACTGGAATTGCTATAGACAATATTAAGAATTTGCTACATGCATACATATTCATAATTAGGCAATGAAATTTTAATTAATTAACATTACAAAAAACAGAGGAGCAATAAGAATGCAGACATAACAATGTATACATTTGATAGTGGTGATACATGTGGTCTTCAATACGAGGGATACAACCCTCCTGCAATGGTCCCTGGTATATGCCACTGAGATACATCTTCATAATTAGGCAATGAATTCTTAATTAACATTACAAACAATAGCGGAGCAATAAGAATGCAAACATAACAATGTATACATTTGATAGTGGTGATACCTGTGGTCCTCCATACGAGTGATACAACTCTCCTGCAATGGTCCATGATACATGCCACTGAGATACGTGCCATTGAGATGATCCTCCATAGGTAGATTAAAAGAGGCTATCACCAAAATATCCCTAAATAGATAGACAAAGAACATCATCAATGCCCGACCCATAAAATATCCCTAAATGTTGATGTCAAACGAATAAAATGTAGAGACTAATGCTATATGAAGTAAACAGAGGAACAAAACGACCTCGACAGTGAAAACAAAACTATGAAAAGTTAGGGGGACGAAGGGCCGATCGACTTTGATGTGATGGGCCGATCAATGCGTAAAAGAAAACCATAAAGTGCATACCTTTGATGTGATGGGCCGATCGACTCTCCTTCTTCTATGATGGTGAAGCCGATCATGTAGAGAAAACCCTAAGGAGGTGGACGAAGGGAAGGGTAAGGAGGTGATGTATGTGAATATGAACTTAGAACTTTAAGATGATAATAAGCTTGATTGTGCGGGATAAACTTATGGGACGTTACTTATTAATGCCTAGAAATGTAACATGGGCAACTAAGTAAATTTACATGCCATGGTCAAGTTATAACCATGGCTTACGGAGGTTGCCGGAGGGGCAGATTAACCATTTTTTCAAGTTTTGAGGGGTACATGTGTAATATCAAACTATTGAGGGGTATGTTTGATATTTAACACCTATGACAATATAGGTCAGGGGGTAAACCATCCATAATCCCATGCTAGTGTTGAACTTGGAAATGACTAATGGAGTAAATTTTAATTGAAACAAATGGATCATAGTTATTAGTGGTAAGATTTTATAAGAATTTGGACGGTTCTCTCAAGTTTACGATAGATTAAACTATGAAAAGCATTAATGTGATTCTATATTACGTAGGAATGGAATAATTTTGACACTGATTAACGCAGTAGAAATTATGATCCATTTATGCTATATCATTATTGCCAAAACTCCTTACTTAATTTATAACTTCAAGGCAAAGATTAAATTAGGGTTTATTCTAGTGCATTGTCTACCTTTAGCCGCATATCATGCCCCAACACTTGAAGTTTCTTTCCTCTCTATATATGTGGTCTAGTGTTTTGATTCAAGGCTACTCGTTATATCATTCAATCTTTCTCGACTAGTTGTATTCTAAGAATTGTAGATCTTGAAAAGGTGGTTTATCGCTCTTAATTGTGACATGTAAGTATGTTTTTTTTCCCTACCATTTGCTATTGCAATATACTTTTTCTTGCAAATATTCTCCTAATTTTTTGGATTTGTAATTTTTGGGTATATGGTAGCTAGTAAGGCATGCAAATCCTTTTATGATTAAAGAATTTTTAGCTCTTTCAAAGCAATGTAGACTCATATAATCTTCCTTCTTGCTAGGTGTTAGATAAATTATGAGTTCAGTTTGCCTCATACCAAGGATTCTCTCATAGAACCATATCATCGGTTCAGATCAGTTTGAATCTCATCCGATGACCCATATCTTTCTATTACATAATAATTAATAAAGCCTTTGGATGGGATTCAAAGATATGAACCGTTGAATAGAATTCAAACTGAACTGGGTCGTTGATGTGCTTGTATGAGGGAAGCCTTGGTATGAGGCAAACTAAACTCGTAAATTAATACCTATAGACTGCTTTCATAGATAAGATTAGTCTCATTTATCCATAGGAGTTACATAGGAAATTTAAAAAATTGATTATTTGTATTTCAACCTTATAGAGTAAGGTACATTCTATTAGAGAGCCGGGAATATTCTTGATAAGTTATATTAAGTTACATCCGACGATAGAGAATGAAGAGACATAGTGAATAACTGAGTTCAGTTATGGGAGTTAGTAGGGGGGAGAGAAAGAAGGGGTAGTAGTTGCTTGGTGGCAAAGGGGCCCATTAGTGATCAAATAAGAGAGGGGGGCCCACTAGGATAAAACAACCGATGTGTAAAGTTGTATAAGCAATTAAGCATAGGGTAGGGTCTATTGTGAAAAAAAATGTTAACTCAAATGACCTAACTAAGAGCAATTGGGTCATTTATGTTTTCATGATATTAAAATAATCAAAATGTATTAGGTCAAATCGATTTCTTTGGTAGCTAATGACATGGGAAATTTTTCAGCATATACTAATTTAAGGAAGGAAGAAACGCAAATACCAATAAATCGGAGGGTGTTGCAATAAAATCAAAAGATGGGAATAAATTTCTAAAACACGCTCCCATATAGGCGTCATGCCATAAAGTTTCAACAAAAAAAAATTAGGAGAAAATATTTCTTATATAATTAATATATGGGTGATTTGAACTTGAATTTAAAACAATTTAAAAGGTGTCAAATGTGGACCTTATTATACCTTTGAACTTTTAACTTCAGAGCACAATATATTCCAAAGTCTTTCTACAATTTACAAAATTCACTATACTTTTATTGATTCTCTTTATTGTAATTTTGAGCTCATTCACTATGTTAAGTGAACTTATAATTTTGACCTTTTAACTCTACTTAACCTCGGTGAGCAAAGGTGTGATGGACTCGGCCACACCAAGCTCAAGTTCGAGTTGTGTCGAGCCCAGTCTGGTGAACCCTAACGCATCTAATTAATATCCACGTCAACTTTGCAAACTCAGTTTATTACTCTAAAAACTATTTTGACTGCTATAGAGACCCTGTAAAAGAACCAACAAGTACACCCCCAGCCGACGTGTCATCCTGACCACCACTCCACACTATTTTGTCTTCTATGACTCTCTCGAGATTCACCACTTGTTTTCATTCTAGTATTGGTAACCATCTTGGGGCTATTTCTTGGGTGTCCACATAGCAGTGTTTTGAATAGCTAGCTGGAGAAAAGAATAATAATAACTCATGAGATGGCATGCAGCGGGGCATGAACGTAGTTAATGGCCATGAGCTCTCTCTCTCTCTCATCTCTCTATCTCATCTCTCTCTTTCATCTCTCTCTCATCTCTCATTTCTCTTCATGCATGGCCTGCGTGGCGCTCAGAGCCATTAAATGGGGGGAGTTGGGGAGGCTCCCTGTGAGGAAAAATGGAGAGCAGGAATGGGCCTCAGTCTCATTTAATGGTGGGGAGGGGGGGTGGAGTTGGCCTCTCTTAATAGGAAATAGGAATCCCAAGCAAAGCCACCCCCACCACCACCATCTCTATCCATGGTCATTCTAGCTAGGTTGGTTCTCTTCACCTCTTATATTTACAGTAGCCCATGGATGCATCCATGCATGATGTTGCAACTACTTCCTCCACCTTGCTAGCTCTTGCTTTGCTTGCTTGCCTGCACATATATATATAGGTGTTGGTGGTCATGGCCTAGGGCTTAGGTGCTTCTATTTATTAGTGTTGGGCTAGGTTTTATCCTTCCTGATTGATAGTGTTTGAGGTTAAGATGTATTTTAAATACTTGGTTCTTCTGTACATAATTATACGTCAGTTGAGTCATTAGTAGTTCTTCATTTAAAGTTGAAGGGTTTATGCCTAACTTAGAATATTGGACCCCCTAAAGCCACATTGTACTTTTGTACAGATACAGGATTATGGACCATTCAATTTTGTTAATCGAGTAGTATTGTTTTCCTAATCAGCTAATTAGGAATCATGAAGGTTTGTCGAGATCATAAATAAAGATTACCCCAACAGGAGCTTGTGAAGATGATTATAATAATCTTGCTCAAATGAAACATGGTCTATATTGCTTAATTAAATATTGGCATTTTGATGTTCTTTTTTCTTTTTTGATAAATGCTTGGTTCAATTACAGTTCTATGGAACTCTCCTATCTTCTTCGTTCCAACCATGCTAAATATATACTTCCAATTTTTTTCAGTTGTATAATAGTTGATTTTGCTTAGTAGATCTTAATGATATAACTAGCTAGTTTTCAGGACCATAAAAGCTATGTTTATCAAATAAGATTGTGACACTCACAAAGCCAGTATATATACCTTTGCTATTTGACTTGAATGACATAATTCTCCTATGAAGATATTGAAAAAGAAATTAAAGAACTCTATCTGAGAATAAGAGTTCAAAATAATCTTTGAATGTTAGGAAACTATTAGGAAAGTCATGCATGTACGTTTTCATCTCTTCTAGTAAGTAAAACTTTCTTAGATGTCAAACTATATATAGATTGCTTGGTTCATGCATATATATAAATACTCAATACGTATGCATTCATTCCTGCCAAAATATGTATACTAAGCTTATTTTTCCTTAATATCTTCGTGCAAACTAATCCATGTCCAAATACTAGAATTAACAAGTGAAAACAGTGATACAAAGCCTTGAACAACTTGGTAATCTCTTGGGTTTGGTAGCCGTCATTCCTCTTTCCCATATACTATCTTGTGGAAAAATTTAAAACAACAAGGCTCGTCTCTCTCTCTCTCTCTTCTTTATCTCTCTACTCTCTGGCTTTCTCTCTCCTAAGCAATAACACCACCCTCTCAATAAATGCAATTGCACCCTCTCAATGCGCTCTGCATTTACTCCCCCTCCCCTCAACCTCTCCACCTGTTCCCCTTTCTCCTTCCTCCCTTTCCTCTCCCTCTCTAGCTTCCCCCCGCCTTCTCTCCACCTTCTTCCAACTCCTCTCATGGCTTCTTCTCCTTCAAAGCCACCTTCTTCTCTCACTTCCATGCAGTAAGCTAGGAGGCCATTTTTTTTCTCTTTTTAGACAGAAAGAAGAAAGACTTTCCGTCATAGATCTGATCAGGGCTTTCTTTTTTCTTCATTTTTTAAATCTCTCTCTCTCTCTCTCTCTCTTTCTCTCTCTAGAAAGTCTATCCACCTTGTGAAGTCTAGCATCCACAGTTTAGTGGCACATATGGTTCTTCACTACAAAAATTAGGGTTTTGGGGGGAAAGCTATGCCAGCCGGGATCATGATTCCGGCAAGACATGTACCAACAATGATCGGCAGGAGCTCCGGAGCCGGGTTCGGTTCTTCATCAGCTCTGACGCTTGGTCAGGTATAAACAGCAAGTCATACATACCCACATGACCCTCTTCTCCTCTTCCAGAATTAATACCCAAGATACATAACCATGCTTAAAAGTACTTTGGTCTAATTGTTTGAGGGTTTACGTCTTTGTTTAGCCATTAAGGGCTGTATCTTCCTCGGTATCTGCGAAGCGCGTCAAAGCCGGAAGGTCTGCTACTGTTTCTCTTGGGAAGATGAAGAGAGTTCCATATTCTCATATTCTCATCTTGAGATTTAGATTTGATCTAGCCATTTGGAAAGGACTTTATGCATGACTTATTCCTTCAATCTCTTCTTTAGGGCTTGAAGCACACTTCAAACCATGGATTTCAAAATCATGTTTTCAAATGTTTTGGATTGTGTAGCGTAACAAACATGCGTTTCTTTTCTTTTTTGCCTAAGACCTTTCCTTGTGTGGGTCATATGGACTACTGGTGTGTGTTTGTTTCTTAAATTAGTGAAGAAATGCTAAAGTGTTGCTTGTTCTTCTCCTCTTGTGGTTTACACTGTGCTAAAGATGCAGCCAAGCTTGTTGGACGGCCAGCAGCAACTCCCCCTCCAGCACCAGCACCAGCTAGAGATCGCCCAGGCCTCCGCCGAGAGCGAGATGGTGCGCCTCCGGGACGAGGACTTTGAGAGCAAGTCCGGCAGCGAGAACATCGAGTGCGCCTCCGGCGACGACCAAGACCCCAACCAGCGTCCCAAGAAGAAGCGCTACCACCGCCACACCCAGCACCAGATCCAAGAGATGGAAGCGTAAGATCATCGCGAATCATCCCAAAAAAAATTCCCAGTTTTAATTTCTTCCAGATTTAGCACCCAAATCATTAAGTTGGATCCATATATCATTGCCTGAATTTTGTTTTTGGCAGGTTTTTCAAGGAATGCCCACACCCAGATGACAAGCAAAGGAAGGAACTCAGCAGAGAGCTGGGGCTGGAGCCACTGCAAGTCAAGTTCTGGTTCCAGAACAAGCGCACTCAAATGAAGGTCTATAAACGCCAGCACTCTTCTCTGACTGAACTCGCTGCATGCCATCAGCCCCCTGACCACTTACTTCCATGTGTCCTCCTCCTCTTCTACTATTTTCAGACCCTTTTGTAACCGTTAGGGCCAATATTAATGTCTTATCTCATGCTGGTTAGCTTTTTAATTATAGCAACAACTCTTGTCTTGTTTAGCCAATCACACTGCTTAAACCACTCTCTCTCTCCTCTAACTCCTCACTTTTCCTCTTTAGCTTTCCTTTCTTTTAATCCCTAGCTACTATTGTGTGTGTGTGTTTGTGTATAGACTCAGCACGAGCGGCAGGAGAACCAGCAGTTAAGGTCTGAGAACGAGAAGCTCAGGGCTGAGAATATGAGGTACAAGGAGGCACTCGGCAATGCGTCGTGCCCAAATTGCGGCGGCCCCGCCACACTTGGAGAGATGTCTTTCGACGAGCATCATTTGAGGATTGAGAATGCACGCCTTAGAGAGGAGGTACATCATAATTATCACATTGTCATCTTCACTCTTCATTGATTGTTCATGGGATAGTTCTTAATTAAGATTTGCTGTTTCTCGTTCTGTTTGAAAGATCGATCGGATTTCGGGCATTGCGGCGAAGTACGTTGGCAAGCCGATGGTGTCCTACCCACTGCTCCCCGGATCGATCACTTCCCGCTCGCCATTAGATCTGGGGGTTGGCAACTTTGGGGTGCAACCAGGCATTGGAGGTGAGATGTTTGGAGCTGGGGAGCTGCTTAGGTCCGTCTCCGGCCAAAATGAGATGGAGAAGCCGATGGTGATCGAGCTGGCGGTTGCTGCCATGGAGGAGCTCATTAGAATGGCACAGCTTGCGGAGCCACTGTGGACGCCGGGCCTCGACAACTCAGTGGAGACCCTGAATGAGGAAGAATACGTTAGGACTTTCCCAAGAGGGATCGGGCCGAAGCCCTTTGGACTGAAGTCGGAGGCGTCCCGCGAGACAGCGGTGGTTATTATGAATCATGTTAATCTTGTTGAGATACTCATGGATGTGGTGAGTCTAATTCTTTGCTTCTGGTTATGTTGCTGTTGTTGTTGTTGTTGTTCTAGTTAGTCATCTAATTTTTATCAAATTATGCTGAATTGTAGAATCAATGGTCCACTGTGTTTTCCGGCATTGTGCCGAGGGCGATGACTTTGGAAGTGTTGTCGACAGGAGTAGCAGGCAACTATAATGGAGCATTACAAGTGGTATACCTCTCTTTTCAATCTTCTTCAGCATTGAGAAAATAGCATTATGCTTTTGTTGTTAGTTTTTTTTTTGATGAGTTGAGTCCGAAGGCTAAAACAAAGTAAAGCATTACATTAGACCATCCAGCATCTCCATCCCCTCCTCACAGGTCCAAACAAGAGAAGACCTAGAGTGGCGACAGAGACAAGCGACAGAATCCGCTCTAACATTAGACTCCCTAGAAATATGAAGAAAAAAGTTAGTTTGATCTGGGCAACTTATGGCTTCTGTGAATTGGCCTTTGGGTTCAATTCATCAAACAAAAAAAAAAAACTCTTATGGCTTTTGTGCTTGCTGTGCTCGGAGTGAATTAACTAGTCCTAATTGGTTGGTTTTGTTTTCTGAGATAAAATTGTGGTAGCTATGATAGTACTTTGATGTTGAAATAGAATTTAGATGTTAATAGAGTATGCTACATAGTAGAAGCCTCTTTTTTTTGGAGTGATGTTTAATGAGATAAAATTATGGTAGCTATGATCATAATTTGATGGTGAAATAAAATTAAGATGTTAATAGGGTATGTCGCATCGTAGAAGACTTTGTTTTTTGGAGTGATTTGGTAATTTGAGTTTGTAGTTATATGGAAAATTAATAAAAACTTGAGCATTGATCTTACAGACACTTAGCTTTCATGAAATCATGGCCTCATTAAGCTTCTCTTGATGAAAACGAGAAACAGCATGATGTAAAGCTGGAGAAATCCATGGTTGAAAAAGATAATTCTGAAGTTGTTTTTGTCTGCTACTTTTGAAAGTAGAGTGACTTAGGGCAAGGCAGATGAGTTGGATTCACTATATGGAGGATCACCCAATTAAAAAATAAAAGAAAAGGAAAAGTTGTGTGTAAAATAAATTGATATTTCTTGTACAGCCAAAAAGGGTGCGTTTGGATGATGGTGAATCCGGCAAATGAGGATGAGGAATCTGTGTGGATTTCGGATCCGCACGTTCGTTTATTTGGATCTCAAGCGGATCCTGAAAAATGAAATCCGCTCTTGGATTTTCGGCTTCCGCTCCCCCGAATACCTGCGGGTACCATCCCGCGGATACCGCGGGTACCGTGCGCCAAACGCACCTAAAGAGGATATCATTAACACTTTTAATAGGAATGAGCATTGCTTCTCTATCTAACTATATATTGATGCATGACGACCTCCAAGAATCACTACCTGGAAAATTGTCCTCCAACCTAGGGAGCCTTGGGTATCACCACCCAAAGGAGAAGAAATTATTATTCAATTTTCATTCATCATAACTTGGCCCTAATGGGCATACAAATCCCTTATTTATAGTCTTTTCAAGAGGCTAACTATAAAAGGAAATCTAAATAAATATCAGCCCAAATCCTAATAAATCAACCCAAATAAGAAACTAATCTTAAGAAATAAAATCAAATTTGAATTCAAATCCTAACAAATCAATCCAAATCATAACAAATAAAATCAAATCAAATCAAAATTCCTTCTAGTTATGGAACTTGCTTCCGCATAATATATCTTTCCAGCAAAATACAATTTTCTATACCAGTATAATAGACCTGTTGTCGTCTGCAAAGATACTACAGCTTGATGTCTTATATTTTATATGTTTTTTATTTCTGCTTGATCTCAAACGTGTATGAAGTTTCCACATTCATGCATGCATCTCATAGTTAACAAAATATACAAATGCTAGACATATCTGACAATGGTCAGTTGTCATAATATTGGCTATGTCGTTAATCTTCTTTAGAGGGGCCTTCATTTGATAATCAATGTACTCCTTGTATTCTTACTCAAAAATCAGCTTAGTATTAATATGGAGACAGCCTATAAATCTATTCTACTTATGTTTAAAAATCGAGTCGTAATGAGCTACAAAACGATGAAGATGTAGTCATAATGCAAGGAAGAATAACCATATGAACTCTAGTAATTATTAATAAGCAATGATGACTGCTAATTAGGCATGTGTGATATATATGTTTTGTACCTGAAATCCACCATGAAACAAAAGAGACACTTCCAGCTAAAAACTTTCTAACTCAAGATCTATTTTTATGTTAATCCAAGTGAGAATTACTTATTTTATTTAGTCCTTAAGCAGCCATAATTAAGCCTTAGAAGAAGTACTACAATTAGCTTGACATTTGTTTTTCAATTAGCATAAGGCCCTTTCTCACTCTTAAGATTTACGGCTAACACTGTTTTTAATTGTTGATATCTCAGATGTCTGCAGAATTTCAAGTGCCATCACCTCTTGTTCCAACGCGGGAGAGCTTATTTGTGAGGTACTGCAAGCAACATGCTGATGGAACTTGGGCAGTTGTTGATGTTTCCTTGGATAGTTTGCGCCCTAGCCCTGTCCTAAGATGTCGAAGAAGGCCCTCCGGTTGCTTAATCCAAGAAATGCCTAATGGCTATTCAAAGGTACGTACGTAACACCATTTCCTAAGGGATATATAAGATGTAGATTTCATTATGAATGCAATGTGTTCTTATGCGAATATCGTACATGATTTCTTTTTATTAATTGCCAAGTGATTGGTTGGTTCATTCCTAGCTAGTAATTTAAAAACATTTCTTTTTGTGTAGGTGATTTGGGTTGAGCACGTTGAAGTGGATGATAGATCTGTTCACAATATATACAAGCCATTAGTCAACTCCGGCCTGGCATTCGGTGCAAAACGATGGGTTGCCACTTTAGACCGGCAGTGTGAGCGTCTCGCAAGTGTGATGGCTAGCAATATTCCCTCCGGGGATATTGGCGGTGAGTGGAATTCACTATCTTATGGATGATATGTATGATAAATAATGTGAAACAATGACCCTAGCTAGCTAGATGATATGATCCCTTTTTCTTGATTTTACGTCTCCAGTTATAACAACAGCTGAAGGGAGAAAGAGCATGCTCAAGTTAGCTGAGAGGATGGTTATAAGCTTTTGTGGGGGTGTCACTGCCTCCAGTACTCACCACTGGACAACTCTTTCTGGGAGTGGCGCTGAGGATGTGAGGGTGATGACTAGGAAGAGTGTTGACGATCCGGGCAGGCCTCCCGGTATAGTTTTGAATGCTGCCACTTCGTTCTGGCTCCCAGTCCCGCCCAAAAGAGTTTTTGATTTCCTTCGTGATGAGAGTTCCCGCAGTGAGGTACTGGAAACTTTGACTTGACTCGTGCCTCGTACCTCCTAGCTATAAAGTATTCCTTCCAGTTTGAGATGCCAAAGTCATATTTTGATGCTCTCATGCATATGAGTTTGTCTCGACCATTTTCCTAGTATAAGGAAATTTGATTTGAAAGTCTTCTTTTTTAAAAAGCGAATTTCTCCAGTTTATATATGTCCATGCATGAGGATGTAAAATTGTTTATAGCTTATGAGATTTTATCTAGGATTATTACTTGACGTCTTAGTTGTCAGTGATTTTCAGGACAATGGTGAGCCATTTTTAGCTAGTGACGAATACTTGGAATTTCGATAGAGAAGAAGAGATAGATGTATTCCATTTAATTAGTTTGATCTGAATCTGCCCATTTCTGATAAAAAAATAAATGAAAGTGACTCTTGGAAAGCAATCTATTCTTATCCTTTTGTCATTAGTATGATCAACAAGAACTATTCAGACTAATTTGGGACTATCATTTCTGTTGCAGTGGGATATCCTCTCCAATGGCGGCGTAGTCCAGGAGATGGCTCACATAGCAAATGGTCGGGACCATGGCAACTGCGTCTCTCTCCTCCGTGTTAACGTAATCTCACAACCATCTTTCTGTATCTAAATTATGAAGGGATTTCTGAACTCATGCTTTAATTTCCTGATGCTCTCAATGTACAATCATTATTTGTAGAGTGCAAACTCAAACCAAAGCAACATGCTGATCTTGCAAGAGAGCTGCACAGACTCTACTGGCTCCTATGTGATCTATGCCCCTGTGGATGTCGTCGCCATGAATGTAGTGCTAAATGGCGGTGACCCTGACTATGTTGCGCTTCTGCCATCGGGCTTTGCAGTCCTCCCTGATGGCCCTCCCGGCGTGCAAACTGGAGGCATTGGTGAGGTTGGATCAGGTGGTTCCCTCCTGACTGTCGCATTCCAGATCCTTGTCGATTCCGTTCCAACTGCAAAGCTGTCTCTAGGATCGGTGGCGACTGTTAACAGCCTCATTGCTTGTACTGTTGAAAGAATCAAGGCAGCAGTCTCAGGCGAAAATGGCCAGTGAGGCTGAAGGCCGTCATTTATGGTATGTTCAAATATATGCTCTCTCTCTCTCTCTCTCTCTCTCTCTCTCTCTCTCTCTCTCTCTCTCTCTCTCTCTCTCTCTCTCTATGTATATATATATATATATATATATATATATAGTTCTGAAATGTTTCTATGCTAGCTGAGCTTTCAAAGATTGAAGTTTGCCTCATATGCTGTGATATATAGCAGTCTGACTGCAATGACTATACTCAGTGATGCAAGCATTTTTGGGTTTCATTATTGTACCTATTAATTAACTCCTCTTTCATATTGTGAGAACCCCTTCTTTTCTTCAGACCATGTCAGTGTTTTTCATAGCATAGTTACTTCAACATAGTTTCAGTTCTTTTGCTTGCTAATGCACGTTTTCTTGGCACTTAAAACTATTTGTACTTTAATGCTTTCATCAAAATAATTTCATGTTTTTATTTTCCTTTCTTCTTCTGTTTTTGATTTTTAGCTTCTGTTTTCCAATTTCTAGAAAGTGAATTTGGTTTAGGAAGCTGGAAAGCTGTTTTCTGGAAAAATGGAAGCAGAAAGGGGTGAAAATGACAGTTAGATATTTTCATATTTTCCAAGTTGTTGTTTTCTATGGAAATCATTTCAAAAGATACCAACCAAACACATTTTCTAAATATAGCCTTGAGCTTTCTTGCACAATCTCTTATACAACATCATGCTTCCAATTCAGGTTATGAAGCAACTGACCAAACTTATTATTTCATTCCCTGTTTCTTGCTAGCTAATGGTTGTGGTTGGCATGCAGCAGGAGATCATCAAAGGGGACTTTTGGAGTTTTCCTTGGCGTGGGAAGTCAAGAACGCACCTCAGATTCCTCCTAGCATGTGGTGTTCTTGTTTGTTTGCTTCTTTCTTAAAATTTGTTGCGTTTTGGGGCTCCTTCAATGAGGGACGTCCACCACCATTTGCAAGGGTGTTGTTGTTGGTTCGGGTATTGACTTTCCCTAGTCTCTTCTCTCTTACTGTATTCCCTCTCCATGCTTTTTAGACACTCCTCCTTTTGCTCCCCACTTTTGGGGATGCCTGTATGTTGTGAACAAACCAACATATATACAGTACTCTCTCTCTCTCTCTCTCTCTCTCTCTCTCTCTCTCCATCTCATATATATCTTCTCTTTCTCTCTCTCTTTGTGTTGCGTGTGATATTGATGTGGGCTTGTTGGCAGCATCAAAATAGTATGAATTTGCATGCTCAATTTATGTAGAAATTAAAGTTTTTTCTAATTATTAAGAATCAAAAGTTCAGCCCCGAGACATTGCTGTAAGCCGATTGCATGAAGAAAATGGCAGCAATCTTCCGAATGGACCGGTTTGAATCTGACAGAACTTCCGAGTTGTCTTCGAGTTCGTAATCAGCTACAACTGATGATCTTGCTGTTAGGATCAATCAATAGTAGGGAAGAAATAGAAAAGAAGCAAGAATAATAGAGGAGACGACACTGATTTTAACATGGGAAAAATCCTTCAAAAATATGAAGGAGAAAAAACCGGGAGAAAAACACTATATAAATGCTTTACATACAAAACTCTCCTCTCTTCTCCCTGTTTTCTTTCAAGCCTTTCCTCACCGATTTATAATTGAGCTCTCTCAAGCCATCAGTCCCTTGCTTGCTTCAAAGCCTTGCCGTTCTACAGCATATGCAACCTCTTGCCCGCTGCCCTCCTTCAAACATTAGCTGTCTTCTCTACAGCTCCTTAGTAGTTGATGACTTTGATTAAGAAACTCGATGACGGCGCCATCGGAGTGGGAGGTGTTGGAACAACGCTTACTACCGGATGCAACAGGAGATCGTAGTCAACCAACAAATCCCGCGGCTCCATCTCTGTGTTTCCGCTGAACAACTCGAATTTCTGTAAAATGTCGACGTTTTCGTGAAAAAACTGGAAACATAAAACATCAATTGAGCAAGGCTTGGTTTACTTTGAGTTTATGTGAATGCCCATGCAAAAAGAACTGAAAAGCATGTATTTAACACAGGATCTACGAGATCCAATTTCATGCATAATAAATTGTAATTCGTAAATAATCTTTTAAGTATCTCTCTTCATACAATTACTCTATTGCAAAACAAGTTTGAATTAAATGAAATGCATGGTCTCTTCTGAATATGAGCTTCGAATTTTACGATTCTGAGTTCAGAAACACATATGTTCCCTATGTTTGTCTCTATAGTGACATCCAAATCTAGCAAACTTCTTTTAGATTATTACTGTTTACACCAAATCTAGTAAACTTATTCACTGGTACACCACCCTAAGATGTTTTAATGGGTTTACACCATTTTAAGGCAGTTATGGGAGGTTAGGTATTTTGCATGACACTTTTACCCCTACTTCATATATATTAAATATTTGATGCATTATATATAGCTGTATTTAATTTATGGCAGTTATGAGTTGTTATATTTCCATTTTTGGTGTAATCCATGCAAATCGGTTTCGATTGGTTTCGATTTGATGACATCATGATTCCACCCTCTCATTCCCACCATCCTCACATCGGATTTGATGACATCATAATTATAAAGAGAATACTTATAAAGAGAATACTTGTAATATGAGAATACTTATAAAGAGAATACTTGTAATATAAATCAAGAAGAGAAGAGAGAAATCTGCAAAAAATTTAAGAGTAAATATTATTTTTTATTAAGGATTCTCTTTTTACATGATGAATAGAGGTTTTTTTACATGATGAATAGAGGTATTCTCTTTTGACAAAGAGAATACTGATATGGACTTAGACTTTTACAACTTTTTACAAAGAGAATAATGATAGGTATTCTCTATGTCCAAAGAGAATACCTATCAGTATACAAAGAGAATACTAATGATAGGTATTACAAAGAGAACGCTTTTGTAAACGCCGATCTGTGGCGGCTACGCCGGAAGGGGGGGCTGGGGATGCCGGAAGGGGGGCGGGGGGTGGGGGA
>OY986965.1:9562289-9866374 GCA_963920575.1 Narthecium ossifragum | reverse complement strand
CCGGCCACCGTTTTGGACGTTCTAAAGCTTGTTGGATTCGTGGCAACGAGAGGAAGCTCCCTGAAGTGGTTTGGAACCTTGTTGGTGATCAACTCGCGAGGAATCAGCCGAGGAAAGCGCTGTTAGGTAGGTGTTCTACCTACATGAGTTAATTCATGGGTTATGTTAGATCTAGCCGTTAGATCTTGATGAAATTGTGCTGTGGGATGTATCTTATCTATTAGAATTACTGATATAAGTTTCATGATCTTTGGTTGAGATTTGAGTAGGATTTATGCATGATTAATCTCGGATTTTCCGGTTTTCTGCTGTTCTTGAAGGACAGCCGGCTTGCGGCGCGTTTCCCGGCTTGTACATGTATGAGCTTGGCTTTTGATAAACATAAGAGTTGTAGGTCTCTTCGTTAGCTTTTCATTCCAGTTTATTTCATATTTTTCCAATTTTTCTACGAATTTTGGTGATTTTTCTCGTGGCCTGCAACGAGGCTGATCTGAAGCTGGTATTAAGCTTTGGATCGATCCAAATTGTTTCGGATCGATCCCAAGCTGGCTGATGGCGTTTTATGGGTTGGCATGGAGTCTTGGATCGATCCAAATTGTTCCGGATCGATCCCAAGTTGACTGATGGTGTTTTATGGAGTTTTGATTAGTTGTTTTGATTAATGTTTTCCCGTTAATTCAACCGCTGGATGTTTATGGATTTTGGATATGTTGATCCTGGAATATAGATCTACAGGATTCTAAGTTGGATCTTGAATCGGACGTCGTTTGGACGTCGGATCGACGGGATCAACTAGCAGCTTGTAGAGAACATTTTGGTGTTTTGAATAAGATATTATAAGCTCGGATTATAATAATATATTTTTACTATTCATCAAAGTTTTCGGGGTTGCTTCCCGTTGCAGGAGTCCGCGGTTGACGGTCGTGGTACCGTCGTAATGCCGGGATCCGCTGCGGATCGGCTAGCAGCGGTTGGTAGTACCACTGCAGCGATCCTGTTGGACTTATATGCTGCATTGTCATACTGTTGCATGCTTATTTCTCTTGCTTGTGTATGTTCATAGCATGCATTCCCTGTTGTGCATTAGTTGCATAAGGTTAGGGCATGGGTGATTTGTGGATCGCCGTCCCGAGACTGAAAGCTCGGATTTAGCGCTAGGACCGGGGTTGGGTAGTTAGGACTCGGTTCGAATTGTGGTGTCCAGTCAAACTTGATGATAGGCTTAGATGACTGGTACACATGTTGCTTGATGATTATAGAGGTCGTGTCGGCTTTAAGTCAGGTGTTGAGGATGCCACCGGTGGCGGGTATTGTTGTTTGGGCAGTGTCCGTTCCTGCCAGTAGGGGATCAGTGTAGGCCCATGGCGAGTTGGGTGACCACAGCTGGCACCCTACGACACTAGGTGTATCCAGGATGGGCCCAGTCCGTTGGGGTGACCATGGTTGGATATGCCTAGAGATCACCGGTGGGGGGGGTATGGGGCCCTCTGTAGCACACTCGAGTCTGGCTTGAGGGCGACACTGTTGCGTTTCCCCCTTCCTTCTGTGTGGCGTAGTGTAGAACCCTACTGAGCTTTATGCTCATTCCTACCCGGGCTGCGTTTTGCAGGTGCAGGCGCCAGCTCTTCTTCAGTAGGCCCTACCGGGCAGGTGTTTGGTGGCGCGGCGGCGTCTGGCGGGGTTTGAGGACCGGTGATCCCTTCTACACTTTTGTTATAGTTAGTCTCCTACGGGAGTATGATGTATAAACTGTTGTAACCCCTTTGAGGCTTTTGAATATTATATTATATCTGTTGAGGTTTAAATTTTGTTGTCTTATTCAAGCTGCTTATGAAATTGTTTAATGAAATCAGTAAGTTTGGCGGAACCCCTCGCCTTTATTTTCGCATTTAGTTAGTTTCCGGTTCGCGTCGCCCGGCCCGGTTGGGCTTCCGCGGGTCGGGGCGCGACAGCGAGGGACGCCGGATGTGGCGCAGGACACCGAGGAGGAGGTTGGGGTCGTGATGGGGACGGTGGAATCCTTCTCCTTCATCATCAACGATCAAGCCCTGGATTGCCGGATCACAACTCCAGCGACCATGCATCGTGCCGTCCTCTGTCGCTGCGACGCCGCCACCACCATACCATTTTAGTCTTATTTTAATTACATTTAGCTATAGGGGCATTTTAGTCTTTTTTTTAATTACACCAGCCAAATAAACCTATCAATTGGGTTTATAACCTTAAAAACATATGAAATGGGGTTTTTAGCAAAAATCTTCTCTAAATTGGGGTTATCACCAATTGTCTATTGATTTTAATGCATTGATGTATCATTGTTTCATCTTAAATTTGCTTAATTGCGACATTAATAGAAACATTCTGGAGATATCCTAATACGATTGTGAATATTTAGGAATACATTTTCCCTCTATATAATGTTATAAATGGCAACATTATACATCCAAGTTAGAAAAAATTGGCACCCTCGTCTTGCATGTACCGGAAGAAGTCCTGAACTGAGAATAGCTTCTTTTTATTTGGATGCTCGGCAGACAACCTCCCCAACTGAGGAATAGACTCAAATTATTTCCATTATGGAAACCGTCCAGAGCGTGGATCGCAATCTCTCAACATTTGATAATGGAATATTTAACAATCCACTTGCAAGCTTTTGCGGCAAACTGGTATCTTGTTCCTTTCTTTCACCCCGCCGAGCACCCGTTCCTCTCCTTCATCCTTAACAGAAGAAGTTGCACCAACCAAACTTGGCGGATCACAAACCTCGCAAATATCACATTGGACACAAACACATCAACATCAGCCTTCTTCCCTCTAATTATGCTCGCAACCTCCTTTAAATGATCAAAGCGAGCAAGAGGATTCAAAGGAGAAGGTGACGTGGAAACCGGTGGCCGATCACAAACCTCCTTGCCACCTTTTCTTGGAAACTTGATCGAACACCTGAATACTTTGCACCAAATTAGACAACACATAACACAGAGCCAATTATTTAACATAAAAAAACTCACCACTTATCAAACCCTCTTTTCCTCTCCTCCTCCTCGGCCGTCCTCCTCTCCCAAGACCACCCGCCCCGGCCCGTTTTGGACCCAGAAAACAGGCCGGGGCTGATTCTCTTCCTGCGCTTACTCAGAAAGAGAATGCTAGTCGTTCCTTCTAAGTTTTGGACCCACGCACTCTGTTGTGTGGGCTGATTCTATATATGTAGACGTTCATGAGGAGGTTGCGCGGTGATTCAAGGTCTAGTTGTTGAAGATTGTACCGGACGAGGTTGAGCATTTGAGAAACCAGCTGACGTACAGTCATAGACATGGCTGGAGCCAGCAACTTATACATGACCCTTTTTTTGCTTTAGAGGAATGCCTTCTCATTTTGCCCACCAACGTTTCAATGTTATCCCGCCTGCCTTCCCCACATGCGCTGGCCGCTTCTGGCCGGGGCAGTCAACGGCCGGACTGGGGCGGGGCCTCCAAACCTGGCCCCCGCCCGTTTGGATATGCCTAAGCCTATAGAAATGGGTGTATGGTTCTTTAAAAAAAAAACCATATATAGGGGGTTTTCTTTGCAAAAAACTCCTTGGGTTAACTCCCAATAGGTCAAAACCTTATTACTTGGGAAACAATTAATCAAGAGAAATACTAGAATCTATCTAGAGTTTGCAAGATAAATCCTTCTACTCTAATAATGATAGTATGTCAACCACTTGCAAGTTCAAATAATAATCCGAAGTACAAATCTTGATCATATATAACTCTCAGTCTCTGCAGGCATTCCGGTAGCAGACCTACAGCCGGCCATCACCCCTCACCCCTCACACCTCCAGTTCCCTGTGCTGCATTACAAAGCTTCCAGCACTCTAATCAACCCGTGGGATCTTAGGTGGAGAAGGCTGTGAGCTTGACACCGTTGGCTTCCCATCGCTCTTGAATGCAGTCCCCAAAACCCGATCGAACTTAATTTTGAGCAAAATGCGAGGTAAAACTTCACAACAATCTCATGAACAATGACATCAAGAATATTGGATCAGAACCATAAAGCAATACCTCACCCATTAGGTGTGCAATGTCAGTCCTAAGACGTTGCTCATCAGAGTGCGCCTTGCGTAGTGCTTCCTTGTACTCCAGAATCTCTGCCCGGAGCTTCTCGTTCTCAGCTCGCAGTCGCAGCTGTTGTATTAGGATAAAGCAAGCTAAAGGAGTCAGAGGGCGTGTTTGAGATAAAAGCCTTGAAAGGGGCCGTTTGCTGAGGGGGAAAGGATACTTCGGATTAAGGAATTTTAGGGTTAGAAAAATTAGAATAATGAGAGGGATTAGATTAAAATATTTTTTTTAATAAAAAATTAGAAATTGGAACACAATGTGGGTGGAGTTAAATGGAGACTCGGGAGGTCCCATCTTAACCCACCTTATTTCTATTTTGTTAGATAAGATGGGGGATAACATGGAAATAACTCATCTTATCTCCAAACCAAACACCCCCCCCCCACCCAAAGGTCCATACCAGATCGCCTGATGCAACCAAAAGTTGGCGGCAAGTCGCGAGGCATGCTCGCTTGATGCGGCATCAGCAGATGCCTTGCATCATTGGATGCGATGCATCATCCGGTGCTACCAACGAATTAACTAGCTATAATATCTAATTACCAGATGCTCATAATTAAGATCCTAAACATTATAAGGCAGGTACGTACCTCCTCCTCTCTTAGGCGTATATTCTCGTACTTCAGATAGTGCTCACCCTGTTGAGTTTGTACATTTGAGTAAGAGAAAGCAGGTAATAGAGATAGAGACCACGTAGGTTAGGCTACCCCAGGGGATGTCCCTGGCCCTACTGGGGGTGAATAACAGGTTATGTTGCAGGGTACATACCATATTCTGGTTTACAACACGTTGCACGTTGAAAGCCACTCCTGTAGGTGCCGCCTTCTTCATCTTCAACCGGAGTCTCTTCTCCGGGGGTGTGGAAGGGGATTGGGGGGGGGGGGGGCGACTATAAGAATAGAGATGAAATAAGGTCTCATGTAACATATAGTTATAGCAACATGTACAAAAAGATTACAACGAAAAAGGGAGATTTATGCTTATCCTCAATTAGAATGAACCTAGAAACAATGAACGACTAGATACATTAAAATTTAAACTACCGAAGAGATTAACTTAAAAGATACTGGATGATGATAGAATTAAGAGTACGTTGGAGCCCAACAACACGTAATTCGGTACGTACCTTATACAGGAGATCTCTCGGTAGATACCTATACTTCTTATGCAATCAAATTCCGGGTCGATCAGCCCTTCGACCACGGTGGCTTCGAAGAGTATAGATCATATATCAAACTAGAACCATCAAGTTAATGGATGATTCGATTATAAAATCGAATTTGATTAATGAATTAGTATGGGTATTATATAAGGTTGATTGTATTAAATCAACTTTATAAGGGGCGGTTATGCATAAGGATGTATATTTAAAACCAACATAGGGAATATGATAAAAATATACAAAGTTAACTTAGGAAAATATACATGTAAATAGACTAATATGGGGAGAACGGTTGTAACCGTTTTTGCTCCTTATAAGGTTGACTAGGTGGGACCCCTGCCACATGGCAGGGTAACCATCAGATTAATGAATGATTCGATTATAAAAACCGAATTTGATTAAAGGATTAATATGGATATCATATAAGGTTAACATTATAAGGGGGCGGTTATGCATAACCGTTATTGTTCCTTATAAGGTTGACTAGGTGGGACCCCTGCCACCTGGCAGGGTAACCATCAGATTAATGGATGATTCGATTATAAAAATCGAATTTGATTAAAGGATTAGTATGGATATCATATAAGGTTAACATTATAAGGGGGCGGTTATGCATAACCGTTATTGTTACTTATAAGGTTGATGTATATTTAAAACTAACCTAGGGAATATGATAAAAATATACAAAGTTAACTTAGGAAAATATACATGTAAATAAACTAATATAAGGGAAACGGTTGTAACCGTTATTGCTCCTTATAAGGTTGATGTATATTTAAAACTTGGGAGAATTACCAATAAGTCTTTTATAAGATACCAACTTATCATTAGGTCTCTAAACTTTTATTGGACTAAACTACCCCTATTATATTTATATGTATCCATACCCCTACCCCGGTACCCACCCCAACTCGATCTCTGTTGCCTTTAGCTCTCAAGCGGTTAAGTATGCACTTTATTTGAATCCCATGCCATTTAATCTCCCATTTTATTTGCCGATGTTCTCCATTGTGTGTGAGTGCTTGTTGGGTAACCCATGAAAACCAAAATCGCTTCTTCTTCGAGAGGGTATATGAGTTAAGCTCAGGTAGCCAAAGACAGAGCGCCCTTGAGTTGTTCTTCATCTACTTGTTGCTTTGCCACTTAGAGCTTATTTCTCTTGTAGACTGCTTCAGTAAAGTCTGAAATGCGGATTATTTGCCTTCTTTGCTTGGGTTTATTAAACCGCCAGTTAACGGCACGATCACATCCGTTGGATTGACTCCCTATGCTCAACCGACCTGTCCTCCAATCTCCCCGACCGACAATCGTCCCTCCCCACCGGCGATCAATCTCCGACGACTCTAAGTCGTCGAAAAAAATAAAACAAAAAATGTTGGAGGGAGTAAGTAATGGGGAGAGAGAAAACAAAGAAAAAATGAAAAAAAAGTATGATATATGAGAAAAATTCAGGAAAAATAAAGAAATAAAGAAAATATTTGTAGTTACTTTTCACAATTTTGGTAGTTACTTTCCAAAATACTGGTTGTAGTTACTTTTCACAATGCTGGTGGTAGTTACTTTCCACAATAATGGAAAATATTGTGAAAATTATGGAACTTACTTTCATTCAATATGGTAGTTATTTTCCACGATACTTGTGATAGTTACTTTCCACAATGATACTGGTGGTAGTTACTTTCCATAATTTTGGTAGTTATTTTCCATAATGTTGGTGGTAGTTACTTTCCACAATGATGCTAGTGGTAGTTACTTTCCACAATTCTGGTGGTAGTTACTTTTTCACAATTTTGGTAGTTACTTTCCACAATGTTGTTGGTAGTTACTTTCCACAATGATGTTGGCGGTGGTTACTTTCCACAATGATGCTGGTGGTAGTTACTTTTCACAATGCTGGTGGGAGTTACTTTCCACAATGATGGTAGTTACTTTCCACAATTTTGGTGGTAGTTACTTTTCATAATTTTGGTAGTTACTTTTCATAATTTTGGTAGTTACTTTCCACAATGATGGAAGTTACTTTCCACAATGCTGGTAGTTACTTTCCATAATTTTGGTAGTTACTTTCCATAATTTTGGTAGTTGCTTTCCACAATTTTGGTGGTATTTACTTTCCATAATTTTGATAGTTACTTTCCATAATTTTGGTGGTAGTTACTTTCCATAATTTTGGTAGTTACTTTCCACAATGCTGGGAGTTACTTTCCATAATTTTGATAGTTACTTTCCAAAATTTTGGTAGTTACTTTCCATAATTTTGGTAGTTACTTTTCACAATGCTGGGAGTTACTTTCCATAATTTTGATAGTTACTTTCCAAAATTTTGGTGGTAGTTATTGTCCATAATTTTGATAGTTACTTTCCATAATTTTGGTAGTTACTTTCCACAATTTTGATAATTACTTTTCACAATTTTGGTGGTAGTTATTGTCCATAATTTTGATAGTTACTTTCCATAATTTTGGTAGTTACTTTCCACAATTTTGATAGTTACTTTCCACAATTTTGGTGGTAGTTATTGTCCATAATTTTGGTAGTTACTTTCCACAATACTGGTAGTTACTTTCCACAATACTGGTAGTTACTTTCCACAATACTGGTAGTTACTTTCCACAATGCTGGTAGCTACTTTCCATAATTTTGGTAGTTACTTTCCACAATGTTAGTGGTAATTACTTTCCATAATTTTGGTAGTTACTTTCCACAATTTTGGTATTTTTCTTCAATTTTCTCACCATATTTTCCTATTTTCCAACATTTGTTCTCGTTTTCTATCATTCGTACATTTTCCCTACATTCCCCTGATTCTTCTCACCATATATTTCTACCTTTCTCTCCATCACCACAACCCCAACCACTACTAAGCCACCTAAACCAAACTGCCGATCCCGAGCTCGCCGTCATCTATTCCATCAGTCGCCGATCAGGAGCTCGCCGTCGCTGTCCTTCGTCGATACTCGGTGATGAGTGCATGAAAGTGCAATCTGAACAGTCTTATAACCATCTCAATTGCTAGATTATTATCCTTAATCAACATTTTTATTACTATTTTTACATCTATATGTTGCTTCACAAGGTTGTTGGGAAAATGCAGGAAATTGGGGTTAAAAGAAGCTGAAAAGAGTATATGGATCAACTTCAAAAATTAATCTGTACCTGCTTATGAAGAACCAGATGATGTGCCATATATGGTTGGAAAGCTCTTGAAGTCTAGATTCTGGAGAATTTTACGGTTCATGATTCTGAGTTTCCCAGAGGAAGTTACAACATTTTTCGTACCAGTGCGCAGTGCTGAGTGAATAGTGACGGTCGACCGTCGCATCATCCGTGGCATTGACCGTCGCGCTCGAAAATCATCACGGTCGACCGTGAGACCTTCACGGTCGACCGTCAAACCCTCAGGATCGACCGTCAAACCCTCTGGATCGACCGTGGAGCCCGAAAATCATCACGGTCGACCGTCAGATGCCCACGGTCGACCGTCACATCGACCGTGGCATCGACCGTCAGCCTCTGTCGAAGAAAACACTCCTCAGGGTCGATGCAATGATCGACCGTCGTTTTTCCAAACATTGTGCACAGTTCACGGTCGACCGTGGCATCGACCGTGGCATCGTCCGCGGGTGTATAACGGGTTTAAACTTAACCCGAGTTTGCTAATTCTTAGACCCTATAAATATGAAACTTAGGGTTACTCAAAGGGGACTTCTTGGACGTTTTTGGAGGCTCCTTCTGGACGTTTTCCAAAGGAAGAAGATGAAAACATCTCCATCCATGGCCGAGTAATCCGCGGGCATGGCGGACGGATGATCTAGCGAGGATTAGGGTTTCTTCTCCAACAATGGTTTATAGTTTTTAATCTTCATTGTTAAACTCTTTTCTATGTATTGGATCTTCAAATATTATTTTCAGATTATAGATTTCTATGTGGATAATTAATATTATGAATCCAGTCATGCTTCTTTCATGATTTTATAATCCCATAGTCTTCTCTTTTGATTCTCCTACCGAGTCTTGCGAGACCTTTGCTATACATTGCCCGTAGTGACAGCTGGTATTGTATATTCTTAGGGATCTGGTAAGACAAGGTTGGGGCTCTATCCCGTGAAATCTTTGCTATGCATTGCCGATTGTGAGAGTTGGTATTGTGTATTCTTAGAGATCTGGTTAGATAGAGTTAGGGCTTTGTCCCGATGAACTTTTGCTGCGCCTTGCCTGTAGTGACAGCCGGTATCGCGTATTCTTAGGTTTGGTTGGATGAAGTTAGAACTATAAAAAGGAAGAACCAATCGTAGGAAGAGACATTTATATTTTATCAGATTCATAATTCTATATCTTCCGGTTAAGGCGATTGGGATGTGAATCCCTTAACTAAGTACCATATGAACCATTGAGAAGAGAAGAACCTAAATCCGAGTGACGTGATTCCTGAAGCCTAGCCTTATCAAAAGCCTGATATCTTTAGTTAACATTACATTATCATTAATCCTTTGATCTAATTTAATTTAGTTAGCTTTCTTCATTATCTTCAATATATTGTTATCTGTGTTTCTGGATCTTTCCTGCTTGTCTCTCTGTGGGATTCGACCTCTCTTATGCTGTACTGCACCACGACCGCTGTGCGTGACACATTTGAGCGATATCACTCGCCGCCCCCGTCTCCACCTCCTTCCCCGCCGCCACCTCCTTCTCCGCCTCCCCGTCGCCGATCTAATCGGTTCCCGTTGGATCGAGGTCACCACGCCGTCTGTCGTCGATCCATGGTGCCACGTCCTTCCCCGGGTCCCCGTCAGATCCGACCATCCCGTAGGATCCCGTCGCCGCCAACTTCTTCCCCAGCTCCCAGTCGCCGATCCAGTCGGATCCCGTCAGATGGAGGTCGCCGCCTCCTCCTTCCCCAGGTCCCTGTGGCCAATCCAGTCGGATCCAACCATCCTGTAGGATCCCGTCGCCGCCACCTTCTTCCCCGCCCTCATCCCCGGTGCCACCTTCTTCACCGGCTCCCCGTCGTCGATCCAGTCGGATCCCGTCGGATGGAGGTCACCGCCTCCTCTTTCCCCGGGTCCATGTGGCCAATCCAGTCGGATCCGACCATCCTGTAGGATCCCGTCGCCGCCACCTTCTTCCCCGCCGCCACCTTCTTCACAAGCTCCCCGTCGCCGATCCAGTTGGATCCCGTCGGATCGAGGTCGCCGCCACCTCCTTCCTGGGGTCCCTATAGCCGATATAGTCGGATCCGACCATCCCGTAGGATCCCATCGCCACCTTCTTCCCCGGTGCCATCCCCGCCGCTACCTTCTTCACCGGGTCCCGTCGCCGATCCAGCCGGATCCCGTCCGATCGAGGTTGCCGCCACCTCCTTCCCCGGTTACCGTCGCAGATCCAGTCGTCCCTGTCGCCATCTTCTTTTTTTTGTTTTTTTTTCAATTTTGAAGAGGGAAGGGTATTTTCGTCATGATATTAGTCATTAGAGGACTAAATGGGTTAAGAACTTCTATATAGACTACAGAGAAAAAAAAAGTCATCTAATGTGACTAATCGGTAATTATCCCTTAAAACTAACCTAGAGAATATGATAAAAATATACCAAGTTAACTTAGGAAAATATACATGTAAATAAACTAATATAAGGGAAACGGTTGTAACCGTTATTACTCCTTATAAGGTTGATATAAACCTTGTAAAACTAATTAGGATAGAGGAACATTAGGGGAGAGTTTTCAGTATAGGGCCATCAATTAATTCAATTTATAGGACAAGAGGGCAACTATAAATGGGAAAAGTAGATATGTAATTGATGTTAATTGCATCAGATACTCAATCAGGCAAATTTAGTTTCAGCAATCACTGCCTAAATTAAGTAGACACAAATATGCTAACATTTGTTTGCAGGTTTTGTGAGCGTGTGTTTTCTTATATATTACTTGGCTCTTGTACTCCGGATTCTATATAGTTCCAGAATAATGGATCCCAATGCAGGAGAATTATGCAAATCTGCATTTGACACATGTACCTACTGATAATGTCTCCTAACTAGTAGGGATTGCAACAGGTGGGGTCGGCCTAATCCCAAATCAGACCCATATAATAAAGGGATAATTACCAATTAGTCTAATTCCGAGACTTTTCTTCCTCTATGGTATGGATAGAAGTTTTTAACCCATTTAGTCCCCTAACCACCAATATTATGTTGAAAATACCCTTCCCTCTTCAAAATTAAAAAATAATAATAATAAAAAGAAACCGGGTGGCAACGGGGATGGCGCCAGGGAAGAAGGTGGCAACGGAGGCGCTGGGATCGACGACGAACGACGCGGTGACATCGATCCGACGCGTCGTCCCCGTCGCCGATCTTCCTTTCGATTCCGTTGCCGATCGGGAGGTCGTCGGCGTCGATTGTGATCCCGTCGCGAGGTCGCGAGGTTGCGATCCGCAATCTCGGGATTGGGATGGGGAGGTCGGAAGGAGAAGGAGATCGTCGGATGGGATCGCGACGGATGAGGAGCATCGGGATCGACGACGGGGGCGAGGAGCTCCGAGATGTCGAGGATCGCGACGGGGGCGCCGGGGAAGGGGATGGCTAGATCGGGGGCGAGGAGCTCCGGGATGTCGAGGATCGCGAAGGGGCGCTGGGGAAGAGGACGACGAGATTGGGGACGAGGAGCTCCAAGATGTCGAGGATTGCGACCGGGCGCCGGGGAAGGGGATGGCGAGATCGGGGGCGAGGAGCTCCGGGATGTCGAGGATCGCGACGGGGGCAGCGGGGAAGGGGACGATGAGATCGGGGATGAGAAGCTCCGGGATGTCGAGGATCGCGATGGGGGCACCGAGGAAGGGGATGGCAAAATCGGGGACGAGGAGCTCCGGGATCGACGACGGACGGAAGCTCAGGATTGGTGACGGTGCGGAAGCAGGAGATCGGGGATGAGGAGGAGGGGAGGTGATCGGGGTGGCGATGGAGGTGGCGGCGGGGAAGGAGGAGATCAGAGAAGGCCGTGGTAAGAGGTGAGATGAGAGAGAAAGAGCATGAGAAATAGGAAAAAGGTAGAAAAACATGGGGAAAAATAGAAAACGGGGAAAAATGTTAGAAAATAGGAAAATATGCTAAGAAAGTAGTTGAAAAATACCAAAATTCTAGTGAAAAGTAGCTACCAAAATTGTGGAAAGTAACTACCAAAATGATGGTGGAAAGTAAGTGCAAGAACTGTGAAAGTAACTATCATTATTTTTGAAAAAGTAAGTACCAAAATCGTGGAAAGTAACTATCACCAGCAATGTGAAAAATAACTACTAAAATTGTGGAAAGTAACTACTAGTATTGTGGAAAGTAACTACCACAAGTATTGTAGAAAGTAACTACCACAACCATTATGGAAAGTAACTAGCACAAACATTGTGGAAAGTAACTACCACTAGAATCGTGGAAAGTAACTTCCACCAGCATTGTGGAAAGTAACTACCACCAGCATTGTAGAAAGTAACCACCACCAGCATTTTGGAAAGTAATTACCATCAGTATTGTGGAAAGCAACTACACCAGCATTCTGGAAAGTAACTACCACCAACATTGTGGAAAGTAACTACCACAATTGTGGAAAAGTAACTATTTTTGACATATTCTTTGTGAAAAGTAACTGCCACAAAAAATATGAAAACTAACCATCATAATTATGGAAAGTAACTACCATAAAAAATTGTGTAAAGTAACTACCACAATTGTGGAAAGTAATTACCAGAATTGTTGAAAAGTAACTATTTTTGACATATTTTTTGTGGAAAGTAACTACCGGAATTTTGGAAAGTAACTACCACAATTGTGGAAAGTAACTACCATAAAAAATTATGAAAAGTAACTACCACAAAATTTTTTGGAAAGTAACTACTACAAAAAAAATGTGGAAAGTAACTACCGCAAAAAAATTGTGTGAAGTAACTACCACAAAAAATTGTGGAAAGTAACTACCACAAAAAAAAATGTGAAAAGTAACTACCATAATTGTAGAAAAGTAACTATTTTTTACATATTCTTTGTGAAAAGTAACTGCCACGAAAAATATGAAAAGTAACTACCACAAAAATTGCGTAAAATAACTACCACCAGAATTGTTGAAAAGTAACTATTTTTGACATGTTTGTTTTTTAAAAGTAACTACCATAATGTGGAAACTAACTACCACAATTGTGGAAAGTACCTACCACCAAAAATATGAAATGTAACTACCACGAAAAATTGTGGAAAGTAACTACCACAAAAAAATGTGAAAAGTAACTACCACAATTGTGAAAAGTAACTATTATTGACATATTTTTTGTGAAAAGTAACTATTATAAAAAATGTGAAAAGTAACTATCAGAATTATGAAAAGTAACTACAAAAATTTGGAAAGTAAGTACCAACTGGTAGTTACTTTCCAGTTGGCACTTACTTTTCGTTGGTAGAAACTTTCCAGTTGGTACTTACTTTTCGTTGGTAGTTACTTTTCAGTTGGTACTTACTTTTCAGTTGGTACTTACTTCCCAGTTGGTAGTTACTTTCCATTGGTAGTTATTTTCCAGTTGGTACTTACTTTCCATTGGTAGTTACTTTTCAATTGGTACTTACTTTCCAGTTGGTATTTACTTTCCATTAGTACTTACTTTCCATTATTTATTTATTTTTCCTGAATTTTTCTCATATATTATACTATTTTTCTTCATTTTTCCTTTGTTTTCTCTCTTCCCATTACTTACTCCCTCCAACATTTTTTTTTAATTTTTTCTGACGGCTTAGAGTCGCCGGAGCATGATCGCCGGCAAGGAGGGACGATCGGCGGTCGAGGAGATTGGAGGAGAGGTCGGTTGAGCATGGGGAGTCGATCCAACGGATGTGATCGTGCCGCTTACTGGCGGTTTAGGATGCAAGGTAGCTCGTCGGTTGGAGGCGGTGGCTTCATTGGAGGTGGTAGTCAGAGGCGGCTGCGTCGAGGAAGGGGAGGTCGGCGTCAGTGATGGGGATCCGGACCACGTCATTATGCTGTCAGCGTCGGTGATCGGCGATCTCGGGATCGGGACGGGGAGTTCGGGGATCGCGACGGATGGGGATCGGGGTGGCGATGGACGATGAGGCTGATCGGCGACTGAGAGGAGATCGGGGGCGCCGGGGATGGAGGAAATCGGGGAGATCAGGGGCGTCGGGGATGGAGGAAATCGGGGACAACGGGGCCGCTGGGGATGGAGGAGATCGTGGATTGGGACGGGGAGCTCCGGTGATGGGATCGCGAGGGACGAGATCACGAGGGATGGGATCGCGGAGGAGGAGATCGTCGACGGACAGGATCACGACGAACAAAGGCAGCGCCGACACGGGGGTGGGGGGGGGGGGGGCAGCGCTAGCGGCGGCGAGGCGGGGCGCCGGACGCGGGGGTGGGTACCGGGGGTAGGGGTATGGATACATATAAATATAATAAGGGTATTTTAGTCCAATAAAAGTTTAGAGATCTAATGATAAGTTGGTATCTTATAAAAGACTTATCGGTAATTCTCCCTATAATAAACCACACGCCCGGACCTATCCCAAACCCGATTGGATTTGGTGGTTTCTAAAAAGGGATACTTACTTTTGAGACCTTGAAAACTTCTTAAATTACAAACGTACCCTTACAATGTTTGCCTTCACATATATACCCCTGAAAACATTGTGATAATATTAACTATGCCCTCCGATTACTAGCCGGTTAATATTCACGGAATATGCCTAACGTCGTTAAATAACCTTTTTGAAAAGACAATAATACTCCTATGCTACCGTTGCATTGGGGGTTCACATATAACGAATGAGGTCCACCACAAGTCTCCTTCTCCACTTGATCTAGGGTTCCTACTAATCCAGAGCTACGGCTTCGCCATAGCTAGGGCTTTTTCTCTAGGAAAAGAGCTCGCCCCCTCATGCAACTGTCGAATTGCAAGGGCTCGATCTCCCCATCCAGCCCTTCTTTCGATACATTCATCACCATTTTCTCCTTGGCCACACCGACGAATAGATGGGTAGCTTCTGCAACATCTTCTCCATCACCATCAATTAGCTCGGCTTCCACCATCCTTTGCCATTGCAAAGAGCCTTGTACTATTCGCCATTCAAATCGGAGTTACAGTAAATGAAGAGGTTTCTATGGCTGGCCACGATATAAGGTGCATTTCTCCCTTAATTTCTTCCTTTTTTATGCAAAGAGTAATCAAAACAGGCTATTGTTCATATTTCAGAGCACTGACGAGACTGGGTGTGGATTTTTTATGTGGATTGATGGTCCCGAGCACTCAACCATCGACTTGAAACATCAGCTCAAAGAACCAGAGAAGGTGATGATGAATAGGATGACCTCTCTTGAAGAAAGTCTGGCTACATCACAGATCATCATGGAAAAGATGGAGAAGAATGCTTTGAAGATGTCTTCTTGGTTGCGTGCTCTGTTTATTGCAATTGTAGTAGCGTTGACGTTGGAGATTTTACTCTAAACTTTTGTTTGAGTTTGTAACTTCGGATATTGTAAGATCATGTACAATTTTGAGATTTTCAATATCGATTAGGTTTGGATTTGCTACACCTTATACAGATCCCCTCCCCTGTTTTAAATTGTTCCTAAGCAATTTGCATGGTTTTATTTCTTCCTTTTTTATGCATACAATTTAAATAGCATTGCAATTGAGAACCGTGGTTCCTTAGCAATGGAGTTGCTCTGTTAGGAGTGCTATAAAATGCAATTGCTCTGTCAATACGTAACTGAGCATATGCATACAATTTCAACACATGACTGGACACATGCACACCATTTCCTTGTTAATTGAGAACCTAGCAAGTACAAATAAACCATACAATACATATCAGTTGCCCCTTCAATGCATACAATTTCAATACATAGTAGTTATCTTTTCAATGAACAATAGCCAGAACATACTCCATTTATTCACATGAAACATTGGAAGTACATAAAGAGACAATTAATTATTGAAACTGTGGCATTACATAAATAGATAGTTTCATATAACTGTGGCAATACATACTCCATTCATGTGAGGACCCGTACCTCTAACCCGGTCCGACCGCGTTAGGTCGAGGGTTTTGTTTCGTGGTTTGGCCCGGTTGGCCTTGGTTTGCGATCGGTTGATCGCATCGCTGTTTTTGACCCTAGGGGCGCTTCCGATAGGAAGATTAGAGCTCGATCGGGAGAGATCGAATCGGACGGCTGCGATCGTTTCCAGCTTTCTATTTAAACCCTTCTTTTCTCTCTCTTTCCTGGCTTCTCCTTCCTTCTCCTGTCATTCTCTCTTCCTCTCTCCAACCGGCTGTGCTAGGGTTTCGGATCGCGATCTTCGAGGAGCGGATCTTGGCGATCGGAGTTGGGGGATGTGTGGAGGAGCTGCCCTGCTTGTTCAAGTAGGTGTTTCTACCTCGATCTTGTGATCGAGTTCTCCTAGGATAGGTTTATTGTGTTTTCGATGTAGGAATGCTTGTTAGAATGTTATGTAGCTTTTTGCATAAGTGTTATAGCTTTCTTCGAGTTTTCCTACCGTTTGATTTCCGTATTTTATCGACGATTCTCGTATTATCGCTGTTTGTTGGTTTTCGGCCGTTTTGACCTAGGTTTGGAATTTAACCATCAAAATCGTGTTTTCTTAGCACCACTGGCTTCTCCATCATTTATTACGCATGCTTGCAAAGTTTCATTAATTTCCAACAAGATTTGATCATTCAAATCCAAGATATTGGATTTCCGGCAGTATTCTGATGAATTGTGCATTAGGCTCGACGGTGGATCGACGGATCGACCGTCAAGCGTTGATACGCTTCTTTTGAGGATGACGGTCAATGGATGACCGTCGGATCGACCGTCGCATCGTCCGTTAGGCTCTGTCACGTTTTTGGTCTCCCACGGTCGATGCACCGATCGACCGCGGGCTCCTTCTCTTTTCCTTTCCGCCTCACGGTTGACCGTCGGATCGACCGTCGCATCTTCCGTGAGGCTCTGTCTCGTTTTGGGCCTCCCAGGGTCGATGTACTGATTGACCGTGGCCCTTATGCTTTTCCCTCATTTGACCCCACGGTCGACCGTCGGATCGACCGTGGCCTCACGATCGATCGTCAGATCGACCGTGGCCTTACGGTCGACCGTCACATTGACCGTGGGCCACTGAGCTGTGTTTTCTGGTTTCCTTTGATTGGTTTTCATTCATGGTAGATATCCAATCATGTTAGGAAGCATACACGATGTTTTCACGGGATTTCTATCGAGATTGGGAATTGAATCGGGAGTTTAACCTCTTTGACGAATTTACGGTTTTTACCCGCTTTTAAATACTTGGTTGGTTAGTAGCTTAAATGCTTATTGCTTCCCTAGCAGTTAGCTAACTATGAGTGTTGGCTAACGAGGTATTGTGGAACCTTAGACCGTTGCCGGCGAGTGCCGAGGGCTATTGTATAACTGTTGAACCTATAACCGATGTTGTAACATATAGAGACATTTAGGATAGATGTTTGCATGGGTTCATGCATTGTATGCATTAGAGGCATGTCAGGTTAGGCGGACGATGGGTTGATCGCCGATCTGAGGCTCTCGGGTAGCTCGGATCTAGCCTTAGGACCGCGACTGGGTAGTGAGGATTAAGACGTGATCAGAATTGGAATCTCATGTTATCAAGGATGTGTTATAGTTGGCTGTGATCTTGCTTTGAGGTTTAGAGGTCGTGTTGTCTTCCCAAGGCTAAGTGCTAAGGATGGATGTCGATGCATTCCCGACGTGGGTCCCTAAGGCATGGTCTTCTGATAAGTCACAAAATATGCATAATTCACCCATTCAACTGGGCTTTGTTAGCTCTCAAGCAATGCATTTTTAATATATTTTCATATGGTTGCAGGTACAAGAGCTTACAAAGAGAGTTACATCGATTTCGGACAAAAAGATATCAATTACACAAAAATCAGCCTTATTCAGATCGATCCATACTTTTATTGGATCGATCCAGAAGATGTGGATCGATCCAAACCTACAATGGATCGCTCCAGAAGCCCTTTCCAGAGAACGTTGACTCTCTGTTACATTTCGGATCGATCCAGACCTTTATTGGATCAATCCAAACCTACAATGGATCGATCCAGAAGCCCTTCCCAGAGAGCCATGACTCTCTGTTACATTTTCGATCGATCCAGACCATTATTGGATCGATCCAGAATAAGTGGATCGATCCAAGCTCACAATGGATCGATCCAAATCGTTAGAAACCCAAATTTTGACATCTTGGATCGATCCAAATCTATTTCGGATCGATCCAAGACCGCATGACGGGTAAAAATGGACGGTTCTGATATGATCCGAGGGTCCACAACTTGGGGACTATAAATAGGGGTTTTGGCTCTTATTTTGGGATCTTTTTTCCATTTGTTTCCCTCCTTTCTCCAGCCCTTCTTGTCGCGCCCCGACCCGTAGAGCGCAACCCAGGCCGGGGACGCGAGGGGGAAAAACCTACAACCACAGCCTCAACTGACGGAAACAGTTGAGACTACAAGGCAGCTGGCGGAAACAGCTGCCACAGCACAAGAGAAAGAGCGGAAGCAAGCTACTAAACAACAACTATCAACATTTATTACAAAATAGTAATAAAAGAGTTAATAGCGTTTAGTACAACAAGCTACAAGGGATCACAGTCCCCAAAAAGATGCCACACCACCCACCGGGGTCTCCACGAACGCACACATGAACCCATCCTGACCCTCAGACATGGTTAAGATCCGGCGCGCTGCCACGAGACTGCCGACGGGGAAGCACCGGAGGAGAACGGGGACCCGCACCTGCAAACACACAGTCCAGGTAGGAATGAGCAACAGCTCAGCAGGGTCCTACTCTACCACTCCCGCTAAGAAGGCAAAACCCAAACGAACCAACCCTGAAGCCAAGTACCGAGGCTTGCCAAGGATCCCATAAATCCCGTCAATAACCCGAAGGGTTCCTGTCCTAGGTGCGTATCTCCGATAATGCCACTGCTCAGGGGTGGGCAACCCCGACATTCCCTGACACAGGGTGGACGCGACGCAACCAGTAGGACACCCTTCTCCAAGCGGGATCTCCGCACTTGGCGGAACAACCGGGGTTAAGACTACCATCACTCGGTACTCTAAGCAGCAGAGTCAACACCCACCCAACCTATCCTAGCATGTCTAATGCACAGGAAAACAGAGCAGGATAAGTATGATAAAGCTGTAAACAAACAACACAGCAAGGGCACACCTTCGGCCCATTTACACTAAACACTCCCGAGGGTCATGACCCCCTCGATTGACCACAAATCGGTAAGGGCATACCGTCAGCCCATTTATTCTACACACCTGAGAGGCATCACCCTCCCAGTTCAACCACAAAGCGATAAGCATTCATGCATAATTCATTACAGGATAAACCCCGAGGGCAAAACCGTAAAAACCACTTACATGCGAAGCCCCGCGGGCAAAATCTGTGAAAACCCTCTCTGCTGCCGAAGGATCGATCTTTACCAAGGAAGGATCGATCATTCAAGCAACTGTGAGCTTCCCTCACTGTCGAGCCAAAGAAGATCGATCATTCCTCCCAGGAAGATCGATCTTTTTGGTGACAGAGGGCACCCTTCCAGTCGCACCGAGGAAGATCGATCATTCTCGGGACGAAGGGCCACCAAGCTAACCCAGGCCCCATGATCGATCTCCTCCCATAAGAAGATCGATCATGTGCTGGACTCAGCAAGCCAACACCAGAGGACCGATCCTTCCTCCAGGAAGATCGATCCTGATGGGTTCCGGCGCACTTCCGGCCGGAGAACCGCCGGAAGGCACAACCAAACCTCACCAAACTTGGTGGGCTGGTAGATCTGAGTACCACGAGGCTACTCAAGGCCTCAAAACCGGGAAACAACAACTCCACAAGGAGATTTAAAGAAAATCAAAACCGGATTTAAACCTTCAAAGCCAGTCGGAGTTTGAAGTGGGATCCCTACCTCCTCAGAGCAGCTTCGATCCACGAAACCTAGCCAAGGATCTTCCTCGCGCCGTCACGGTTCCAACGAGCCTTCAAGCTCCAAGAACGGTGGCCGGAGGAGGGAGAACGGAGGAGGAGAAGGGGCGGCCTGAACAGGGGAAGAAACAGAGTTCTCGCGGGGAAGAAGAAGAAGAGAGGAAGAAAGGAAGAGGGGAAGGGGCGGGTAAGGCCGGGGGAAAGCCGGCGAAGGCGGGGAAAAGCTGGGGGAGGGGAGGGAAAGTCTTCCCTCCCCTGACAGGGGAAGCGACGGCCACCGCGGTGGTCGTCCTTCGAAAGCCACCGACAGAGACTTCCAGGCACAGGCAGGATCGATCCTTCACGACCAAAGGATCGATCATCCCTGCCCAGAAATGCAAACTTGGGCTGGAAAACGGGCCCAAGCCCAAAACTACCGAACCTGGTTCCACCTAACCTTTCTAAGCAAACACAACCATCAATCAAGGTCCGTGTGTGCACACCCAGTGTGAAACGACCGCCAAGGCGCAATTTTCCAAATTGCCCTTGGTGTCACAACAAGCCGAAGGAAAGGAGGGACGGGTCCTCGCACTTCTTCCCCTTTCTCCCCTCCTTTAGTTCTTCGGGATTTCTCCTCTAATTCTTAAGGATTTTGGACTTTGAGGGTGGATTTTGATGGAGAAGATGGGTGAAGCCTCCTCCTCCATGGATCTCCCACCTAAGATGAGTAGCTAAACTCCTTCTCGTTGGGAATTCCTTGATGTTTTAGGGTTTATTTCTTAGATTTCTCTTTTGTTTCTTGATGTAATGATTCTTTTGAGATGACTTTTGTATCAATTCACTTGTAATTCCATATTTCTTTAATGAAATCCATTTTTGAAATGCCTCTTCTTGCATATGGTTGTTTGAGAATTAGATGCTTGATAGGTGTTTGCTTGAATTCCTCAAAGAAGAGGTCATGCTAGAACCATGGCCAACTCTCTTGGAGGTTTGCTTGAATTCCTCAAAGAAGAGGTTGTGATGAGTGCATGAAAGTGCACTCTGAAAAAGCTTATAACCATCTCAATCGCTAGATTATTATCCTTAATCAACATCTTTACTACTATTTTTATATCTATATGTTGCTTCACATAGTTGTTTGAAAAATGCAGGAAATTGGAGCTAAAAGAAGCTGAAAAGAGTATATGGATCAATTTCAAAAATTAAACTGTACCTGCTCAGGAAGAACCAGATGATGTGCCATATATGGTTGGAAAGCTCTTGAAGTCTAGATTCTGGAGAATTTTACGGTTCGTGATTCCGAGTTTTCTAGAGGAAGTTACAATAATTTTAGTACCAATGGCGAAGTCTGGATGACAAAACAGTAAATACGCTGGAAAGTCCGATCGATCCGACACCTAGAGTCCGATCGATCCGACTATGCAGAAAGCTGACAGAACGCATATTTTTCAGCTATACACAGTCCGATTGATCCCTCCATCCATCCTACTGAGTCCGATCGATCCGACACCTAAAGTCCGATCGATCGGACTCGAGTGAAGCCAGAAATTAAGGATTTTTACGCAACGGATCGATCCGACACCCATAGTCCGATCGATCCTACTTTCCCAGTGAAGAAAATCAACGGTTTAGATCTAATCCGTGGATGGAGAGACTTTGGGGGCTATAAATAGGAAACTTAGGGCTAATAAAGGGGGGTTCTTGGACGTTTTTGGAGGCTCTTTTCTGGACGTTTCCCAAAGGAAGAAGATGAAGGAATCTCCATCCATGGCCGACTAATCCGCGGGCATGGTGGACGGATGATCTAGCGAGGACTAGGGCTTCTTCTCCAACAATGGTTCATAGTTTTAATCTTTATTGTTAAACTCTTTTCTATGTATTGGATCTTCAAAAACTATTTTCAGATTATAGATTTCTATGTGGATGATTAATATTATGAATCCAGTCATGCTTCCTTCATGATCTTATAATCCCATAGTTATCTCTTTTGATTCTCCTACCGAGTATCACGAGACCTTTGCTATGCATTGCCCGTAGTGACAACTGGTATTGTGTATTCTTAGGGATCTGGTTAGATAAGGTTGGGGCTCTATACAGAGGAATCTTTGCTATGCATTGCCGATTGTGAGAGTTGGTATTGTGTATTCTTAGAGATCCGGTTAGATAGAGTTAGGGCTTTGTCCGGATGAACTTTTGCTGCGCGTTGCCTGTAGTGACAGCCGGTATCGTGTATTCTTAGGTTTGGATTGGATGAAGTTAGAACTATAATAAGGAAGAATCAATCGTAGGAAGAGACATTCATATATTTTGTTAGGTTTATAGTTTCATATCTCCCGATTAAGGTGATTGGGATGTGAATCCCTTAACTGAGTATTATATGAACCATTGAGAAGAGAAGAACCTAAATCCGAGTGAGGTGATTCCTGAAGCCTAGCCTCATTCAAATCTTGATTTCTTTCGTTCACTTTATCTTATCATTACATCTACGATCTATTTTCTTAACTTTTACGCTCTTGATTGTTTTCGATATATTGTTATCTGTATTTCTGGATCTTTCCTGCTTGTCTCTCTGTGGGTTCGACCTCTCTTATGCTGTACTGCACCGTGACCGCTGTGCGTGACACATTTGAGCGACATCAAAAATTGGCGCCGTTGCCGGGGAGACGGTTCAGAAAAGCGCCAGAATCAGATTACAGTGATTGTAGACATCAAAAGCGGTAACCTCGTTCATTTTCTTTAGTTTTTATTTCTATATTTCTGCTTTGATTTTCCTTGTCTATTAGGATTGTTTTCTTTTATTCGGTTTTAGTTAGTAAGTTTAGTTTCAATTATTGTTTTTGCTTATTTTCTTTAGTTGGTTTGCATGTTTTGGATTGCGTGTTTGCTGGTGTATGCCTCGGTATAGAGACGAACTAGGCAGATTTGGTAGACACCCCGAGGGTGATTCTGAAACTTCTGATAGTGAGACATATATTGCTGATCTCTTTGACACACAGTCACAAACTTCACATCATACTTTCATTATGGCTGAGCACGAGGAACAACAAGCTCCTAGGAGTTTGCAAGAATATTTGCATCCAACACGCACTGCTACACCTTCATGCATCATGTTTCCACCGAATGCAGCACATGTTGACTTTAAACCTGGCATGATTCAGTTGCTTCCTACCTTTCATGGGTTGAAAAATGAAAATCCATATGTGCATATTAGGGAGTTTGAGGAAGTAGTAGCAACTTTCCATGGCCAACCAGGTGCACTAGATATGATCCGACTTAAGTTCTTTCCCTTCTCACTGAAGGATAGAGCATATAGTTGGTTATATTCCTTGAGGCCACAATCTATAAAATCTTGGGCTGAAATGACACCGATATTTTTCAACAAGTATTTCCCACAACACAAAACCAACACACTTAAGAGACAGATTTCGACCTTCACACAGAAGGATAGTGAAACTTTGTATCAGGCGTGGGAACGATTTAAAGACATGTTGAATTTATGTCCCCATCATGGATATGGAAGTTGGCGTCTTGTTAGTTATTTCTATGATGGTTTAACTGTTAGAGAACGTCAATTTGTTGAGATGATGTGTAATGGTGAATTTTTGCAAAAAGATCCTGATGCAACAATTGAATACTTGACTGAGCTTGCTGAGAAAGCTCATACATGGACTGGACCGAGTGCAACAGAAAGTACAAACAGGGCCAGACCACCACCGCAGCAACAAGGTGGAGGAATTTATCAGCTGCGGGAGGAGGATGCACTCAAGGCTAAAGTGGAGAGTCTAACAAGGGAGCTGGAGCTATTAAAGACCAAAGATATGATGGCAGCCCGGACCTCTCCATACAACGAACCTACAAGGCCGGCTGGGTCGTGTGCGATATGTCAGGGCGAGGACCACCAGATTGACAGTTGCCCTACTTATGTTGAGATGAGAGGCGCGTATGACGAGCATTGCAACACTGTAGGCGGATTCAGGAGGCCATACACCCCTTACTCGGAAATGTATAATCCAGGATGGTGAGAGCATCCGAACTTTAGCTGGAAGTCAAACGCTCCACAAAGCAACGAGCAACATCAACCGCCACCTAATAAGCCTTTTTCTAACCCTCCTTATAATACATCTGGTTTTCCTAGGCCTATATTTAATGACAGTTTACAGGAACTGAAATCTATGATTGTGCAGGAATTTAAGGAAAGAAAGGAGGATGTTCAAGAGATCAAGAGCCAGATCACGAAGCTGATCAACTCTTTGAACGTGCATGAACGAGGGAAGTTCCCAGCTCAACCTCAACAAACGCAGGTATCTAGTGCTAAGCAAAATAATGTAAAGGAGATGAACGCCATAACTACAAGAAGCGGGAAAACAACAAAAAGCCCTTCCAAAGAGCCCACCGAATCTCCTATTGCTATTGAAGAAGAGGACCGAATTGAGGAGGACCATGTAGAGACCGATCATCCAGATGGCCCTACATCATGTGACTTTAAGGTACGTGTCCCTTTCCCTCAGGCATTGAAATCCACTAAATTGACTATGGAGCCCAACAACGAAGTTTTGGAGCATCTTCAGCAGGTTAGGGTAAACCTTCCTCTTTTGCATGTTATTAAGCAAATTCCTACATATGCTAAAGTGATTAAAGATTTATGCACTATGAAGAGACGACATCATGTAAAGAAAACTGCATTTTTAACAGAGCAGGTTAGTGCACTGCTTCAGCACAGGATTCCTCCTACTGTATCTTGTTTCATTGGAGAGCATGAAGTACGATAAGCTTTATTAGATCTTGGTGCGAGTGTTAATTTGATGCCATATTCTGTTTACTTGCAACTTGGTTTAGGACAGATTAAATCGACATCTGTGATTTTGCAATTGGCAGATAGATCCACGAAAACTCCACGAGGAGTAGTAGAGGATGTGCTTGTTCAAATAGATAAATTTTATTATCCTGTTGATTTCTTAGTCTTGGATACTCAGGCTGTAGTAACTGCTGATTCTAGAATTCCTATTATTTTAGGTAGACCGTTTCTTCCTACTGCTAATGCTATAATTAATTGCAGGAATGGTTTAATGAAGTTAACTTTTGGGAATATGACTTTAGAAATTAATGTTTTTAATGTTGCTAAGCAGCCTGATGAGGATGATGAATGTCAGCAGAATTACCAGATTGATTTGCTCACTGAAGAGGAGTTTGCTACAGCTGAAATTAATTCTCTTGAATTAGAGTTGGATGAAAATATTGATGTGGATGGTATGTGTAAAAATTTGGAACATTGTTCTTTTGCAGGTCCATGCAATCCAAAGTTTGAAGAACTGCCAGAAAGAGGAAAGCCACCAACACCATCAGCAGTGGAGCCGCCCAAGCTGGACCTAAAGCCGCTTCCTTGAGGATTGAAGCATGCCTATCTTGGTCCAGGTGATACATACCCAGTTATTATTTCTTCAGCATTAACTGCAGCGTAAGGTGAGCAATTACTTAGTATTTTAAATGAGCATAAATCAACTATTGGATGGAGTATAGCAGATCTGAAAGGTATTAGTCCCTTGATATGTTCTGATATGATTAATCTTGGACAAGGAGCTATACCTCGTAGTGATCCTCAGCGTAGGTTGAACCCTACAATGAAAGAGGTAGTAAAAACCGAAGTGTTGAAATTATTAGATGCAGGGATCATTTACCCTATTGCTGATAGCAAATGGGTGAGTCCTACATGTACAGGTTGTGCCTAAAAAATATGGTGTCACTGTTGTTGAAAATGAAAGTGGAGACTTTGTCCCCACTAAATTGGTGACAGGATGGCGTATGTGTATAGATTATAGAAAATTGAATGCTGCCACCCGCAAGGATCATTTTTCATTGCCTTTTCTAGACCAGATTTTAGAGAGAGTAGCTGGACATCCTTTTTATTATTTTCTTGATGGTTATTCTGGATATTATCAGATTGAGATTGCTTTAGAGGATCAGAAAAAAACTACTTTTACATGTCCTTTTGGTACTTATGCTTTCCGTAGAATGCCATTTGGATTATGTAATGCTCCTGCTACTTTTCAGCGTTGTATGATGAGTATGTTTGCTGATATGATCGAGGAATGTATGGAAGTATATATGGATGACTTGACTGTATTTGATAATACTTTTGATGCATGCTTGCAAAACTTAATGTAAGGGCCTAAGTGTTTAATTCTGGGCTTTTATGTAAGATTGGAGGGCTTATGGCGTAGTTTCAAGTTTTGCAGGGGGGTTTTATGCAAAAACCACCCCACCCTTCTAGAAAATTCGGGGCTTCTCCTTTCTCTTCTTTTCGGCTGCCAACCCGAGTGAGAGAGGGAGTGAGATCGGGGGAGAGAGAGAGATCGAGAGAGATGGAGGGAGATCGAGAGATAGAGAGAGAGAGAGAGAGAGAGAGAGAGAGCGAGCGCCGGGGAAGAAAGGAGGGAATGGGCGGAGGAAGAGGCTCCGCCGGCGCCGGAGAAGAAAGAAGGAAGGAAGAATCGGGAGGAGCGGTGGAGCTCGCCGGGGGTAAAGATCCAGTGGATCTCCGCCGGATTCCTTCCAATCTCGACTAAGGTAAGCTTCTAGCCTTTTCCCCTTCGTTTTTCCTTGTTTTTCCGTCGGTTTTCCGTTGGGATTTTTGGGAGAAGATGGGTTTCGGCGATGGGTCGCCGGAGAAGGTGTTGCGGACGGCGTTGGGGACTTCCCTCGGCGACTGCAGCGCCGAGGAAGGACCCCCGTGGTCCGGGGCATCTTTCTCCGAGCCCTGTCCGGCTTTACCCATGGCAGGGGATCCTTGATCCTCCTCCCTGCCATGGTTTCCGGCGAAGGTCCGGCCGGCTTTTTCTTTAGCCGTGGCCGTTGGTCTTCCTTGGGGACTTGGAGCTTGGGGCAGCGAGCAAGCTCCGGTCTTCGCCGTAGTGGCTGTCCGACGGTGAGGCAGTGGGTTTGTGGGCCTCTCAGCGAAGCTCCGGCGGCCCTTGGCGGAAGGGTGTGCGTTACCTGGGTGGGTCGTCGCAGATGCATCGTTGATGCGGCAGTTTTGTCGCTGGCGCGGCAGTTTCTGTCGTAGACGCGTCGTCGGCGAGGCGGAGTCCGTCGCAGACACGGCAGATTCCGTCGCAGACGTGTCACTGATCCTTCACAGACGCGTCGCGAGCAAGGCAAGTTGTAGCCACAGCGCGGCCGGGCGGCTGGTCCACTGTGGGCGGAGTCGTCGTGCACTCCGGTGTGCGGAGCGCCGACATCCGATTTGGGTCTTTGACGGGTCTTTTCGATCGGGTTTCCGAGCTCTATCTAATTTTAGTAGATTTAACCGCGTTTGGAGCCCTACCTGACCGTTTTCCTTATCCTTGTGCTTTAGTTGATCTTTTGAGCGGTGGTCGAGTGACGGAGCATAACGTGGACCCCCGGACTTGGAGAACGCGTGTCGACTGCCCTTTTGAGGTAGGAGTTACCTCCTAGGATTGTTGTGCTTGTATGCTATATAATTGTGTTGATGCTTTGATATATGTTTGTATGTATTTTTATTAATCTTGTGTGTATATGCGATGCTATGTTATGCTATGATGATTTCCTGTATGTATGTGTAATGACATTAATTGACCATTTATTTGATTGATCAATTATTTATGTGATTTGTGCATACATGCTAGGAATGTCAGGTCTGTCTTAGGACAGGGATTATGGTAGGGTCTAGTCAGGTCCTGTAGCTAGACTAGTCAGAGTCTAGGGAGTCTAGGGACTAAGTTGATGACTAGATCTGATTTAAGGATTTGAACTGATTAAAGATTTGATTGGAGGATTTGATCTGATTAAATATCTGATTGAGGATCTAATCTGAGGATTTGATTTGATTGAGGATGTGATATGACTTGAGGTTGTGTTGCCTATACTAGTATACTGAGGCCTGTATAGAGTCTATAGGGGTCTGGGTGAGCATTGGCGGCCGGACGCGGTGCTGTGCATTTAAGACTGCCCAGACTAGCCAGACCATACTAGGATCAGTAAACTAGGATAGGTGGATGTTGTACCTATACTAGTATACTGGGGCCGGGTATAGAGTCTATAGGGGTATGGGCTAGCGTTGGCGGCCGGACGCGGTGCTGTGCATGTAAGGCTTCCCATACTAGCCAGGCCATACTTGGGCAGTATACTAGGATAGGTACACCAGTGTCTTAGTTGGTGACTCCTACTGGGCTTTAGAGCTCATTCGTGTTAGGTTTTGGTTTTTGTGCAGGAGGACCTATGGGTAGGCCAGAGACCAGTGCAGGCTATGGAGGTCCTGTCTCAGGATGAGGAGTCACTTTATCATTATGTCTATTTTCTTATGTTTGATAAAGCATGTATATGTTGGAAATGAAAGAATTTTGTATTATAAATTTCAGACTGAATTATCATGTATATTATTTGAATTGATGTGGGCGTATGTGCCCCTAGATGTGGTGAATGATTGTAAGATCTTGAGGTGCTAGAACCACCCCATTCTTATCTTCGATGTGGAATTGGATTGATGTATTAAATCCACTTAATCCAAGAGCTTATTCATACGAAACCTAGATTTGTTTTCCGACAATTTGACCTTAAGCCGGCAATTGTTGAGTGATGATCGAATTAAAGCCTCGATCATGAATCTAACCTTGTAATACACGCGATAAGGTGATCCTAACCCGACACCTCATTAGCGGTGAGTGATATTAATCCAACGCTCATCGATTTTTGATGATTGGTTGTCTCAATAGATGTCATTCATCTCAATTCATAGAGAAAACATTTAGACTCTAATTCGGATTGGAATTCCCTAGGACTTCTTCCTTGATAAATTTTCTCCTTAGTTGTTTTAGAATATTTTAGTTAGAAAACTCAAGTAATCAATCCAATTGTTTCCAACTATTGTAGAGACTATATTGCATTTGTAATTCGACCATCCAATTCCTTGAGGATTCGACCTGTACTCCCATTAACTACGTTGTAGTTAACTAAGTAGTTTGATAATTTGTTTTGTTCGCCTTTGATGTACTTAACGATACATTTCAAGGCGCGTCATCTTCCTGCTTGGGTAAGGGTAACCCTGCATGTTACTGTTCCGTGACCTCCTGGTAACTTGTACAAGAGAGAGGTTTCATGGAAGGAGCCCTTGGGACATCGACAGGGGTTGTGGGACCCCGTGACATTCACTAGACTTGAGCGGGGAGACATCACTATTGATGTTTTCCTCCCTTCTATGTGCCGTAGAGTAGAACCATGCTGAGCTTATCGCTCACTCCTACCCGGGCTGCGTTTGCTGGTACAGGCGCCAATTCTTCAGCAGTAGAGCTTGCGGGATCAGCTTTTGGCGGCGCGAGTACTTTCAGAGGCGTCTGAGGTTGCTGCAGGACTATTGTTATACTTTTGGCAGTTTTGTATTGATGTGCTGTCGCAGGCACTCAAAAATAAATCCAGTACTCTTCAAAATAAATGTAGTAGTGCGAGTACGAGTCGATCCCACGAAGAGTGTTTAGCCTAGTTTTGTGCTAAGTGAACAAAAATAGGGGGGTTTTAGACGTGAGGAAAATAGTAAAGAAATAATCTAAAATGAAGAAACAAGTTGAATCAATAGAACAAACCTTAGTCTGAGTCAACATCCACCATCGGAATCCAACAACTGATCATAGATGCAAGTATCAATCAATTCATACCATGAATATTCACCGTCCGAATTAAATTCGAAGCTCTCCTCGATCATAGTTAATTAGAAACAAGCGATCTAATCAACCCTAACTACTAGACAACCTAAGACAAGCGCTGTAGATTTAATCTAGTAGCAGCGTTAAGAATAGGGAGATCGATGAAGCTAAACAACACAAGCACAAGCGGTTGCATTTAATCTAGTTGAATATTCTTCCTAAGACCTAACAATCTCTGAAAGGCTGTAGATTATTAAACCCTAGTTGCTTCGCAGATTAGAGGGATCAAACAATTCCGGATTTGATATCAAACCTAGCAGTAGATTACCATGAATAATAAACTAGTAGCGCTCCTAGCAATTAGACAAGATAATCATGAATATTTAATAACAGAAGAACATTCAATACTCATCTATAAACTGAACAATAAAAATAAATTAGATCTCACAGTCTCATTGATTCCGAGGTTTCAGTCTCCTCGACCAAGGATCAAGATTTAGTCACGCAGGGCCATCGAGAACAATCCTCAAAAGATTCCAATAAACAAGATAAAACCTTGAAAAAATATAAATGAGGAGAAAGAGCAGCCAAAAGTGTCCAAGAATCCCCCCTCAAACCCTAGAAAGAGTCCTATCTATAGCCTCAAGTGTATCCACCCTTGGATTAGATCACAATCGTTGATTTTCTTTACTGGGAAAGTCCGATCGATCCTTCTCGGGGTGTCGGATCGATCGGTCTCATTAAAAATCTTCAATTTCTAGTTACGCCCGAGTCCGATCGATCGAACTATGGGCGCTGGATCGATCGGATGCGTAAAAATCCACCTTCTCTGGCTATTTTTGAGTCCGATCGATCGAACTTTAGGTGTCGGATCGATCGGACCCCTTAGGATGGATGGATGGATCGATCGGACCATGTTCAGCCAAAAAATATATGTTCTGTCACGATTCTGCATAGTTGGATCGATCCAACCTGGGGTGTCGGATCGATCCAACTTTCCAGCATATTACTGTTCTGCCATCAAGACTGCGCCATCGGTACGGAAATTGCCGTAACTTTCTCTGGGAAACTCGGAATCACGAACCGTAAAATTCTCCAGAATCTAGACTTCAAGAGCTTTCCAACCATATATGGAAAGTCATCTGGTTCTTCATGAGCAGGTACAGATTAATCTTTAAATTTGATCCATGCACTCTTTTCAGCTTCTTTTCGACTTAAGGACTTCAATTGCTTCCTAAATCAAAATATAAGAATAATGAGTGTATTTAGGAACTAAATAAACACAGGAGACTAAGTATTAAGGGATAAAAATATAACATTATGCATTCTCATCATGTATATTATAAACATCTTTCGAGGATTTTTGGGTTATATGCATAATATATTTTCCCTTGGAGGAGCTTGATAAGAATTGTAATCAGATGTTTAAATAGTACAACTTGATGTATTTTTAATTTGAATTACAGCTTACCTCTGGAACATAAATTGTTTACGTTTATCCATGTTTTCCGCAATGTATCACGCAAGTTGGAGATGAATAGTGATAGGAACTCTCACGCCCCATCCTGAATGGGTTTTCTAGGTCGGGGTGTGACAATTCATCACTTGACAGTTTGAGAACTATAATACAAAAAGTTATCATCTACAAAATACAATCCAAAGAAATAGCTTTACAGTTGAGGTATTCCGTCAGACCCTTTGCAAATACCATACAGAATCCATTATACCATTTGCACTACATCACTAGACAGTTTCCATCTAGTTGCAAAATTTGGTATATTTGTCAGACCCTCCATGGAGGTCCTACAGTGCCTCTACCCTGCCCTCCACCTCTATTAACTCGAGCTCTAGATTTGGTAGATGGGGGTGCTTCATCTGGGGTGTAAAGGCCTATCCCGAAGCCATGAGGAGTGATCCCAGGTTCACTACGAATGCAAATCTTTTAGGTTAGAACTGATCAAGTGAAGGCTAAAATAAAGCAATATTGACTTTTATAAAGTACAAATTATTTACCCATAAAACACTTCCCCATCCTTTGCCTCTGCCAGCCTGAGGTCCACCAGTTCCCCTACCAACCTCATCATTACCCCCATCACCTCTAGCTTCACCATTTCCACTACCAACCCTACCAACCCCAATTTTTCGTTTGCCTTTGGCACCCCTAGCTCCAATATTCACTATGCCTTGGCCACCCCTGCGGAAAAAATGTGAAACTTAAAATAAATTAATACTTTCAAACACAATTAATTATATGCAAACCTAGGATCCATGAAGTGTTCACATGTTGGCAGAATTGTCAATTTCTACAGCAGGTGAGGCCTGGCTTTGAGACCCTGTGTTGTCTCCTGCAGCTCCTCCAGTCAAAGGCTCCTTACAAGTGGTCTTGTGGTGGCCCATTTTCCACATCTCCCACACTTATGTAGCCTTTTACTCAAACCCTGTGTTTCATCTGTTCCTCGAATACGCTTCTTCTTTGGCATGCCTCTAGGCCTCCTGCTCCTTGGAGGATCCAAAGTATATTGTCTGTGTTTGGATCCAAGAATTAAATATGAGATGAGCAACTCATTGCAAAAACTCCATGAACATAAAGCCGTTATGTCCCCTCTTAGTTCTTCTAATGTAGAATTTCTGTTATCCACCGTAAAGGTCTTCACCTTACCACACTCATACTTCATGATTTGAGACTTTGGCTGCTTCTTCCCAAACCCATCATACTTGAGCCTGATATCTAGCTCCCAAGATGATCTGTTGTTTATAGGTATGCTGAAAACAAAACAAAATAGAACACTTGAGTTCTACTATGAACAAAAGCATATACAAAACAAAGAAAACAAAATAATTTACCTAAGAATTGAGTTTGCTGTGAACAGAGGAGACTATACCATAAATATATAATGCATATAACAAACAAAACAATAACCCTAATCAACACTGCTACGTACAAAAGCAATAATATCACAAACATTGGGTTCCTATTTGATAGTGGGTTACCTGTGGTCATGAAGAAGAGGGATACAACCATCTTGCATTGTCTCCTCGACGGCGTACATGCCACTCAACAAGTCATCCATTGTTAACTAGACTAGATCAATCAAACCCCAAAAGAACCCTAAACATATCGATGAGGAACTAATCAAGGGAAGCCATGAGGAGTCATCCCACGATGAGAGATTAGGGTTTCTAATGCCAATAAAGGTCATCCCTTTGATGCGATCGCCGATCGACCCCCGTTGTCCGTCGTCGAGGAAGCCGATCCACTGGTGCGGAGAAATCAGTAAGCCAGAGATGAAAGGTTTTGTAAAGATATGAACTTAGGAAACTTAGGAAGTTTAGTATAGAATCATTGCGCGGGAGAAACTTAGGTAGCGTTAGATGTTAATGGGGATGGGGAATTAAGTAATTTTGCCCACCCTGGTTAGGTTTCTACTTTGGTTAAGTTATATATATGTACGGACTTGGATGGACGGGTATGGTTAACATTATCACAATGTTTTCAGGGGTACGTATGTGAAGGCAAAAGATTGTAGAGGTACATTTGTAATTTAAGAAGCTTTTAAGGTCTCAAAAGTAAATATCCCTTCTAAAAATAGCATTTTCTGAACGAGGGATTTACATTATTAATAAAATATTAATTAGGATTTTGATATTAATGATCTCAACTATCGGATGAGATATGTTTAGCTATTATTCGTGAGTATGATGATAGTATGGAGAAACGGTAGTTCTTAAACTGAACTCGGCCAGGTATGCCTTCTGATTGTGGCATGAGCATGTGTTGTCATGGGAGGAGTTGATGAAGGTTACTTGAGTTGGTCTCAACTTATGATTATATTTCAATATTAGTATCGGAATTTTATGAGAAAGTGGGTGCACCTTTTATATGCAGTCGGGCAGTGGAGAACTTTCTAATGTTTATTTCTGATCAGTTAGACTAATCTTGGTTTTCTGGGTTCTTTTACCTAGTCTAATCGGTGTTTTGGTTTTGCTCAGATCCTCGGAATGCTTGATTGGACAGCGTATAATAGCCTTTGGCGCTATTGGTTTTCTTATGCACAGGTTCAACATTTGCCGAGGTTGGGCTCCAATGATGGGCCTCTATTAATTTATTGCTAGTCCGGTGTTTGCATGGTCCATCACCATCATGGGTGGGAGTTCTTTTCAGCTTGACAAACTTTCCTATGAGTCAAATGTTTTAATTAGATGATTGCATTATTTTTTTTAAGTAATTGATAATTACCTAAAATAGTGAAACATATTAACATGTACACATACTTCGTATTATTTAAGGTGCTTATCTCATTTTCCGTCAATTATGGTTTGTTAAAAATTTTCTATGATAATAATCTATTATAGAAGATCCAGTGCATCCTATCAGATGGATAGTGATGCATGATCTAAGTTAAGTTCGGATATATTACACGATCGAGATGAAGCTACGTAAAAGGGAGTACTAGAGGGTAGTGGTTAACGGGTGGTTAGAATAGAGAGATGAGTATGGGGCTGGTGGTTATCCGTGCTAGGTGGCACGAGGACCCACCTAGTACCTTGTATTATAAGGAGCCCTAACCCCAAATCGATAGATCACACGATCGCGATCTCATCTCCAACTGATCAACTCCAGATCGCATGAAGGAATCACGCCGCTCACGATGATCTCTTTCTTCCGGCGGCAAGTTCATCTCTGGTCTAAATCGACAAGTGTGTTCCCAAGGGGAGTAGCTAATCCCAACGACGGTTCTGTTCTTTGGCATGGCGATGGATCTCTTCTATGGTGGGTCTCTTCATCTCTGGCGACAACCGACCAGCACGTTCCCATTTTCGAAGGTTCTCTTCTCCGGCGGCAAGCGAGGATCTTTTCTATAGTGATTCCTCCCTCTTCACGACGATCTTCTAGGCAACGAGCCCCTTCTATAGTTCCGGTGACGATGAGCTCTCCCACCGGCGTTTCTTTAGATAGGTACTGAACATCCAAGGTCTTCCGCTCTCCTGCATGATCTTCTCTTCAGATCGGCATCGAGCTCTTCTTCGGGCCGCAAGGGGTTTTGATCGTCCGCAAACATGTCATTAAATCGTGCGTACTCTCAGTTTAGAAATTTATAAACCCTTATTTCAATGTTAAATTCAAAGGATAGTATAATGATGAAATACGGGGTCGATCCACAGGAAAACTATTGATTCAAACAACGAAAACAAAACTAACTCTCAATACTCTATTCTAAAGCAACAAAAGGGTTCATTGGGTTTTTGGAATTTAATTAATTAAAACTAACTAAGAAAGAAATGGAAATTAAGATTAAGATAAATCAATGAGAGAAAACCTAGGAATTACTCAATCTACTTTAATGTCAATTCCTATATTCTTTAGTTATTATCTTATTTTCTTATCTAGACATTATAGATTCACAGCTTCTCAAGCTTACATTAATCCCTGAAAGAAAGTAAGTGTTTTCCAAAGGCATACTTTATCTTTGATTAGCATAGCTTGTCATCGGGGTAACCTTAGCACAACCTAACGTCTCTAAGCATAAAGTATCTTATAGGTTATTCACAAAACACATTAAAACTATCTTATAGATCTCTACTATCAATCACCGAAATCAAGTAGGTTTAAAAATACGTCAAGGAACTCTGTTCCCTCAACTCTTTTGTCATTAAACCCAAATTTATAATATCATGTCTAAAATAAGAATACAAGATTCAACTAGAAAACTATAAAGAAGATATCATAAAGCTTCATGAGATCCCTAAGTATAAGAATCAGCCATTGATGTGTTGCGAACGTGTCGTTAAAATGTTGCAAACTCAATCAAATATTAAATTTATAATCCTTATTCAATCACTACGCTACTAGGTAGAATAGCGGTGAAGTCGAGAGTCGATCCACAGGGAAAACATTGAAAATTGAAATCAATTCTCGAAACCCTAAAACTAAGGAAAATAATCAAAGATAGAATAGAGTTATCTAAAGTATTAAAGAAAAGAAATAAAATATTGATCAATTCGAATCAATGGATAGGTGACTTAGGAATTATTCGATCCGCCCAAGTTTCATTATTAGTTTTCTCTAGTTATCATCCTGCTCCATTCTCTCAATATTATGGATCATATGGCTACAAGCTCACATGAATCCCTAAAATAAAGTTAATGTTCCCAACGACATAACCTATTTTTCCTTGGCATAGATTATCTTTGGTCCTATGATTACATTAAATTATACTACTCGTAATGACCTTGGCACAACCTATTTTCACGTAGCATAACTTATCTCAAAGGCAAACCAATAACTTCATAAAAACCATCTCATAAATCTCTACTATCAATTATAGAAATCATATAGGACTGAAAGTACGTCAAGGGAACTATGTTCCTTCAACTCTATTAACAATAAAACCGTATTTATGAGATCATGCATCGAGAAGTTCACAAGAATCAAACTAAAGAAAGACCAAAACTACACTAGGGTTTCATGAGATTCCTAAATACAAGAAGTTAGCCACTCATCTTGTGGATGAAAGCCATCGGGTTGGAATAGGAAGTTGTCACCATCTTGTGGATGAAAGCCACCGTCTTCCTTTTCCTTCTCCAAACATTGTCAAAAGGAAGATTATTTTCGGATCAATAACCCTATTTATAGGAGAACTCCTTGAGTTGAGTTGGACTTCAATTACAACTCGGATTTCCAGAGTTAATTCTGGCAGTCTTATTCCAAGTGCAACTGGGCCCAACCTATTCAGAATCTGAGACCTTGTACAACACAAACGTTGTAGATCAGGAAGTCCTCTGTCACATCCCAAATATGTCATAACATTTTGACTTACCTAGAATATTTAACAAATATTCTGCTTTACGTCGACGGAATAGTTTTCCAATAGCTATATATCTTTATATTCTTCAAAACTAGTATCTATCTATCAGGAGTATCACAAAATGTCCAACATGAAAGTTGTAGCTCTTGAAGTCTTCTATCACCTACTAAAGTTCTTGAATATTTGGACTTATATAAAAGTTCTGGAGAATATTCTCCTGATAGGTGACGAAGCAGTCTTTATCACATAAATTCATCTTTTTAGCCAAATTTCTTGTATTTCTTCTCAAACCATGATTAAACCTGAAATCAACTAACAAACTATTAAATACAACTACTCTAGGCCTAACAAAGGTAAATTAAGGTGTTTAATGATGAATATTGAGTGACTCATCACACCTCCAGCTTACACTTTGCTAGTCCTCGAGCAAAAAAATAAATAAAAAGAAAGCAATAAATCTAACTAGCCACTTTCGTAGGTCTCACGATTGGACTTAGCATGTGCAACAAGTTTTTAAACCCCTGAATTACCCCAGTGGATGAGTTATAGTCTCTTGAGGGTTTTCATGAATGACACTCACAAACATCTATCTTTTCCCTTGAATATATCATTAGAAATCAGTTACAATATTCATTAACTCCAATGTATGAAATAGAAATAGTATCCATGAATAGAACTTTCAACTCATACTCACATAAAAACATTGTAAATCAAAGCATGTCATAACATATTTTCAACACTTTAACATATTTAATCACGACTAAAAATAACTTTAACACTCCTGTGTATGAATATGGGGTTCCATATGCTTCAAAGTATCAATCATATCTAAGCACTTCAACTATTTAAAATCACAATCCTATTCAAGCACATATTTTCCACTTATCACATAACAATCTCTGCTTTTATTCATTTTTCTTTTCCTTTTTTTTTCTGTAAGAATTTCAACTGTTTTACTCGAACAATACACATTGTTAGGCACATTGCTCGGTTACTAAGTATGAAACATTTCTTTTTTTATATATATTCCAAGAAATTCAACCATTTTACGTGAACACCATGCTGGCCAGGCACACTGCCCGGTTACTAAGTTGAACGTCCTTTTTTTTCTTTTTTTTTCACATACTTAGATAAATGCATGTGTTTATGTATTTTCTGTGCCAAATCATAGAATTGTAAATCTATCATAGTATCATGCTTAGAATCTAATCTCAATTTTTTAACATGTGGAAGTGAACATGTGCATTAGGGTACGTCAAGCTATCCTTAAATCATGGTAAAAGTGTTAAAATATAGAAATAATATCTTGCATATAAAAAATTTACTATCCCTTATATGATATACAAGTCTTAGAATAATTCATAAAATTACTTTCTGAAACATGCACCTTTGTCAAATCATATCATAATTTCATTCTTTTGACATAATTCAAGGGATGTATAATATTTAGTTGCCAGAAAAAAAAATATGAGCATGAAATTTATGAATGCTACCCCAACTTAAATGTAATTGTCCCCAATTACAATAAGTCATAAAAATAAATCAAGGAATAAAGGGTAGAGATAACCATAATAAACGCCACAACAATAGATTTCGCTCTCTTCCAATTTAAGTTTAGGCATCGTCATCATTGAATAAATACTTCCTTCCCCACCATACCCTGTCACAAAAATATATACATTTTAAAAAAGATCAAATATAACACATAAAAGTTCAAAAAAGGTATTAGAATTATAGAAAATTTTGACATAGTCTCCTTTGTATTTTCATGATATATTGATATGTTGATAAGTCACATATTATATATAATTAAACCCCTTAAATTACCTTTGTTAGTCCTAGAGTAGGTGTATTTGATATCATATTGCTTGATTTCAGGTTTAAGTAGGATTTGAGAAGAAATACAAGAAATTCGGCCAAAAATCATTAAATTCTGCAAAAAGACTGCTTCGTCGACTGTTTGAAAATAAATCACCAGAAATGCTACAGAATTCCAAATATTCTTAAATTCTGTGAGATGAAAGAAGACTTAAAGAGCTACAACTTTCATGTTGAAGACTCTCTGAGATTCACTATAGATTGGCGCCAGTGTTGAAGCAAAGTCAGAAGTATGAAAGCTGAAATTTGAAAAAGGTTGAAACTAATTGATGACGTGGTAGACCCAGTCCGACTGGAGCGATGGATCGGATTTCAGTCCGATGAATCGCTAAGATGACGTCAGCAACCCGGAATTTAGGGAAATTAGAGTTTAAGTTCAACTATAACTCATAATTCCGGGATTAATGGTTTCTATTATATTAAGGGGTGATTCCAGCCGAATTTCTCATCTCTTTGACAATCTTTGGAGGAGGAAGAAGAAGATAGAGAGGATGTGGATGGTGACAGCTTCCTATTCCAACCAGATGGCTTTCATCCAAAAGATGAGTTGCTAGTTATTGTACTTAGGATTATTCATGAAACCCTAGCAAAGTTTTCTATCTTCTTTGGTTTGAATCTTGTATTCTTCTCAAGACATGATCCTATGAATTTGCTTTTTATTGTTAATAGAGTTGAGGGAACAGAGTTCCTTGACGTATTTTCAGTCCTACATGATTTCTGTGATTGATTATAGAGATTCATAGGATGGTTTTCATGTGATTTATGGTTTGCTAGTGAGATAGGCTATGCTAAGTTAGGATAGGTTGTGCCAAGGTCATTAGGAGTAGTATAACTTAAAGTAATCGTAGGACCGAAGACAATCTATGCCAAGAAAGATAGGCTATGCCGTTAGGAACATAAATCTTATTTTAGGGATTCATGTGAGCTTGTAGCCATATGATCCATAATGTTAAGAGAAGAGAACAAGAGGATAACTAGAGAAGATTGAAGGCGAAACTAGGGCGGATTGAGTAATTCCTAAGTCACTTATCCATTGATTCAAATTGATCAACCTTTTATTTATTTTCTTCATTAGTTTAATCTATTCTATCTTTGATTATTTTTCTTAGTTTTAGGGTTTTGAGAATTAATTTTGATTTCCAACGTTTTCCCTGTGGATCGACTCCTGACTTCACCGCTATTTCTACCTAGTAGTGTAGTGATTGAATAAGGATTATAAATTTAATATTTGATTGAGTTTGCAACGTTTTAACGACCACGTTTGTAAGCGATCATATGTACAAGCATTCACCACACAAAAATATAACATGTACAGATAAATAGTAAATGAGATACTACATCAAAAATAATCTTCTAGACATCACAGACAAGGAAATAAAGAATCAAAAGCATCCAAGCAGAGCACCAAATTATTCGTAATTCACAGTATGGTTCTTCTCATCCACGGTATGCAGCTCACGGTGAGATCAAATTCCAAATTAGCGGACATAGAGAAAAGTGAACAGCCATGAATGCTTGTGATGGTCCCGATTGAATATCTAGAACGTTCGATCAGAAATCGGAACACTATAGCACCTGGATCATGTCCAGCAGCAATTGGATGGCTGAGAGCTCACCGACGGTGATCGACGGTGAAACGGCTTTACCGGAGGACGGGAAGGGTACAGGAAGAATCGTAGATGCTTGAGGAGTTATCCAGTGAGCTCTGATTGAAGAATAGAGGTCTTCAGGTGTCAGATCGAAGGTGAACGACTCGGAGGAAGGTGATTGCTGAAATTGGATTTCGATGATCGGAGCTCCAATCAAGGTTGGCAAGGGGTGAGGAAGGATCATGGAATTCTAAGGAACTGTCCTATGGTGCTTGATTGATGAATTGAGCTTCCAGATGGTGGATTGAAGGTGGTCGGAGAGGTAGTTTCGTCGGAGTTTGAAGCCGATGATCCCGACGACAACGAAAGGATTTGATGGTGGCAGAAACTTCATGGTGGGCGGAGGAAGGTTCCGGAGGTATTAATGGGTGATGGGAGGCACAGAATGAGGATATCGGAGACGGCCGACGGAAGTGTGGGGGCTCACCGACATCGGAGGAAGAGAAATTGGGGGAATAGGAGGCCGTGAGGAGGTAGAGGAGCGGATGGCGGTGATGTAGGTGGTGGTTTGGAGGGATGGGGATGGCCGGAGAGGTGGCGACGGGCGGCGGTGGGTGACGGCTCGGGGACAAGCCGATGAGCCGCAATCGAGGAACATTGCGGGAGGAGAGAGAAAATCTGGTGGAAAATATGGAAAAATAGGGAGAAGGTGGAGAAAAATTCCAAAATCCTAAAAATCAGGGGAAAATCTTAAAAATTAAATAAAATTCTAAAAAGCTTAGGAAAAATCCTATAAATTTGGTTGCCTCCCAGGAAGCGTGTAAGTTTACGTCTTTCACTAGATGCTCCTGAAACAAAATTTAGGAGGCCGATGATTACATGTGAAGAAATACATGGCCCGAATCATGGTGAAGGTATGCATATATGCTTCATCAAAGAATAAAAAGAAGTCCTTAGCAAACAAAATATGCATAGAACTGGAAATTTGAAATGATCTTTGAAAAAGGGATGATAGGACTTGGCATGGTCTTCACTCATAACAACGTTCTCCTCCTCACAACATTCAATTATTGGGGATGATATTAAATGTAGAATCTCAAACTAAGGCTCTAGACAAGGAATATTGCTAACACCCTCATCCTCATTATGTTTATCACTAATAGACACATCATCATCATTCAACTCATCATGTAGAAGTTCAACTTGAGGTTCCTGACAGGGGTCTCACTAATATGCTCATCCTCATTCTGATCATTGTAAATAGACATATTATCATCATTCAACCCATCATGAACAACCGAAAACTTAGCATAACAAGCCTCATCATCACTATCATAAAAAAGACTTGCTTCATAAGAATGACCGAAATACATATAAGGCCTAAAATGTAAAACCGGGTAGCATTCATCAATTTTATTTTCAGCGGCCAATAAAACATTATCAATAGCATCATGAACTAGCAAAGCATCACAAGCATTATAGCATGCATCAACATCATTAGAAAGATAAACTTCACCAACATTGCCATTACAAACAACAGGAACATAATTATTTGCATAATCCTCATTCTCATAATATAACTCAACCATGCGGGCTAGTTCTATTTGTGTCTCTATTTTCTTAATTGATTGATCATTAGAGTTAACATCTCTTCCGATTTTTTCCACCTTAGCATTCAAGTTATTCATAGTAGCATTCATGTTGGCAAGTGTACTCATGATTATGTCCATAGTCCGGTTAGAGGATGCTTGTGAAGGATATTGCTATCAAAAACTAGGTTCAAAATTTTGGGCCCGTGTTTCTATGTTCCATAGTTGAACGTTAGGAGGTTGATGACCTTCGAATTGCCAATTAGGGTATGTATGGTCTCTAAAATTCGAATTATAGGGATATGAATGTGAATTATATGCCGGATTTGAGAATCCATATATGTCATTATTGTAAGCGGATCTATAACTAAAAGGCAAATCATCATTCGACATGGCACCCGGTGGCAAATAGGAATTAGCCATGCATGCAAGATCACATACCAAAAAGAGAAAAATAAAACAGAAGATTCGGAGTAGAGGACAAAATCCGGAAAACAATGATCGAAACGAAAAATTTTGAATTTAGAAAACTTACTTGACTGTGCAGTGCCGAATGGTCGGTTTGGGGTCAAACTGACACGCCTTGAAAAGTGTCGTAGTCTTAACAAGTACGCCAAAATTAGGAATTTATAATCCGAATCACTAACTAACTACTTTATGGGTAGATAGCAATGAGTCCGAGTTGGTCCACAGGGAAAAGAAGTGTTAAGTCTAATTACCTTGTATAGTTCTAAATCAAAAGATTGATAAAGGAAAGGATTTTTGGTTTTTAAATTACTCTTAACTAATATTAAACTAAACTGAATAATAATAGGATAAACGGCCAAGAGATTTCTAATCCGTAATAAAGAACTAACTAGGTCTTCCTAGGATAAAAGCAATTCAAAAGACGTTAATGGTTTTAACTGGTCGATAGGTGAATGGCTAGAACCCCTACCGCTCAACAAGGATTCGTAAGAAGTCTTCATCGGAATGACTAACATCAATGAATGAATATTTGGTGAATAAATCAAAGTGGTTCTAGCACTTTGAGGTTGCCACATCAATAATAATAAGGAACGAATGATAAGTTAAGAATATAGGTCTCAGTGGTTCTAGTACCAAGGTAGTGGTTCTAGCACTCCTATAATCTTAACCTAGGATTTAGGATTCATAAACATAGATCAAACATGGTTCTAGTATGAAAGCATCATGAAACGATCCCAATCCTAGCCTCTAACATGCACAAGACCTAGATCTAGGGCACAATAGAAGAAATCATTCATCCACCATGTAAATCGACACCAAAAAGATATACCAATAAAAGATTAATCCATTAAAAACCATCAAAATAATACATGCTCCAATCCATAGGAATCCCTAGATAGATTCTCTAATACATCATAGAAATCCATAGGTTAGAGATTAGTTACTCATCTTAGGAAGGAGATCCATCGATGAAGGTTGTCGCCGCACTCCACCCATAGATCTTCCACCAAAGATCTTACCTAATTTGTGGAAAAGAAACTAAGAGAAATCCTAAGAGATGAATAAAATTTGGCCATAGAAGGCTGTCAAAACACACCCAAAGAAGGCTATTTATAGCCTAAGACAAACCCTAACTCGGATTAGTCAGTTTCCTTTTATTTTTCCCGCAGCGCCAACTCAGATCGATCTTCTTTGGAATCAGATCGATCTTCTTCTCTCGGATGACTTCAGAAACTGGATTTTTCCCGACCCAGATCGATCTGGGTTAGCTCGGATCGATCTGATTTTTCTTAACTGCTTCTTCTGCACCTCTGTACTAAAAATAGCATATCTTCCTCTAGAAAACTCCAAATCACGAACCGTAAAACGTTCTGGAATCTAGACTTCAAGAGCTTTCCAACCATGTATAGCACATCATCTGGTTCATTATGAGAATGTACAGTTTTGATGTTAAAGATGACCCATCTTTACTCATTTGCTCTTTAGCTGATAGCATGTACTTTATTTGTTCGTTTTAGCACCAAACGTGATCTAATCTTCGCTGAGGGTCCTTAAGCCTGAAATGGGGAAAAGACAATCAAAATAATATTGCTTGGAGACTAATAAGACCTCGTTAAAAGGGCGATTTGTGCACTTTTCACGCGTTATCACAAACCGACCCCTCCGGGTCGCGGGTGAGATGCTTCTTTCAAGAAAAATACATTCCAATGCTGCGAAAATTCCAAAAAATTGTCAAAAAATTCCTAAACAGTGTAAAATAAAGAAAGGGAAAAATAAGAAAGATAAAAACCTAACTATGCAAAGAAAACAAGTTAAGAGAAAATCAATTAGTTAACCGTCGAAATCCCCAGCAACGGCGCCAAAAATTGATGTGTTGCGAACGTGTCGTTAAAACATTGCAAACTCATTCAAATATTAAATTTATAATTTTTATTCAATCACTACACTACTAGGTAGAATAGTGGTGAAGTCGGGAGTCGATCCACAGGAAAAACGTTGAAAACTGAAATCATTTCTCAAAACCCTAAAACTAAGGAAAAGAATCAAAGATAGAATAGAGTTATCTAAAGTAATAAAGAAAAGAAATAAAAGGTTGATCAATTCGAATCAATGGATAGGTGACTTAGGAATTATTCAATCCCTCCTAGTTTCATTATTAGTCTTCTCTAGTTATTATCTTGCTCCCTTCTCTCAATATTATGGATCATATGGCTACAACCTCACATGAATCCCTAAAATAAAGTTAATGTTCCCAACGACATAACCTATCTTTGCTTGGCATAGATTGTCTTTGGTCTTACGATTACATTAAATTATACTACTCCTAATGAAATTGGAACAACCTATCTTCGCGTAGCATAACTTATCTCAAAAGCAAACCAATAACTTCATGAAAACCATCTCATAAATCTCTATAATCAATCATAGAAATCATGTAGAACTGAAACTACGTGAAAAGAACTCTATTCCTTCAACTCTATTAACAATAAAACCGTATTTATGAGATCATGCATCGAGAAGTTCACAAGAATCAAACTAAAGAAATACCAAAACCATACTAGGGTTTCATGAGATTCCTAAATACAAGAAGTTAGCCACTCATCTTGTGGATGAAAGCCATCAGGTTGGAATAGGAGGCTGTCACCGTCCGCATCCTCAACGTCTTCTTTTTCCTTCTTCAAATATTGTCAAAAAGTTGATTATTTTCGGATCAATAACCCTATTTATAGGATAACTCCTGAAATTAGAGTTTGAGTTGAGTTGGACTTCAATTACAACTCGAATTTCCTGAATTAATTATGGCAATTTTATTCCAAGTGCAATGGGGCCCAGCGAGTTCGGAATATGAGATCTTGTCCAACACAAACGTTGTAGATTAGGAAGTCCTCTGTCATATCCTGAATATTTTATAATATTTAGAATTATCTAGAATATTTGAAAAATATTCTTCTGAACGCCGACGGACTAGTTTTCCAGCAGCTATGTATCTTTATCTTTTTCAAAACTGATATAAATCTATCAGAAGTATCACAAAATGTCCAACATGAAAGTTGTAGCTCTTGAAGTCTTATATCACCTGCTAAATTTCCAGAATATTTGGACTTATATAAAATTCAGATAATTATCATTTAGTCTCATTTGGAGATCTTTATTGTTCTATAGTCTTCTGACAAATCTATAAGGCATTTAGTCTTTTTCAGGCTTATTATGGTAACTTTCATGACCAAAATACCCTTTTAAATAGAAAAAAGAATGGGCAAAGATGGCATTTCCTAGAATCCAAAATAAATGGGTGCATAAGTGGGCGTGGTTTTTGGAAAATAGAATTTTTTGGAAAATGCATAAGTGGGTGTGGTAATTTCAGCTGCATTAATGACTTGCATGCATTAATGACTTTTTTTCATTGATATATATAGAAAAATTATATATTTTTTGTAGTAACTTTCCAGTTTTTTTGGGAGTAACTTTCCAGTTTTTTTGAAGTAACTTTCCAGTTTTTTTGGAAGTAACTCTTCAGTTTATTTGAAAGTTACTTTTCAATTTTTTTGAAAGTTACTTTTCATTTTGTAGTTACTTTCTATTTATTTTTTTAGTCTGATGACTACCACCATTTATTTGGTACTTAAATCTCATTTGATTGGTGGTTTCTTTTCAGGTTTTTTGGAAGTTACTTTCTATTCCTTTTTTGTAGTTACTACACTGAAATTGAAAAGTTACCACAAAAAAATTAATAGGTACCACAAAAAAAATGCAAAGTTACCATATTTTTTTTGAAAAGTTATTGCAACAAAATAGAGAAGGCACAACAAAATTGAAAAAGTACAGGGGAAAAAAACAACAAAATTGAAAAACTCTCCCCTCCGTCGATAGAAATAGGACAGCGTCGAACTCTTGGAACGTTCGGTTGGACGGGGAACCCAGATTGGTGATGGGGGAGGTGGATTGGCGACGGGGGAGCCTGGATCGGTGACGAGGGAGTTGAATCGGCGACGGGGGAGGCGGATCGGCGGAGGGGGAGGCTGGATCGGCGGCGGGGGAGGCGGATCGGTGACGGGGGAGGCGGATCGGCGACGTAGTAGCCTGGATCGGCGTCGTGGTAGCTGGATCGGCGATGTGGGAGCCCGGATCATCGACGGGGGAGGCCAGATCGACGACGGGGAGGCGGATTCGCAGCAGGGGAGCACGGATTCACGATGGGGGAGGCGGATCCGCGGCGAGGGAGGCTGGATCTGCGGCGAGGAGGCGGATGGGCGACGTGGTAGCCCGGATCGGCGTCGTGGTAGGCGGATCGGCAACGTTGAAGCCCGTATCGGCGACGGGGGAGGCCGTATTGGCGACGGGGGAGGCCGTATCGGCGACGAGGGAAGCGGATCACGGCGGGGGTGGCTGGATCGGCGGCGGGGGAGGTGGACCAGTGACGGGTACCGGATCGGTGACGTGGTAGCCCAGATCAGTGTCGGGGGAGGCGAATTAGCGACGGGGGAGGCGGATCGGCTACGGGGGAGGTGGATCGGCAACAGGGGAGGCGGATCAGCGATGTGGGAGCCCGGATTGGCGACGGGGGAGCCTGGATCGGCGACGGGGGAGGCTGGATCGGTGACGAGGGAGGCTGATCGGCGACGACTTCAGGATCGTGACGGGGATGATCTCGGGATGTGGTTGGGGGGACGGTGGGGCGGCTGCAAAGCGCCGGACGCGCGGCGGTGGGAGGACGGGAACGGCGGGGTGGCTGCGGGGCCAATGGACAACGCCTAAAGCCGATTCCAGAGAACGTGACCACTGAGGTGTTGAAGCACCCCTCGGATCTAAATACTCGAGTCTAGAAGGCTACGAATCAAGACTAGTCACTTTTATTAACCTGGTTCTTGGCCTCTAACTTGGCTTTGAACCCTACTACAAGCCATCGCAATCGAGTGTAAATAACCTTGGACCGCCAATCTATCAAGGTCCCCCAATCAAACACTACTTGCCCCCTCATACAAGTGTAAGTGCACAAGTGGATTGGATTACTTAAATGTCCTTAATGCATGGCAAGTAGAATTAAAGTAGAAGAATAACACTACTCATGAAATGATTTGCCAAATCTTACAAAGCATGAGAATCAGGATGAATTATGCAATAGTCATCCATGCTAGCATAAGAATTGAAATTTTTCGCATATTCACCAATCAAATAAACGTGTAACTTAATGTAGATCGATCACAGGTTATCTATAAACATGATGCAATCATACCCCCTAACTTAAGAGGGTTTGTCCTCAAGCACGGAAGAAGGGTAAAGAGTAGAGATAACCTTGTGACGATATGGATGAAAATGTAACCTTGACGAAAGATATGAAAGGAGTTAGGGTCAAGGTTAGACGTGAAAAACCAGGAATGTTGTGATGTCAAAATGTGTAAGAGAAGATCCCTCAAATCCCCCAAAAGGGGTCTATTTATAGTAAACAAGCCTCCCCCACTCGGATTAGATCTGGGCCATTGATTTTGCTCGGCTGGCACAAAAGGATCGATCCTTATAGGGTAGAGGATCGATCTTCCTCTTCCGTGTGATCGCTGGTCCCGTGGAAGATCGATCTTCCTATAGGAGAGGATCGATCTTTGTTCTTGAGTTCTGGCTACACCCCGATGAAGATCGATCTTCCAGTAGGCGAGGATCGATCCTCTAGAATGTCGCGCTCTGTCATCTCTTTTGCCCGTGAAAGATCGATCATGCACTTGGGAAGGATCGATCCTTCAAATACTTGCGCTCTGTCACTGAAAAATACACATAAGGGATCGATCTTCTCATGATGAAAGATCGATCTTTGTTGTTCCGACTGGATTTCTTCTTAATGTCTTTAAAGGATCGATCCTTTTCAATAAAGGATCGATCTTCTTCATACTAAACTGGCCCAAATGAGTACGTTTTAGCTCGGAACTTGATCTAATCCTCATTGAGGGCTCTTGTACCTGTCATGGGGTAATAATCGTCAATAAGGCCTTGCTCGGAGACTAACAAGGCCAAGTTGAAAGGGTGATTTATGCACTTTTCACGTCTTATCATTCATCTCTTCAGGTAGTTCCTTATTGTGGGCATTGGTGCCCCTAGTTGTAGCCTTGTTTGTGCAGGTAGGCCTAGTTGTTTCTTTTTCCCAGGCTTCAACCTTGAATTTCGGGACGAAATTCTTTTTAAGGTTGTTAGGTTGTGAGGGCCTGTCCCTCCGACCTGGCTCGACCGCGTGGGACGAGAGCCGGTTTCCTGTTGGTTTGGTTCCGCGTTGGGTACGATCGGACGATCGTATGGCGGTTTGGACCCCGGGGGCATTTTGGTAAATATGCCCTCTGGTGGTCGGTTTCACACCCGCGTTTCATACACGGCCTTGGATTGATGTGTGTGTTTGATTAGAATCTCTAGGGTGCGTCCGATCGGAAGATCGGAGCTCGATCGGGAAAGATCGAATCGGACGGCTCAGATCAGTCCGGGTCTCTATATAAGCCCTGTCCCTTTCTCTCTCTTTCCTTCTCTTCTCCTGTCGTATTCTCTCCTTCTCTCTCCTTCAGCTGAGCTAGGGCTTGGAGACACGGCTTTCGGAGCGCGGATCTTGGCGGCTCGACTGGTTGGAGGCGTAGAGCAGCTGCTCTACTTGCTCAAGTAGGTGTTTCTACCTCGATCTTAGGATCGGGTTCTCCTAGGATAGGTTTATTGCCTTTTTGCTATACTTGCTAGAATGCTATGTAGCTCTTTGTGCATGTAGTGTGGAGGATTTGAAGTATTCCTACCTCGCATTTTCCGTATTCCAACGGTTGGTTTCTGTATTATCGCCGTTTTGTCGGTTTTCGCCCGTTTTGACTTAGATAGGAGATTTACCCATCAAAAACTGGATTTCTTCATTCCATTAGCTTCCCCATTGTTAATTACTCTTGCTTGCAAAATTTCATTAACTTCCAACTTGATTTGATCCTTGAAATCCAAAGAATTGGATTTTCGGCACTGTTCTGATGAACTGTGCCTAAGGCTCGACGGTCGATCGGTGCATCGACCGTCAAGTATTGATTTGCGCTTTCTGGGCCTGACGGTCGACCGACGGATCGACCGTCGGATCGTTCGTCAGGCTCTGTCGGGATTTTGGTCTCCCACGGTCGATGGATCGATCGACCGCGGGCTTCCACCCTTTTTTCTTCCCGCCTCACGGTCGACTGGCGGATCGACCGCCACATCGTCCGTGAGGCTCTGTCCCGTTTTGGGCTCCCCACAGTCGATGGACCGATCGACCGTCGCCCCGATGGTTTTCCTCGTTTCGGTCCCACGGTCGACCGCCGGATCGATCGTGACATCGACCGTGGCCTCACGGTCGATCGTCGGATCGACCGTTGCATCGACCATGGGCCCTTGAGCAGTGTTCTCTGGTGTTTCTTGGATGATCTTTCACTTGGGTTTGATAGCTAAATATGTTGGGAGGTTGGTATGAGGTTTTCATGAAGTTTTCATGGGATTTCCATTGAGATTAAGGATTGAATCGGATGTTGATTTCCTTTGAGTAAATTGATGATGTGGCTTGCTTTTAAATACATGTGTGGTTGGTATTTAATTACTTAATTGTTTGCTTAGCCATTAGCTAGCTATGAGTGCTAGCTAATGTGGAATTGTGGAACCTTAGCCTCTTGCCGACTAGTGCCGAGGGCTATTGTATATATGTTGAACTTATAACTGATGATGTGGCATGTAGAGACATCTAGGATAGATATTTGCCTAAGCTCATGCATTGTGTGCATTAGAGGCATTTGAGGTTAGGCGGGCGATGGTTTGGGTCGCCGATCCGAGGTTCTCGGGTAGCTCGGATCTAGCCTTAGGACTGTGGCTGGGTAGTCAGGATTAGGGTGTGATTGTATAATCGAATCTCTTGTTGTTGAGGATTTTGCGATAGCTGGCTTTGATCAATGTTTGAGGTTTAGAGGTCGTGTTGGTCTCCCAAGGCCAAGGGCTAAGGATGGTTGTCGGTGCCCCTGACATGGTCCCCAGGCAGTGGCTTCCTGCTGGGTAAGGGTGATCCTACTGGTTCTGGTTCTCTGTTTCCTCCCAGCGTGTTTGGTTGATGTATCCCAGCGTGGTTGGTTGAGAAGAGTAGGATCCTTGGGCTAGTCGGCAGGGGTTGTGGGACCCCGTGGCATTCCTTAGACTTGGGCGGGGAGACAACACTGTTCTTGTTTTCCTCCTTTCAATGTGTCGTAGAGTAGAACCCTACTGAGCTTATCGCTCACTCCTACCCGGGCTGCGTTTGCAGGTGCAGGCGGCAGTTCTTCGTCCGTAGAGCCGGCGGGATCGGCCTTTGGCGGCGCGAGTACATCCAGAGGCGCTTGAGGTTTTGCTAGAGGATAAAACTGTTGTACCCTTTTTGATAATATATATGTTGTAAACATTTCGAGGACTTTTGGGATTATGTATTATATCTATCCTTGGAAGACGTTTGTATTTAAATTGAATATTTGTGTACAACTGATGTTATATAAATTGAATATTTGTGTACCTCTAGATTATAATTTGTTTAATTTATCCGTCTTTCCACTTTTGTATCGCGCCGATTGAAGAAGAATAGAGATAGGAACCCTCATGCCTCATCCTGGATGGGTTTTCTGGGTCGGGGTGTGATAGCGCCGATTTGGTCAATTGATCAACGATGACCCAAATCGCATCATTCCCCCTAGGAGACCTCGGTAGCCCGGTCACGAAGTCCATCGTGATGTGCTCCCACTTCCACTCAGCTAGTGGAAGCGGCTATAGTAACCCCGGAGTCCGTTGGTGCTCTGCCTTAACCTTCTGACAGGTAAGGCAGCAAGATACGAACTCTGTCACTGCCCTCTTCATCCCGCGCCACCAGAACTGTCGCCGAAGATCCTGGTACATCTTGGTGCCGCCGAGATGAACTGCAAAGCGAGAGTGGTGGAACTCTCGTAGGACATCGTCTCGAAGAACTGGATCTGCTTGAACCGCCACTCTGCCTCGGAACCGTAGCCCTCCGTCTGGTGATACTGTCCAGTCTCCGTCTGCGCCCTCCGTGCCCGCTGCTATGCGTAACTCCTCGAGCTCTGGGTCACTGTGCTGTGCCTCTAACACTCTGGCTAAGACCACTGGCATACTCTACACTGCGTAGAGGAAGCTGCTGGATCCCTGATCCTCAAGCTCGAGCCCCAACTGGCCCGCCGTCTCTAGAGCCTACCACTGCCACGCTGACAAGCCTGCAACTGCTGCTCTGGTGTCTCTCACCTGTCTGCTCAGCGCGTCTGCTACGACGTTTGCCTTACCAGGATGGTAATGCAACTCGAAGTCGTAGTCCTCCAGTAGCTCCATCCAGCGTCGCTGCCTCAGCTTGAGGTCACGTTGGGTGAAAACGTGCCTCAAGCTCTTATGGTCCGAGAAGATAGAAAACTTCTCGCCATAGAGGTAGTGACGCCAGGTCTTCAGGGCGAAGACCACTGCTGCTAGCTCCAAGTCATGGGTCAGGTAGTTCCTGTCATGGTTCTTCAGCTGGCGAGAACCCTAGGAAACTGCGTGGGCCTCCTGCATGAGGACACACCCCAAACCCTCACCGCTGGCGTCGCAGTAGACACTGTAACCAACGCCTCGCTCGAGGACGATCAACACTGGTGCACTGGTCAACCTAGTCCTCAGCTCCACGAAGGCTCGCTCACAAGCATCATCTCACACGAATGGGACGGCCTTCTGTGTAAGTTTGGTCAACGGCCCGGCGACTCTGAGAAGTCCCGCACGAACCGTCTGTAGTACCCCGCCAAGCCCAGGAACCCCACCTGTGCCAGGCAGAACTCGCACTTGAAAGCCTTGGCATAAAGCCGATGCTCCCGAAGTAGCAGCAACACTGTCACGAAGTGTCGCTCGTGCTCCGCCTCTGACCGGGAGTAGATGAGGATGTCATCAACGAACACCACCACGAACTCGTCTAGGAAGGGCCGGAAGATCCTCCGCATGAGATCCATGAACGCTGCTGGTGCGTTCGTTAGCCCAAACGGCATCACCACGAACTTGTACAGACCGTACCGAGTCTGGAATGCCGTCTTTGGGATATCGCAATCCCGAACCCTCAACTGGTGGTAGCCGGTGCGGAGATTGATCTTCGAGAACACTGAAGATCCTCTCAGCTGGTCAAACAGGTCGTCGATCCGCGACATCGGATACCTGTTCTTCACCGTCACCCTGTTGAGCCGCCTGTAGTCTATGCAAAGTCGAAGGGTACCATCCTTCTTCTTTGCGAACAACACTGGCGCCCCCCAGGGAGACATGCTGGGACGGATGAAGCCTATGCTGGTCAGCTCGTCTAGCTGGGTCCTCAACTCACTCTGCTCTGCTGGTGCCATCCTGAAAGCTGGGAGAGAGATCGGTGCGGTACCTGGTACTAGGTCGATCTCGAAATCGACCTCTCTGGGTGGTGGAAGCCCTGGGAACATCTCGGGAAACACGTCGGTGTAGTCGCACATGATCCTGGGAAAACTGCGCTGCTGCACTCCCTCAGAACCGGACAAGGACAGGCTAGCCAACAAGGTTGAGAGCTCGCTGCCACGCCTCCCTACACCACACGCAAAGGAATCGGCAGAGAACCGATCCCACAACAACACAAACCGTGTCCCGTCGGGTGTCCAAGCGACCACCCTCCGACGACCACAGTCGATGACGACCCGGTATGCTGCCAACCAGTCCATACCGAGTATCACGTCAAAGCCGATCATTTCTAGTACCCGCAGGTCTAGACAGACCCGGAGGCCTCCAACCTCCAACAAACATGATCGGCAGACCCGGTCTACCCTGACTGCCCCGCTGATCGGTGAGTCTACAGACTGTGCCACCTCTAGCCAACTCGTCTCTAACCCTAGCGATGCCACGCACATGCTAGTAATGTAGGAGTGAGACGCCCCTGAATCTATCAGCACATCTACTAAGGAACTAGAAAGCTGAAAGATACCTCTGAGGACAGATGGCTCTGCCGCTGCCTATTGATACTGCCGCGACTGCTGGTACTGCTGCGGCTGCTGGCACTGTAACGGCTGCTGGTACTGCGGTGGCGGCTGATACAGCTGGACGGTGTCCTGCCGTTCACGAACTGGGAGGGCAAACACCTGCCCCCGCTGGCCGCCTCTGCCTCTGGGATGCCCCGACCCACGTCCACCCCCGCTCCCCTGCCAGGAACCGGACCCTCCGCCTCTACTGCCTTGTGGCATAGCGCTCTGTGCTCCTCACGAAGTGCAGTCTCTACGGTAGTGCCCCGGCTGCCCGCACAGGAAGCAAGTGGGTGTCGCGCCGCCAGGTTGCCGTCCCTGGTCTCCCCCTGACGAAGCCTGCCCAGATGGCCCGGCCGTCAATAGAAACGGGGCTGGTGGGCTCGGTAGTAGCGTCTGGTACTGCGGTGCACGCTGCGGCCGCTGCTGAAAGGGCCGCTGACGCCACGGCTGCCCCCTACCGAACCCCTCTCTGCCCTGGGGTCGCTGCGGCGAACTGGTGAGGGGTGCCGGTGGAACTGCCCGCACCTGTCGTCCCACAACTGAGCCTCTACTGACAAGGCGCAGTTCAGGATTGCTGAGTACGACTGAAAGCAGTGTGAGCTGGTCTGCCGCCGGATCTTTGGCCGAAGTCCCCACTCGAACTGACGCACCCTGGCTGCCTGCTCTGCTGCGACTGACCCTGCAAACCGAACAAGTTGCGTGAACCTGGAGGCATACTGCTGAACTGAGCGAGTACCCTGCAAGAGGGACTGGTACTCGCGGGTCAGGGCGTCACGTGCACTCGCTGGGAAGTGTACGTCCAAGAACATCGCCCTTAACACCTCCCACAGTGGCACCTCTCCGTCACTGGTGTGCTGGGCGGTGCGCCACCAGTCACGAGTGTCTCCATCGAGCTGGAACGCTGCGAGGGTGACCCGAACCCGGTCGTCCTCGACGAAGAGAGCCTCTAGGTCGCGCGAGACTCCGTCGAGCCAGTCGTCCGCTGCGATCGGATCTCCAGACGTACCGCTGAACCTGGGCGGGTTCAACCGCTGGAAAGCCATCGTAATAGCCACCGAGGCCCGCCCGTCGGCAGGAATAGGGGCCTCCTCCTCGGCGATGAAGACCTCTGCCTGCTCGACCGAAACCGCTACTGGTGATGGTACAATTCGTCTAGCCCGGACCACCCTTAAAGGAGCAGTCCTGTCCGGTCGGGCGGGTCGACCAGGTCGTGCCCCACCCCGACCGGCAACCGGAGGTCGGACGCGAGCTCCCGACATCTGCACGATCACCAACAGCAAACGAGCTTTCACTCGTCAGAACGGCAAAACGATCAACACATCAATAAAGCGGAATAGCATAACACATCACAAGGAGAGCATGCAAGGATGTTCTAGACATAGAACTAACCCAATCCACGCTCAATCTCAACCGAACCTGATCCTAACACCCTGGGATCTACAGCCTATGCTCTGATACCAAGTTGTCGCGCCCCGACCCGCGTAGGCCCAACCGGGCCGGGCGACGCGAAGCGGAACCTAACTTACTGCGGAAAATTTTGGCGATGTTTCCCTCTAATCGTAGTGGTTACCCTAATAATTCACAATCATCCTGTATTAACACAAGTGTTACAAACCCAAAGACTGAACTGATATATTACAAAACCTCAAAACAGGGAAATTATACATTTATCACTCCCGTAGGAGACTATCTATAACAAAAGGGTGTAAAGCAGTAAAGATCGCCACCTCTCAAGCACCGCCAGACGCAACCACGTCACCAAACACCAGCCCGGTAGGCGCGACCGATGAAGAGCTAGCGCCAGCACCTGTAAAACGCAGCCCGGGTAGGAGTGAGCACTAAGCTCAGCAGGGACACTACACTACGACACTCACAAGGGAGGGAACACAACAGGTGCGCCTCCAAGTTTACCCTAGGTGTATACAAGGGTCCCATAACCCTACCAGAAGTCCATGAACGCAGGCCCAAAACACTGCATACTCTCAACAGGACACAGAACACTGTTTGGCGGGCTATGACACCGCTAGGCAGGCACTCCTCCTCCCAAGAGTTTAGGAACACCGGACTCCGGCTACACTTCGGATACAACTTGATGTCGACACGACCTCTAAACATCGAACAACATGTATTGAGGTCAAACTAACCCTATCATCGAAAACGACTGAATACTACAAATCGAGTCCTGGACCAAGCTACCCGCAACGGTCCTAGAGCTAGATCCGAGCTACCCGAAAGCCCCGGATCAGCAACACCCTACATAGATGCAACTAATGCGCAACGCAATGCATGTTATGGACACGCGCAGGATAATACAGATAAACATGCAACAGTATGTGATGATATATCAAACAAGGTCTGGGCACGGCACCCTGCCGCCCCGGGGTGGTGAACATGAAAAATAAGGTCTAGGGACTGCTACAGTGGTACCCCACCAACTGTCAGCAATCCACCACAACACCTGCACTGGGAAGCAGCTCCGCAAACAACAGCTCACAGATAACACAGATAAAGCCCTCGGCGCACGTCGGCATGCAAGGCTAATGAAAGTTGTAGGGCTACCCGCCCGCTTATTCTAAATATCCCAGGAGTCATCACTCCCCCCGTTCACTACTGCCCTATTATAGGGCTAACATGCTTAAACATATGTACAAGGTATTAAGACAGTAAAGAAAACCATACATGCAAAGCCCCACGAGCAAAACAAGATAAATTTCCTCTCTCTGCCTTAGTCGGATCGATCCCTCCCCCAAGGGAGGATCGATCCCTCTAATGACAGAGAGCGAACTCTCCATACCGCACCGAGTCCGATCGATCCGTCCTCCCAGGACGATCGATCCGACTCACGATAGGGAACGTCCCATGCTATCCAAGGCACCGGGATCGATCGTCCTCACCCGGGGCCGATCGATCCTGCTCGGGTTCAGCATGACCAACAAGGATGGATCAATCCATCTCACAGAAGGATCGATCGGTTGGGTTCTCCGGCAAACCAACGGCGAGAAATACCGTCGGAAAACTCCATCAAATCCCATAAAACCTTGGGATCTAGTAGTACGAAGCATCACAAATCCAAAACCGGTGAAAATACTACAATCTAACAAGTATACAACAAGATCTAAGCATAAGAACATCGACAGCCGGAAAAACTTCCAAAAAACCCGAGATGAATATAGGTAGGATCCCTACCTAAGCAATAGCAGCTTCAATCCCAGCTGCTAGGCCTTGGATCGTCCACGAACTCTTCGAAATTCAGGAATTCTCAGCCCCAAGAATCCGGTTTTCCAAAGAGATTCAAGGAGGAAGGTTGCGTTTGGTTTATAGGCAAACGAACCGACTTAGCAGGATCGATCCGTCCGAGGAGACCGATCGATCCAGCCAAGAGAGCGATTGATCTAGCCAAGGAGACCGATCGGCCCAGCCAAGGGAACGATCGATCCAACCAAGAGACCGATCGATCCTTCTTCGAGTCCGATCGATCCGTCCCACGAGACCGATCGATCCGTCCCACGAGACCGATCGATCCTTCTCAACGATCCATGTTCCTGTCATTGAGCGATCGATCCTTCTAGCAAGGAAGGATCGATCCCTCTTTCGCAAAAAGCTGGACTTGGGTTAAAACTTAAACCCAAGCCCGGATCTTTCGATCCCGGGTCCCACTAACCATTCTAGCCAAATATTTTCACAAACATGGTCAGTGTGTGCAAACGCGGGTGTGAAATAAACCGACAAGGCGTAATTTACCAAATTGCCCTTGCGGTCCACGACGAGCCACAGGAGTAGAGGGACGGGTCCTCACATTAGGAGTGCGCTGGTGTGGTCTGATTCGGCGTCTGATGCGGGGATGCTTAAAACTTATCTGGCCTATGCTTTGTGGGAAGTCTGGAAGGATAGCAGTCGGATTGTGTTTGGCAAGGGAGGTGAACTAGCTGATATGGTGGCTAGACGTGCGATCCATTTGGTAGAGGAGATGCTCACAAAGCATCAACTTGCCGCGAAGCAGGTACACAAAGCATGTTAATAGAGTGAAATGAAGCTACATATTTGTCTGATTATGCTGCAGTTTGTGGTCGGATCACGCTAATTATGCTTCCGCTACAATTACTAATCTCAATTCGAATCTGGATATGTTTAGCCTTGATTAGGTGACCCGAGTGGGGATGTGACACAAGGTCCATGAATGTCCTTCGGAACCCAGACTACAGGAGCTTCGAAATCATTGTCATTCCCACAATTCGAACAACCAACGAATCACCTACTAACATGAACATATATAAATGGGAAATGATCTGCATCAATGGGAGCTGATGTGATCGTCATATCTGATAAACTGCATGAGTTCCATATGAAACATAGGGTCCGGAGGGGGTATTCAAATGTAATCAGAGTAACCATGGGAAGTCAAATCTCCATATATGGTAGGTAGAACAAAGCTAGAGCTGCATCATTTCGTTTTAGATCATCTCAGTACCAGCCCGGTGGCAGACTTGTGGTTGGCTTCCCACCTCCATTGGCCTCCATTGCAGTAGCATGACACCATCATCAGCTAATCAATTCCCATCGATCTTGGTGGCAGTGCCCAGAATCCCAAGCAACTTATAATGAGCAAAATGAGAGAGAGAGAGAGAGAGAGAGAGAGAGAGAGAGAGAGAGAGAGAGAGAGAGAGAGAGAGAACTTTAGAAGACTATCATGACAGTATAATGAAGTCAAAATTGCAAGATCATAGTATAGGATCTATACCTCATGATCAGGGCCCACCTTTCTGAGTGCTTCCTTGAGGTTCAGATTCTCGATCCGGAGTTTGTTGTTCTCATCTTGCAGCTGTGGGTTCTCCGGTTGTTCCTCTTCAATCTATACATGTACACGAATTAAAAGGGTGGGGTTATAAAAGGAAAACAGCTATAAGATGGAGAAATAGCAGTCCTATTAGAAAAAGGAATGTCCAGTCCTCCAACTTCTTACCACATTTTATATAGACATGAACAGTTAATTGAGATAGAGACCAAAAATATCAATCCTAAAGGTTATAAGACACTTACCACCACATTACTTTGGCGGGCTTTCTGGGACACCAGACGGTACCTATTGTCATGCCTGTATACTGCCAGAATTTTATGGAATTCCTTGACATGATGCCAAAGAAACGTCCGATCTTCAGACATGATGATCTCATTGTAAACAAAGAAGTATGGCTCAGGCAGATCGAGCAGCAGTGGCCGGAGATACTCACGGAGTTTATACACCTTATCCCTGCTACTGACTTCCACCTCTACCTGGTTGCCATTCTTGTCAAAGACAACAAGCAGCTTCAACTTGAAGGTAGTCCCACCCTCTGGCCCTGTACAGGGAGCTGACAATGGTAGAAACTTCAACTCTGAGAAATTCTTAACACCATAGTCTACCAACAATTGGTTCCCATTCAAATCTGCATTCCTTCCAAATGACAGATAGATGTAGCTTGCCGGATTGGGTAACCACCTTTGTATTTCGTACTTGAGCTCGTTCACTGTGGTTGTCTCATTTATAATCAGCGGCGGGACAAGATCACATTTCTGGTCTGTCAGGTGATCGATCATGACTCGGAAAGTACAGGTTTCAGCCAGGGAAGCACGCCTCCAAACGGCGTTGACAGCAGATTGTTCAATGATTCCATAGTATGCTAATGATCTTTGGTCGTCGACCAAAGTTACCCCAAAAACTAGCTCACATTGCTCGACCAAAGTTACCCCAAAAAGTAGATCACATTGCTGCCGGATACCCTCCTTTAGATCCTTAGCTGAGGAGTTCTCATCGAAACACAGGTCAAAAGAGATACCTGGTGCTACAATCTTTAACATAATCCGAACGTTGAGTTGGATGACTGAATCCTGATGAATTTGGTAGTCCTCAACCCGACATTGATCATTCATATCCATGCGGTTATAGATCAATGTTTGGCTGAGAACAGGGAAACGATGGCAGTCATTGATTTTCTTCTTTATCTGGTGCACATAATCGGAGCTGCCGATCGTTATCAGTAATGTAAACCCTCTGTTCGTTTGGATGTGAACATCCATCTCTTGGCGCAGCAGCTGCTGCTCCATTGGCTGCGAAGTAGTTGCTTCCATATCTAGTTTGATTTTATAAATTATAGAACAAGGAAACTATCAGAAACACAAAAAAAGTAGTCACCAAAAAGAATGTTCAAAAAACACATATATTACTGTTGCATGTTTGAGCTAGTTCTCTAAACAAACAAGAAATTCTACCAGATCCAGTTCTCTGCAAAAAAGCAAATGTACAAAGAAAAAGGTACCAAAATGATTTAGAACCAAATGCTACAGGTATTTGAGCCACCATGGAAATTGAAGCTCCCATGGTTACCTCTGTTTTCATTTGAATACCCCTTGTGTTTCGTATGGAATTCAAGAACTTCATCAGACATCAGCTAAAAACTATTGAACCTTCAAGCACGATTTCACTCTCTAAGTCCCATTTTTCCCTAATTAAGTGAGCCCCACATCCATGCAGTTTCAACGCATCAAAACTTGAAGCATTCCATGCATCACTTCTGTCGGACTCCAAGATTTTCTATTCACTGGATCAAACTTTCTGAAGAGTCATTGAATCAAAGGTACAGGATTCTTCAAAGAATAAAAGACCAAGAAACCATGGACACAATTACGAGGTAGTAGCAAACCATGGTACAAAGAGAAAGGTATTTGAGCTACCATGGAAATTTAGCTCCCATGGTTTCATAAGAAGTCAAGAAGTTCATCAGATACTGCTAAAAGTAAATGAACCTTCAAGCCCGATGCCACTCTATAAGTTCCATGTTTCCTAAATTAACAGAACCCAAAGCAGTAAAGAATCCTAGTTCAGGTTTTTATACACATCCATGCAGGTGAAACATGAAGGATTCCCATCACTTCTGTTGGAATCCAAGATTTTCCATCAAACTAGATCAAATTTTCTCAAGAGTCATAGAATTAACAAATCCAGAGAACAAGATTCTTCAAAGAATAAGGAACAAGAAACCACGGTCACATTTAAGAGGATGAGGTGGTATATAGTAAACGAACTAGCTAGCATTTGGAGCCCATCTCCATGGTATCATTACTAGTACATATCAAACCAGAAATTAGTGTGTTTCTCATTCACAAACGACGGATCAAGAAAAGGTGTGTGGAAACCCTTCCAACCCTAACCTTGAATGCATTATAAGATATGGAGAGGAACCGAGGAAGGGAGTAATGGGCATCTTACGTACCAGTTGAAGGATCAAAGCGTTCTTGGGGCTTCATTATGGTCGGAGAGGTCCTCTGTTCTTAGCAGCCAACGAATCAGGAAGGAAAGGTGCAGAACAGGGCAGGGCAGAGCCGCAGAGCAGAGATGAGAGAGAGCAATGGGGAGGGAGATGAGGCGAGAGAGAGAGAGAGAGAGAGAGAGAGAGAGCGCAATAGAGAGGGAGGGAGGGAGAGGAGACTAGAGACAGAGAGCGCAATATGGCGGGAGATGAGGTTCGTATTTAAAACTATATGGGATTAGATCGTTTCCCATCAGATTGTTTCTGCTCATCCTCACTAAAGACTCGTTCCAAGGTACAAATTGGCTAGATTTTTTCCCATCAGCCCCCTTCACGTAGATTATTTATTGTCTTAATTAACATCTGTTAGTCACTAAAATTGTTCTAAATGTCAAATTATTTTCTCAAATTCTTTAGATATCGTATTAGTTCCTCAAATCGTAGGATTTCATAATCAAGCACTTGGTTAAGGGTTAATTTCATTTTGGCACCCTCTAATTTCAAGAATTATCAATTTGGAACATGTGTGTTTTTTTTAATGAATTGAGCCCAAGGGCTAATCAATTATTTACAGCAACTAGTGTGGGGTTGTTACCCCATCCTCGTGCTGCCACTCAAAACATGTGCAGGCATGCCTACACCATTTTGCAACTTGGTCTGCAATCACATTGCCAGACCTCGATATAAACAAAAATAAAACTGACTCAAACCCAAGAATCAACTTCCAAATCTGCTTGGTAAGTGACTCCCTCCCTCTTGGCCAAACTTTGAGTCCATTGATCACATCCACAACATCACGGGCATCCGATTCAAATATAATCTTACTTCTCTGCGTACTCTTAGCCCATTCCATAGCCTTTAAGATAGCAGTCATTTCTACCTCAAAGGAATCTTGGGTCTGGATTCCTTTACCTTTAATCCAATAGCATTCCTCCTATTTTAACATTTCTACAACCCCCACTGCAGATTCCCCTGTTTCCAGATCACATGAAGCATCTACCAGATATACCCACATATCTTCCTCAACCGTTACTGTGTTCTGCAGACCAAGCTTACCATGACAATGTAGATACTCCTCAGCTAGTCTCTTCACCCGTTGAGCCAGCACCTCGAATCCATCACCTTGGTTTTCAAAGATTCTCCTATTCTGATATTTCCAAGCCACCCACAATCCATATCCGACATAAGCTTTTAATCTTAACACTCCCTGTTGACTTGATGAGCGTGAAATCACACCAAGTAGATGTTCAACAGTCCATTCACAAACCCCCATCCCCAATTTAGTCAACAACCAATCAATGACATCCCGAACATGTTGGCATTCAAACAAGACATGCTCAACCGTCTCAGAATAGAAGCCACATTTAGGACATGATCGTTTAGATGTGTAGCAATACCTCCATAATAGCTCTCGAACAAGTAGCTTTCCCTTCACTGCTTTCCAAAGGAACTTTTTAATTCTTGGGCCAGCTGGGAGATGCCACAAGTTCTTCCAATTGAAATCCTCTTCATCAAACCAATTCTTTCTAAACCTCTGTGAAAGAAGTGTATAAGCAGAGGACGTTGTAACCTGTCCATTTTGGCTATATTCCCACCTTGCTATGTCAGCTGCAACTACAGGGATTGCTTCAATAGCTGCTACTAGGTTTGGATGGAATAATTCCTTTAGAAAGCTAATGTGCCAGCCTCCATTACTCCTCAAATTCCCAACCACCATGTTCTCTGCTCTGTCTCGATTAACCATCGCCGACTTCAACTGCAGTGCCTCATCTAGTACCCAATGATCACTCATAACTCTGATTTTGCTATCTTGCCCTGGTGACCAACATAAACCAAGTCTTAGATCATCCACCGCCTTACAAATCATCTTCCAATGGGGTGATCCTTTGTTAGTAAAATATGGGAGCTTCCCACTCCAACTATACTTAGCCTTTGCAATCTTAGTCCAAACTGTTTCATTATCAATCATTAAGCCATCTGCTCTCTTCAGCTTCAGTGCACGCTGCTAAATAGAGAAGTCTTTTACACCCAAACCACCCAATTCCTTTGGCCTGGAGACTTCATCCCAAGCAACCATACTGAATCCAGCCCTCCGACCTTGCCAAAGAAAATTTCTACATATCTGCTCCATCTGTCTAATAACTTTACCAGGAACAGTTGATGTTGTCATGGCATATATTGGTATGCCCTGTAACACAGACTTGAGCAACACAGTCCTCCCTGCTTCAGATAGCTTTTTCTTTTGCCAATTAGTCACCTTGCTTGCCATACGATCAATGATATAGGCAAAGTCTGCTGCTTTAAGCTTCTTCGAGCTAATTGGAGCACCTAGGTACTGCCATCCTCCCTTAGCAATGCCAACCTTCAGTATTCCACAGATCACCACCCTTCTCTCCTTCTTAACATATGGAGAGAATCGAATACTTGACTTGTAAGGATTCATTTGTAGCCCACTAAGAACCCAGAACATAGTCATCTTGAGTCTCAATATTCTAGCTTCCAAGCAAGTAGCACTTGTAGCAATCAAACAGTCATCTGCATACAAGAGGTGATTTAATGACTCCCCAGAGTTTTTGAATTTAATACCTGCCAGTCTTGATCCTGTAGAGTTCAAAATTCGCGACAGAACCTCTTGCACAAGGAGAAATAGATAGGGCGAGAGAGGATCTCCTTGCCTGATTCCACATTGAGGCCGGACCCTACCATGAACCTTCCCATTGACTATAAAAGAAAACCTTGAGCCTCTAACACACATCATAATCCAGCTTATCCATTTGGAGGGAAAGTTCATCCTCACCATAACTTCCTCCAGAAATGACCAGCGCACGTTATCATAAGCTGACATTAAATCAACTTTGAGAACCATAATGCATTGAGTTTTTGGTGCGACCATGATCAAATGAAGGACTTCTTGGGCTGCATCAATACTCTCTAGTATACTTCTACCTTCAATGAATGCCGATTGCTCCACCCCAATTATCTCCATGAGGACACCTTTCAATCTTGTAGCCAAAATAGAAGTGATCCCCTTATATCCAACATTGCAAAGACTAATTGGCCGATAATCCTTCACTTTCGTAGGGAATTTACACTTGGGAATGAGAGAGATAAATGTCTCATTCCAGTCTGGTGGCATCTTGGAATGCTGCAAAAATTCTAGAATCAACTGCCCAAAATCAGCCCCAACCACATCCCAATGTTTGACGAAGAACTCAGCTGGTATTCCATCGGGCCCTGGGCACTTATTCTTGCCCATCTTAAACACCACATCCTTTATCTCTTCCATAGTGACTTCTGCCTCCAATAAATCTTTCCAACCATCATCAATCTTCGGCAGCTCTGGGAGTAGCTGGCTAGGAAAGATTCCATCATCACCCCAAACAACCCCAAAGTGTTTCTGCAGGAACCTCCCAATATCTTTTTGACTTGTGACAATTGTACCCTCCTCATCGATCATTTTCGGGATTCTAGACTTATGAGAGCGGGATAACACAAGTTGATGATAAAAGCCTGTGCTCCGATCCCCAGACAATAGCCACTCCTTACAAACCCTCTGGGTTGCTCTAGCTTCCTGCAATTCCATCAAATGTTCCCATTGGTCTTCTAACTGACGCAGTAATGTATCATCTTCCCTTGACAACTCATCTCTTTCCTCCAGCTTATATAAGTCATCCATATACCTTTCAATCTTTTTGCCAGTCCCAACCAAATCCACAACTCTGCTTTTCTTATCCCATCCTTTGACAACACATTTAATAGCTTTAATGCGAGTTGCAAATTTGAACTGGTTAGCCCCTCGGCAGGGAAAACTCCAAGCTCTCCTCAGGGCTTCCTTGAACTCCGGTTTCATCATCCAACTGTGCTCCTACCGGAATGTTCCTGGGCCACCCTTCCTCTGCTCCTTGTTGAGTGAAACCAAAAGTGGAGAATGATAGGAGCCTATCTTCGGTAGATGTTTGACAAACGTCCCAGGGAATTTGTCGTGCCACCCCCTTTTGCAAAGCACTCTGTCTAACCGTTCGAGGACTTTAGAGCCCTTGTCTTGCCGATTAGTCCACGTAAACTGCGATCCGATGAACTCCACCTCATATAACTCATTCAAACATATATACTGCAAAAACTCACACTCGGATTCCCCATAGGTAAAGACAGCGCCACCACGCTTTTCCTCAGAGGAGATAATAGCATTGAAGTCCCCTGCTATCAAGTGTGGTAACCCAGTCCTCTCAACCTTCGAGAGGACCTCCCAGAGTTCTTTTCGCACCCGCGCCCTCGTTGCACCATACACTGCGGATATAGCAACATGTCCAACCTGAGAATTGGTGATCACACCATGTATTGCCTGAAGGTTGGACATGTTGGGAGGAAGGAGGTTGGGAGGGTGCCCCAGCCATGCCCAAGCTTACCTTGCAACCAATTAAGCTTATTATCCCCAACAAGGACATCCAACAGCAAAAGAAAAGAAACTGCATGGCTAGAAGAAAAACGGTAGCAGGTCTTAGCCACACGCTTCAGACCAGCACCACAACAGTTCCAAAACAGGAGCTTCATTGGGTAACTGCATTCTCCAGCTGCAGTTGCTCCTCTGGCGTAACTATACATCTCCTCTTTCGTTGTCCTAGCTTCATCATCACATCAGCAAGCTTCATATTCTCATCTATCCCCTCTTCCGATTCCAAAGCGGCCTTAATCTTCTGAAACCCATCCTCATGCATTGTATCCATCTCCTCCTCTGAAGTCTTCTCTCCATCCTTAGCGTGATCGGGTGGTGCCTTCTCTTTTGTGAAATCGGGGATCACTAAGGAAGCTAATCTATTTGAACCAAGTCCTACATTATCTCCTTGATTAGAGCTATGGTCGAGCCCAGTATCTCTTTTGGCTCTATAGGCCATCTTGTTACCCTTCCAGCTAGGCCCGGTTTGGCCCTTAGCTCGAAATATAACAGGCTCCCCAACAGGCATGTTGGAAAAGCCCCAGCATCCAGCTGTAGCCGCCGTCTCTGGCTCTCCCTCGATGTGGATGCGGGTCTCTCCTCTCTCTCTCTCTCTAATGGCGGAATCGAGCCCTAACGAGAGATGGGGTGCTAATTAAAGGGCCTTTAATATTATAAGCTCAAGATTAGATCTTGGGCGTCTGATCAACCGGATCTGATCATAGCTGCTCAAACCTCGATCCTTGCGATCGAGCCCAGATCCTTCGATCTATGATGCTTATAATGGTCTAGTCAAGCACATACATCATTACAAGGCCGTGTGTGCGCAACCCGTGTGTGAAACCGACTCCGCCAAGGGTAATTTCGTAAATTACCTCCGGAGTCACAACAATCAAAGGAGATCGCGAAGCAAGGCCTACCGAACCAAACCAACCGAACTAGACCCTCGACCGACGCGGTCGAACCGGGTTAGAGGTACGGGTACTCACATGTTAATTCTTATCCATCACCTATTCACCTTCTCTAGCAATAGAAAAGGGAGACATGGCATGGTAGATGATCAATCTTAACTTGAATTACTCATCCAGTTTATATAATTGTTCCAACAACCAAGGTTGAAGGTTGTTACTTGTCACGCATACATATATATCCTTTACAAAAACTATACAAGTATAAATGCATGATTGTTACATATATTTAAGTTGTTTGAACATCAAGTCTGGATATCATTAAGAAGTGTAGGAATCAGCTCTTGTTCAAGGGGGAAAGGACTGATGCTTCCAAGCTAGCATGGCACATTTTTAGACAATGTAAGGAGTTTTGGGATGCAAGAGGGAACGATTTCCAGGGAGATAGAGCAGGGCATAGAGATGTTGGAATTGACGTCCAGGGGAGTTCAATTGCAGTCTTTATCCTTTCAGATGCGGCTTTTCTTCTTGGCCAATATGATTGTGGTATTGGTGTTGCATGTTTTGATCAAAGAGGTGATTGTATCTGGTTTTGGTCTGGGGTAGAGCAAGCCTCTTCGGCAATTGAAGTGGAGCTTATGGCGATTAAGGCGACAATCAAAGTCGCAAAGGATCATGGCTTACGTGATATTGCTTTGGAGTCAGACTCTAAGATGGCGATTGCATACATAAATGGGTCTCTTATTTGGGCGAGGGAACTTGAGAATACTCTCAAATCAATTTGGTGGGAAGCAATCCATTCCAAGCGGTCAGTTTTCTCTCCCATTCCTAGGAGCTTGAATGGTGTCGCAGATGGTTTGGCAAATCTTACATTTTCTACAGTATATTAGATATAAAAAATACCCTTAAGTCACAAATCTTGTGAGGTAGGACTATCTTTTAATAGTTCCCTTAAAAAAAATTCTCTCGAGATTGCGTGTATTTCTTTGATCTTTAATTTGTTTCTTGGATTGGCTACTCGATCGGAATCAACTGGTAGAATATTCAATGTATTCCAACACAATATTTGTTTGTCAAACGATACTATCAAGTCTTATACATACTCCATGCATGGTTGTGTGCTTATAGTTCCTTCGGTTTTTTTTTATGAGATGAGCCCTTGGCTAAAATTTACAAACACAACCCCATTACAATAACATCAGACAAGAAACAACGCCCCTGATTCACATGACCAGGCGAACACCTTCTCGGTCATACGACACACTCGAGCAACACTGTCGGCTCTCGCGTTACACACTCTAGAAATAAAGAGAAACAATACATCGTCAAAAAGTAGATCGTGCAGCCATATGTTCTTAGACATATGTTCCACATCTGGGGGCCATCCTCTTGCTCCATTGAGAATCTGAGTAGCAGTGATTGAATCAGTTTCGATGATGAGCTTCTTTAAACCTTTGGAGTTTGCCATCCTCATTTCTTCCAAAATTGCTTTCATCTCTCCTTCTAGAACCGAGCTAACCATGATTAGTGTAGCCTATGCCCACTCCAACTTTCTATATGCTGATAACGCTAGAATGCCTATAGTCGTGTCCCCCGATGAAGGGTCAATGGACACATCTGTTTGGATGATATGAGTGCCTCCCAGCATAGGATCGCACCTGAAGCTTGCAATGATCTGTCTGGATTCTGTGTTTAGATGCTCTTTCGCCTGCCTGGTGATCCTGCAGACCATGGCTTCTATGGAGTCCCCTTTCTATCCAATTACAATATTGTTTCTATCTTTCCATATTAACCACATGCCGTATCCTAAGAAGGCCTTGATCTTCTTTGAGCCTTTGCCAATCATCAAATTGAATATAACATCCAGGTTCCATGTGGGGGGGGGGGCTTCTTCTTTCTGAGCTAATAATGAGAAGACATTGAAGGCGAATTGGCATTCTAGGATAGCATGAGCAACAATCTCTCCTTCTCTGCCGCATCTGAGACATTCCAGCTCGGAGGAAAGGTGCAACCTCCATAGCTTATCTCGGATTGGGAGTTTTCCATGGGTAACCCGCCATAGGAAGTGCCTCTCACCCTTGGACCAACTGGGGCTCTCCACTCTTTGGTCCAAGCTTCTTCATCATCGAATTTATGTTGTGGGATTGATTCCTGAAGCTGCGCAATATAGGTTGAGGTAGAGCATACCTTACCGGAGCTGCTGAGGGGCCAACGGCTGAGATCACTCTCTCTACACCTTCGTCGTAGTATTTCATCAATAAGGAGCGGGTGGAAAGCAGCTTGTAATCTCTCTGTATCCCAATCTCCAGTTGTAATTAGTTCACAAACTTTGATTTGCTCCAACCCAAAGTATGTATTATACATAGTTGGCCATCTGTATATCCGCAATCCAAGCATCATAGACGACATTAAGAGTGCTCATTACATCAGGTTCCTAGCTAAGGTTCTTTCTCAAAGTATGCATTATGGTTCCTTCGTTTAACTACATCTTCCAACTTCATGCTTGTGGTAAGTTTGCAGAAAACCCCCTCTAAATAAAAAATTACATGAAAAGGCCCATTACATCTAAATTGTGGCGATTGCACAGGATTAGAAGATTTTGGAAACAAATAACTCCATTCAATGTTGGTTGACATGCATGAAACTTGCATCTCTTTATTTTAGATCTCGGTTGATATGCATGAAACTTGCATGCATCTCTTTATTTTAGATCTTTGTGACCAAACATATATAACCTTTACTCAAAAGAAAAGCTACAATCATTGAAATCTTCATATTCTACATGCTATAAGACAAATTTTGCAACAAATAAATCAAAGTATAACAGCAATATAATAGCAATTTTGGTACAATAAAACGTTAGGCATGACAAGCAATACCATGAAAATAGAAAACAAAAGTTGATTGGAGTACATTTCTTGACAATCAAATCGAAAAAATCTATTGTAAAGCAAATTTCTTGGAGCACGATGTATCCAAGCACCCCTAGCTTAGCAAATAATGAGAAATTGCTTGGAGGTATAGCACGATGTCCTATACCTCCAAGGTATTGTGAATAGCTGGGTAAAAAAGATCTGAGCAAGATAAGAGATTCTTCTGTGGCCTCTTCCCTCTTTTATTTTTCCCTCGCAAATTTCTGATTTGTTCTCTTGGATCTTCGTCTACCAGAGAATATAAATCTCGTATGAGATGGGATTCAGGGGGCTGACAAGAGTAATCGCTTGACATCCCCTGCCAAGACGAATTCTGGCCTTCCATTTGAATGGGTGGCTAAGATTCAATCACACGGGGCCTAACTTAAAATACCCACCAAACGAGCTTCTCTGCCCAAATTTTGAAACCCCGGGGCTCTCGGCAGCGAGGGAGGAGACATTTTGACGCTCAATGGAAAATAAACCCGCCAATCCATTCTTTTCTCTCCGGTGATAATCAGAAGACACTCTGGCACTCTCTCACCATCTCCGATGCTAACATGGAGTCTATTTTCTCACAGTTCCAAGAAGGATTTTCGAATGCCGAGAACAGGACGTGGCCATCGCCTACCACAATGGAGCTGACCCTTCTACCAGAACTCGACGTTCGAATCTCCGCACCATTGCCACTCTTCACAATGGACTCCTCGTTGCCAGCACACCAACTTCAGGGCTCAACCAACGGGGAGAGTTCCTACTCTGTAATACTGCTATCTTCTTTAGGCTTATTGGATTGTAATTTAAGTATTATTTACTGTTTCCATCTATGTAGGTTTTCCTTACCTTAATCCATGATCTTGTATAACTAGTGTTAGACAAAAATTGTGTTGTTTGAGGGACTCAATGCGATAATTTAATGGCCTCTTGTGGATTCGAGAAGAATAGGTTTTTTCCGAATGCAAATGAGATACATATTAATATAGAAATCTATGAGACTGGTGCATAAGTCGGGTATATCCGACATGAATGTTAGTGCTCTTGTGACAGTTCTATTGAAGTAATGGAATTTATGGTATGAATGCTTGAGCCCATATACTTGAAATTACTTTAATGGTTCTTGTTGTTTGTTGAGAAGAAATAAGTTTAATAGTGTTGCTACAAACACATTTTTAATGGTGTCTTGTTGCTTGTTATTTACTTAAAGAAGGTGCATAGGATAAAGCATAGGATTTTGCCTTCATAATAGTAAACAGAGTATAGGTATAGATGCATGCCTAAATCTGAGAACCCTCCATATGGTTGCACATGCATTGGCGTTTTAGTATTACTTGAACACCGCGCGACCTCCACATGAACGTCTGGCGGAACCAGGGGGGGCGAGGGGGGGCGGCCGCCCCACCTCCCTGGCGACGCCGGAACCCCCACCCCATCCCCCGACCCTTCACCTCCTCCACGCAGACCACGCCCCTTCGCCCCCCCTCCACGGCCCGCCGCCCCACGGACGCCCCTTCACCTCCTGGTCCTCCTCCACGCGGCCACCGGACGACGACGACGCCCGTTCGCCTCCTCCACACCCGTTTATGTATGGGCTTATGGGCTATGGGCTTGCTTTCCACAGCCACACAACCCCTCGCCCCCTCCCCCCTCTCCGGCCCTCTCCGGCCCTCCCCAGTCCCCCCTCTCCGGCTCCAGCTCTCCGACCCTCCCCCCTCTCCGGCACCCGCCCCCACCCGGCAGGCCCGGCACCCACCTAGCCACGGAGCCACCTGACTCCGGCCTTCCCCCCTCTCCGAGCCTCCGGCCCTCCCCCCTCTCCGGCACCCGACCCCACCCGGCAGGGCCTGGCCGGCCGACACCCACCCAAGTGAGAAGAAACAGAGCACTTGAATATAGAAACAGAGCATGTATGTTTTTTTTTTAAAAAAATTATTTGATTAATTAGTTAATTATTTGTTAATGTTAGGATCTATAATTTATTAGTTTGATTTAGTTAATTATTTATTTGTTAGGATTTAGTTAATTATTTGATAATTTATTAGTTTGATTTCTAATTATCACATTTTTATTTTTATATTTATTTTGTTTTATTTAGATAAAGGATAAGTTTGTGATAAAAAAACCACGAGTCGGACCAAACGGTGAATCGTCTAATACTCATGACTTGCGTACTACTTCAGAGAATACTAGTTCGAAAAGACCCCGAACTAGTTTAATTAATACTAGTTTGACCATGCTAAGTTATGTCGTCTTGTTGAATTTTATGAAGAGGATTTCACAACAGCTGATCATATGATCCTTAGAGATCAGTTTAACACCTACATTAGAGATGTTAGAAGAAATGATGATTTTTTTGGACTTCAAGATATTGAAAGTCTTGCTGTAAAGAATGTTGAGACTAGAAAAAATGCTCTATTTCCATTGGTTTATCTTCTTATTGGGTTGGCATTGGTCTTACCAGTTGCGACTGCAACCGTTGAGAGAGTCTTCTCTTCGATGAAGATTGTCAAGTCTTATTTATGTAATAAGATAGGAGATGACTGGATGAATGATTGCATGGTGGTATACATCGAGCGGGAAATTTTTGAAACTATTGAGAATGAAGTCATTTTGAAACGTTTTCAAAAAATGCAAAAGCGTAGAATCCAATTTCCACCTCTCAATCGTAGTACATAGTACGGTACGTATATTTTAATATTTGTATTCTTTTTATTCCTTAATGTTCGATATTGTAATTCTAAGGTATTTTTTGCATTACTTAAAAGAAAATTTTTTTGGTCATTTTGCTTTAGATTTCGCCCCCCCTTAAGTTTCATCCTAGTTCCGCCACTGCCGTCTACACATATAGAGTCAGCCCACTCAAGAGTGCGTGGGTCCAAAACACCGAAGGAAGGACTAGCATTGTCTTTCTGAGTAAGCTCAAAGAACTCCACTCGCGGGCAACCATGGCTTTCCACATTATCCTTCACCAGATTCCTCTGCCATCCTGTCTTAATTAGCAACTTCTCAGAAACATGTCAATTTTTTGGTTCTTGTAATACATAACCATGATCATGCTCCCTGAAGTCGTGGTTTGGCCGCCCATGCCATGCATGGGATGTAAAAGTTAATATATGAATCAATTTATGAAAACATTTTAATTTGTTTATAAAGTTGTGTTATACTATAAGTGCCCGTTTGATTCGCCTTATAGGATAAGGACCTATAAACTTATATGTTTTATAAGGTATATGATGGATAATTTAAAAATAATTTGTAATACTGTACAGTGTTTGGTAAAACATGGGATAAAAGACGCATGGTATAATATACTAGGTGGTGGGCCCGTGCCACCTGGCACGGCTAACTGCCCGCCCCCACTATCTCTATTATAACTTACGCCACATCAACCACTATCTTTTTTTTTGTTTATTTAATTATAATTTTATACCACGTGTATGCCATGTGTGTATAAGTTTATGACTCAGATGATGAGTCATAAAAGTAACTACCCTTGGATCTTATAAGGTAGATAAGTATGTATATTTAAAACTAATCTCATGGCTTATGATTATATGGATGTATATTTAAAACTAACCTAGGGAAGATGAGAAAAATATACAAATTTAACTTAGGAAAATATACATGTAAATAAACTAAACGGTTGTAACCGTTATTGCTCATTATAAGGTTGATTATGAATAGACAATAATTATTAAGGATATTGCTAGGTATGAGAAAATAAGGACAATTATGAAATCAACCAAAAATAAATAAAACGATGGGCTTTGTAAAAAATTATAGAGTATAAGAGGTGGCCTAAAGCTATATGTCATCCAACGTATTAAATTATATTATCTATTGTCACACTAGACACCGTATTACGATGCTAATGTATAATTTTATACTATACGTTCCTTATACAGCGGCCCAAAAGATCCCTGTGTCTATAAAAATTTCATTGCATAAACTTTTGTGCATTTGGGATTAATCCAACGTAGGGCTACCACTACAACAAATATGGCCTATCCTAGCGTTTTTCTACCAGCGCTTGAAGAAAAACGCTGATGAACGTGGTCTATACCAGCGGCCGAGAAACTCGTTGGCATTAACGTGCTATTTACCAGCGCTTTAGACCGGCCGCTGGTGTTGACAAGGCTATTCCAGCGCTTTATACCGACCGCTGGTATACACTAATTCTTTAGCAACGTTTTGATACAAATGCTAGTATTGATGTCTTTATGCCAGCGTTTTTGTGGCCGCTGGTATATCTACTGAGAAAGTTGATGGTCAGATACCAGCGGCCGGTAAAAGTGCTGGCATACATGCATCCTGTTCCAGTGTTTTGTTACAAAATGCTGGTATTGGATGGTTTATACCCGCGTTTTTTCAATCGCTGGCATAGGTATTGAAAATGCTCATGCTCAATACAAGCGGCCCACAAAATCACCGGAAGAGACGAGTTATACCGGGTTTCTTTTGGACTGCTGGTTTGGATAGTTATAAATTACCAGTGCTTTTTCGACCGTTGTCATATAAATATAAATATATAAAGATTTTATATACGGTTCAATCATATAACGAGCGAGGGATGGTAATTTGGATTGCAACCGATAAGCTCGATTAGACTCAAAACTTGAAATTAGCGTGTTAGGGTCGAAAATGGGACAATCCATTAGCGACCCGTTTATTTGACTCGTATGACCCGGCCACAACCGACTCGTATAACAACCCGTGATTCATAACTTGAAGTAAAATTAAATATGACCCGACCCGCAACTCAATGCTGACCTGTGACCCGTTTAAACTCATAATTGTAAGAAAAATCATAAGATTTCAGAATCATTAATTATTGAGTTCAACTCCATCCGAACCCCTACCCATTGATAAGTGGATTAGACGGGTCAGGTCAAATTGACTCGTTTAAAAGCGGATCGCGTTCGGGTTGTCGAACCTGACCAGTCTATTAAACGGGCCAAGTTCAGGTTGGGCTTATAATCCGAGCTGGATACCTTATCTTGACTTGACCCGAACTCGACCCGGTGACTAGTTTTACCACCCATACATGCAACTTGGTAACATTGTCTAGGAATCACTTCAATTTATCTATATAAATAATGCTAAGATAACAAAGATGGCCTATTATTGACTAGACCATGTGCCAACTATTGACTACGCCCTATGGTTTTAACTTCCAAGTTAAGGACTAGACATAACCAGGAAGATGCTTGCTACATGACTTGACTCGATCAAATCTGGTCGTGCGTGCCATCCAGACCCATCTGGGAGACAAAATATACCAGCGTGCCAAACTTCACGCCCAGCCAAATAATAACCCTCACTCGCGCCTATCTAGGAGAAAAAATTCACATGATAGCTCCGTTCCCAATTCCGGAAAGCCTAAACCTCGCTCGCGTCTCACGAAGAGCTCGATGGTGCGATTCTAATCCCTTCGACGTGAAACCCTAGCATCGTTGCCCTCATTGATTTGCATAGAGAATAGTAAATACTGATTAGCAACTTTTCCCTTCACGTTTGATCAGGATTATTGAGTTCTTTTGGTATCACTTTGCACAGAGATGCAAGTTGCACCTTTAGCTAATAAACAACTAAGCTAGACAAAGTTGTTCCTCTGCTTTTGTTTGGTTTTTATTTAGTACTTTTGAGTTTCTCAGATTTTGTTTCATGCCAAGGGACAAACTTTCCTCATTGATTTCCCCTTTTTGGTTGGGTTCAACCGTCTAATATTGGATATTAAATTATATCAGTTTTTCTGCAGAGGATTTATGAGAACTCAGATTTGCATGTTTTGGAAGTGTTTACTTGAAGTTTACAAGGAGGCTTTAATTAGTTCAGCAAATTGAGTTTCTGCTTGTGCCCTGTTATTGTGCCAGTGAACAATAAATATTGATTAGCAACTTTTCCCTTCATGTTTGATCAGGATTATTGAGTTCTTTTGGTATCACTTTGCACAGAGATGTAGAGAGTGAATACTTGTATGCTTAAATGAATTTTTACTTATATATATATATATATCTAGAATTAACCAATATATTGTCCCAAATACTGCTAATCAGTAGAGTTTCAAGTATTAGGTATTAAGTTGTGGTCTGCATTATCATATGCAAGTACAACCCAAAACCCAATATCCAATTGAAACCATAGGTAGCTAGCTAGTGCACAAGATCACCATGAGCCTTAAACAATACCACCATAGGTAGCTAGCTAGTTCCTTTTGTTTTACTTTGCATGAAAGTCCTTGATTCTTTGATCTATAACATCACTGAGACCTTAATGCTCATTTGTGCAGATAGATTGTTATTGATATCTGAAGGTTATGGATAAGACTTGGATTACTATGCCAAGGAATAGTACTGAATATTTAAATGGTGTGGAGACTTTTCTTCAATTTGCCTTTGAAAAGGCAACAGATAGTAGTGGTAGAATTCTTTGTCCTTGTGTTAATTGCTTGAACTCATATTGGTTCAAACGCGATGAAGTTGAAGATCACTTGATATGCGATGGTTTTTACGATCGCTATACCTTTTGGGTGCACCATGGAGAGTCCATACAACCACCACCATTATCATCTAGTCACACAGATGCTAGTCATTCAAATTTTATTCCGGATCTCGACACAGGAATAATGTTAAATGAGCTTATTGGAATGCATTATGAAGAAATTCGAAGAAATGCAAATATTTGTGAAGATGGAAATAGTGAGCAACCAATTGAGGGTCATGGTTTAAGAGATGAAAGGTACTATGACATAATGGAGGATCATAAGAAGGAGTTGTTTCCTGGTTGTAAGAAGCACATCAAATTGTCGTTTATACTCCACCTAAATCACATAAAGACTTATGGGGGAATGTCTGATAAGTGTTTGAATATGATACTTGAGTTGCTAAGAGATACATATCCAGGAGCGGAGAACTTACCAGCCAATGCATATGAAGCTAAAAAGTATGTGAAGAAGTTAGACCTCGGGTACGAAAAGATAGATGCTTGCCCAAATCACTGCATGTTATTTTGGAAGGACAATGCTGATAAGAATAAATGTTCTATTTGTGGTACTTCTAGGCGGATCGGGTACGAAAAGATAGATGCTTACCCAAATCACTGCATGTTATTTTGGAAGGACAATGCTGATAAGAATGAATGTTCTATTTGTGGTACTTCTAGGTGGATGGCGGTCGGTGATGGGAATTCTGAAGATCCATTAATTTCAAACAAATTGAGGAGAAATAAAGCAGCAAAAGTCTTGCGATGGTTCCCGTTGAAGTCACGACTTCAAAGACAATTCATGTCTTCAAAGACTGCCCAACTCATGTGGTGCCATGAGGAAGATCGGAAGCGAGATGGTTTGCTACGACATCGAGCCGACTCTCTAGCTTGGGATCAACTTGACAAATAACATCCAGATTTTGCGTCTGACTCACGCAACGTTAGGCTCGGTTTAGCGTCAGATGGATTTAGTCCTTTTGGTAACATGAATGTGAACTATAGCATGTGGCCTGTCATTTTGATCCCATAAAACCTACCTCCATAGTTCTGCATGAAACAATCTTCTTTCATATTGTATTTGCTTATTCCTGGTAAGGATCAACCAGGAAACAGTATTGATGTGTACTTGCAACCTCTAATTGAAGAATTGAAGGACTTATGGGAGAATGGTGTGGATACTTATGATAGCTTTGCGAAAGAAACTTTCAAATTATGTGTGGCATTGATGTGGACAATTAATGACTTTCCCGCCTATGCTAACTTGTCTGGATGGAGCACGAAAGGGGAATTTGCTTGCCCCACATGTAATTATGAAATTACAATGGCTAGTGAATAGCCAGAAATGGTGTTACATGGGTTCTCGCCGATTCTTAGAACATATTCACAAGTATCGTTATGACAAGATGGCTTTTAATGGCAAAGAAGAATTGGACGTTGCGAGGCGGAGGCCGTGGCAGTGGCAGGGGAGGCCAGTAGAGGCGGCCGGGTTGGCTTCAGCATCAGCGTCACATCAGAAGGTACCCTTTACCGCTTTGTATTATCCTGATAGGCGTTGTTTTCTTTTCCGAGCCCTGCCCTTACCGAATCTCGGGACGAGATTTCCTTTAAGGGTATTAGGATGTGAGGACCCGTCCCTCTACTCCTGGGTCGACCGGCTAGGTCGGGCCCATGGCTCGTTGGTTTGCTTCGCGTCGAGCGCGCGATCCGGTGGATCGTATTGTTTCTTGGACCACAAGGGCAATTTGGTAAATTGCACCTTGTTGGTTTGTTTCACACACGCGTGTGCACACACTGACCTTGTATGTGTTAGTGTTTACTTAGAATGGCTAGGTGGACCCGGGATCGGAAGATCCCAGCTCGGGCGCGCGGAAGCTTGCCTTTGGGCAGCTGACGACCCTTGAACGATCGATCGCTCCTTGGAGAGATCGATCGGACTCGTGAGCGAGTCGGTGGCTTTTTCTCTTTCGCGAGGACGGTCGCCGGCCATCGCTCTCTCTCTTGTCAGAAGGGGAGGACTTTCCCTCCCCTCCTTCCCCTTTCCTCCGGCTTTCCCAGCTTTCCCCCGGGCTTTCCTTCCTCTTCTTTCATTCTCTTCTCTTCTCTTCTTCTTACTTCTTTCTCTTCTTTCCCGCGGACCCCTGTTTCCTCTGTTTCTTCCGACAGCCCCCTACTTCTTCTTCGTTCTCCCTCCTCCGACCACCTTTTTAGGAGCTTGAAAGCTTGTTGGATTCGTGGCGACGAGAGAAAGATCGCTAAGGTGGTTTGGAGCCTTGTTGGTGATGGGTTTGCGAGGGATCAACCGAGGAATGCGCAGTTCGGTAGGTTCTTCTACCTACATGTGTTCTTTAATGGGTTTCTCGTGCTCTAGCCGTTTGATCTTGTTGATCTTGGTGTTGTTAGCTTCCTCTTGCCTAGTAGAATTACTGATATAAGTTTCATGATGTTTGGTTGAGATTTGAGTAGGATTTATGCATGATTAATCTCGGCTTTTCCGGTTTTCTGCTGTTCTTGAAGAACAGCCGGCTTGCGGCGAGTTTTCCGGCTTATACGTGTATGATCTTGGGTTTTGATAAACATAAGAGTTGTAGATCTCTTCGTTAGCTTTCCATTCAAGTTTATTTCGTATTTTTCCAATTTTCCTACGAATTGTTATGAATTTATTACTGACGGGCTGTGTTGCAGTAATTAATTCGTAAGTTACTTTTGATTAGTTGTTTGGATTAGCGTTTTCCCGTTAATCCAACTGTTAGATGATTCTGGATTTTAGATATGTTCATCCATACATGTAGATCTACTGGTGCCTAAGTTGGATCTCAAATCCGACGTCGTTTGGATGTCGGATCGTCGGGGTCAAATAACCTCTAGTAGAGAACTTTTGGGTGTTTTGAATATAATATTATATTTTGGAATATAATATTATATTGTTCATCATCGTTTTCGGGGTTGCTTCCCGTTGCAGGAGTCCGCGGCTGACGGTCGCGGTACCGTCGTAATGTCGAGACCCGCTGCGGATCAGCTGGCAGCGGTCGGTAGTACCGCTACAGCGATCCGGTTGACTTATATGATGTTTGTCATAGTGTTGCATGCTTTACTTCTTATCTGTGTATGTTCAGAGCATGCGTTCCTTGTTGTGCATTAGTTGCATTGGTTAGGGCGTGGGTGATCTGTGGGGCGCCGTCCCGAGGCTGGAAGCTCGGACTTAGCCGTAGGACCGGGGTTGGGTAGTTTGGACCCGGTTCGAATTGTGGTGCCCAGTCGATTCGATGATACGCCTAGATGACTGGTGCACTTGTTGCTTGATGATTGTAGAGGTCGTGTCGGCCTCGAGTCGGATCTGAGGTGTAGCCGGTGTCTGGTATTTTCTAAAAACTCTTGAGTAGAGGAATTGCCTACTCAGTGGTGTCTCTTCCCACCAAACAGTGTTCAGTGTCCTGTTGAGAGTCAGCAGTGTTGTTTCCTGCTACTGAGTGTGACCTGACATGTGACCAGCTCGGCTGGAAGACCATGATCATTGGCCTCAGGGACACGCGGTGGGGTTATGGGACCCCTGTATACACCCAGGTTCTACTTGAGGGCGATACTATTGCGTTTCCCTCTTCCTTCTGTGCGTCGTAGTGTAGGTCCCTACTGAGCTTAGTGCTCACACCTACCCGAGCTGCGTTTTGCAGGTGCACCCCTACCGGGCAGTTGGTCGACGGTGCGGCGGCGCTTGGTGGACTTTGAGAGATGGCTTTCTTTACTGCTTTTACCTTTTGTTAGTTAGTCTCCTATTGGAGTAATGTTGTATTTTGGATCTTCCCCTCTCCGAGGCTTTGTATATTAAACACTTTGGGTTTTAAATCTGTGGTTCGAGTTTCTGCTAATTGTTGTTTTAAATTGAGGGTGCTTTTGGTGAATTGTTAGGGAGACCAACAGGTTAGAGGGAATCCTCGCCGTCTTTTTCCGCGTTTTGTAGGTTCCGGTTCGCGTCGCCCGGCCCGGTTGGGCTTTCGCGGGTCAGGGCGCGACATCGTACTTGGAAAGAAGAGAAAAAGAGGTAATGGTAACAAGAGTTAGTGGAAGAAGAAGAGTATACTTTTTTCATTGCCTTACTGGCAATATAATCTTGTGCGTCACAATCTTGATGTGATGCACATTGAGAAAAATATATGTGACAACATTCTTGGAACGCTGTTGGATATTGATGGAAAATCGAAGGATCACTTAAAGGCGCGCCAGGACTTGCAGAGTACGGGAATTCGAAGTGAGCTCCATCCATTACAGCAGGAAAATGGTAGAACCCATTTGCTACCAGCATGCTACTCACTTACATCCAAGGAAAAGGAGGCATTTTGTGATGTGTTAAAGAGTATCAAAGTTCCGGATGGTTATGCATCCAATATCTCGCGTTGCGTACAACCCAAGCAACGTAAAATCATGGGGTTAAAGAGTCATGACAGCCACATTTTGATCCAAGAACTTCTTCCTATAGCATTACGAGGTCTTTTGCCATGTAATGTGACATTTGCTTTGATTGACATGTGCAAATACTTCAAAACAATTTGTCAGAAAGTGCTAAATGTCGAGGAATTGGACAAGCTTAAAGTTCAAATAGTGCATACACTTTGTTCATTAGAGATGATATTTCCACCATCCTTTTTTACTATTATGATCCATTAGGTTATCCATTTGGCAACTGAAGTAAGGATGTGCGGTCCAATGCATTACCGATGGATGTACCCCGTGGAAAGGTAATTTCTAGTCATAACTAGCTATAACCAATTTGACCATTTTTCTAGATTTCCCCAATCATGGAATTTATTGTCTAAAATTCATATGTTAAATAGGTACTTGCACACATTAAAGTCCTATGTCGGAAACAGAGCATGTCCAGAAGGATCAATTGCAGAAATATATGTCGCGGATGAGTGCTTAACGTGCTATTTGCGTTATCTAAGTGATGTGGAGACAAGGTTTAATCGTCCAAGTCGGAATAATGATGGCGATGAAAGTCAGATACATGTTATATCATCCATCTTTTCTACATCCGGACGTCCATTGGGAAAGGTTGTAAACATTGCCTTGGATGAAAGTACATTGGCACATGCACATCGATATGTGCTTTTCAATTGTGATGATGTTGGCCCATACCTTGAGTGAGTTTCCTAATTGTATTTTTTCCATAATATTTCATTGTAATTATCTAATGGTTCATACGCTAACAACTTGTATAGAAAATACAAAGAAGTTATAAAAAGAGAAAGTCATCCAAATCAACTAACAGAAGATCGAATACGAAGACAACAATGTATACATTTTCTTGGATGGTTTTGAGATCATGTAAGTTGAATATCATTTCATATTGTCAAAGTGTAGACAATTTGATTATATTTGTTGACTCCTAATTATAACTGTTTTAGGTTGCTCAATTAGAATAACGTGGAAGTAAAGATGTCACTGACAAAATTAAATGCCTTGCATGTGGCCTAGATAACTTTGCCAGAAGATTTTCAGGTTTCATATCCAATGATATAAGGTTTCATACGAATGATCGTGAGAAATCTCAAAAAACACAAAATAGTGGTATTGTTGTTGATGTAGAAGGGGACGACCCTTATTACGGAGTGCTAACCGATATTATCGAGTTATCCTATTTAGATAAAAATACGGTTGTATTGTTTAGGTGTGATTGGGTTGATGTGCACAATGATAAAGGTTGTAAGAAAGATGATTTTGGTTTCACTTGTGTGAACCTATCATGTCTTATTCATAAAGGCGACCGAGAAACGGATGATCCTTTTATTTTTGCATATCAAGTTCAACAAGTCTTTTACGTGGAGGACAAGTTGAACAATGGGTGGCATGTTGTTGTCAAAAATAGACCCAGGGATCTATTTGATATGAGAGATGATTTGCCTAATGAGGAGATTGAATGATAAATGTAAGTGGATTTTATAAGACTAAGTGTCTTTGTGTTCGCTATATGTGTTTTATGCTATAACATAGTATTTTTTACAACCTGTTATGTCATTTTCTTCATTGTGCTATAGGATGTTTTGATTCTTATATATTTTTTGACCTAATTTTCATAAGCTTGTATTAATTTTATCATGTATTGCATTTATAAGCAAGATTAATGTCATTTTACAATATGTTCGTGGTTTATGCAATAGCATAAGATGAAGCGTAGCCTTCGCATTCGATCATATTCGACGTCTAGTCAAGAGGTTTCTCTTACTGAGAGTTCACAACCAGGGGAGGATCATGAAGATAGACAAGGCAATTACAGTCATATCACGAGCTGATTACAATTGTGATATAGTTTTTTATCTGTGCCAACCTATGTTTTTTGCGTTCATGTAGATGATTCTGGTAACAAAAAGAAGCGGGGTCACACTCAATATCTAGATATTTGGAAACTACCTGAGGGACAATTCATAGAAGTGGAGTTTAATAGTGATAACCATCCAATTGGAAAAGAAGGTGGAGTATTGACTCGATTTATGGGGACTGCGGTCCGTAAATCAACTCGTGCTCCTATCAATATTGAGACATGGCATTGGATGGCCCAAATTTATAAGGAAAAGTTATGGAGTGAAGTGAAGGTACATTCTAATTAAGATTCTTTTAAAGTCAAATATATTGTTGTGCAATACTAAGTTAATGAATGACTTCTTGATTAATGGTTGATTTACTTTTTTATAGTCGAGATTCACTATTCCACAAGAAAAGGAGCCCCTTATTAAAAAATGGGCCATGACACTCATTATTCTTATATTTTGATTTAGGATGCAATTGAAGTCCTTAAGTTCGAAAAGAAGCTGAAAAGAGTATATGGATCAACTTTAAAGATTAAACTGTACCTGTTCATGAAGAACCAGATGATGTGTCATATATGGTTGGAAAGCTCTTGAAGTTTAGTTTCTGGAGAATTTTACGGTTCGTGATTCCGAGCTTCCTAGAGGAAGTTACTGCAATTTTAGTACCGGTGGCGCAGTCTGGATGGCAGAACAGTAAATACTCTGGAAAGTCCGATCGATCCGTCTCCCTAGTGGGATCGATCCGTCTATGCAGAAATATGATAGAACGCATACTTTTTAGCTGTACACAGTCCGATCGATCCTACCATCCATCCTACTTAGAAGATCGATCCGACACCCCTGGTGGGATCGATCCGACTTTCCCAGTGAAGAAATTCAACGGTTCAGATCAAATCCGAGGATGGGAAACTTATGGGCTATAAATAGGGTTCTTTTTAGGGATTAAGGGGGGTGAATTTTAGAGGTTTTTGGCTGCTTCTTTCTATTTATTTGATATTTCTAGGGTTCTTGTTTCTTCTTTAAAGGATTGGATTATTCTTGATGGCCCTGCGTGGCTAAACCTTGATCCTTGGTCGAGGAAACTAAAACCTCGGAATCAATGAAACTGTGAGATCTAATCTATTTTTATTGTTCAGTTTATACTTGAGTATTGGATGTTCTTCTGTGATTAAATATTCATGATTGTCTTGTATAATTGCTAGGAGGCCTACTAGTTTATTATTCATGGCGATCTACTGCTAGGTTGGATATCAAATCCGTAATTGTTATTTCCCTCTAAACTGCGAGGCAACTAGGGTTTAATGATCTACTGCATTTCAGAGATTGTTAGATCTTAGGAAGAATTTTTGACTAGATTAAATGCAACCGCTTGTGCTTGTGTTGTTTAGCTTCATCGATCTCCCTATTCTTAAGGCTGCTACTAAATTAAATCTACAGCACTTGTCTTAGGTTGTCTAGTAGTTAGGGTTGATTAGATCGCTTGTTTCTAATTAACTATCATCGAGGAGAGATTCGAATTTAATTCGAACGGTGAATATTCATGGTATGAATTGATTGATACTTGCATCAATAATCAGTTGTTGGATGTTGACTCAGACCAAGGTTTGTTCTCTTGATTCAACTCGTTTCTTCGCTTTAGATTATTTCTATTTTGTTTTCGTTTTACTCAAAATCCCCCATCTTTGTTCACTAAGCACAAAACCAGAATAAACACTCTTCATGGGATCGACTCGTACTCGCACTACTACATTTATTTTAACGAGTATTGGTTTTATTTTTGAGTGCCTACGACAGCACATCAAAAGTGTTTGGAGAAAAATGGAGAGGTTACAAGTGTGACCTTAGGTCCAAGTACTTCAAGTCTAACTTGAATCAACAACAAATAATTGAGTGTGTCCCAAGCGATGTCCAGAGTGATGAATGGGCTAGCTTTGTGATTCAATGGTTCAAAGAGGAATCACAGGTAATAATTGTGCATTTGTAGTTTGTTGCATTTATCATAATTGTGCATTTGTATGAGTTTTGTCAGTTTCCAAGACGAATTTCTTGAACCTCCAAATTAACTATATATATGGTATGAAGTTCTAGAAATTGCCTCGAAAACTTAGAGATCTAAGAAAAAAAACTCAAAGATCTAAAAACTCCAAATTGGTTGTCTGCTTTTGCTTGTATATGACAGCGTTTTGTTGAATACAACAAACAATACCTATCTAGAGTATGATAATTGCAAGCTAAGTGACAAGTCATAAGTAGCCCTAGTAGCATTATATTGTTGTGTTATATGAAGTTCTGGACCATTTCATGTGATCCAGGAATTGGCAAACATGTTTTATTTGTTCATTATGCCATAAATGTTGGTGCTATTCTTGAGTACATAGTAGATGCTTACCAGGAATTAGAGCTTCTCTATTTCCTATCTACACGCTGCTTATGTTTGCTACAAGGAAGTTTTTTTTTGCTTTAGTGCCCATGTTGACTTAATTTGACTCACTTTTTGGACTGAGACTTGGCATTATGCTCTGGTTATCTGGACATTAAGCTTTTTCTTCAAACCATAGTTTCAAAGCTTTGTGACTCAACCAACACTTTGACTATTATGTTGACTTGGCATTATGCTTACCAGGAATTGATGTACAACTTATAATGATGTCATTTTTGCAATCTCGCACTGTATTGCAATCTCCACTTGTTGACTCCCAATTTGCAGTAATTAGGTGAGTGATAGAGGTGCTGATGTACAGTTTATAATGATGTCATTTTTGTGCGCGTGTAGTACATGTACATGTACATGTACGGATTTGCTAAAGATGTGTTGGTGCCCATATGTGTAGAATAAGAGCGAGAAGAATCGACTAAGTCGATCAAAGCAATCATTGATGCACACAGCAGGGACAAAGACATATGCTCGAGTTGCAGCTGAGATTGTAGGTATTTGAATTTATATAATCTCTTATATTATGTAATTATTTGCTAACTTTCAATGTATCATTAGAAAAACGTTGATGGAGTGGCGCCGTCTCGAGGGAAGTTGTTCTTAGTGACACACAAAAAGAAAGACGGGAGTTCAATTAGTGATGTTGCAAGTAGCAAAATAGTAAGGTATATGTTTAATTCAATGACCAAGGCTCATTCATCACAAGTACATAAGAATGTCAAGAATAAATTTGATACTTGAACATTATAGGTGGTGTGGGGACCAGTACCTCCAACCCGGTCCGATCGCTTGGGTCGAGGGTCTGGTTCTGTTGGCTTTGGGCAAAGTTGGCCTTGCTTCGTGATCCTCGTTGATTGTTGCGGCTCCGAGGGTAATTTGGTAAATTACTCTTGTGGAGTTGGTTCCACACACGCGTAGCACACACGGCCTTGTAATGATACTTGTGTTTGATTAAACCCATAGGAATGCCCCGGATCGCAGGATCTAGTGATCAAATGGTCAAGATCAGGTTTGGCTGATCGAACGGTCAGGATCTAGTTTGATCGATCGGACGGTTAGGAGACAACTTAGTAAATAAGTATATAAAAACCTGTTTAAACCCACTAATATCTGGGGCACTGTAGCCGTTTCAAGTCGCGTGAAGAGAGAAAATAAGGGGTGGCGGCTCAGCCGAGAGAGAAGAGAGAGGAAGGAGAAGAGAGGAGAGTGCGGCGTCGGTGTTCGGCGGCCGGAGGAGGATCCTGTCTGGCGACGGCGACCGCGGCAAGGAGGACGACATCAACGGCAATGGTGCTCGACGGCTGAGGAGTGGAACCAGCGGAGGTGCTCAACCGCGACCGGAGGAGTCTGAGGCGTGCGCCGGCGGTGCTTGCGGCCGGAGAAGAAGAAGAAGAAGAAGAGGGAGAAGCAATCCAGAGGTACGGCTCCTACCCTAATCTTTGATTAGGATCATAGGAACGGGATTGGATGTTTGTGTGCGTGAGATGTTTGGATCTCTTCCCTGTTTCCATGCTTTTTTTTTCCGGCAATGCCTTTGATACTGCGATTTGCTTGATTCCGGTTTGGTGCTTGCTCTATTTCCGGCATCCTTGTTTTCCCGTGTTTCCGACGTTGTTGCCCTGTTTTCCGGCGATGCCTGGTTTGCCGGCTTGGTTGTTTCCCGATGGTTCTTTCCTCTTTTTTTTAAGCGATGCTTTTTTTGGAGCTTCATGTGATGTCCTGATCCCAGCTTCTTTCCTCCATCTTTTCCCGGCGATGTCAAGCCCTATTGCCAGCGACTCTTCCCTCTTACCTCCTGATGATGCCAGGCTATGCTGCCTTTGATTTCCGGCGACCCTTTCCCTTTCTTCCCAGTGATGCAGGTCGATACAGTTCCTTCTTTCAGGTGTTCTTCTAGAAGATGGTGTGATATGTCGAGGTGATCGAGGACTTGGAGCTTTGAAGAGTTCATCTACATATAATTTACAGTTTTAATCAATGATGTACAAATTGATGTATAAATCGAGGTATAACATGATGTATTCGAGAATAGAATTGTATGGGTATTAATTCAATTGTATTTGAGAAAGGTCGTCATATTATTGATATAGACATTTGAGAAATGTAATAATTAGTTATTTATAATGTGGCCATTGTACAAGTTGAAATTATAATATTATGAAATGTACAGGTTTCTTGTGCCATAATTATAAAGGAGATTCTGCCGAAATTTTTATGAATTTGAGGATTAAATTGTTTAAATTCATAGCAGTTGTATACTTGTACGCCAACTGATGATGTAAACATGTTTAGGTGGCTCACACCTCGATTTGGATGGGTTATCTGGGTCGGGGTGTGACAGGTGGAGCTAGAGGAGCGAATGTCTCAGTGTCCGGAAACTGCAATCTCGGCTGAGGATGATATTGGTTGGAGCAACGATGATGTCTACTCCGAGGTTTTTGGATGAGAGCGACATGGTCGTGTTCGTTGTGTTGGACTAGGTCCTACTCCATCACAAAAAAGCACATCAGTTCCAAGACAATTACAAGGCTTAAGGATGACTTCTGACGTTGGAACCAATCAAGATGATGAGGTAGAGATCCTTCGTGAAAAGGTTGGAACACTTGAGGCTCAACTAAAAGAAAGGGAAGTGCAGCTAAGAGAAAGGGATTTGCAAATGGCTGAAAAAGTAGCTGGCTTAGAAGCTCAAATCAAGACCATTCTTACTGCATTCCAATCAACACAGGTATTGTTATTAATTTATTTGGACCTTATGATGTCATTGACCATAAACTGAGCAAGACATGGGTAAACAGTCATACGGTACTATTATGGCCTTTCTACTGTGAAGAATAAGGCATAATTGTCTAAAATCCTCGCCAAGTAACTAATGCTTAATTTTATCTATGGCCTGTAACATGTTTTACCCTGAAAATAGTTCTCTAAATCTTGGATGTTTGAGTCTCTATAGGTACTCAGCCAATGCAAGTGAATGCTAAATAGATGATAGCAATAAGAATGATTTGGAAGTTGGAACTAGGTCTTGTAGTCGGCTATGTTTCCAATGCGAGAAATAGGGAAAACCATAATCACCTGGTGTCATACTAAGATAGTCATGGAGCAGAGGGATAGTATAAGCTTCAGTAAGTATATTTTTATTAGAGATTAACATCATTCTAGCAATGATTGCTTGTTGCTCATTGTAGTAGACCTTAAATTTGTTGGAACCTTTTGTGGCCAATGATAGGCCACATGATGTTTCATTTGTGAACTTCCTGGAAATCCTTGATTCGAAAAGCTTGGAACTTTGATAGGCATGTCATCATTTTAATGATGGTAGTTCTTTTTGAAAAGGGTAAGATTTAACTTTGTCACATTGATTTCCCCCCTTATATAGTTTTTGGAATGAATGCCTCTTCTCTTTCTTTGTAAGTGTTGAAGTGTCATCAGTGATATCGTGAGATTCATGCCATATCTCTCTGATTGGTTGTTAGAAGCTTTTAGATGTGTTTGGAGATTGCGACGTTCTATTTACTCTCTCTTTTTTTTTTCGTTTCGGCCATTTAAGAATCAATGAGATATTTGCAACTTTGCAAGTCCAAGAATGATGAGTTCATATATGATCCGATGCCAGTGAGTTGCTCAAAATGGTTATGTTCTTGAAGTAGCATGCTCCCTGAGAGTTTGCTCAAACCTTAAGAGGTGCAATTAAATTCTTTATCTTATGTTTGAAAGCAATTTAAAATCAGCTGCTTGAGTGGCTGGAAAAACTTTATGTTAATTCAAGAAATCTACATCAGAAAAACATTGGCTAAGAGAAACCTCTATTTTTCCCCCTATATCTCAAAGCATCCTTTGTGGTCTCACAATTATTTGATGGGATAACCATGACTTCAATCCTCTACAGTTTTTGTTGTTTATTCATTTTCTGGCATCTATAAAAATTTGCAGGAAGATACTTTCTTGCATATCAAACTTTCGTTATTTAACTTCTTAGATGCTTCGTAGGCCTTTCTGCATTAGAGTTTTGAGTATGCTGTTTCTGGCTCTTATACTCTCAAAATCCAGTTACGTAAGGAGTAAAGGTACTTGCAATTTCTGGTAGATCTGGATCTCTTCGTATTAGATATGATCTGGTTGTTATGCAGAGGTCGGTCATGCCTATGAACATTACAAAGCAAATAGCATCAGAAACTATTAAATATGATCTGTTTAAGTTCAGGATCTCTTTGTTTTAGAGAATGTTAATTTCTTGGATTTCTATTTTTATATCTTTGGTTCACATATAAGTACTTGGAATATATATAATTCTTCTAATATAATTTGCAGTAGTTGAAGACATCGTTCACTGTGAGCAGTATTGATCGTATGAATTGATATTTACCAGTCATTATTTGGTAACTTGATTGTTAATTTTGATGTATAGGTGCCTGAATCATCAAGTCCAGATCCTAACCTGCGCTCCTCGACATCAAGTCACCATCCTGCCTCTGCTTCATTAGGTACACACACACACACACACACACACATAGGTTTTTATATAATATTTGATCTATAAAATAAATATAAAACTATTATTATTATTATATTCCAGCATTTTCGCTCATATTATAGCAACAACTATAAAAACGAAGGAATAGAAGGGCAAAATCAACGTTATTTCATTGCTTTACCAGCATTTTTCCCAAATTATAATCAATGTTTTCAACCACCCTATACCCACGTTTTTCAATATAGCTGGAATAGAGGGGGGCCAATGGCAGCAGATTTTTTTTACTATACATGCGGTTTTGGCCATTCAAAATCTACGATTTTCCATCATCATATACCAACGTTTCTGAAGCCGCTGGAATTGGTGACCTATACCAGCGTTTATTATTTTGTTTTACCAGCGGTTATGCCCATACACTTTATTGCCAACATATACCCACGTTTTCAATAAACGCGGGCGTAGGAGACATATACTAGCATTTATGTCCTTCAATACCAGCACCTTTCACCTTACATTTTGTCATTTATGACGGCTCTATATTAGCGCTTGTTTGTACTCAATAGCAGCGTTCATCGTGACCGCTGGTGTAGACGGATATATACCGGCGGTCGGTTTTATCGTACCAGCGGCCGCCAAAACCGCTGGCATAGCCTATACCGACGCCGTTAGTGGCAACGCGTGCGGACCGCTGGTATAGGCTATACCAGCGGTCAGTTTAGGGCTATACTAGCGTTTCTGGCCATTGGTATAGAGCATTTATGTTGTAGTGTACTGCATCACCCAAAAGTTGGAGAAGGAAATCATCTATCAGAATTGCAGGTATCCCCAGCCTTTCTTGTGCATTATCTCTTATATATAGCAGGATGGATGGTTATAAGTTAACCATGATGCTATGTCAGATAGTTGGGAGCCTCACTGTAATAGCCTCACCCTTCCCACATAATATTAACCGCTTTTGACTCATCCGCAGAAACCGGGAACAAATCAAAGAAAACTCACTTAAATTCGATCTAAATCCCACCAAAATCCAATCAAACATCAATCAGATATTAATCATACCTAGGAGCACCATCTAGCATAAATTAATCAAGCAATTAAGCATTCAATCAAAGAAGAACACTTAAACTAACTAGAGGTGAAGAATCCTACCATTCTACGCTAATTAAGGATTAATCCGTGATTAATCCGTGTGGGGAAAGTCTAGATCAACTCATCTCTTTGCTGGAAACCTCTTCAAGCCTTTGGCCCAAGCTCCCTCAAGAAATCTAAGAATTGGTGAAGAGAAGAGAAAAAATAGAGAAAACAAAGCCTTCACGGGCTTTTAAAGAGTCAGAGACCGATCGGTCTCTCCAAGATCGATCGATCGTCGGTTCAGTGTTCCAGAAGAGTTGTGCCAACATAGAATCCGATTGATCGTCCCTTGAACGATCGGTCGACCGATCGATCGTCCCTGGGCCGATCGATCGTCCCAGGGCTGACAGTTGTCCCAAAACCAGCTCTCACGCCCGAGCCCGGATCTTCCAATCCCAAGCTTACCTAAGGTTCTAACAAGCACATATATCATTCATAGGGTTGTGTGTGCACTACGAGGGTGTGAAACCGACCGCCAAGGTGAAATTTACCAAATTACCCTAGGCGTTCAAAACCAACAATGCGATCAAACAGATCATGCTCAACACGGAAACAAGCCAATAGGGCACGGCCGCCGACCTATGCGGTCGGGCCAGGTTACAGGATCCTCACAACCTAACATCCTTAAAAGAATTTCATCCTGAAGTTTAATAAGGATAGGACCGGAAAAAAGAGAACAAACTAGGCCTACCAGCACCAACAAAGTTACATGCTAGGGGTACCAACGCCCACCACAAGAAAACTACTTGCCACTGGTCCAGTGTAGCGTGCCAGGTGGGTAAATCTAGTACCGAACTGTTGAACTGAAAGAACACCCTATGTGAGAGTGAGGTACTCTTCGATCATGGCCACCCGTGTACTGTAGGGAAAGTATGCGTCGAGAAAGATGTCACATAACTCTGACCACGGTACTATAGGGAAAGTACGCGTCCCTGTTGAGCTGGAACACCGTGAGTTTGACCAGGAGAGGGTCATCCTCACCAAACAGGAGTTCGAGCACACGATTGACCTCCTCCAGCCACTCATTCACCGCTGCAGGATCCCCACACCGGCCGCTGAACCTGGGCGGATGCAGCCGCCGAAAGTCGAGAATCTCCGACGATAAAGATAGCCCAGCAACGGGAGGGAGAACTTCCCTAGTGCGGAAGGAAGCTTCCGCCTGCCCATTGCCACCTACAGAACCTGCCTCTGGCACTAGTGTAGAGGTCCAGTGCTGACGCCTCTCGGCATTTAAGGCCCGCCGGGCGACGCGCTCATTCGACGAGCTCATTGAGTGACCTGCATCGGTCCCTTTTAGGAGAACGGTCAGGCTGCCTCGCCACCTACACAACCACCAGAAACACGATAATCCACTCGTCAAAGACCAAAACAAGCATCAATCAATAAAGTGAAAACACATCACACACAAGCGCAAACAAACATGCGAGGATGTTCTAACCCTAGAACAATACCAACCCATACTCAAAACCTTAACCGCAAACGTAATCCTATCCCTAGGACCTACAGCATGCTCAGATACCAAGTTCTCACGCCCTCGCCCTTCCTATTCGATTCAATCTATTTGTGGAGCATTTATAATAAAAAAAACCATCTAATTTAAACAAACGATTCGAGGCCAAAACTGTAATCTCTAATATTAAACCAAAATATACTAATACAAAATTATCGAAACTTCTCGAATAAGGAAATTATGCATTTAACATAATTCTCGAAAGATGTATATAAACAAAACTAAGCCGTCTCCCTCTGCCAAGCCCAAGGCGTAAGTAACTACATTAACAGAAAAATAAACAACCATGACGAGGATCATGCTGACTCTGAGTGCTTCTCGAAGTGTGATCAAGGTAGAACAAACAGAAATTTTAGTGCATCCCAAACCCCAAGACTGGTAATAAGCCACCCCAAGGCGTAACAGTAAATAAACCACCTTAGACTTGGCACAAAAAGAAACGGCACGACCTCTAAACCTCCAACACTATGATCTGTAACAAGGTAAACAATTACCTTAATAAAGCAATGATCACAGTAATAATCTTGCCTTGAACCTTGCTACCTAGCCTCGGTCCTGTGGCTAGATCCGAGCTGCCCGAGCCCTCGGATCGACGGTCAACCCATCGCCCATGTCCTAGCCTTTATGCTTCTAATGCGAAAAATTGCATACAATATTCATACACAAATACAGAAGTACGAGCATGCAATAGTATGCCAAATAAGATACAAGTATGGGCGTAGTTTACAACTCGCCGAAAGGGTATGCATAGCAATAGTCTTGATAAAACGAATAAATAGGCTCCACGGCCTACAAGTCTCCACGGCACTATACAAACAATCTATTATATCAAACAACAATAATAAGATACTTGGTATTTTCGTCCTCTTTTCAATAGTTCAAGAATCGACCAATTTGGATATTTTATGTAAAATTTATGGTCAAAATACTTTAGCTATGTCAAAGCTAAAGATGAAGACCATTTAATGACAATATTTATGAAATTGCCATTGATCTTGTCAATCACCCAAATGACTCTAAGACATCGTTATATTTATGGCTAACATTTTGCCTCCCGGTCTTTATGAAAATAGAAATTTTTGTGAAGATCTTATTCTGTTGGCCAATTGAGCTATTTTGTTGGCCATTTGCCCAAGTACCTATTTTTATTTGACTAAGTTGGCCGACCATATGTATACTTGTTTTATGACAAGTGATGATCGGCCACGATCATCGACCATATTTTGTTGCTTGGTCAGCCATAAATGCATGTCATTTCAATTTTTTTAACCAACATCAATCGGCCATGCATGCTCAACATTGATTGGCCAAGCTATACATGTTACTTTTAACAATATGATCATATTATTGATCGTATTTAACATTTATACTAATTTTTTTTTGTTTGATTAGATGAGCCATGAAGGCTAAGACCTCTTACATAAATCGATCCAAGTCAGTGATGCCATCCTCCAAGGCCCAGTACAGCGGCACTTGTGAGTGACGACACCAACGGGCTACACCATCGGCTTTACAATTTTCCATTCTTGGGATATGCACAAACAGAACATAATCAAAGTCCAAAGCCTCCCTCCAAATATCTCTTAACACATGTTCCACAGAGGTAGGCCACACTGCAACGCCCTTAAGAATATCCACAACCAAGCTAGAATCAGACTCCATGACTATGTGATTCCACCCTTTCCTCTTGGCCCAATTTAACCCATGATAAACAGCAAGCATCTCACCATGAAGGGCCGAAGAAGCATTTACAGGAGTTCCAATAGCCCATACCGCTTCCTCCCCTGTTTCTGGATTCACTGTACCGTCCTTGGGTTGGCAGCCTACTACACCAATCGCCGCTCCTCCATCAGTAATCGACGCATCCACTTGCAAGAATGGCTCAAAACGATCAGCCCTTTGTCGGTTGATTTGTTGTGCTGCTCTACTCAAGAGAAATTCCGCGGCCAACCTCCTCACCCGACAAGCAATACCCCTCATAGTATCTCCACGTCCTTCAAACACAACTGCATTCCGATCCTTCCAAATTAACATTTATACCAATTGAACAACAATCTGCCATGCACTTTTTCAATGCATCATGTCCGCCAATATCAGTTAATCTCATTAAGAGCCATTGTTGTTGATTGCTTCTTCTTCTTCTTCTTCTTCTTCTTCTTCTTCTTGATCATTGTTGATCATCACGTTCACATCGTTGATCAGCGTTGAACATCATTTTTTTTTTGCTCAAAGCTTCAACATAGTGTTCCACCGGGTGTGTCAAAAAATGCTGACGATGAAATCTTGTCGTTGACCGGCAATAGTCAAACTATTCAAAATGTCAAAATCAGGGACATGTTAAGGTTCAACTCCTTCGAACACAGTTCGAGTAGAGGTGTTAAAACTGCGGAAAAGTGGATGAGAACTAAAGATAGAGGAAAATGAAAGATGAGAAGTGATGACAAAATGAATGATGAGAAATCATGAAAAATGGACGATGAGAAAGTGACAGATGGGAGATAAAGATAGTGGGAAATGAAAGATGAGAAATGGACGATCGGAAATATGGGTCATTAACTATATTAGAACTACTCCTTGCGTGATAGAACTACTCCTCTAAAAGAAAGCTTTATTACAACTACTCCTATGAATGAAAACTTCATTACATGAATTTAAAAATACATTAAAATAAATAAAGCTACGTTGATAATAAATATAAAAGGCTAAATTGAAAATAAAGATAAAAAGCTGGTTTGCTCTTGATTTCGGGAGAGTGTACTTCTTCATCTTCTTGTCTTTTATAGTTTCTGATGTAACCACTTTGGAACCGTTTGAATTGTTATGGAACTATCTTAGAACTGCTCTGAACTGCTCTATAACTATCTTGGAACTGCTCTGAAACTGTAAAAATTGAATTTGAAACCGTCAGAATTGCATAACTGGTCGACATCTTCAGTTATTTAGGAAACTGCCATCAAATAGAGCGTCTTGTCTTCCACTGCAATTTGGCCGATGATAACCTTGGAATTTGGCAAAACTCTAAACATGAAACTTGTAGTTCCTCGAATTCCCTTTCCATCGGTCTAAAAATCAACTCATTTGGATATTGTATGATAAAGTTATGACCGAAATAGTCAGACCACGATGATGACAATTATTAAAATAATCGGCCAAAATATGGTCGATTGGACGTGACCGATTGGAATTTGGTCGATAAAATCGGCCATTCTTTGTACAATGATATTTAAAAATTTGGTCATTATTTACCATTTTACCACTGAATACTTTGGCTGCCAGTTTGACACACTAAACGATGAAATCTGAAAATCCCGTTTACATGAAAGTTGTAAATATTTTCGTCCTCTTTTCAATGGTTTAAGAATCGGTAAATTTAGATATTTGATGTAAAAGTTATGATCAAAATACTTCAGCTATTATAGCTGAAGATGAAGACCATTTAATGACAATATTTACAAAATTATCATTGATCTTGTCAATCACCCAAATGACTTTAAGACATTATTATATTTCTGGCTAATAATAGTATATCATTCACACCCAACTTCAAAATCCTTTTCTTTTTTGTTAGGAGAGAGAGGCACGTGGCAGTACGTGGATTGAAAGCACTCCCAACATGTTCCCTAGCTATTCCATATCCCTAAATTTAGAGAACTTGACTAGAAAACATTACTCAAGAGATTCCTTATCTCTATACTTATTTTGTATATGATTCCCTAAAATCAATTACATTCCCTAAATATAGGAAATGAAAACGTGTTCTCTATATTTTAAAATAATATTATTATACCTTCTCTCTCTTCAGCGACATCACATTAATGCACCTCTCCTCTAGTCATTCCTTCCCCGATCTATCTATCTAGGGTCGTCTATACTTTTTCATTCAAATGTGATAGAGATCAAATCGATACCGGCGCCAAGAGAAAGCGTGCAATAGATTCACTTCGACACCAATGTCCTCCTCCACTCACATTTTACTGGAGTTTGCTGGTTACTGGAGTTGGGAATCAATATAGAAAATTTATTGATTAAGCAAACAGAATTTGAATACGGGAAACACAAAATGCGGTAGACGAAGGAGCTGTTTAATAGAAAGAACGGTAAACCTGAGTAGCAACAGCATGGGCGGTGAGAGCAGATCGGATACCATGAATATTCTTTTTTAAGAATACAAAAAATACACTAATACGGATGCAGAAATTCAGACAAAATGATTCCCTTACATCAAAGAATGACATAAAATCACATTAATTAGAAAAGTGAAGCTGTTTGGAATGCTCTCACAGGTCTGTATTGTGACAAATAGCACTGTACTTGATGGGAAGGATATGTCTGTTGAACTTAGGACTATATATACTTCAGTTGATTCCAAGTATCATTACATAATTAGACTGCTCTAATTCATTGCAGCTTCTTCCTTTCAATATAGTTTTGGGCCCATTATGACAGTAGCTTTGAGAATGGGTTCCGTACAATCTGCAGAATTCCTGTTTAAATTGCTCGACCAACAATTCTGGTCCAAAAAAACCCTAACATGAATGAGATAAAAGAGCGTTAAAATCATAAGCACTTTTACTCGTAAATGCTTTTTAACGAAAACAGTAAAACAAGTTATGTGCTATGCTACTGAAAAGATTAGTCACGAGACTCGAATCAAGTTATGTGCTCTAAAGCAAACTTAGAAAATGGACCGTAGAGACAAGACATACCCTGTAAATTGCATACTTAGTATAGCTCTTGACTAGCTAACAATGGCCATGACATGCCGCAGTTGTTTTATGCGAGTAGCCCTCTCGGGTGCAAGGTACTTTCGAGCATATGTGAAAGCTGGGCAAGTCCTACTCAGTTCGTACCAGTTCTAGGAACTCCTGAAGCATCAAGTGGAACTCAGATCACTACGCAAAGCAAGTCATGTAATTTGTTTAGACGTTTCAAGCATCTTCGATTAATTAACATATACCTTTTTTTACACCGATACGAACAAACATTTATTAAGAAAGCACATCTCAAGGAGGGAAAACCAATGTTCCTCTTTTTTTTGTCCTGTAGCTATTGAATGCTGCCATTCCGATATGCAACAGTAGAACAACCAGACATCTGATGTAGGAATCTCAAAACGCTGTTTTTTGAAATAAGTTTGGCATCAACATGCATGGCAAGTATTTCACCACCATCATGCCATCCCTCAAGCTGACAACAAAGTACACAAGGTTAGGCATTGATGTCAAACTCAAATTCGAGCAAACTCCAAAAAAGAAATAATGCTCAGGGGGGCAACTTTTACGTAAAACTCACTCTTCATTAATTTCCGACGAATTCAGGATCAAGCAAAGTACTTTGAGCAATCAAATGTGCAACAAATCTGCATAATGTACAGTACACTGCTAATGTGGCAGCAATTTCTGGAGTTCTCATGAGGTAAAAATTTCTCCTGAATAAATTTTTGTGAAATTTAAACTGCTGATCCTATATGAAGGACTGCCATTGCAGCTGCTAATAAGCAAACCATTGATGACAGAGAGATTGAGGGAAGGGCAGGAAACGAGGGGAAGAAGAAAAAGTATTTCAAGTGGAATCAGGGACTAACAAAACCTTCCTGTAAGGATCGGTTTCTTTCGTGGCTGGTCCTTAAGTTTCACTCGTCTGCTTTTCTCCACCATCGTCCTTTTGGACTCAGGTGTGGGTTTAAACACCTCCGTCTTGGAAGGATCCAACAGATCCCTCGAGCACATGAGAAGAATGCCCTTTTCAGTAGCATCCTCATAAAGATCCCTCCCTTTGTCGAATTGGCCACTCCTGCAGAGCTTGGCGATCAACATATCATACGTCTGCCCCATCACTTTATCCTCAAAAGCACACCACCTCTTCATCTTCTCGAACAACTTGAGGGCATGATCCACCTCCTCCATTCCACAAAGGACGCCAACCAGACCATGATAGAACCTGGGTCCAGCCATGATCCCCTCCTCCAACATCCGGTCCACGAGCTTAGTCCCTTTGGCAAACCTGCCCGTCAAGTACAAAACCCGGACGACGAGGTAATAGCTGACCCAATCAGGGGAGCAGCCAGCCTCCCCTCTGACCATGGAGTCAAGGACTCGGCAGGCTTCCCTAACTCTCCTCGCCTTCCCCAAGCAGGAAAACAAAATGTTGAAGCTTACGGCAGTGGGCGGAGTGCCAGAGGACCTCATCTCCGTCATGAGATCAGCGGCCTCCGGGACAAGGGCAGAGGGGTTGAACCGGAGGTTCCTCCTGCAAAGGCACCAGAGGAAGTCGTGGTAGCACGCCATGCCCAAAGGATGCCCTGACAACTTCATATCTTCCATGAGCCGACGGGCCTCCCTAACGTTGCCGTAAACACACCACCCGTGGAGGAGGATGCGGCTCGTGGTGACAGGATCGGTCTTATTCTTATGATGCCATTGGACCCTCTCGGCCATTCTAGGGTGACTCCTGGCACACAGGGCGTGTATCACTGCAGTGACGCTCGACCATCCTTCAGCTGGAGGAGGCCGCAATAGCTGCTTCTCCTCCAGATTCTTGAATAAGCGAACGGCCTCTCGAGCCCTGCCGGAACACACAAGGATCTCCATCACCTGGACGAAAGTCTCTGGGTCCATTTTTCGTCGCTCCTTTTGGAGGCTTGAGATGGCGATTCCCATGGCAGCAATGTCCTTCATCTGGGCAAGCGCCCGAATGGTGTAATTGAAAGCCTCATCCCCCAATTTAGTGTCCTCATGGCGACGGTACCATGAAAAGAATCGCAAGAGCCTCCTAGCACTGCCACGGCTGGCAACGCAGGAATCAATGACCTGAGAGAACAAGGTCGGGTTGAAGGCGATCCGTAGCCGCCCAAGCTGGGACTCCATGTCATCCAAGCTGCCGGAACCCGAGGCGACAACATTGCAAAGTATTTGCAGCGAAGACGACGGGGTCGAGATGGCCGAACAAGATAACGAATGGAGGAGGCACAACGGTGTTGTCAGTTTTGTGAATGCCATCCGCCTCATCGCAAATGCCTCGAGCTATCATCTGATTAGAGCCTGCTGCCGCTGCTGCTCCCTTATCGACTGATATGCCCATTTGTGCCTGGTCGAAGTTGATCAACCTTGGTAAATGTCGGTTTCCTCAATCCAGTCTTTGAATCGGCCATGTCTAAATCCTGGCATAAAAATGGCAAGTCAATCCTACTAACAACTTATGATATGAAGACAAACGTGAAAAACCAAAACGTGATTTTACGGCATATGATACAAGGTCTTTCCAAGCATTAACATCTATATCCGGAATGCTTACATAAAAAAGGACCTTATCCAAGTTTCCAACATGATAAAACCCTGAGGGCCCGTTTGAATTGAGGACATGGTAAGTTTGCATAGTAGATAAAGTAACGGTTATGCATGCATGAAAGGTAGTTATGTAGGATATAGAGAAAAGTGTTTGGATGCATATGCATACTTATCATCGATCCAAACCGGCCATCAAAGATCAACATTATCTCTAATTCAACTTAAGCAAATCTCCACAAATCTTCCTTCCCATTCATCACCAAAAACGCACAAAATAAATTGTTGGGCGCCAATATGATCCATATCGACCAAGATCAGATGCAGAAAAACAAAATCACGATCACACGCTCACGAAATAATACACAGACCAGCTAATGTATATCCACATGCAATCCGATGCGCGTTCCACGTTCCAGATAGCCACCAAAATTATCATCTACGTTCAACAAAAAAATCCAATCTCGTAAATACATGGCAATGTCATTGCCACACACTGCATAATACAGGCGCACTAACCCAAACTGCCCAAATCTTTCGCCTTTCCATCACAAACACCAACACATTACTACGCTAACAAAAGATCAGACAAAGATACAGCAACAAAACCCCTAAAAAATCAAACACACAACAATCCAAGAACAAGAGAACGAGAAAACGAGATCAAACCCTAACCAAAGCAAAACTAATCGCTGAAGCCCGAGATAACCTAAAGCACTCAAAATCAAAACCCAAAACCAGCGAGGGATCGCGATTTTGAGGCCGGATTTGGAGCGCTATTATAGACATTTTTAGAGTTCAGAGGGCTTACGCTGATTCGATATATATCCGCGAACGCGAGAAAGAGACGAAAAGAGAGAGGCCTGGGCGTCAACACCGAGAGAGGCTTTTGGGGTTTGTTTCCATTCTATGACAATTTTGTGCGTTTCCATACCCAAAGATGACTTTTTGTGTTTCCAACTTTCATTGTTTGTTTGCACGTTGATACCCCTCACCCAATGAAATGATTGTTATACCCCTCAATCATATGACGTGGCTTGGCATTTAATACGATGGCGACGATAAGAGAAGACTGATGTCAGGGAGGTTAGGCGAGTTTTTATACGTGGCTAGGCGAATTTCTATGCATGGTTACCAAGCCTTCCTGCCCAACGTGTTTCCCATGCGTGGTTAGACGCATTTTTATGCGTGGTTAAGCGAGTTTCTATGTGTTGTTACCAAGCCTTCCTAAACATTAATTACACAACACGTGACAAGCAATGTGTATCTCATGCGTGTTTAGGCACGTTTATATGCGTAGTTAGGCGAGTTTCTATGCGTGGTTATCAAGCATTTCTGCCCAACGTGTTTCCCATGCGTGGTTAGGCGCGTTTCTATACGTGATTAAGCGAGTTTCTATGTCTATGAAGGCTTGGTAACCACGCATAGAAACTCGCTTAATCACGCATAGAAACGCGCCTAACCACGCATGGGACACACATTGGCCAGGAAGGCTTGGTAACCACGCATAAAAACTCGTCTAACCACGCATGGGAAACACGTTGGGCAGGAAGGCTTGGTAACCACGCATAGAAACTCGCCTAACCACGCATAGAAACTCGTCTAACCACGCATGGAAAACACGTTGGACAGGAAAGCTTGGTAACCACGCATAAAAAATCGCCTAACTACGCATAGAAACTCGCTTAACCACGCATAAAAACTCGCCTAACCACGCATGGGAAATACGTTGGATAGGAAAGCTTGGTAACCACGCATAGAAACTCACCTAACCACGCGTGGGAAACACATTGAGCAGGAAAGCTTGGTAACCATGCATAGAAACTCGCCTAACCACGCATAGAAACTCACATAACCACGCATAGAAACGCGCCTAACCACGCATGGAAAAAACGTTACTAAAACAAGTGTAGCGTAATTAATGTTCAGGAAGGCTTGGTAACCACGCATAGAAACTCGCTTAACCACGCATAGAAACGCACCTAACCACGCATGGGAAACACATTGGGCAGGAAGGCTTGGTAACCACGCATAGAAACACACCTAACCACGCATAGAAACACGCATAACTAATGTCCCCATGACACCATTCTTCTCTTGCCATCGCCATCGTATTAAATGTCATGGCACGTCATATGGCTGAGGGGTACAACAATCATTTCATTGGTTGAGGGGTATCAACCTACAAATAAACAATGAAAGGAGTTGGAAACGCAAAAAGCCATCTTTGGAGATATGGAAATGCAAAAAATTCATTTTATGAGGTCTTTCTCGTGCTCGTGGCCATTGGATATTAGATGATCATGGCCGTCACATGGAGCCCTATAAGAGGGAACTCTGGTGATTTGGGTTGAGATCCAATCCAATCAGGTCTATTTGGATTGAGTTTAATGTTGTGTTAATGATTTGGAAAGCGGTCATGTCTGATTAATAGGGTTTGGAGTGATTGAGTCAATTGACCTGATTGAACCACATACTTTCAAGAAACCCATACTGGGTTTAGTCACTCTGGATCAGATAAATTGGATTTTGTTGTGCATTCTTTCTAACCTAGGTTATCGGCTCGGGTTGGATTGAATTGAGTCATTAACCCGCATTCTCGAATAACTCCAGTTGGGATTTGACCAGCTCCATCGGTTCAGATCCGGTCATGTTTGATGTTAGAGTTTTTTTAGTCTGGATTCGAAATTGGACTTCTGTTATTTCCTCTATCCTTACCAGTCGGATGAAACCAGCCTTCAATGACGTTATCAACCTCGAGCAATCAGCCTACATCGAGGGAAGATCCATACATGACAATATAGATGCTATGAGCTTCTACACACGTTGCAAAGAGCGCCAGAATCGAAGGCTTTCATGACCATCAAAGTAGACATCAAGGCAGCCTATGACTCGGTCAGCTAGAGCTTCATCTGCAGAGTTTTATCAAAGATGGATTTCCTATATATGTGGATCAACTGGATCATGGAATGCATCACCACCACCCGGTTCTGACTGCTCATCAACGGAAGGGTACAGCTTCTTCCCTACAGCTTACGGGCTCAGGCAAGGTGATCCACTGTCTACATACCTATTTATCATTGCGCAGGAAGTCCTCACGAGACTCACCAAGATCTCTCTCATTGCTCTCGAAGGCGTTACTTACCCAGAATCCACGACGCTCATAAGCCATCTCCTCTACACTGATGATTCTCTCTTCGTCACCACCACAAGGTGAGAGGAAGCAAAGAAGCTCTCCAATATCCTACGCAGATACAAGAAGCTGTCCGGATTAGAGGTTAACCTTGACAAGTTCAGCGTCAAGTTCTCTTCATCCATCTCCTCTCGACGGAGGAGAAGGCCGGCTCAGATCCTCCAATTCTCAAGAAAGGTGGAACCCTGGAGATACCTCGGTGTACCTCTAGACTCGCGGAGAGTTCAAGTCAAAGACTTCTCGTTCCTACTTGACGCAGTTCAGAGGAAGCTCGCAACCTGGAGAAGCCCGGTTAAGGCTACAGCAGGGCAGTCAGAGTTAGTTCAATCCGTGCTGCAAGCTATGCCAGTATTCGTAATGTCCTCCATTCCACCCCGATTACTATTCTAAGTAAGATCTCCGCTGTCACGCCCCGGCCCATAAAACCCATCCAAACCGGGACGTGAGGGAGGAGACATACACCTGTTCACTTCCAATCGGACGCGATACAACAATTACCACAAATAATTTAAAGACTTGACTCCTGAGGACATAATTAAAATCTAAAACATACTATCCCATTAACATCAGAGTTGTACAGATCTAAATCAAAATTCTCAAAGATGGAAAAAATTATACATTTAAACTGATCCACGAGGGATACTGTATACAAAACTGTCCAACTGTACGATCTGATCCTCAATCACCTCGACGCCCTCCAAAAGTTGACGCGCCGCCAAAAGCTGCTCTGCTGGAAGCTACAAAGACACTGGCGTCTGCACCTGCAAACGTAGCCCGGGTAGGGTGAGCATAAAGCCCAGTAGGGTTCTACTCTACGTCACACTTAAGGAAAGGGGAAACTGCAACTGAACCGTCTCCTTGTCAAGCCTATGTCGTAACTACAACAAGCATGCATACACGACGGGGATCACGCCTGCTCTGGACGCTCCCCAATCGCTGACCACACCGGGGATCACGCCGGCTCTAGGCGCTCCCCAAACGTCAACCACGTCGGGGATCACACCGGCTCTAGGCGCTCCCCAAACGTCGACAACGCCGGGGATCACGCGGGCTAACGCTCCCAAAACGTCAACAACAGAAAAGTAAAGCACACCCACACTCAAGCTTGGCAAAGGAGGACGGTACGACCTCTAAACCTCAAGAACCAAGATCTGATAAGTCAATAGTACCACAATCTCGCCCTAGACCTGACTACCCAACCACGGTCCTAGAGCTAGAACCGAGCTACCCGAGAGCCTCGGATCGGCGATCAACCCATCGCCCACGCCCTAACCTAAAATGCATCTAATGCAATCAAATGCATACAATGCTCAGGTACGAATAAAGAGATATAAGCATGCAACAAAATGACATATCAATATACAGGGCTAGGCATAGCTTACAGCTAGCCATGGGGTAAAGCAAAAGGTCTAAACCAATTAGAGATCTATCTAACACAACAACGACAACACAGGCCGAAAACAAGCAACTACACATTCAATCTAAATTTCGACATTACGACGACACAAACGGCCGTCGACCGAAATTCCTACAACGGAGCACACCCCCGACCACACAATTACAACAACAATAATGAATATAGTTTACAAAACTAGGGCACATCTTCGGTCCATTTACTTATCTAAACATCCCAAGGGGCATGACTCCCTTGGTTCAACCACAAGCTACGTATACATGTACACAATACGATATAAATAAGCATGACATGCAATTAATTAATTGCTAATTGAACAAAAATGATTTATATCTAACTAAACATGCCGGCATCAAACAATTAATCATCTAAAAACCACCAATTTGGACGTGCTAACCCTCGAGATCACTAGGAATACCAATTATATGTATCTCGAAGAATTAGTCACGAGCAAAACATCGAAAATCCATTAAAACACTCTTTTCTAAACCTCTACAAAAACTTTAAGTTAGAGAGGATGAATTCTTAGCAATTTAACATCTAAATGAAGTCAAATTTCAAATTAGAACAGATCAGATATGGAGAAACATGCTAGGGATATCGTGTCCAAGAATTGAATCTAATTGATGTCTAATTCCTACAAAAGTTTCTAATCTTTTTCCTGATTTCTGTTTCGCAGCAGTTTAGGAAACAGTTCACTAAAAATCGTACATAAATCCAAAAATCACGAAACCAACGGCAATCAAAAGAGAACTCGATGATCTACAACTTTCATCTTGAAAGTTACACGAGATCATGATCACAAAGCTCAGAAATCGAGCTTGAATCCGAATGTTCATCGAAGAACAGAGCATCGATGAAATCCGAAAAAACATATGGATAAAACTCCATTAAACCCACATCAATGATCAATCAAACCTGGTCCACGTAAGATCTAAACCTAGGGAAGCAAATTAGAAGAGAAATCCACAAAAAATCCGAAAGCCCTCCCAATCCAAATCCAAAGCATTGATACGAAATCAGTGAACAAACTAGCATAGAATTGCATAAAAACAATGAAGAAAGCAACCACGAACACATCCTAGGACTGAATCAAAGATTCAGGTAGGGAAACCCTACCTGAGAGCTCGGGGAAGAGGAGATCCGGCTTGGTCTTCGTCCCCGACGTTGTTCCAGCTGTTGAACGTTGACGGCGGCGAAGGAACGACGCGAGATGGCAGGCGGAGCTCGTCGATCGGCGAGGAAGAGGGCTGCCAGCGAGCTTGAGAGAGAGGAAACGGAGGAAGAGGGCTGCCAGCGAGCTTGAGAGAGAGGAAACGGAGAGAGGGTCGGATCTGGGAGTAGAGGAGGCTGGGGAACTCAAGTGAGGTGAGGTGGAGCTCGGAGAGGAGCGGCGGCCGGCGACAACGAAGAAGCTCCGGAGAGGAGAGGGAGAAGCCGGCTGGATCGCGAGTGAGCGAGAAGAAGGGGAAGGCTGCCACGCGGGTAAGAGAGAAAGGGAGAGAGAGAGGGAGAGAAGAAAAGAGGGTTTTATATCTAAAGTTGAGATTTAATCTCGACCGTCCGTCTCGATCTATCCCGATCGAGCTCCGATCTACAGATCGAGGACGCCTAAAATGATCTAATCAACCACATGCATCAATCCAAGACAGTGTGTGTCACGCCCCGACCCATAAAAACCCATCCGGATCAAGGCGTGAGCAACCTAAACCTGTGGGTTATCATCAATGGGCGCGGAAAATTTTAACAGAATCTCCTCTATAATTCTTACACAATGACCTGTACAATTTCTCATATCTCACAATAACTTCAAATACAGAATCATAAGAAACATAATTTGCAGATTCACACTGATATCATTATTATCATCCAATTAAACATCCAAATAAGCGACATTGTCATTAATATCAAAATTTAAAGTTATACAATTATCCTCAAATAAGATGCATAAGTCTCCAAATGTTTGACTACATTAAATAAATATAAAGCTGAATTAAATCCTCTAGTCTGTCAACAACCTCAAAGTCCACCCGAAGTAGATGCGCCTCCAAGAGCTGATCCACCTGTGGCTACTGAAGTGGAAGGAACGGCACCTGCACCTGCAAAACGCAGCCCGGATAGGGTGAGCATAAAGCCCAGTAGGGTTCTACTCTACGGCACACTCAAGGAAAGGGTAGACTACAACTGTATTATCTTTCATCCTAAGGCTAAGGTGCTACTGGAGGCCTCACACCTCGTCGATCCAGAATGGGCCCCTACATAGGGTCACCCTCACCCAAGCAACGAAACAAGGAGGACAGCCAACACAAGCCCGGACCCAAGGTCGGTGCATCGCCGCTGCACTCACCGCCGGAGCTCTCGCCGTACACCACCCCTTGTACGGGGACATATGTCATGGACATCGACATCCACACTTAGGCCCTTAGGACAAAGAGACAACACGACCTCTATTCCTCATCATCATAATTCAAATGTGTATATCTAGATTGTAGCCTCAATCAACACAAAATTATAATCACACCATCTCGTCCTAGTCCTCCTACCCATATCTCGTTCCTAGAGCTAGATCCGAGCTACCCGAGCCCTCGGATCGGCGATCGAGCCCATCGCCCGCACCTAGCCTTAATGTTTCTAATGCATAAAACATGCATGAGCCTAATCAAACAACTAGGCCTAGGTATCTCTACATGCCAAATCATCAATTAATTGTCCAACATGGTGTAACATATCTATAGGGTAGATTTATCATTCAATAATAAACAGAAGCCAAGCATAGCATTCAAGTACCCCAATGATGCATAATCATTCACTACATACAAGGGCACACCTTTGGCCCAATCAGATCTACACATTTCCACAAATAAAATAAGAACGGGCACACCGCCGGCCCTAGGCTTGAGCATGCTACAGGATTAATATAGAATTGAACATTTCACTAGCAACTCTACTAACTGGAAAGCAGAATTTGATCAAGGGACTTGAATAAATAGGAAATAAACTACTATGCATGCACTGGCCATACGCAACTTACAAATACCATCAGGATACATAAACTGAACCAACAGTAAATGATAGCCCAACTCTTTAGCACGTAATCAAAGGACCTAGCATAGCTGGAGTTGGCAGGGAAGCAAGGAATTGGACAATCACCAGTCAAGCCAACAAACCCGGCAACCCAATAGCTTCACCTCAGAGCTTAACATCGATACACCCTCCCAGCAAGGAAGAACTATGCATGGTGTACCATAATCTCAAATGAAACCGGATAATGGCAGCCAGAGTAAGTATGAGCATGAAACAGGAGACGGAAAAACTGAGAGCAATAGAGGAATTTAGGACGTGGAAGAAGGAGGATGGCCAGCCGGAGCTACCACCAAGGTGCCAGAGAGAAATCGGGAGAGAGTTTGGAGGGAACTCAAGTAACTGGCAGTCCAAAACAGGGGAGGAAGAAGGTGATGACAATCCCAACTGGATAGCATCGGGAGGGAGGAGAAGATCCAAAAACCCAACCACAACCGCATGACCTAGCAAGAGAAAAGAGAAGGAAACCAGAGCCGGAACAGGAGGAAAAACAACAACCTTCATCGATCACCAAAGCCACGAGGAACCCACAAGCACTCACCGAAACCAGGAAGAACAGAGCATCAGCAGGAACCCAAAGCTCTGGCCAGTCAAGAACAGAGGAGAAGAGGTGAAGAACAGGGGAAAAGAAGAGATCCAAAGGAGGGAGAAGATCTCGTCGGAACCCAATCAACTAGCACTGGGAAAACAAGCCTCATACGACAATGCATCACTAAGCCATGAATCCACACAAGGCAGCAAGTAGCACAAGGATATACACATAGAAATTCCGATATCAACATAGCAACAATCCTAGGCTAGCATGCTTCAATCCAAACCCTTGAGACCAAATCCACGATTTGGGTAGGAAGCCCTACCTCTGAGTGTGAGATCTCGTCTTCTTCCCCGGCCGCGGTTGTCGTCCCCGAGCTCGCCGTCGCTCGCACGTCGCCGCTGCTCCTCTATTCCGGCCGTGGGTCGCCTCCAGTCGTGGTCGCCGGCTCGCCAAGCTCTCCGCCGTCTCCGTGAACGCCGCCTCCCTCTCTCCTCAGCCGTCCGCCGCCGCTTCCTATCGGCGCCGTCTCCCTCTCTCTTTCTCTCTCTATCGGGTGAAGTAATGCCCTAATGAGAGAGAGAACGGGGGTTAGGTTTTAACTAATGGCTACTTAAGTCCAAGGCCCTTCGATCCTCATCAAATGGATCTCGCCCGTTTAGATCTAGATCTACTAGATCAAGCCCCGATCCTCAGATCTAAATCACCCCTATGGGTCTACTCAAACACATACATCATCATAAGGCCGTGTGTGCGTTACGCGCATGTGAAATCAACTCCGCTAAGGGTAATTTACCAAATTACCCCCGGAACCGCAACGATCAAAGGAGATCGCGAGGCAAGTCCCACCAAGCCAAACCAAACGAACCAGACCCTCGACCGACGCGGTCGGACCGGGTTGGAGGTACGAGTCCTCACAGTGTGTGCACAACGCGAGTGTGAAACCAACCACTAAGGAGCAATTTACCAAATTTCCCAAGGGGTCACAAGGCCAAGGCTCTCGACCCACGCGGTCGAACCAGATCAGAGGAACGGGTCCTCACATCCGCGCTGGCTCGGGATTTTTCATAGCAAGGGAAGAAAGGATCCCTCTCCAAGGTGGCATGGGAGGTCATATGCCAACACAGAGCGCAAGGAGGCCTTGGTCTCAAAGAGTTGAAGAAATGGCAGCTAGCCTTGAGGATCAAACGAGCTGCCAGGTTCCTCAACACACATGAGAGCATTTGGACCACCATCTGCCATGTCAAGTACAAGCTCACAGGGATTCTACCTCTTCACAAAAGTTCCTCCTCAACCTCTAGCCTCTAGCGCTCCATCTGCAACGCCGCGAGTATACTTCGCAAACACCTGTGTTGGGAGCTCAATGCGTCCTGCCGCGCAAACATCCTCCGGGACTGGTGGGTAGGAGCAATATCCTGTCCCTCTACTCTTGGGTCGACCCCCTAAGTCAGGCCCGTGGCTCGTTGTGGACTATAAGGGTAATTTTGTAAATTACGCCTTATCAGTTTGTTTCACACCCGCGTGTGCACACACTGACCGTGTTTGTATTAGTGTTTGATTAGAACGGTTAGGTGGACTTGGGATCAGAAGATCTGAGCTTGGGCTTGTGTTTTAGCCCAAATTTGAGTTTCTGGGTGAAGGAGATCGATCTTCCTTACTAAGGAGTTCAATCTTCCTTGCTAAGGAGATCGATCTTCCTGTGCTAGAAAGTCATGACAGTGGATTTCTGAGTGGACGCCGTCGTTGGTTGTCGCTCTCCACAATCTCCCTTATCCTCTTCTTCTTCCCCTTCCGTGGCTTTTCCTTCTCCTTCTTCCTCTTTCTCCTTCTTCTTCCTTCTCCTTCTTCCTACATCCCGCGGCCTTGTTTCCCCTGTTTCCGACAGCCATCTTCTTCCCCTCCGTTCTCCCTCCTCCGGCCATCATTTTGAGTGCTTGAGGGCTCGTTGGATTCGTGGAAGCGAGAGGAAGATCTTTAGCTTTGTTTGAAGCCATTTTGTTGCTCGTACAACGGGGATTCAGCCGAGGTTTACGCAATCCGGTAGGTTTCTACTTGAGTTGTTTTTGGGTTTTCTCTTAATATAGCCGGTAGATCTAGGTGTTCTTCATGTTGTTAGCTGGCTCTTGCTTATCTTAATTTCTGTTCTAAGTTTCATAAGATTTGATTGAGATTTTAGTAGGATTTAAGCATGTTTAAACTTGGATTTTCCGGTTTCTGCTGTTCTTGAAGGACAGCTGGTTTACAGCGTGTTTTTCAATCAATACGTATGATCTTGATTTATGATGAATATAAGAGTTGTAGATCTTTGCGTCTACTCTCAAACCCAACCAATTTCATAATTGTCTAATTTTTCTATGATTTTTTTATGAGTTTTCTACGGATGGGCTATGCTGCAGCAATTAGAGGTAACTAGTGAGATTTGATGATTTTGATTAGAGTTTTTCCGGTGATTGAGCAGTCAGATGTTTCCCGGTTTTAGATATGTTGACCCCAACATGTTTATCTATGGATGTCTAGGTTAAATTTCGAATCCGACATCGTTTGGACGTCGGATCGACGAGGTCACTTGGCCTTTAAGTACAGGTTCTTGGTGATTTAAAATAATATTATATGTTCAAAACATATAATATTATATTATACTGTTCATCTAAGTTTTTGGGGTTGCTTCCCGTTGCAAGAGTCTGCAGTTGATGGTCGCGGTAGCGTCATAATGCCGAGACCCGCTACGGATTGGCTGGCAGTGGTCGGTAGTATCGCTGCAACAATCCAGTTAGACTTGTGTGTTATTTCATCATATTGTTGCATGCTTACTTCTTACCTGCGCATGATCATAGCATGCATTCTGGTTGTGCATTAGTTGCATAAGGTTAGGGCGTGGGCGATTTTGTGGGTCGCCGTCCCGAGGCTTGGAAGCTCGGATTTAGCCCTAGGACCGAGGTTGGGTAGCTTGGTCCATTTTCGAATGGTTGTGTTCAGTCAATTTTGATGATAGACCTGGATGACTTGAACACTTGTTGATTGATGTTTTAGAAGTCTGTGTCGGCCTCGAGCTGGGTGCTGAGGGTAGCCGGTGATCTACGACTCCTGAGTAGAGGGTGTGCCTACTCAGCGGTGCCATTTCCTGTCGGCAGTGCTGGTTTCCTGCGTTCAGGGATACTCGGTGGGGTTCTGGGACCCCTGTGTACACCTAGGCCTTATTAGAGGGCGACACTGCTGTGTTTCCCTCTTCCTTCTGTGTGTCGTAGTATAGAACCCTACTGAGCTTAGTGCTCACTCTTACTCGGGCTGCGTTTTTGCATGTGCAGGCGTTAGCTTTACTTCAGTATCCCCTACCATGCAGGTGTTTGGTGGCGCAACGGCGTCTTGAGGTGTTGAGGAGCGGTGATCGTCATCTACACTCTTTTGTTTAAATAGTCTCCTACGGGAGTATATTGTATAAATGTTAACCCTTTCGAGAATTTTGAATTATATCGTGTTGTATCTTGTTGAAGTTTGAAATTATTGTTATAATAAAGGTGCTTGTGAATTGTTTAAGGAGACCGGTAGATTCGAGGCAACCCCTCGCCAAAATTATTCCGCATTTAGTTAGGTTCTGGTTCGTGTCGCCGGGCCCGATTGGGCTTTCGCGGGTTAGGGCGCGACAGCTTGGTATCCGAGCTTAGGCTGTAGGTCCCAGGGATAGGATTAGAATTCGGTTGAGATTGAGCGTGGGATGGGATAGTTCTATGTCTAGAACATCCGTGCATGCTCCTTTGTGATGTGTTATGCGTTTTTGCTTTTTGCTGTGTTGGTTATTTTGCCATTTTCTGACGAGTGGACACTCGTTTATCGTTGGTGATTACGCAGATGTCGAGAGCTCGAGACCGACCTTCTTGTGTTGGTCAGGGTGGGGCATGACTTGGTCGACCCGCCTTACCAGACAGGGTGGCACCTGTCAGGGCGGGTCCGAGCTAGACGGACTACGCTATCACCAGTGACGGTTTCGGTCGCACGGGAGGAGGCCCTTCTCACTGAGGAGGTGGTCCTCGCTCCCGTCGATGGGCGGACCGCTGTGGCGGTCTTGTTGGAGTTTCAGCAGGCCGGTTCCCACCATTTCCAGGTGTACTGTCACACCCCGACCCAGAAAACCCATATAGGACGGGGTGTGAGGGTTCCTATCACTATTCATCTCCAAGTGGCGCGATACAATGCGAAAAGACAGATAAATTTAAACAATTTATATTCCAGAGGTAAAACAGATATTCGATTCATATATATACACCAAGTTGTACGGTTACAAAAATTCTTTATCAAACTCTTCCAAGGGAACGATTTATACAAAAATCCCAAAAGTCCTCGAAGATGTTTATAATATACAAAACTAGCAAAAAGTACAACAGTCTTCCTATAGCAACCTCAGACGCCTCTGGAAGTACTTGCGCCGCCAAAGACCGATCCCGCCGACTCTACTGCTGAAGAACTGGCGTCTGCACCTGCAAACGCAGCCCGGATAGGAGTGAGCGATAAGCTCAGTAGGGTTCTACTCTACGGCACACTGAAAGGAGGAAAACAACAACGGTGGTATCTCCCCTCTCAAGTCTAAGGAGTGCCATGGGGTCCCATAACCCCTATCGATTCCCCAAGGGATCCTACTCTTCTCAACCGACCACGCTGGGAACATCAACCAACACGCTGGGAGGAACAAGAACCAGAACTAGTAGGATCACCGTTACCCAGCAGAAAATCACTGACTGGGGACCATGTCAGGGACATCGACAACCATCCTTAGTACTCGGCCTTGGGAAGGCACCACGACCTCTAAACCTCAAGCAAAGATCTCAACCAACTATCGTATATCCTCAATAACATGATATTCTGATTAAACAATCACGCCCTAATCCTGACTACCCAGTCGCGGTCCTAAGGCTAGATCCGAGCTACCCGAGAGCCTCGGATCGGCGATCAACCCATCGCCCGCCTAACCTGACATGCCTCTAATGCATACAATGCATGAACCTATACAAACATCTATCCTAGATGTCTCTATATGCCACATCATCAATTATAGGTTCAACAGATATACAATAGCCCTCGGCACTCACCGGCAAGAGGCTAAGGTTCCACAATTCCACATTAGCTAGCACTTATAGCTAGCTAATGGCTAAGCAATCAAACAAGCGTTTAATTACCAACCAAACATGTATTTAAATGCAAGCCAAACCATCAATTTACTCAAAAGGGATATACACGCGATTCAATCCTCAATCTCAATAGAAATCCCTTGAAAACTCCATGAAAACAACATGCAAACTTCCCAACATGTTTAGATATCAATCACGAATGAAAGCCATTCAAGAAAAGCCAGAAAACAATGCTCAAGGGCCCACGGTCGATGCGACAGTCGATCCGACGGTCGACCGTGAGGCCACGGTCGACCGTGAGACCAAAACGAGGAAAACCATAAGGGCGACGGTCGATCCGGACATCGACCCTGGGAAGCCCAAAACCAAACAGAGCCTGACGGTCGATCCGACGGTCGACCGTGAGGCAAATCGAAAAAAGAGAAGATCCCGCGGTCGATCCGAGCATCGACCCTGGGAGACCAAAAACCAGACAGAACCTGACGGTCGATCCGACGGTCGACCGTCAGGCCCAGGAAGACCGTATCAACGCTTGACGGTCGATCCACCGATCGACCGTCGAGCCTTAGGCACAGTTCATCAGAACAGTGTCGCAAATCCAATTTCTTGGATTTGAAGGATCAAATCAAGTTGGAAGTTGATGAAACTTTGCAAGCATGCATAATCAACGATGGGGAAACCAATGATGCGAAAAAATCACGATTTTGATGGTTAAATCTCCTATCTAGGTCAAAACGGTCGAAAACCGGCAAAACGGCGATAATACAGAAACGAGCCGTTAAAATACGGAATTCGCAAGGTAGGAATACTTAAATCAAACCACACCACATGTGCTATAAGCTACACAACATTTTAACATGTATTCCTGCAGCGAAAGCACATAAAACCTATCCTAGGAGAACCCGATCATAAGATCGAGGTAGAAACACCTACTTGAGCAAGTAGGGCAGCTCCTCCTCCGATCCCTCAACTCCGATCGTCAAACTCCGCTCCTCGAAAGCCGCGCTCCGAAGCCCTAGTACAACCATAGGAGAGAGAGAGCGAAAGTGACAGGAGAAGAGAAAGAAAGAGAGAGAAAGGGACATGCCTTACAAAGAGATTAGGATTGATCTCAGCCGTCCGATTCGATCTTTCCCGATCGAGCTCCGATCTTCCGATCGGACGCGCCCTTAAGGTTCTAATCAAACACATATATCAATCCAAGGCCGTGTGTGAAACTGACCACCAGAGGGCATATTTACCAAAATGCCCCTAGGACTAAAAATCACCATACGATCGCCCGATCGTACTGGACGTGAAAACAAACCAACAAGAAAGCGGCTCTCAACCCACGCGGTCGAGCCAGGTCGGAGGGACGGGCCCTCACAACCTAACAACCTTAAAAAGAATTTCGTCCCGAAATTCAATAAGGATGAAGCCGGGAGAAAAAGAATCAACTAGGCCTACCTGCACAAACAAAGCTACAACTAGGGGCGCCAACGCCCACAACAAGGAATTACCTAAAGAGGTGAACAGTCGGGGAAACTCCCGATGCATGCGATCCTCTCACTCCCATGTCAGACTCTCTGCACTGCCATGCCTCCATCTGACCATGACCAACGGTAGCGATCTGCTTCTCAGCACCTGATCCCGTCTGTCCAAGATCTGCACTGGCTGCTCTATGTAGGTGGCGTCCTCCTCAACCTCAATGTCGTCGTGTCTGATCACGTGAGATGGATCTGGAATGTGGAAACAAACCAACAGGAAAGCGGCTCTCGACCCACGCGCTCGAGCCATGTCGGAGGGACGGGCCCTCACATGTACGCTGCGGTTCTAAACTGCGCTTTAGCAGGGGAGGCACAGTTGCAGGCCGAGAGGTGCCAGGCAGTTCCACCGGCATTCTCTAAGGGCTTACCACAGAGATCCCATGTCACACCCCGACCCAGAAAACCCATCCAGGACGAGGCGTGAGGGGAAACCTACACTATTCATCTCTAGCTGGCGCGATACAAAGCGGAATTATAAAAAAAACTAAAACAAATTATATCTCAGAGGTGAAACAGAAATTCAATTTACATAACATCAGTTGTACTATTCAACAGTTGATACAAATCTTCCAAAGAAAGAATATTATACAGTAATTCCAGAATTTCTCAAATATGTTTACAATTTACAAAATCTGCCAAAAGTACAACAGTCGTCCTCCGGCAACCTCAAACACCTCTGGATGTAGTCGCGCCACCACAGCTGATCCGTCAGCTCTACTGAAGAAGAACTGCCGCCTGCACCTGCAAACGCAGCCCGAGTAGGAGTGAGCGATAAGATCAGTAGGGTTCTACTCTACGACACACTGAAGGGAGGAAAACAACAACAGTGTTGTCTCCCAGCCTAAGTCTAACGGATGCCACGGGTCCCATAACCCAGTTGATGTCCCAAGGGCTCCTGTCATGAAACCTCTCTCCTGAACATGTTACCAGGAGACCAAGGAACAGTAACATGCAAGATCACCCTTACCCAAGCTGGAATACCAAGCCTTGGGGAAACACGTCAGGGATGCATCAACATCCATCCTTAGCACTTGGCTTTGGAAGACAACACGACCTCTAAACCTCAAACACTGATCAGAGTCAACTAGCGTGCATCCTCAATAACAAGAGACCTGATTACACAATCACACCCTAATCCTGACTACCCAGCCGCGGTCCTAAGGCTAGATCCGAGCTACCCGAGAGCCTCGGATCGGCGATCAACCCATCGCCCGCCTAACCTCAGATGCCTCTAATGCAATCAAGATGCATGCAATGCTTTGACACGCCTTGAAAAGTGTCGTTACCTTAACAAGGACGCCAAAATTACAAATTTATAATCCGAATCACTACTAACTACTTAAGGGGTAGATAGCTATGAGTCCGGGTCGGTCCACAGGGAAAACAGGATTAAGCCTAAATACCGTGCATAGTTCTAAATCAAAAGTTAAGGAAGATAGATGATAGTTGGTCTTTAAACTAAATTGGGAGAATAACAATAGGAGAAAAATCTAGGAAGTTCTAATCCGTAATCGAGAGTTATCTAGGCATTCCTAGGACAAGAGCAATTCAATAAGTTCAAGATGGTTTTCTAATGTTGATAGAAGATCGGCTAGGTCCACTATCACTCAACATAGATTCATTAGAAGCCTACGTCGGAATGAAGAACAAATCAGTGGATAATTGGTGTGAAAATAATCAAAGTGGTTCTAGCACTTTGAGATCGCCTAATCGATAAAGATAAAGAGTGCATTGTAGGTTACAATCATAGGTCTTAATGGTTCTAGCATTAAGGTAGTGGTTCTAGCACTCCTACAATCATAAGCTAGGGTTTAGAATCAAATCCAAAGATCTAACATGGTTCTAGCATGAAAGCAACTTGAACAAGTCCTAATCCTAGCCTCTAACATGCAATACTCAGAACCAGCGATCGTAATCTCAGCATAACTTTCACATCCGAACTCGAAACGAGGTGATTCAAGATTCGTTGGAAAGCTAAGATAGAGATCTACGACTTTTGTGTTTTGAGTTTTCACAAAATCCGGCTGCAAACCCTCTGAAAATTCGAGACAAGACAGACCGAAATTCGGGCACAAAGAGCAAACAATACATTCACAATAAGAACTATTACCAATAGATATATAAAATCCGAATTTAATCCATTAAACCATCATAAAGTACATGCTCAGATCCATAGGAAAACCGAAATAAACTCCCTATTACATCATAGAATTTCCTAGAATAAAGATTTAGCTACTCATCTTGAAGAAACGATCCATCGGGGAAGGTTGATGACGCGCTCCCGCCATGGATCTATCTTCAAGACCTAACCCTAATGTTTATGGAGGAAGAAGAGCCAAGGAAACACCCAGGAGGAGAGGAAAATTCGCCTATGGGTGGCTGCCAAAAATCCTCCCCTAACACCTATTTATAGGCCTTAATAAAACCCTAACTCGGATTAAATCTCAGCCCTTTATTTTTCTCCCAGCATAAAATGAGATCGATCTCCATAGGGAAGAAGATCGATCTCCTTCGTTCTGCGAACTCTGGATCTGGAATACGCCCGACCAAGATCGATCTCCTTCATGATGAAGATCGATCTCCTTTGCTTCGACTGGACCGCTTCTTGCTGGAATAATGAGATCGATCTCCATTAGGATGCAGATCGATCTCCTTCACGCAGGATTGCCAGAATCACTTCGTTTTAGCCCCAAACTTGATCTAACCTTCGTTGAAGGCTCTTATACCTGAAATGCACAATAGACCATCAAAATAGCATTGCTCGGAGGCTAACAGGACCTAGTTAAAGGGGCGATTTGTGCACTTTTCACGCGTTATCACACCCCCCAACTTGATCTTTGCTAGTCTCCAGCAAAGCAAGATAAAAATAAACATAAAGCAGTAAACCTAAGTAGCCACTTTCGTAGGTCTCACGATTACACTTAGCATGTGTAACAAGCCTTTAAACCCCTGGGTGGCCCCAGTGGAGGAGTTATAGTCTCCTGAGGGTTTCCGGTGATGATACACACAAACATCAATACATCCCCTTAACTATGCCATTAGAAATCCATCATAAGAATCATCAACTCTAATGCATGAATCAGAAATATTACCCATGAACGTACTCTTCAACTTCTAGTCACATAAAGATATAGCAAAGCAAAACATGCCATAACATACTTCCAATACTTCAACATATTTACTCATGATCAAAAATAACTTTAACACTCCCGTGTGTGAATAGAGTTCCACATGCTTCTGAGTCTCCATTATATCCAAACATTCAACTATTCAAGATCACTATCCAGAGTCAGCATATATTTTCCACTTATCACATAACAATCTCTGTTCTCCTTTTTTTTTTCCAAGGAACTTCAACCGTTTTACGCGAACAGCACGCTGGTTAGGCACACTGCCCGGTTACTAAGTATGAAGCCCCTTTTTTTTTCATTTCATTTCAGGTAATTCAACTGTTTTACGCGAACAGCCCGCTGGCTAGGCACACTGCCCGGTTACTAAGTTGAACACCCTACACTTTCAGACACATACTTTTTTTTTTTTTTTCGAACAGAAAATTGCATGTATTCATGTATCTTCTATGACATGACAAAGAACTGTAAATCTATCCCAGTTTCAGGCTTAGAATCTAATGTCAACTCTTCAACATGTGAAAGTGAACATGTGCAGTAGGATATGTCAAGCTATCCTTAAACCATGGTAAAAGTGTTAAAGTATAGAAGTAATATCATGCATTGTAAAAATTTACTGTCCCTTATATACCAGACGAGCATCAGAATAATTCATAAAATAAATTTCTAAAACAAGCATCTTTGTCAATAACTCTCATAATTTCCTTCCTTTGGCACAACTCAAGGGATGTACAAAATGTGGTTACCTTAAAATATTAAGCATGACTTTATAAATACAACACCCCCCAACTTACGCGGGTTTGTCCACAAGCACGTAAATAAGGTAAGGGGTAGAGAGAACCTGATGAAACATTGTTGTCATAAGCCTGGAAAAAGTAGTATCCTTGGGGAGAGGTAAAACCATATGTGCCAATCAGAGTTAATCTTGAAGACGAAGTATGTTCGGGGCTTACATCCCTATGAAAGGCAGATCGTAACAGCAGAAACCTGGAGAAAATTAGAAGAAATACCCCGTGATCGCACAAAAGAAGATAATGGAATAAACATGTAAAATTAGAGAAAAATTGGGCAGCATCTCCTTTATTTATTCAATCAGCCCAAGGGCAGTACAAACATTCATTACACATGGACAGGAAAAGTAAACTACCCTATGCTTTCACCTGCATAAAAACAAGATTTAATCGCATGGACCATCACAAGATTACACATGCACATCGAACCAGGTATGCACACCCACAGTACCCACCCCAGAGTCCAAAATCTAGCAGCTATATAAGTTAATCCGGAGTCAAAGGATCCAGAGTGAGGCATGGTTGCAATAGATTTGTAGATTAGTTCAATCGATGAAAGATGAGAGATCCCATAAGTGGAAGGATGAGATCGATCCCAAGGGGTAAGGAGATCGATCTCACATCCCCAGACTGAGAAGAATAATATTAACTGAGATGCAGGGGATGGTCGGATGGGGAGAAGGAAAGAAAGGAAGGTCAAAGAGGAAGAAGAAAGGAAGTTGAAGACTACGAAGGAAACAGGAATACGGAGGACACCGGCTCTGGTCGCCGGCGTCAGTGGTCGGAATCCATGGCAAAAGCCATGGGTTCCGCCGGTAGAGATACAGGAATGAAGAACGCAAAAGAGAAACGGGAAGAAGGGAAAGATGGGATCCCTACCGAAAAATCCGTGGACGACTTGCAAGTAGAATCCTCGCTGAAACGCCGACGAAGCTGCTCTCTACGCCGGAACCGGAGAAGATGCTCGAAGAACCCACCCGAGGCTCTGGTTCGAAGTGGTGAAACACAAGGCTAATGCGTGTATAAATAGAGAACTCACTGCCTCTAAGAGTGGTAGATGGACTTTAGGACACTTAGTCGGAAATGGAATTAAGGACAGAAGGAGGTAAGGAATCAAGGAAAGCCGGTTGTAAGGAAGGCGGTGGAAGGCCGGCGGTCCGAGTTTGAGTCCAGCTTGGTTGCTCTGTTTCCTTTTTTTTTTATTTTCCGAGGATCCCGATAGAGATCGATCTCAAGGGGTAAGGAGATCGATCTGGATTAGTCTATCACCTAGGTACGTGCTTGGTCCAAGAAGATCGATCTCCAAAGTCATGGAGATCGATCTCTTTCATCCTGAACTGCAGAACCAGGGTGATTAACCTAGATTCTACCCTCAATCAGCACCTACTCACACTACCCCCAAGGTCTAAACATACAGCAACCATGCACACAGAGATAAAAAAAAATAAACGACAAAACTTACGAAAAGCAAATAAATAAATAAAGAGCAAGTAACTACTAGAAATCGATGGGTTGCCTCCCATCAAGCGCTCGATTTAACGTCGCTAGCCCGACGAAGTTAACGAACGATCACTTATAATGTGACTCCGCCAATGTCATTGTCGGATCACGGTGGGGAGGATTTTCAATATAAGGTTTTAACCTATGACCCTTCACTTTAAAAATTGAGCCGGATTTAATATGACGGATTTTAATAATCCCGTGGGAAAGAGTCCGGTGCACGATGAATGGGCCGATCCACCCAGGCCTAGGCTTACCGGGGGATACCCTTAGTTTGGCCTTGAACAACCAAACTTTATCACCATCTTTAAAAATTCTCCGATGACTGAATTTAGGTGGCATAATCAAAGACGGTAAACCTAGAGTCGAAGAAATATGAGGTCCAGGATCAATCGGAATTTTCTTCCAAGAAATCTTACATACCTCCGTGTATAAACTATCATTTCTCGCATCCTCAACAAGATTAAGATTATTAACATCACAAATAGGTGAATCATCCTTCACATCTACCACTTCATCTTTCAACTCTGGAAAATCAACATTAAGATCCGGTAAAGCATTTTTAACTATTATCTCATCATCGTCCAAGACAGCAAACTCACATGGACGTTTATAACTTCCACTAAACACATCATCATCATCATCATGCACTATTTTATTCACCTCCTCATCCACACACTTATCAATATCATCATCATTTATCATTGCGTTTATCATGAAACAATCATCATCATATGCATGCCGTTTTGACGTATGAAAAATATTCAATTTCAATTCCATATTCCCAAAAGTAAGTGTCATAATACCATCCCTACAATTAATGCAAGCATTAGCTGTAGCTAAGAAAGGTCGACTAAGAATTATAGGAACATTTTTCTTAGTTTGCAAGCTTGGTTCCATATCCAACACCACAAAATCCACAGGAAACACACATTGACCAACTTTAACTAGAACATCTTCAAGCACACCCCGTGGGGTTTTAATTGAACGATCAGCTAACTGAAGAGTCAAAGCAGTGGGTTTAAGTTCTCCTATACCAAACTTGGAATATAACGAATAAGGCATGAGATTCACGCTAGCTCCTAAATCAAGTAAAGCTCCATCAATCAAATGGTTTCCTATAGTGCAAAAAATAGTAGGAGTACCTGGATGTTTTAGCTTAGGAGGAATATCACTACGAAGGATTGAGCTTACTTGTTCAATCAAGAAATTTTTTTTGGAAACATGAGATCTAGATCGACGCTTTTGAGTGCATAAATCTTTCAGAAATTTCGCATAAGACGGAATCTGTTTGATAGCATCCAACAGAGGAAGATTGATATGAACTTTCTTGAAAACTTCAACCATCTCATCAAGTTTAGAATTTTTAGAAGGACGTGAAGTCGGATCTACCAGGGCCTCAGGAAATGGAATTTTCGGAACATAGGTCCTAGGATTCGGCTCAGGCGATGAAGTAGAATCATGAGGAGCAGGAATTGAAGTTTTGGGTAACACCTCATCATTAGGTTCATGCAAGTCTCTATCTAATGGAACTTGAGAAGTAGATGGAGTTGCATTAAGAGGTTGAGATGTAAGATCATGATCTAGATATTCCTCATCCGGTTTCTCGATATTAGCAAAGGTCTTCCCACTTCGCAAAGTAGTGACAGCTTGGACTTGTTCATGCGAAGACTCAACGGAATGTTGACCTCTAGGATTAGGGATTGGTTGACTAGGCAATCTACCCTCTTCTCTCCTATGCATAGAGTTAGCCAATTGACCCATTTGAGTTTCCATCTTAGCTAAAGCTTGAGAATGGGAATGAACCAATTGGGTACACGCTTCAAAAGACTCAAGAGCCTTAACAAGTCTATCATCAATATTTGGACTTCGATTCGATTGTGGTGGAGGAAGAGATGATTGATTTTGAATCGCTTGAGGTTGTGGAGGTCCATACTGTTGATACTCCCAAAACTGAGAAGGTTGAGATTGATAAGGTACTTGGGAGGAATAATTTTGAGGCGGCCGATATGATGGCTGGAATTTCGGAGGGTAATTTGGATTTTGATTATTCATTGGTGGTCTTGGATTAAAGGAATCAGGCTGCTGTCCATGAGTTTTCCAAGAGAAGTTAGGATGATGACGCAGACCAGGATTATAAGTATTGGAGTAAGGATCAAAAGCTAGCTTGGAATGATTATAGATGCCGTTGATATGTTCCTGAACTAGTTCAGGATAATGAGGAGCTAAATAACAATCAGTAACGTCATGGCCAGCAGTAGAACATAAGAAACATGCATCTGCAGTATAAGATGGCATTGACGGATTTGAAGAATTTGAAGGATTTGAAGATGCAACTTGATTGGCTGATTGATTTAAGACTTGATCCAGTTTCCTACTCAGGGCATCTACTTGCTGGGCTAAGCGAGTCGATTCATTCAATTCCAGAGTACCTCTAGGCTTGGTCTGATTGGAAGAATCGTGGGTAGACCTAGAGGATGAAGCATGGTGTTGGGAATTTTCAGCTAGTCTTTCAAACAATCTCCAAGAATCATCAAGAGGATTTGTAATAAATACTCCTCCACAGGCGGCATCAATAGTCATTTGATGTCTCTCCTTAAGACCATTATAGAAGTTTTCTACGATTGCCCATTGAGGAAATTGATGATGAGGACACTTTCTAAGGAGTTCTCTATACCGGTCCCAGGCTTCATGAAAAGGTTCATCATCAGCTTGCTTAAAAGAAGAAATTTCTTTCCTAAGATCACTGGTCTTGGTAATTGGAAAGAATTTAGCAAGAAACTGGGTTTGAAGTTGAGGCCAAGTCGTGATAGATCTGGGCTCTAAAGATGTAAGCCAATATTTCGCCTTGCCCTTGAGAGTAAAGGAAAAGAGTTTCAACTTCCACGCATCGTCAGTAAAATTATTGACCTTCACGGTCGAACTGATCAAGATAAATTCTTCTATATGGTTGTAGGGATTTTCATGAGACAGACCATGAAAGGCAGGAAGAGATTGAAGGAACTGAGGCTTGATTTCATAGTGGGCAGCTCCTATTACTGGGGGTTGAATGCATGAATTTGAAGTAAATGAAGTAGGAATGTAAAAATCTTTCATATTCATGCGACCTTGATCTTCATGATGGGTCGGATTTTCATCATGATCATGATGATCATCTACGTTATGGTTCTCCATGGATGAATCAGGTGAAATATTCACAGGTCTAAGCAATGCAGCACGAGAATTCAAGAATTCTTGCAAAGTAATATTTAAATCTGAATCTTCACTAACATTCATCCATATACCACATCACAATAACAACCAAGGTTTTAGAGATACTCACAGTGCTATCTCGGTGAGGCTTTGACCGATGCTCCTTCTCCGCTTGGAAGGTGCTTCGTCAAAGTCCCTAACACACGATCAAAAAGATAGGAAATATTAGAACTAGAACTATTTTTGGTCTTTTATATAATAAACGACAGAAATAAAGATACTAATTGAAATAAAACTACACTAGGCAATTAACTTAATAAACCGTTATTCCCCGGCAACGGCGCCAAAATTCTGACACGCCTTGAAAAGTGTCGTTACCTTAACAAGGACGCCAAAATTACAAATTTATAATCCGAATCACTACTAACTACTTAAGGGGTAGATAGCTATGAGTCCGGGTCGGTCCACAGGGAAAACAGGATTAAGCCTAAATACCGTGCATAGTTCTAAATCAAAAGTTAAGGAAGATAGATGATAGTTGGTCTTTAAACTAAATTGGGAGAATAACAATAGGAGAAAAATCTAGGAAGTTCTAATCCGTAATCGAGAGTTATCTAGGCATTCCTAGGACAAGAGCAATTCAATAAGTTCAAGATGGTTTTCTAATGTTGATAGAAGATCGGCTAGGTCCACTATCACTCAACATAGATTCATTAGAAGCCTACGTCGGAATGAAGAACAAATCAGTGGATAATTGGTGTGAAAATAATCAAAGTGGTTCTAGCACTTTGAGATCGCCTAATCGATAAAGATAAAGAGTGCATTGTAGGTTACAATCATAGGTCTTAATGGTTCTAGCATTAAGGTAGTGGTTCTAGCACTCCTACAATCATAAGCTAGGGTTTAGAATCAAATCCAAAGATCTAACATGGTTCTAGCATGAAAGCAACTTGAACAAGTCCTAATCCTAGCCTCTAACATGCAATACTCAGAACCAGCGATCGTAATCTCAGCATAACTTTCACATCCGAACTCGAAACGAGGTGATTCAAGATTCGTTGGAAAGCTAAGATAGAGATCTACGACTTTTGTGTTTTGAGTTTTCACAAAATCCGGCTGCAAACCCTCTGAAAATTCGAGACAAGACAGACCGAAATTCGGGCACAAAGAGCAAACAATACATTCACAATAAGAACTATTACCAATAGATATATAAAATCCGAATTTAATCCATTAAACCATCATAAAGTACATGCTCAGATCCATAGGAAAACCGAAATAAACTCCCTATTACATCATAGAATTTCCTAGAATAAAGATTTAGCTACTCATCTTGAAGAAACGATCCATCGGGGAAGGTTGATGACGCGCTCCCGCCATGGATCTATCTTCAAGACCTAACCCTAATGTTTATGGAGGAAGAAGAGCCAAGGAAACACCCAGGAGGAGAGGAAAATTCGCCTATGGGTGGCTGCCAAAAATCCTCCCCTAACACCTATTTATAGGCCTTAATAAAACCCTAACTCGGATTAAATCTCAGCCCTTTATTTTTCTCCCAGCATAAAATGAGATCGATCTCCATAGGGAAGAAGATCGATCTCCTTCGTTCTGCGAACTCTGGATCTGGAATACGCCCGACCAAGATCGATCTCCTTCATGATGAAGATCGATCTCCTTTGCTTCGACTGGACCGCTTCTTGCTGGAATAATGAGATCGATCTCCATTAGGATGCAGATCGATCTCCTTCACGCAGGATTGCCAGAATCACTTCGTTTTAGCCCCAAACTTGATCTAACCTTCGTTGAAGGCTCTTATACCTGAAATGCACAATAGACCATCAAAATAGCATTGCTCGGAGGCTAACAGGACCTAGTTAAAGGGGCGATTTGTGCACTTTTCACGCGTTATCATGCTTAGGCACAGATAACAAGATATAAGCATGCAACAAGATGTCATTAATCATACAGGGCAAGGCATAGCTTACAGCTAGCCAAAGGGTAAGCATAGCAAAGGCCTCAACTACAGATAAACTATGCTAACCAAACAAAGATATTGAACCAAGCATCGAACACAGATATACAATAGTCTTCAGTGCTCTCTTGCACCTGACAGACTAAGGTTCCACAGTTACCCCGCAGGTAACTGGCCACATTTATACAATAGCCCTCGGCACTCGCCGGCAAGAGGCTAAGGTTCCACAATTCCTCATTAGCTAGCACTCATGGCCAACTAATGGTTAAGCAACCAAAGAAACATTTAACTACAATCAAACATGTATTAAATGCAATCAAAACCCTAGATTCGTCCAAAAAGGAAAATACTCGATTCGATCCTCAAACCCGATAGAATCCTTTGAAAACTCTACAAAATCCACTTGTAAACTTCCCAACATGTTTAAAGATCAATCACGATTGAAAGCCATTCAAAGAAAAGCCAGAAAACAATGTTCAAGGGCCCACGGTCGATGTGACGGTCGATGTGACGGTCGATCCGACGGTCGACCGTGAGGCCACGGTCGATGTCGCGGTCGATGCCACGGTCGACCGTGAGGCCAAAACGAGGGAAACCCCATGGCCGACGGTCTATCCACCCATCGACCCTGGGAAGCCCAAAACCAAACAGCGCCTGACGGTCGATGCGACGGTCGATCCGACGGTCGACCGTCAGGTGGGATGAAAAAGGAGAGAGAGATCCCGCGGTCGATCGATCCATCGACCGTGGGAGTCCTAAATCCCGACAGAGCCCGACGGTCGATGCGACGGTCGATGCGACGGTCGATCCGACGGTCGATGCAACGGTCGATCCGACGGTCGACCGCCAGGCCCAGAAAGAGTAAAACAATACTCGACGGTCGATGCACCGGTCGACCGTCGAGCCCCGAAAGAGCGTATCAACGCTTGACGGTCGATGCACCGATCGACCGTCGAGCCTTAGGCACAGTTCATCAGAACAGTGCTGGAAATCCAATTTCTTGGATTTCAAGGATCAATTCACGTTGGAATTCAATGAAACTTTGCAAGCATACATAAAAGATGATGGGGAAACCAATGGTATAAAGAAATCCCATTTTTGACGGTTAAATCTCCAATTTAGGTTAAAATGGCCGAAAACCGATAAATGGCGAGAATACGGAAAATCAGCCGTTAAAATACGAAAATCGCGAGGTAGGGAAACTTCAAGGCATCTATAACACATGCACAATGAATTACACAACATTCTAACAAATATTCCTACAGCAAAAAGGCATTAAACCTATCCTAGGAGAACCCGATCCAAAGATCGAGGTAGAAACACCTACTTGAAGAGATAGGGCAGCTCCTCCACGCATCCCCCAACTCCGATCGCCGGAAACCGCTCCTCGAAAGCCACGCCTCCGATGCCCTAGCACCCAGCCGCAGGAGAGAGAGAGGAGAAAGAGAACGCAGGAGAAGAAGAAGGAAAGAAAGAGAGAGAGAAGAGAAAGGGTTTAAATAGAAAGCTGGAATCAATCCCAGCCGTCCGATTCGATCTCTCCCGATCGAGCTCCGATCTTTCGATCGGGCGCGCCCTAAAGGTTCTAATCAAACACATACATCAATCAAAGGCCATGTGTGCAACGCGGGTGTGAAACTGACCACCAGGGAGCATATTTACCAAAATGCCACTAGGGTCAAAAACGGCGATGCGATCAACCGATCGCATCCCAAGGCCAACCGAGCCAAACCACAAACCCAGACCCTCGACCTAACGCGGTCGGACCAGGTTGGAGGTACGGGTCCTCACACCCCAGGGTAGAGAGGTATTCGGTAGAGGCCAACAGCAGCGCCCGTGACACTTCAGACAGTAGTCGCGGCGCCCTCAGCAGTTTCAGCCGCAGTTGCAGAGTCAATCAGCCCAGTTTCTCTAGGTTTCGTCTGGGGGAGGCCAGGGTCAGCAGCATGATGGAGCGTCAATCACGTGCTTCCGGTGCGGGCAGCTGGGGCACTTCCGTAGAGACTGTCACATGCGTGGAGCGTAGGGCGCTGTGCCGCCTGGTAGTAGAGGCGGAGGGTTCAGTGCTTGGCAGGAAAGCAGTGATGGGCGCGGATCAAGGGTTGGACCGAGCCACTCTAGAGGTGGAGGTGGTCAGCGAGGGCATGTGTTTGCCCTCCCAGAGAGATAGCAGTCGGACACCGTTCAGTTGTACCAGCCGCCACAACAGTATCAGCAGGTAGCGGCAGAGCCATATGTACTCAGAGGTATCTTTCAGCTTTCTAGTTCTTTAGTAGTTGTGCTGATAGATTCATGGGCGTCTCATTCCTATGTTGCTAGCATGTGTGTGGTATCGTTAGGATTAGAGACGAGTTGGCTAGAGGTGGCGCAGTCAGTAGACTCACCTATTGGCGGAGCGGTCAGCGTAGACCGGGTCTGTCGATCTTGTTCCTTGGAGGTTGGAGGCCTTCGTGTCTGTCTAGACCTGTGCGTGCTAGACATGACAGGCTTTGACGTGATACTCGGTATGGACTGGTTAGCAGCATACCGAGCCGTCATCGACTGTGGTCGCCGGAGGGTGGTCGCTTGGGCACCTGACGGGACACGGTTCATATTGTTAGGGGATCGGTTCTCAGCCGATTCCTTTGCTTGTGGTGTGGGAAGGCGTGGCGGCGAGCTTTCAGCCTTGCTGGCTAGCCTGTCCCTGTTTGGTTCCGAGGGAGTGCATCAGAGTAGTTTTCCTAGGATCGTATGCGACTTTGCAGAACAGTTTCCCGAGGTATTAACGGGGCTTCCACCGTCCAGAGGTTGATTATCAACCTAGTACTATGTACCGCACCGATCTCTCTCCCAGCTTTCAGGATGGCACCAGCAGAGCAGAGCGAGTTGAGGACCCAGTTGGACGAGCAAACCAGCAGAGGCTTCATCCATCCCAGCATGTCTCACTTGGGGGCGCCAGTGTTGTTCGCAAAGAAAAAGAATGGTACCCTTCGACTTTGCATAGACTACAGGCGGCTCAACAGGTTGACGGTGAAGAGCATGTATCCGATGCCGTGGATCGACGACTTATTTGACCAGTTGTGAGGATCTTCAGTGTTCTCGAAGATCGACCTCCGCACAGGCTACCACCAATTGAGGTTTCGGATTGCGACATCCCGAAGACAGCTTTCCGGACTCTGTACGGCCAGTACGAGGTCGTGGTGATGCCGTTTGGGCTGACAAACGCACCAGCAACGTTCATGGATCTGATGCAGAGGATATTCCGGCAGTTCCTAGACCGGTTCATGGTGGTGTTCGTCGACAACATTCTGATCTACTCTCGGTCAGAGGAGGAGCACGGACGACACTTGGCGACAGTGTTGCAGCTACTTCGGGAGCATCGACTATATGCCAAGGCTTCCAAGTGCGAGTTCTGGCTTGTACAGGTGGGATTCCTTAGGCACGTGGTGTCGGCAGCAGGGATCTCAATCGACCCAACCAAGATAGAGGCAGTGGTACAGTAGCAGAGACCGAGGACAGTGTTCGAGGTCCGCAGTTTCATAGGCCGGGCGGGATACTACAGACGGTTCATGTAGGACTTCTCCAGAGTTTCCGGACCGATGACCAGACTTACACAGAAGGGCGTCTCGTTCATGTGGGATGATGCTTGTGAGCGATCCTTTCTGGAGCTGAGGACGAGGTTGACCAGTGCGCCAGTGCTGATCGTCCCCGAGCGAGGCATAGATTACAGTGTCTACTGCGATGCCAATGGTGACGGTTTGGGGTGTGTCCTCATGCAGGAGGGACACGTAGTTCCTTACGGGGGGCAGCATTCAATTTTCTATAATCTATGCACATACGCCATCCTGTCACTAATTTAGTGGGGACAAAGTCTCCACTTTCATTTTTAACAACAGTGACACCAGATTTTTTAGGCACAACCTGTGTAGGGCTCACCCATTTGCTATCAGCAATGGGGTAGATAATCCCTGCATCTAATAATTTCAACACTTCAGTTTTTACTACCTCTTTCATTGTAGGGTTCAACCTACGCTGAGGATCCCTGCGAGGTACAACCCCTTGTTCGAGATTAATCATATGGGAACATATCAAGGGACTAATACCTTTCAGATCTGCTATACTCCATCCAATAGCTGATTTATGCTCATTCAAAATGCTAAGTAATTGCTCACCTTGCTCTGCAGTTAATGCCGAAGAAATAATCACTGGGTATGTATCACCTGGACCAAGATAGGCGTGCTTTAAACCTTGAGGAAGCGGCTTCAGGTCCAGTTTGGGCGGCTCTATTGATGATGGTGTTGGTGGCTGTCCTCTTTCTGGCAGTTCTTCAAACTTTGGATTCCATGGACCTGCAAAGGAACAATGTTCCAAATTTTTACACATACCATCAACATCAACATTTTCATCCAAATCTAATTCAAGAGAATTAATTTCAGATGTAGCAAACTCCTCTTCAGTGAGCAGATCAATCTGGTAAGTCTGCTGGCATTCATCATCCTCATCAGGCTGCTTAGCAACATTAAAAACATTGATTTCTAAAGTCATATTCCCAAAAGTTAACTTCATTAAGCCATTCCTGCAATTAATTATAGCATTAGCAGTAGCAAGAAACGGTCTACCTAAGATAATGGGAATCCTACAATCAGCAGTTACTATAGCCTGAGTATCCAAGACTAAGAAATCAACAGGATAATAAAATTTATCTATTTGAACAAGCACATCCTCAACTACACCTCGTGGAGTTTTCGTGGATCTATCTGCCAATTGCAAAATCACAGATGTCGACTTAATCTGTCCCAAACCAAGTTGCAAGTAAACAGAATATGACATCAAATTTACACTCGCACCAAGATCTAATAAAGCTTGTCCTACTTCATGCTCTCCAATGAAACACGAAACAGTAGGACAGCCAGGATCCTTATATTTAGGAGGAATCCTGTGCTGAAGCAATGCACTAACATGCTCTGTTAAAAATGCAGTTTTCTTTACATGATGTCGTCTCTTCATAGTGCATAAATCTTTAATCACTTTAGCATATGTAGGAATTTGCTTAATAACATGCAAAAGAGGAAGGTTTACCTTAACCTGCCGAAGATGCTCCAAAATCTCGCTGTTGGGCTCCATAGTAAATTTAGTGGATTTCAATGCCTGAGGGAAAGGGACACGTACCTGAAAGTCACCTGGTGTAGGGCCATCTGAATGATCGGTCTCTACATGGTCCTCCTCAATTCGGTCCTCTTCTTCAATAGCAATAGGAGATTCGGTGGCCTCTTGGGAAGGGCTTTTTGTTGTTTTCCCGCTTCTTGGAGTTATGACATTCATCTCCTTCACATTATTTTGCTCAACACTAGATACCTGCGTTTGTTGAGGTTGAGCTGGGAACTTCCCTCGTTCATGCACGCTCAAAGAGTTGATCAACTTTGTGATCTGGCTCTTGATCTCTTGAATATCCTCCTTCCTTTCCTTAGATTCCTGCACAATCATAGATTTTAGTTCCTGTAAATTATCATTAAATGTAGGCCTAGGAAAACCAGATGTATTATAAGGAGGGTTAGAAAAAGGCTTATTAGGTGGCGGTTGATGATGCTCGTTGCTCTGTGGAGCGTTCGACTTCCAGCTGAAGTTTGGATGCTCTCGCCATCCTGGATTATACGTCTCTGAATAGGGAGTGTACGGCCTCCTGAATCCGCCTACAGCGTTACAATGCTCGTCGTACACACCTCTCATCTCAGCATAGGTGGGGCAATCATCAATCTGGTGGTCCGCGCCTTGACAGATCGCACATGGCCCAGCCGGCCTTGTAGGTTCATTGTATGGAGAGGTTCGGGCTGCCATCATATCTTTGGTCTTTAATAGCTCCAGCTCCCTTGTTAGACTCTCCACTTTTGCCTTGAGTGCATCCTCCTCCCGCAGCTGATAAATTCCTCCACCTTGTTGTTGCGGTGGTGGTCTGGCCCTGTTTGTACTTTCTGTTGCATTCGGTCCAGTCCATGTATGAGCTTTCTCAGCAAGCTCTGTCAAATACTCAATAGCTGCGTCAGGATCTTTTTGCACAAATTCACCATTACACATCATCTCAACAAATTGGCGTTCTCTAACAGTTAAACCATCATAGAAATAACTAACAAGACGCCAACTTTCATATCCATGATGAGGACATAAATTCAACATGTCTTTAAATCGTTCCCACGCCTGATACAAAGTTTCACTATCCTTCTGTGTGAAGATCGAAATCTATCTCTTAAGTGCATTGGTTTTGTGCTGTGGGAAATACTTGTTGAAAAATATCTGTGTCATTTCAGCCCAAGATCCTATAGATCGTGGCCTCAAGGAATATAACCAACTCTTTGCTCTATCCTTCAGTGAGAAGGGAAAGAACTTAAGTCGGATCATATCTAGTGCACCTGGTTGGCCATGGAAGGTCGCTACTACTTCCTCAAACTCCCTAATATGCACATATGGATTTTCATTTTCCAACCCATGAAAGGTAGGAAGCAACTGAATCATGCCAGGTTTAAAGTCAACATGTGCAGCATTAGGTGGAAACATGATGCATGAAGGTGTAGCAGTGCGTGTTGGATGCAAATATTCTTGCAAACTCCTAGGAGCTTGTTGTTCCTCGTGCTCAGCCATAATGAAAGTATGATGTGAAGTTTTTGACTGTGCGTCAAAAAGATCAGCAATATATGTCTCACTATCAGAAGTTTCAGAATCACCCTCGGGGCGTCTAGCAAATCTGCCTAGTTCGTCTCTATACCGAGGCATACACCAGCAAACACACGATCCAAAAGATGCAAACCAACTAAAAAAAATCAAAACCAAAATAAAGAAATAAAGAAATAAAGACTAAAGAAAATGAACGAAGTTACCGCTTTCGGTGTCTACAAACACTGTAATCTGAGTCTGGCGCTTTTCTGAACCGTCTCCCCGGCAACGGCGCCAATTTTTGATGTCGCTCAAATGTGTCACGCACAGCGGTCGCGGTGCAGTACAGCATAAGAGAGGTCGAATCCCACAGAGAGACAAGAAGGAAAGATCCAGAAATACAAATAACAATAAATTGAAAACAATCAAGAGGGATAAAAGTTAAGAAAATAGATCGAAGATGTAATGGTAAGATAAAGATAACAAAGAAATCAGGATTTGAATGAGGCTAGGCTTCAGGAATCACGTCACTCGGATTTAGGTTCTTCTCTTCTCAATGGTTCATATGGTACTCAGTTAAGGGATTCACATCCCAATCGCCTTAACCGGAAGATATAGAATTATGAATCTGATAAAATATAAATGTCTCTTTCTATGATTGGTTCCTCCTTTTTATAGTTCTAACTTCATCCAACCAAACCTAAGAATACACGATACCGGCTGTCACTACAGGCAACGCGCAGCAAAAGTTCATCGGGACAAAGCCCTAACTCTAATCGGATCTCTAAGAATACACAATACCAACTCTCACAATCGGCAATGCATAGCAAAGATCTCACGGTATAGAGCCCCAACCTTATCTAACCAGATCCCTAAGAATACACAATACCAGCTGTCACTACGGGCAATGCATAGCAAAGGTCTCATGAGACGCGGTAGGAGAATCAAAAGAGATAACTGTGGTATCACAATATCATAAAAGAAGCATGACTGGATTTATAATAATGTTTAACCACATAGAAATCCATAATCTGAAAATAATATTTGAAGATCCAATACATAGAAAAGAGTTTAACAATTAAGATTAAAAACTATGAACCATTGTTGGAGAAGAAACTCTAATCCTCGCTAGATCATCCGTCCGCCATGCCCGTGGATTACTCGGCCATGGATGGAGATGTCTTCATCTTCTTCCTCTTGAAAAAGTCCTGAAAAGAGCCTCCAAAAACGTCCAAGAAGTCCCCTTTGATTAGCCCTAAGTTTCCTATTTATAGGGTCCAAGAATTAGTAAACTCGGATTAATCAAAACCGTTGATTTTCGTCACTGGGCAAGTCCGATCGATCCTTCTCGGGATGTTGGATCGATCGGTCTCTTGAAATCTCCAATCTTCTAACTTCGTCCGTGTCCGATCGATGGACGGATCGATCGAACTCTGCTCCTCTAAAAAGCATACGTTCTGTCACCCTTTAATTCCCAAGTCCGATCGATCGGATTATGAATGTTGGATCGATTGGTTGAGTAAAAATCCGCTGTTTTTGACTTTTTCCGAGTCCGATCGATCGGACCATTGGTGTCGGATCGATCGGACCCTATAGGAGCGAAGGAGGGATCGATCGGATCATATTCAGCCAAAAAATGCATGTTCTGTCACGATTCTGTGAGGTCCGATCGATCGGCGGATCGCTCGGACTTCCAGCTTATTTTCCTTTCTGCCATTCAGACTGCGCATCGGTACTGAAATTGCCGTAACTTCCTCTAGGAAACTCACAATCACGAACCGTAAAATTCCCCAGAATCTAGACTTCAAGAGCTTTCCAACCATATATGGCACATCATCTGGTTCTTCATGAACAGGTACAGATTAATTGTTGAAATTGATCCATATACTCTTTTCAGCTTCTTTTAGCTCCAATTTCCTGCATTTTCCAAACAACTATGTGAAGCATATAAAAGTATAAAATTAGTAATAAAGATGCTGATTAAGGATAATAATCTAGCAATTGAGATGGTTATAAGGTTGTTCAGAGTGCACTTTCATGCACTCATCAATGGGCTACGTTGCAGCAATTAGAGGTAACTAGTGATATTAATGATTTTGATTAGCGTTTTCCCGGTGATCGAGCCGTCGGATGTTTCCCGGTTTTGGATAGGTTGATCCCAGCATGTTTATCTATGGGTTTCTAAGTTGGATCACGAATCCGACATTTTTTGGATGTCGGATCGACGAGGTCACTTAGCCTCGAAGTAGAGGATCTTGGTGATTTAAAATAATATTATATGTTCAAAACATATAATATTATATTATACTATTCATTTGAGTTTTCGGGGTTACTTCCCATTACAGGAGTCTATGGTTGATGGTCATGGTACCGTCGTAATGTCTGGACCCGCTGCGGATTGGCTGACAGCGGTCGGTAGTATCACTGCAGCGATCCAGTTAGACTTGTGTGTTATTTTATCATACTGTTGCATGCTTACTTCTTACCTGCGCATGATCATAGCATGCATTCTGGTTGTGCATTAGTTGCATAAGGTTAGGGCGTGGGTGATTTTGTGGGTCGCCGTCCCGAGGCTTGGAACCTTGGATTTAGCCCTAGGACCGGGGTTGGGTAGCTTGGTCCATGTTCGAATGGTTGTGTTCAGTCAATTTCGATGATAGGCCTAGATGACTTGAACACTTGTTGATTGATGTTTTAGAGGTCGTGTCGGCCTCGAGCTGGGTGCTAAGAGTAGCCAGTGTCCGGTGATCTACGACTCTTGAGTAGAGGGTGTGCCTACTCAGCGGTGCCATTTCCTGTCGGCAGTGCTGGTTTCCTACTTGTGAGTCTACAATGCTGGTTTCCTGCGTTCAGGGACACTCGATCGGGTTCTGGGACCCCTGTGTACACCCAGGCCTTACCAGAGGGCGACACTGTTGCATTTCCCTCTTCCTTATGTGTATAATAGTGTAGAACCTTACTGAGCTTAGTGCTCGCTCCTACCCGGGCTGCATTTTGCAGATGCAGGCGTTAGCTCTTCTTTAGCAGCCCCTACCGGGTAGGTGTTTGGTGGCGCGGTGGCGTCTGGCAGTGCTTGAGGAGCGGTGATTGTCATCTACCCTCTTTTGTTTAGATAGTCTCTTACGGAAGTATGTTGTATAAATGTTAACCCTTTCGAGGATTTTGAATTATATCGTGTTGTATCTTGTTGAGGTTTGAGATTATTGTTATAATAAGGGTGCTTGTGAATTGTTTAGGGAGAATAGTAGATTAGATGGAACCCATCGCCAAAATTATTCCGCATTTAGTTAGGTTCCGGTTTGCGTCGCCCGGCCCGGTTGAGCTTTCACGGTTCGGGGCGCGACAGGACGTGCACAAACTCTCATGCTTCTTCCATCGAATCATGATAGAGAAACTCCTCCATGCTACCCTACCTTCCCATGCCATGCTTGATCGCCCCAGATGGACATGGACCAAGGACGACAAGGTCACCACGGCATCTGTGTACCAAATGCTAGAGCACATGGATGGCAAACAGAGCACCGGAGACCCCCTTCAGTTTTGGCGAAGCATTTGGAAAGTCCCAGTAGGACCAAGACCCAAGATGTTCCTCTGGAAGATCCTCCATGGAAAGCTACCAACAAAGTCCGTGTTTTGGAGCCTCTGCCTAGCCCCCGACCCACTCTGCCCTTGTTGCGACACGGAACAGGAAACTACATAGCATATTCTCTTTGAATGCAGATTCGCCCAGGAAACTACATTATGGTGAAAGATGTGTATGTATAAGTGTGATTTGAATGTTACTGAATGGAACCTATATCAGTTACAACTTGCAGCTTCAATTGTATCAGCCACAATTTTAGCATCATTTGTATCGGTTACAACCTGCAATTTTAGCATCAATTGTATCAGTTACATTTTTAGCATCAATTATATCACTTACAATTTTAGCATCAATTGTATCAGTTCAATTGTATCTGCTTCAATTATATCTATTACAACCTATTTAGCATCAGCTTCAATTGTATCAGTCATAATTTTACCACTCGTTCCTGGAAACCAACCATTCAACAGGTCTAACAAAGCTTAACAAAGGTTAAACAATCATTCCCTTCACTGAGATCAAATCCACTGATGGTTACAAAGCTTACAGACATATTAATGAAGCTCAAACAAAGCTTACATTCACTGAGAAATGTTACATTTATGAAGCTCACAGAAAGCTATCAAAGCTTACATAACAAAGTTTACAAAGCTTGCATTCACTTAGAAGTGTTAAATTAATGAAGCTCAAACAAAGCTTTCAAAGCTTACATAACAAAGCTTACAAAGCTTACATTTACTGAGAACTGTTACATTCATGAAACTCAAACAAAGCTTTTAATGCTTACACTCACTGAGAACTTACATTCATGAAGCTCAAACAAAGATTTCAAACACATTGTTCCCTTGTTACATTGTATCAATTGTATTAGTTCAAAACATGGCAATTGTACCAATTTGTATCAGTCCAAAACAAGCACATTGTTCCCATGTTATATTTTATCAATTGTATCAGCCTAACACATAGCAATTGTATCAGTCCAAAACACATCAAAAGCCATAAAAAAACATAGTCTGTGTTTGTTGCATAAATTGGATCCAAAATTCACAGTCCTCATCTTTGAGCACCCACCCCACCACCATCATTGTTCTCCAATTGTCCTTGTTGGTAGCTTGGTTTCCCCGTCATCCATAAAACCTTCCCATGCAAATTTGCCAACATATGATGGGGAACTGACCTTGGCAGTTGGGTGCTTGACTATTGGTTGCTCCCTCCCTGACTTGGTTGGGAGCCAAAGAACTGGCTTGGCCGAGAGTCAAATATAACCTACACATGCATCAAACATTAGCTTAGCATTACATTTGATAAGAAACTAGATTATGCGCTGGATAAACTGGAAAGATACTTACAGTATGAGTGTTGGCACCAATCATTCTTGGTGGATTCTAATTAGATCTCCCTCTAATTGGCTGGGTCTTAGTTATCCTTGGTCCTCTTCTCCGTATGGGGTCCCCACTCATTGGCACTCCCACTAGCACCATCAGTAGGTTTTGGGCATGGAGGCTTCTTGCAAGTTCTCTTGTTATGGCCCCACTCCCAGCATTGTTTGCACCTCACTGAAGTGTTTCTTCTCATCAACTTTGCAAGGTGTCTTTCCTCCTCAGGTGGCCTGACCTTGAGCTTCTTTGGCCTCCCAGCCTACCTCTTGTATGGAGGTGGCAATATGGGTTCTCTAGCGGCCTTGGGCCATAGGAGTTGACCATTGACTGGATGAATGTAAGCATTGCAGCACTATTGGAACCTCTCTTTCTTATACCAGTCATTCACATAGTCTTCAATGTTATGCTCCCTTTCAATGTGCAGGCAAATTGCATGCTGGCAAGGGAGGGCATGCAGCTCCCATAGCCTGCAACTACATGTGTGTGTTGCCAAATTCATAATGAACTGATTAAATGGAGAAGTGACCTCAAATTCCAAATCCCCATTCCATGTGACTATATTATCCTTTGCCATTCTTGTTAAGGGTCTCAGCTTCAGCTTTTGGACATTTGGTCCAACTTGCCCTTCAACCTTGAATGCCAATTCCCTCCTCTCCTTCATTCTTTCAATGAGCAGCATCTTTATATCCTCTAACATTGTGATGATTGGCTTTTCCATGGCACTCAATATAAACTTGTTGAATGCCTCAGTGTGATTGTTGGTCACATGTCACACTTAAGGAAAGTTCTTAAGGCATGTCTGGACCAGTATTTTGGCTCAATGTTGTTAAGATAGATGAATGCCTCCTGATCTTTTTCCCTCAACTCATGCATGGCTCTCTCAAAAGCCTGCTCTTTGGTTGCAATGCAGCATTCCAAAGAAGCTTCCTCAACTCTATGTCTCCTTCTAAAGTTTTGGAAGATGTGCCTAGCACAAAGCTCCACCTCTGGCATGATAGCTTCAATAGTTGGGATTAGGCTCTGCATAAATAGAAAACAAACATTATCAAGTTACCATAACTGTAGTGTAAACTGATCAAGTTACTATAAATGTAGTGTACACGAATCAAGTTATTATAACTGTACTATAGAAAACAAACATTAGTAAACAGTATGAACAAAAGTAACTTGCTAGAACTGTAATGTACCATTTGTTGATCAGTTACTATTGTCAAGTGCTGTCCTGAGACATATTCAATGTCATTTGTAAATTGATTTAGGAACCAAATTCATTCATCTTTGTTCTCAACCTCAACAACCGCATATGCAATTGGGTACATCACATTATCTGCATCTCTCCCCACTGTCACCAACAATTGTCCCCCAAATAGGGTCTTTAAATGGTAGGCATCAAGTCCTATAAGTGGTATGCAGCCAGACTTGAACCCATACTTGCGGGCACATAGACATATGAAGAATCTCTGAAAATAACACTTCCCATCAGCTCCATAGTTTGTTGATATTTTGCATGTACTGCCAGAATTTCTACGTAATGTTTCCATGGCATAGGCCCATAATTGCATATACCGGTCTACCCAATTCCCCTTTATAATACTCATTACCTCGTCTTTAGTCCTCCAAGCAGTCATTCTAGAAACTTGAAGAGAAAAAAATCCTTTTGGACCTTCTGCCTAAAAGATCCCGAACCCATTGTCGGGTTCATTTTGAATTTATCATTGAATTACCTAGCTAGCCATCCAGATTTAGCAAATATGTTCTTGTGCACCTTGATGTTGATGTGGATGTCAATCAAGATCTTCACTTGGAAGTCCCGAGTCCACTGCATCACAAATGAATGTATCCTCCAAGGGCAGCTATTATTTTTCCCTATACATTTGGCAATAACAGCTTGCCTTGTGTTCTTCACAAGCTTCACATCAAACCCATTCCTAACTGCATAGTCTTTCATAGCATTCTTCAAACACCTGCTAAGGCAAACTTTAGGCCAACCCTGAATGGCTTTTCAATCTCTCTATCCATCTCCTCTCTGAAAACTGGGTGGTTATCACGGTCATCATCTTCCTCAAAAGAACCCCTGATACTAAAGTCATCAAACTTGTAGTCATCAAATGCATAAACTCTAGCTTTTCCAAACTCTCCAGGCGCATCATTCCACTTCCCTGATCTATTCCTTGGAAACTAGTTTCAGTAAATGCTTCATATGTGTGGTCATCATCTTCATAACAACTAGAACCCATTGATGGCTCATATTCACTGCTGTCAGAACTTCACTGTCCCCATAACCAGCTTCATAACCTCCTCCATATCCAAGTTCTCCATCTCAACAACATGACCTGATCCACTCATAGGAAGCTCTGAGACATCAACAACAGTTTCCTTACCCCTCATCCTCCTCCTTATAACAAAAGTATATTCATCATTGTCTTCTACCTCTATTCTGCGTGCATGACCTGGATCATTGACAATTGGAGGTGCCCCAAAACCAGCTTTAGCATCATTCAATGTCATTGTTACACCCTCTGCCTCATGAACATCATTGGCATGCTGCATTGTATCCACATAATCTCCTGGCTTGATGATATCACCATCAGAGTATACATGTATTCTTTGTGATGTTGACCTTAACAACATCAGGCCCCATACCTCTGCATCTGTTTTTATCTCCCTCAAAGCTTCCTTACAGAGATCATTCCAAGGTACAAGATACCATAGCTTCTCATATTTTGCATAGCCCAACTCCTTATAAAAGGTCATGAAATCAAAATAGCCAAATGTACCTCTAGAAATGTTGTTGTACTCTATCACATTATTGCTTATGTATTGAAATACTGGTGAATGTTGGAAGTATCCACCATGATGAAGTGCAATTGAGAATGTGACACCTTCCATTCTGAATAGTATACATTACATCATTGTGAGCTAAACATGAGCACAATATATACCAATGTGAGCTAAACATGAGCACAGTATACACCAATGTGAGCTAAACATGAGCTAAACCATGTGTACCACAGTGCATACACCAATGTGTGCTAAACATTAACTAGGTATGAAACTCTTTTTGAGCTAAACAATACAGTATAGACTAGCTAATCAATTGAATAGTAACATGTGCAACATTCCAAAGTTAGTATCCCACGGTGCCAATTACAAGCCCTATTGACATATTCTAATCCAAAAAACACCTATGCTAGTATCACACATGTCCTATTGACATATTCTAGTCCAATGTCCCCCACACAGCCGGGATTTAAACCAAAAAATTAAGCAAGAAAGGGACATCAGGAAAGGGACATTAAACCAAATCATGGCTTAAACAATCAAGAAAGGGACAAAGGAAATTAAACAACAAAGAAATTCACTTGCAAACCATGTGAGATCCAAACATTACCATCAGTCCTACCATCGGAAAGGGACATTAAACCAGATCATGGCTTAAATAATCAAAAAAGGGACAAAGGGGCATTAAACAACAAATAAATCAATTTGCAAACCATGTGAGATCCAAACATTACCATCGGGCCTACCATCAAAAAGGGCAATTTTAACTAAGTATAGTTGTAACTATTGAGATCTAAATATTAAATGGAGAAAGGTAGACATACCTGATGTCCAGAGATTCGTCGGTGGCAGAAAAGCTCGCTAAACCCCTCCGATCGGTGGTCCACGGTGGTCCCTCGTTGGTCCAAGCTAGTAAAACCCTAGTTTTCCCCCTTTTAAGACAAAGAGGTGAAAGAGGGTGGGTGAGCCGTTAACCAATGCTTGCATGCGACCAGTTTACCGTTTGAAATTTGACGTCATTCAAGCGTCGGATCATAATGAAGCGGTTTTGATAAATGAGGAACTAACGTAATTATCAAGCTATAAGTATTAAAGTGGTATGTTCAGAATTTTATAGATACCAAAAGAGTAATTTAACCCCATACATAATCTAGTATGGTGTGAGCGGATGGACCAAAATCACGTTAATAATATAAATTGGGGCTAAAACGGGTATAAACAAACTTCAAGTACTAGATTGTCACAAGGATAATTTTACATGTACCAACAGTGTATATCAAAAGAGTAATTTAACCCCATACATAATCTAGTATGGTGTGAGCGGATGGACCAAAATCACGTTAATAATATAAATTGGGGCTAAAACGGGTATAAACAAACTTCAGGTACTAGATTGTCACAAGGATAATTGACATGTACCAAAAGTGTATTTTAGCCTATATAGTTTAAATCGAAAGATATGATAAAGATGAGATTTAAGTTTAAAAATGAGAGAGGAGGAAGATGGTTGTGTCCTTACCCCGCGTGCTGCATATTGTCGTTGCCCGATAAGACTTGAAAAGTGCACAGAACACCCTTGTAACTTAGTTTTGTTGGTCTCCGAGCAATGCTGCACTGACTATTTTTACCCCATTTCAAGTATAACAGCGCCTAATAGGAGTTAAATCAACTTTGGAGCTAAAAGAACGTATTTTGGCAATTCTGGCAAGTAGAATCGATCCGACTTGTCTAATGCGATCGATCCTACTCGCCCAGCGACGGGACAATGAACAATTGAAGGATCGATCGTACTCAGCATAGCGGATCGATCCTCCTGGGGACGTAGCATAACAACATGTAAACGATCAATCGGACTCGATAGATCCGATCGATCCCTCTCGGGGCGTCACCAGCAATTGAAGGAGTCGGATCGATCCTACTCCATAGAGGGATCGATCCTTTGCGGTCAGAATTAAAGATCAACGGCTCATATCTAATCCGTGGGAGATGTTTGCTTAGGCTATAAATAGTCAATGTTTAGGGATTTTTGGGGAGCTTTTTCCAAACATTTTTGGGGGGAGTTTTCCTATCTTTTTCTACACTTTTCTTTGGCGATTCTTTGGAGGAGATTCATGGCGGGAGGAGATCATCAACTTCCACCGATGGATCGACCCCTAAAGATGAGTAGCTAAAACCCTAACCATGGGATTCTTATGATGTAACTAGGGTTTTTACTAGGGATTTCTTAGATCTAGGGCTTGTATATATGATTGTTTGACGTATATGGATTGATTTCTATTTTCGTTATATCTTGGTGTTGAATTCTTGCTGGATGTATGGATTGTTTTTGTTTGCACTTGATTCTAGAGCTTGTGTATGCTAGGGCTTGGATTGGATTCATCCAAATAAGATCATGCTAGTCCCATGATATCTCGGATGAAATCTTCTTCGTGATTTGGGATTGTATAGCGCTAGTCCCACTATAGTAGTGCTAGTCCCACTACGTTTCATCCCTAATCTTTCATGCATCCTATTTTTGTAGATTCGGCCATCGAGATGCTAACCCATCTCGATCTCACACCTAAATCCATATTTGTACTGCTACGTGCGATGAATTCATCATAATAAGAGGGTTCATTAGCAGTGAACGTAACTAATCATTCGGTCACTGACATTTAGATAATTGTTCTTGCCAACAAGGAATCTTAAACATAACTTGTTGAGTGATAAGGAGAACTAGCCATTCACTTATCAACTTTTAGGAAGCCATTCATCGTGTTTGCATGCCCTAATCTTAGGAAGACTTGGTAGAACCTTAGTTATTGATTAAGAATCCTGTGGTCCTTTCTCTCATATTCATAAATCCTTTAGTATAAGTTTAGTTTAATTTCAACCTGTAATCTTTTCTCAACTCTTTAGTAGGAAATTTACTAAGTGTTCGATCTCAATCAGTTAAATCCCTGTGGACTCGACTCGGACTCTCCACTATCTATTATTTCTTAGTAGTTAAAGTAGAACAGTGGAATTTATTGTAATTTTGATTAGACTTGTTAAGTCACGACACTTTTCAAGTCGTATCATTGCTCGGAGGTTGCCGATTGGAAGAGCCGATCGAGAGAGGCAGACGTACGTACGGTAAAAGCAATGGTGAATTAGGGCATCCGGGAGGAGTTGTTGGATGACGACATAATTCTCGGTGGACCAACCGACCGGATTATCAGATCCATTTTTCGATAAGAGTTCCACTCTCTTTCAAACTATTACCCAAAAGATCTTCTTGTAATGTACTGTTCAAATAAGAATTCAAGAAAGTCCTAATCTGATCAAGTGTTTTATCACCTCAAGGATTCATTGCGACATATGTCTTCTATCCACACCACAATATTTACTCCATACACCACACTTTTTTAATTTTTTATTATATAGAGAGTAAAACATGTGGTGCATTTAGAATTACTCTAAAAAAAATGTGGTGTTGAGAGTAAAATATGTGGGGGGCATTCAAAATTACCCTTCATCTTGTCCTTACAGTTAGAGATTTTTACACATGTGCTCATAAAAACTTGCCAAATTACATATTATATATATACCTCTGCAAGCATTGAACAAATTCAAAACATGCACCTTCGTCCTCACAACGAAGAAAAAAACATTATAAAATGATAATTTTACCCTTTATTCATATTTTAACTCAACGATTGGCTGAGCAAACAATCTTTCAAGTGAGCTTGGATCACTACCTTCAGTTAATAATACTTTCATTAGATTTTCGCATTCTGGCACTCTGCATTTTCCTATAATTGCACTTTGGTACCACCGGGTTTGGGATTTGTAATTCGATACCATCAAATTATACACTGAGTGAAATTTAGTTCCGATCCCCTGACTCCGTTACTATGATTTGACGAGAAACAGCTCACGTACGCGCACATGAACGGTTTTGCACTCGCTTCCCGCCACAGTTAGGCCTCACGGAGAGATCGTGGGCATCGTCCGCCGCTGTATCAAAACCGTCACCAGCTCTCTGTCAGGACCTTCATAGCTCGTGTTCGCCCACTGCCTCTCGACTCCTCGCAGCGCCGCTGTCATCCGCCTCTCTCCCATCAATGCTGAGATCCTCTACCGCGACCGATTCTCCGTCTCGGAGTTCTTCCCGAGCGACATTGACGACGTGCTCTGCAACCAGCTCTCCGTCGTGACCTTCCTTGCCGTTTATAGAGGCAACGGGGAGGTGGTGGGGTGGGAGGGAGCGGAGGTGACGTCGCCAAAAGAGCACGGCTATCGCCGACGCTCATCAGATACATGTCCTCCCCCTTCATCAACATCTCTAGAACACGGGATCCCATCAGTGCCAGCTCCGGGTTCTCCAACACCATCTTGTCGGTGAAATCCAAATAGGCCTCCTCTGTCTTCCTAAGAGCCTGGGAAAGAGCTTTGAGCACCACCTGGTGGTTCACCGCTGGTGCCGAGCTCGATCGCCATGAATATTCCTTTAGTTTATGTTCAAGCTCCAGTCTTTCTCTGCTCCACTCATACTTCCACCTCCTCCAACTCTCCTCTCACCTCATCCTCGGCTTGTGTTCCTCTTTCTCATGTTTAGACTCTGGTTTAGTCCTGTATGATTGAATGGGGAGACGGGAGGTTGGCTGGACGGCGATGGGGGTCACGGGATGGCAGCGGAGCCACGTCGTCTCCGGGGTGGCGGCGGCGCTAGCCGAATGGCTAAGAGGTCGCGTGGTAGGAAGGGCCGCCCACCGATGCTGAGCTTCAGTGAGGAGAGGGGACGAGGGAGAGAGACCAAAGCAGGGGAAAATGGAGAGAGAGTGGAGAAAGAGAGGGAGACACGAGGCTGTTTGTGCTGACGGTAGTCACGTGCGTGTCACTTGACAAGTTTACCGTCAGCTCACATAACGGCGTTGGGAGGCTTGGATCACTTTGCTATGGTATTATAACTTGGTTGTATCGAATTGTAAATCCCAAATCTGGTAACACCAAAGTGCATTTATGGAAAAGTGTAGGGTAACAAAATGTAAAAAACCCTACTTTCATTGTCTCTGGGTCCAAACAATCCTTTAAGTGAGCTAATTCAATTCTTTCACACCTTGAACGATTCTACGTTGTGGTGGCACTCACTAGGATCGTGTTTGGATGTGTCAGAACCGAAGGAACGAACGGAACGAGTGGGACCACGATTCTTCATTCCCCTCGTTCTCGTTCGGTCGTTTGGCAGACACCGTTATTTTAAGAATGGACATAACAAGGGACGGAACTATTCAACCCCCCCTCGCCCCAACCCCAAACCTTTGGAAACACGCAAGCTTGGATAGAGCTATTTCTAGGCCAATGGGGGCATTGGCCATCTTTGCAAAATAATTAGCCACGTCCACGCTTTTGAAAAGTAGTAAATTATATCTTACTTAATTGAGTTTTAATTGTAATATGTAAAGCCGTTTGATACGAGGTCGAACCGAGCCATTCCAAGAAGGGACCCACGTCCTTGCTTGGATGGGCCCACGCCAAGGAGTTGGCTGCACCCAAGTCCCTTTGTGCATTCTAAGCTCAGCCGGCCAAAGGAATCCTATTCCTAGCTGGTTTGCTTACTTAGATGATTTCCTAGTTAGTAGTTATCTTGATTGAGTCAGTTTCCTAGTTTGAGTTCAGTTTATGATTTGCTTTATTAGTTCCTATTAAGAGTCCTAGTAATCAGGAAGTTTGAGTTATGATTGAGTCTTAGTAGGAAGGTATGGTTACTTGCTGATTAAAGCAAGGTAGTTCTCTAGTTGTAGTAGAACTCTCTTGAGGCCTCTATAAAAGGACCTCCATAGCTTGTAATTATGCATGGACGAATTTATGAGAGTTATTATTTAGTAGAGATAAATCCTAGGAGTAGAAGTAATATAGGAGTAGCTATAACTTAGTTTCCACAAAAATCCACCAGTCACCTTCTTCTCTCTCTACAGCCGGATTCTTCTCCACCTACCGGCCACTATCATCACCGCCGCTACCAGCCACCTCCGCCGTCCAACCCCAAATCCCCGGCGTCTCCTTGGCTGCCGTGCTTCCCTCCACCACGTTCTCCAAGGCTTGGATCTCCAAGAGAAGCCAGCCAACCCTAGAGGAGCTGTAAGGTATCCCTCTTCTCATCCATCTCCTCCTCTAGTCTTTGCCTTCCTCGTCGAATACCTAGGGTCCTTCTCCTAAAACCCTAAAGGTATCTCTCGACCTAGTCATAGATTTGGCTAAAGAGGATCTGAGATAAGGCAAGAGACCCGGTACGAAAGCCCTTGAGAAGGTGCATCGTATCACCGTTTATCAAAAAATTTCACCCGTTATTAACATAATACCTAATTGCATCTATCAACTTTCGAGCGATGATAGTAACGGTAAGATACCGACCATGGCAATGATGAGATTTATAGGTAAAATGGAGGTTTATGTATAAACTTTTTTCCATATCCTAACGATCGAGTTGGAAGAAATTGCGAAGAGATTTAAGATGGAATCAATCATAAAAGACCTTTGGAATATGAAAGAACGTCGATTTCCACTCTGATACTCTAACATATGTGTGATCAAAATATATATAAAAAAATAATCTTTTTTCCCTAATCTTTTGTTCATATTTGTGAAGATTTAGAAACATCATCGTTATTAAGGCTAAATTTTCAATTAGTACCCTGTAGTTTGACCGATATTTTTATGTGGTCCTTATATTTCAAAAAGTTGCAATACAAACCCTCAACTTTCATTAGCTCACTTATGTGGTCGGAGGGGGGTCGCAGCAGCGAGGGGACACCAGATCTGAAGGCGGACGGCGCTGTGAGGCCGTGGGCTACCGGCTCCAGGGAGGCGACGCTAGATCCGGTGGAGGGGACGGAGCTTGGGAGGTCCTTAGCGAGGAGGGGTGGTCGGGCGGTGTCGTGGTGTTGTCGAGCGTCATCGAAAAGGAAAGTGTCATCGGGTGGAAGCTCCGGAGGAGAGGCAGGGAGCTCGGTGTGGCGGTCGACGACGAGAACGGGGCGTCAGGGGGTGCTAGATGAGAAGGTCTAGAGAGAAGCGGTGGTGGAGATATGGAGAGAGATGGAATGGTATTCATAGATGCCGGAGAAGGAGAGGGCTTCGTCGGTGGTAACGGGAGGTGGTTGCGAGGTTGCCAAGGTCGGGTAAGGAGCAACTTTTCGTTAGAATTTTGACGTCGTTTGAGCTTCCGATCAAATTATTACGGTATTGATAGTTGAGGTACCAAATTTGTAATTATCAAAAGCTTAGGTATTAAATTTGTAATTAGCATATATTATAGTTACCAAATGTGAAATTTAGCCTTTTGATTTCAAGCAAGATCAAATGAAAAGAAATTATGATTTCATCTCACAAATTATGATGCATGGATATCAAACTCTAGATGAAAGTTATTCAAAAAAAAAAAACTTTGATGACGTGCTAAGTTGTACGATGTGGATTAACAAAAGGGCTATGTTAACTTAGTAGAGCTTAAAAAGGCTATGCGCGCGATAAATGGGTCTTTGGAGGGTATATGTAATTTATAATTGGGGTAATTACCTTTTAATACCCTCTATTTTCCAGGATTTACAATCTGGTACCCTCCAATTAGAAAATGTAATTTTACTACCCTCAAGTTACAAAGACGGTTGATTTAGTACCCTCCCGTTAGACAGTGTTAGTCTCAGTCACTGATGAGCGCATGAAAGTGCACTCTGAACAACCTTAAAACCATCTCAATTGCTATATCTTCACCCTTAATCAACTTCTTTAGCACTACTTTTATACTTTTATGTGATTCACATAGTTGTTTGGAAAATGCAGAAAATTGGAGCTAAAAGAAGCTGAAAAGAGTATATGGATCAACTTCAAAAATTAATCTGTACCTGCTCATGAATAACCAGATGATGTGCCATAGATGGTTGGAAAGCTCTTGAAGTCTAAATACTGGAAAATTTTACGGTTCGTGATTCCGAGTTTCCTAGAGGAAGTTACGGCAATTTTAGTACCGATGGCGCAGTCTGAATGGCAGAACAGAAAATAAGCTGGAAGTCCGATCGATCCGCCGATCGATCGGACTACGCAGAAACGTGACAGAACATATATTTTTCAGCCATAAGGGATCCGATCGATCCCTCCATCCCTCCTATGGGGTCCGATCGATCCAACACCCATAGTCCGATTGATCGGACCTGGGAATTAAAGGTTGACAGAGCGTATGCTTTCTGGAGGAACACAGTTCGATCGATCCATCCATCGATCGGACTCGGGAATAGCCAGAGACGGAGGATTTTTACGAAACAGATCAATCCGACACCCTTAGTCCGATCGATCAGACACGGGTGAAGTCAGAAGTTGAAGTTTTAACGCGAGGGATCGATCCGACACCCTGGGAGGGATCGATCCGACGTTTCCAGTGAAGAAAACCTACGGTTCAGATCTAATTCGTGGATGGAGAGATTTGGGGCTATAAATAGGAAACTTAGGGCTAATCAAGGGGGACTTCTTGGACGTTTTTGAAGGCTTTTTCTGGACGTTTTCCAAGGGGACTTCTTGGACGTTTTTGGAGGCTCTTTTCTGGACGTTTCTCAAGGGAAGAAGATGAAGGAATCTCCATCCATGGCCGAGTAATCCACGGGCATGGCGGACGGATGACCTAGCGAGGATTAGGGTTTCTTCTCCCACAATGGTTCATAGTTTTTAATCTTCATTGTTAAACTCTTTTCTATGTATTAAATCTTCAAATATTATTTTCAGATTATAGATTTCTATGTGGATGATTAATATTATGAATCCAGTCATGCTTCTTTCATGATCTTATAATCCCATAGTCTTCTCTTTTGATTCTCCTACCGAGTCTTGCGAGACCTTTGCTATGCATTGCCCGTAGTGACAACTGGTATTGTGTATTCTTAGGAATCTGGTTAGACAAGGTTGGGGCTCTATCCCGAGGAATCTTTGCTATGCATTGCCGATTGTGAGAGTTGGTATTGTGTATTCTTAGAGATCCGGTTAGATAGAGTTAGGGCTTTGTCCCGATGAACTTTTGCTGCGCGTTGCCTGTAGTGACAGCCGGTATCGTGTATTCTTAGGTTTGGTTGGATGAAGTTAGAACTATAAAAAGGAAGAACTAATCATAGGAAGAGACATTTATATATTTTGTTAGGTTTATAATTCCATATCTTCCGGTTAAGGTGATTGGGATGTGAATCCCTTAATTGAGTATTATATGAACCATTGAGAAGAGAAGAACCTAAATCCGAGTGAAGTGATTCCTGAAGCCTAGCCTCATTCAAATCCTGATTTCTTTCGTTAACTTTATCTTATCATTACATCTTCGAGATCTCCCCCACGGCGAAGCTCGCATCCTCGACCATGGCGTCCTCGGTTCCCGGCAAAGCCCCGAGCTCGACCTCGGAGAGCCCTCGGCCACGGCCTCGCCCCCTTCAACCCCACCCCGGTCCTCGTCTCCTCCCTTCCTCCCACCCTCTTTAAGCTCAACGCCTCCAACTCCCTCTCCGACAGCATCCCCTCTTCTCTCCTCTCCTCCCTCCCATCCCTCCGCCTCCTCGACCTCTCCTCCGACTCATTCGCCGGAAACATCCCTCCGGCCTCAACCAACTCTGTCTCTCTCTCTTTGGTTTTCTCTCTCTACTCTTTCCCTCTCTCCTCATCACGTGCCGCCACGTGTAAACATCGGGCACGTGAGTGGTTTTCTATAAGGGAAAGCTAACGGCGTCTAAGATCTGTCCCGGTTTTGTAAATACAGGTACTAAAATTACATTTTCTAATTAGAAGGTATCGGATTGTAAATCTTGAAAAATAGAGGGTATTAAAAGCTAATTACCCCTTTATAATTTAACTGGGGCATTTGTCCAATTAAATCTTTTAAAACGTTCCCCCTCTCCCTCCGTATCGCTCTCTCGGCAACCCCCCGCCACCCCACCACACCCCCGCGCCCCGGCTTTCCTCTGCGCTCCGTTCTGGCGTTTTCCTTCATTATTCGTTGGCTACAAAGAGCAAAGGCCCTCCCTCCCCAACCATAGTGAAGCCCCAAGAACGCTCGGATCCTTCAACTGGTACGTAGAATGCCCATCATTCCCTTCCTCAGTTCCTCTCCTCTCCTTACCCTATAATGCATTCAAGATTGGATTTGGAATGTTTCCCTCCTCTTTCTTGATCCTTCGTATGTGAATGAGCAACCCCTAGTTTCTGGGTTGATATGCACCATTAATGATGCCATGGAGATGGGCTTCAAATCCTAGCTAGTTCGTTTGCTATATACTACCTCATCCTCTTGATTGTGACTATGGTTTCTTGTTCTTTCTTCTTTGAAGAATCTTGTACTTTGGAATTTGGATTCAATGACTCTTCAGAAAGTTTGATCCAGTCAAATAGAAAATCTTGGAATGCAACATAAGTGATGCATGGAATCTTTCAAGTTCTAATGCATTTAAACTTCATGGGTGTGGGATTCTGTTGATTAGGAAAAATGGGACTCAGAGAGTGAAATCGTGCTTGAAGATTCAATTCTTTTTAGCCAATATCTGATGAAGTTCTTGAATTCCATACGAAAAATAAGGGGTATTCAAATGAAAACAGAGGTAACCATGGGAGCTTCAATTTCCATGGTGGCCCAAATTCCTGCAACATTTGGTTTTAGATCATTTCGGTACCTTTCGCTTTGGACGTTTGCTTGTTCACGAACAAATGCAGGTGATTGATGCAATATCTACCACCTCTCTTATTGACCAGAAGTTCGATATTTTTTGTTCCTAGTAATTGACAGGTTATTCTTGATCTTGTTTGAACACGAGAGTCTTGATGTTTGAATCCTCTAGTTCTTGGAAAAATGCGTTTCTCTGATATGTATAGGATCAATTAACTGTAGTGGCCATCTGAGTCATTCTTTAAAAGCATTATTGTTCTTGAAAAAGGGTTTACTCAGTTAGATCATCCCATTTGCTAAGGTTTTCCTGTTTCGTGATGTATCTATTTAATTAGAGTGTATCAATGAACATGAATCCTTAAATTGGATCATGTTCATCCTGATATATGCTAAACTTTGGCTGGAATGCTGAGATTTCACACCTTCTCCCACACTTCAGCCGGAACACTTCTAGAAGAGGATACCAATCTAGCCATTGCAGTCTTTGAACCTCACAATGAAGACTGCAATATATCAACAGCAAAATAAGGTGTAAAGAAGGTTGCTGCAAATGAAGGTCACTATAGAGACAAATAGAGGGGACAGGTTCAAGCTAGAATTTGAAAACCACTTCGTTGAGATACAGAGAAAGATCGAGCAACACAAAAAGTTAAAGGTCGCCAGCCTTGACACCACGAGGTTTAATGCTCGTCAAGGTATGATCATCGATGTAAACTTTGAGGTTGAAATTGATGTTAAGGTATTTAATCGCCGCTTTTCTCTCAAATTGGATGAGAGCTGCAACACACTGCAGCTCAAGAGGATGATCAGGCAGCGCAGTCCCTTTTGGAAGAATGGCCAGTTTGTGCTAGTTATCGGCGGCAACATAATGACCATGGTGATGGGCCAAAGAACACTGGCAGACTACCATGCCGTTGATCGGTCAGTGCTGAAGGTTGTAAGGAGGATCTCTCCTCCAGCACCATACCGTACATTCAAAGTCCTGATCCACAAATTCTCCTGTCCATATTTGCATATTGACAATATTACTGAAACGTGCACTGTGAGGGACCTGAAAATTACGGAAACGTGCACTGTGAGGGAGTTGAAAATGAAAATTACCATGCATGAGGCTGTAAGGATTCCGGAGGACGAACTGATCTTGTCATTTGAAGAGATTACCAATCTGGCTGACAACCGAATGCTGGTAGATTATGGTGTCACCGATGGATCGACATTAATGTTTAGGCAAAAGCCATTGAATTGGAAGGAATTGATACCATGTATTGCTGTGAAGGAGGAAGTGATTCTGGTTCTGGTGAAGAATGGTAGCAGAAAAACTATGTCCGTAGACAGAATGGAACATGTGAGAAATCTCAGACAACTTCTGCAGCAAGAGAAGGAGAGTGATTGCTTTTTGGATCTGCCTGGTCTGTACTTCTTTGTACACAAACGGAAGGTCATGCTGGAGGACCGCACATTGCTTTGGCATGGAGTACAGAAAGGCCACAAGATCAAGGTAATCTCCGGCGATGTTTCCAACGAATGGCTTGGTATTGCTAGTAGGTCAAAATGCATGCCTACATGTAAAAGTATTCGATCTCTCCTGCAGAATGGAAACAGAATGGCTTGGTATTGCTAGCTGCATTCCTTTTCTGGTTGAGTATGTGTTGATTGGTAGGTATCAAGCTTGTGTCATACATAGTCCTCAAATGTCTTAGCAAGATTGCATTCCTGATTTCTTTTGTAGTGGTCTGTCTGTGACCTCCAAATTTCTGTTAGTGATATCTGGATGTGTGCTGCAAGAGTTGCATTTTCTCAGACAGTCCCTCATCTATGCTACTGCTGAAAGTGTACAGTAATTTCTTGTAGCCACAAAGATGGCATCCGCTTTGTAAAAGAATGGACTCGTCTCGTTTGCAGTTAGTAACAGGTTCATAAGATTGAGGCACACATGTATGATATATGCTGGTAGCTAGTAGTAGTTGTTTATTGGATTGAATCGAAATCCGCAACCGATGGGCAAAATAATTGTCACGTCCTTCACAATGAGCAAGGTGCATGCATGAGAGATAACATTTTCCTCTGCTATCACCTAATGTCGATCTCAATCATGACCGGTGGCGCACATCATTCACATATATGCAAGAGGAAGCAATTTAAACATAAACTTGTGTGCATTTAAACAACGCTATTCTTCATGAGGACAACCTGAATTAACTCATTATGACTCACAGATACATCAAGATTCCACAATAAATTTCCATTAAAACAACATTAAGAGTTAATGTGGATCGAAGGATCACTCTTCCCCTCAACGATCATGCGTCAAGATGACCCCGTCTGAGATTTTGATTTCACTATTGAGGCGGTATTCAGATACTAGTTGTTGATCTGTATTTCCATGTTAAACACCTTCTTCTGGCCATTAGCCGAGAAGAGTATTTACCTAGTTTCAAATTGTTAGCAGCTAAGTTATGAAGCTAGTTGTGTTTGTATCTTTTTGAGCATATATAATTGTAACCATTGATTTCTGGAGTCTTTTCAAGCATAGGTAAATCTCATAAACATGTTGGCTGACTTCAAGAGAAACCAGAGTCTCTTGCAAAGCCAGTGCTATCTTTACAACTACAAGAAGTTACTCTACAGTCGAAGCAGTCCAATACATGAGGTACTACTGTTTAAGAAAATGGATAAACTAGCTAGGTCCGTCATATGAATTATATTTCTTAAAAGGGTTAATAACAATTTACTCCATTCTAGTTTGACAATATGTCAATTTACCCCCTATAGTTTAAAACGTGACAAAACGCACCCTTAAGTTTTCAATGTGATCGTTTTACACCCAAATCTCAAACGCCGTTAACCTGGCTGACGGCAAACCGGGTAAATAGGTCACGTGCAATGCACGCGACCCCCTTTTACCGGTTTTGCCCGGTTACCGTCGCGTCGCTGAACCTGTTCACCCCAACATGATTTATATATCCCTGTCTCGTCTCCCTCTAATCGCCGTAGGGAACCCTCCACCGCTTCTTCGCCATCAACGACACAGGTCAGTTAGGGTTTTTCCTATCCCCCCTTAAGGTCCGTTAGGTGTTTAGGTTTTTTCCCTTGGCTTGGATTCAATCTACATTTTGGTGATTAGCTCCATGTAGGAGAAGTCACCCACAAAGGAAAATACCCACCTCAGGGGGGGTTCCATCGCCTCCTCGAAGAGGGAGGATTACAAATGCCACTGCGGAGTGAAGGCCAAATTGAGGATTTCACGGACGCAGCAGAATCCTAGAAGGAAATCCCTAGGTTGTGCAACCCATCAGGTAACTTGATATGTATTGAGCATTTGATAGGAGGGTTTACAGGGATCTGGTACTCAATTGATCCTTTCATTCTTTCTGTAGGGTCATGGAAGTTGCAATTTCTTCCTATTGGTTGATGAAGAGGTATGTGAGCCCAACAAAGATGTTATCAACGAATTGAGGGATAAGGTGCATAAACTGGAGGCATGGTTGGATTCCTGTCACGATAAGGCAATGGCAGATCTGTAAGTTATGAAGAATTTCAATGATGATAAAGACAAAATAATTGCCATGCTTGAGGTGCAGAATAGGCAATTGAAATCTAGAGTCAGGGCATATTTGATTGGTTTGGTGTTGTCATGGATAATAGCAATTCACCTAGTATTCCATTGTCTTATTTAAAGTTATTGTGTAACCAATGTTGATGTAAGTTATTGTGTAACCAATGTTGATGTAAGCCCAATGTTTTGTATGGAGCAGTTGTATGGAGTCAGGTCAATGTTTGATGTTGAACACTTCAGTTGTATAACCCCTGTTTTGCATTGTATGAACACTTGGTAAGCAATTGTGTAACCAATGTCAATATAATGGCAATGTAAGCAGTTGTATATAACCCATGTTTTGTGTGAACACAATGTAAGTAGTTGTATATAACCCCTGTTCTGTATGAACACAATGTAAGCAGTTATATAACCCCTATTTTGTTTACACCTCTATAGTGTCAAAATTTGATGTTTCAAATCTCATTGGCAAAGTTCAAAGTTTTACAGAACCAGAAACTACATACATTGTCACACATAAAAACTGTTTTACAGAACCACAAAATACTTACATTGTCACACATAAACACTGTTTTACAGAACCACAAAATACCTAACAACAAAAACCATACATAATCAAAAATCAAAGTCTCATTCGTAGTCCTAAACATTTTCTGTTTTGGCCATTGCCTCCATGCTGACTCCATTGATTCCTCACCCCTCCTCCCCTCCCTCTCCCAACACCAACTCCTCCTCCAGTTCTCACCCCTCCTCCTCTCCCTCTCCCAACACCAACACCTCTCCCAATTGTGAACCCTCCTCCTCTCCCTCTCCCAACACCAACACCTCTCCCAGTTCTCACCCCTCCTCCTCTCCCTCTCCCAGAGCCAGTTGCTACCATTGTTGCTGAACCAATAGTGACTGTAGCATTATCCTCAGAAGTTCCATCTGTGGTTGTAGCATTGATCCTCTCCACAGGTTTAGGTTTAGGAGGTTTTTTACAGCTTCTTTTGTTATGCCCATATTCCCAGCATTTCTTACACCTTACTGTTGTGTTCCTCCTCTTCAATTTTGTACTGCTTTGGGCCTCATCAGGTTGCCTTTTTCTGACTTTTTTAGGCCTCCCAGGCTGCCTCCTGTAAGGAGGTGGTAATATGGGATCTCCAGTTGCCTTCTCCCATAGCAAAGGACCATTCACAGGTCTAATCCAATTGTTGTAACATTGCACTAATTTTTCAATCTTATAGCTGCCATCTACAAAGTCTTCAACCCTCAATCTGTCATGAACTATACAAGCAATTGCATGTTTGCAAGGTAAACCAGAAACATCCCATAGCTTGCAACTGCAAGTCTTAGTTTCTATATTTACTATGTATTTTTCATATGGACTTGAAACTTCAAACTCACTGCCCCCACAATAGTTTTGTGACCAATTCCTTGATTCCCTTTTCAGTATCTCCAACTTCTTTTGTATCATTGACCCTATTGCTCCTTCCATTCCTTGAATTATTTATCTCCTATCCCTCAGTCTATTCATTAGATTGATTCTAATGTCCTCAAATATGCTGATAATTGGTTTCTCTCTAGCATTCTTGATTATGGAGTTGAATGACTCAGCATTGTTGTTTGTCTGCATGTCACACTTTGGGAAGGTACTGTATGCATGCCTGCACCAGTACCTGGGATCCAGCTTACTCAAGTAAATGAATGCCTCTTCACTTCTTTTCAGTATCTCATGCATAGCAAGCTCAAACTTTGGCTTGATTGTTGCACGAGCAGCTCTATAGTAAAGATCTTTCACTCTTAGACTTTTGAATACTTTAGCAAAGTTTTGATAGAGATGCCTAATACAGAATCTGTGTTCAGAGCCTGGCATGATAGCTTCAATTGCAGGAATCAAACCCTGAAACAGAACATTTAACTATCAAACACAACTAGCACAGTTAACTATCAAACATTAGCTACACAGTTAACCAAAAAGAGCAGTTATCTATCAAACACAACTAGCACAGTTAACTATCAAAAACAAGTAGCACACTTAACTATCAAACATTAGCTACACAGTTAACCAAAAAGAGCAGTTATCTATCAAACACAACTAGCACAGTTAACTATCAAAGACAAGTAGCACACTTAACTATCAAACATTAGCTACACATTTAACTATCAAACACAACTAGCACACTTAACTATCAAACTTGACTTACCTTTTGTTGGTATGTGATGACAGTCCAAACAAATCCTCTGACAAAGCCTATGTCATCAGCAAGCAACTCCAAGAACCACATCCAAGCTTCCTTATTTTCAATCTCCACTGCAGCAAATGCCACGGGGAATATCTAGTCATTTGCATCCACACCCACAGCAACCAACGGTTGGCCACCATATGGCCCCTTCAAATGACAACCATCCAATCCTATGACAGGTCTACAGCTACTCTTGAACCCCTGCTTGCATGCATGCAAGCACATGTACATCCTCACAAAATAACATTTACCATCAGACCCCCTAGTTGTCTTCAATTTACAAGTGTTGCCAGGATTACTTCTAAGAATCTCTTGGCAGTATTCCCTCAGCTGATTGTATTGCTCAGCCCATCCTCCCTCCAAGTACCCCAGAGCTTTTTCTCTGGCTCTATGTGCCTTCGATCTGGTGATCTCTAAACCACAATCATTTTTTACCCTATCCTGAAAGTTGCTAAGCTTCATGTTTGGATCAAGTCTAAACTCATCCTTATACCTCTTGGCCAGCCAACCAGCCTTTACAAACCTGTTGGTGTGTTGTCTACAACATGTGTGCTCGTTTCTGAAGGTTTTCACTTGAAATGCATCTGACCTATGTACCAAGGATGCATGTATCCTCCAAGGGCACTCTCCTTTGTCACACACCACTGTCATCCTTCCACTTTCAATTTTCTTGAATTCCAAGTTATGGCCACCCATCACACCATTATCTTTGATGGCTTCTTTGAAATTTTCTGCCATGGAAAAAAGCATGCCTAGTACAAAAGGGCAATCAGAGTCTCCTATTCTCCCTTCTCTGTACACAGGGTACTTCACAGTTTGTTCTTCATCTGAATTTGCTGGGAGACTCCTGAGCTCATCATCTAATAACTCATCTGACACATAGCATGTCCCTTCTGCCTCTCCAAGTTCACCCCCCCCCCCCCAATAGGCTCATCAAAAGTCTGGAAACTGGCATCTGTGAATGCCTCATAAATCAAATCATCAACTTCATCTGTAGTGTCCTCCATTGGCTCATATGTACTAGTATCTGAGGAATCCAAGTAAGTAGCAACATCTTCTTCAACATCAACAACAATAGCTTTGCCTTTGCCCTTCCTAAGCATACCATCTGCAAGATGTAAAACCTCATCCTCTTCCAGATGCATAGCCTCATCCTCTTCCAGATGCACAGCCTCATCCTCTTCCAGATGCACAACCTCATCCTCTTCAATATGCACAGCCTCATCCTCTTCCAGATGCACAACCTCATCTTCTATCACCTCAGGACCAGTGAGGACTGGAATTTCTTCTGGCTGATTCATGATGTGTTCAACATAGACATCAACATACCATGCTTCTAACCCCAGTGGTCCCATATCAAGCACATGTTGATCAGTCATCAAGTCTCTCAAATTATCCTTTGTGAGATTAGCATTTGGGATCAAATACCACAACTTCTTAAAAGTGGGGTAATTTAGTTTCTCCACCATGTCTTTCATATCCATGTACCCCATAGTGTCAGGATCACAGTGGTCAAAGTAATCCACTTTACCTCCCACATAGACTAGTGAAGGGCCTAAAAGACTTTGTTGGAAATGTCCCCCATGGTGTAAATTGAGTGTGAAGTCCATCCTACATGGAACAAATTGTGTGTAAGCAATTCAATAGAGGACATGACATGGAGTACATGCAGGATGACTAAATAACATTGGAGCACATGCAATTAATCACTAAATAACATTGGCATCGAGCTTAGTGGACGGATTAAACAATGTGCACATCATCATGTGAGTTTAAAGTAAACCATGAGAGGAAAAAAACATCACTGGGACCACAACTTTACATGGAACATGTGGTCCACAATCAGTCCATCATCCAAAATCAGCAAATCCAGGTTATTTCAGAAGATTAAATAACATGAAACATATGTAAACATCACTGGAACCACTATAAAAATTCAAAGTCAGCAAATCCAGGTTATTTCAGAAGATTAAATAACATGAAACATATGTAAACATCACTGTAACCACTATAAAAATTCAAAGTCAGCAAATTTAGATTATTTAAGAAGATTAAATAACACGAAAGATATGTAAACATCACGGGGACCACTATAAACATATGTAAACATAGTAGGTAGGTGCTCATCATTCAAGGTCAGCAAATGTAGGTCATCCATGTATAAAATGTAACAAGTCATGCTCCTTTGGTAGACGGGCTCATCATACAAGCATTGGATCCACCTCCTTTGGGAGGAGACGAGCTAAACCCGAGATAAGGAGGTGATAAAGAAACCCGAAATAGAGGGCAAAAGGAGGGGAAACTTACCTAACATATGTTAGTCTCGTCGACGACGATGACTCTCCGGCGAAGAAGCGGTGGTGGAAGTCGGATTCACTCCGGCGATAAGGGCGATGGAACCTTAGATAAATCTCCCCGGGGGTTAACCATCTTACTCGCGGGGTGCAAATGAAGCTTAACCGGGCAAAACCGGTAAAAGGGGGTCATGTGCGTTGCACGTGACCTATTTATCCGGTTTGCCGTCAGCCAGGTTAACGGCGTTTGAGATTTGGGTGTAAAAGGACCACATTGAAAACTTAAATGTGTGTTTTGTCACGTTTTAAACTATAGGGGGTAAATTGACATATTGTCAAACTAGAGGGGAGTAAATTGTTATTAACCCTTCTTAAAATGAAGCACTACTCTTGTAGCCCGTGTTATTATTAGAAGGCGACAATGGGTGGATCTAAAATGAAACTATATTTCGCAAACGAGCTTTATTATGGACTGATCGACGATGCCGTACTCTGCCAATTTTCTTTCCCGCGAGACTGCGGTGTCTTCATAAACCAAAAGAGCTTGGCTCGTTAATTGTAAAGCCTGTAGCTTATTGGATTGATGGATCTCTTATCCAGGGGATATGGCCAGCTCGCATTGAAATCTTAATCGATACTGTTAAGATATATGGTCGAGTTATGAGGAATCTTGTAGTTCTCCGTGGTTTCAGTATCCTCCGGTGACATATATAGTTGAAATGAGCATCTGGTTTGCCACAACACTTTGGTGGCCACTGGAGGACAGTGGAATCGCGGAGAAGTAAAGAATTCTTTATAACTCCAATATATATCTTGACGAATTGACCTTTAAGTACTATTCATTAAGATTTCGATGCGAATCTCTCATTCCCCCCTTGAAGGTGGTGGATGAGAGATTCACCATGTGTAGCTCAAGGAGCAGCAGATCCAACAATCTACAAGCTTTACAATGGGTCAAGCACTCTTCTGGTCTTTGGAAACACATCAATCTTGCATGAAAGAACATTGGCTGAGTATGTCGTTGATCAGTCCATTCTTAAAAGGTCGTTACCAAGCATTCTCGGTCAAGCTCTTCTGGTCTTTGGAAACATCGTAATTTTTCCCCTCCGCCCCATCTCCTTTCCAACCTCTCCGAGGTCCCCCTTCACCGACGCCGTCCTTCCGGCCATTGGAGACCGCATCCGAGCTCGACCATCGCCGAGATCCGTCACCTCCTTCGCTGCGGAAGCTACCCCGCCGCTCCTCTCCACCCCGCGCCTCATCGACCCCATCCGCGCTCTTTCCCTCGCTGCCCGTCGCCTCGTGGAGCCCCGTCGACCTCGTCTCCGATCTCCAGTCATCCTTGGTCAGTAGTGGGGTGGTGAGGCCCGGGATTGGAGCCGGTGGAGGTTCTGGCGAAGGATGGCATGGTGATGAGAAGGCCGGAGCGATGATGTTTGGTCGGGTAGGGCAAGGCGGTCGGCGGAAAGGAAGGAGAGGAAGGAGGCGGCGGAAGTTCACAGGAAGGGCGGCGGCGTCCGATGGTGGTGTGGTTGGAGACAAAACAGCGCGGCAACAAGATCGGCGAGCGGCTTGCGGTGATCGGCAAGGAAATCGACGGAGATGAGCAGGGAAGGTGGCGGGTTGGTGAGGCTTGGCCTAGGACTTGAAGAAGGCGGCTAGGGCCGGAGTCCAGCAGCGGAATTCCCGTGAGAAGACTTGGCGGTGACGTGGTCAGCGTGGACGGCGAATGAGACCGCCAAGGTCGGTCGTGAACGGTGTTAGAGTTAGGAGGAGGTGATCGAGAGAGAAGAGAAGGCTTGGAGGAGAAAGAATGAATGTGATTTGATGGACGGTGTAGATGGGAGGAAGGTGGGATTAGATGGATGTGATTATTAGGTGGGTTTAGTGGGTGATGATGGTTGTCTGATAAATTTGAAGGGTTGATATGTAATGGGAAGATAAAAGAGAAAAGAAAAAAAAAAGATAAAAGAGAAAAATGAAAAATGAAAAAGAAAAAAGTGAAGTTGGAAGCTCGTTGTCAGTTAAAACAAGTATAGGAGGGATAGTAGGGACATCAGGGAATGATTCTGGTGGCTGATTGACGAGAATGACGACGGAGACGGGGGATCGAAAGAGAAAAGTGAAAAGAGAAAATAGAAGAAAAAAAGAAAAGTGAAGTTGGGAGCTCGTTGTCATTAAGACAACTATAGGAGGGATAGTAGGGACATCAGTGAATGATTCTGGTGGTTGATCTACTATAATGGTGGCGAAGACGGGGGATCAAAAGAGAAAAGCGAAAAGCGAAAAGAGAAAAGAAAATAGTGAAAAAGATAAAAGAGAATACTCATGAACACCAAACTCATTCGTGAACATAAGTGAAAACGAGAAAAGAGAATAGTGAAAAAGAGAAAAGAGAATACTCATGAACATCAAACTCATTCGTGAACATAAGTGAAAACGAGAAAAGAGAATGGTGAAAAAGAGAATAGTGAAAAAGAGAAAAGAGAATACACCAAACTCACTCGTGAACATTAGTGAAAAATAGAAAAGAGAATACTCATGAACACCAAACTCATTCATGAACATCAGTGAAAAAGAGAAAAGAGGATACACCAAACCCACTCGTGAACATTAGTAAAAAAATATAAAAGAGAATAGTGAAAAAGAGAAAAGAGAATACTCATGAACACCAAACCCATTCATGAACATAAGTGAAAAAAAAGAAAAGAAAATAGTGAAAAAGAGAAAATAGAGTACACCAAACTCATTCGTGAACATTAGTCAAAAATAGAAAAGAGAATAGTGAAAAAAAGAAAAGAGAATACTCATGAACACCAAACTCATTCGTGAACATCAGTGAAAAAGAGAAAAGAGAATACACCAAACCTACTCGTGAACATTAGTGAAAAATAAAAAAAGAAAATAGTGAAAAAGAAGATGAGAGAATTTTGTGCTGAATATGAGGTGGAGAGGGTAGTTGCCTGAGGGGTACCAATAAAGAGCTGAATGATGTAACTCCCCCTCTCTTGCTGGATGATGGGACGGATGCTGCTTCTATCCATGGGCTGCTGCTCGGCAATGCTAGACTCGAGCCAGCGGATGTCTGACTTTGGGAAGCGGAGGAGCTGCTGGTGACGTTCCGCGGTGGTGAGGTTGGCTTGGTAGAGAGGGGATTCAGGGCTATCCCAATGGAGAAGCTTGAGGCTGAATCTAACAGTGGAGTTCACCAATGCTAACGCATGAGCATGGTGGAGAAGTGATGAAAGAATGCTAATGCTGATCAGGAGGACCTCCATTTTGTGTGTTAGTTTTCGTGTGGGGTTGGGTTCCGGCGCCGCCACCGCCGCCAGTCCTCTCCTCTTCCTGTCATCTTCCTCTTCTATCCCCTCTCATCTTCCACCGGCGAAGATCAGGCTGCTTGCGACGTCGGATTTGAGAGAGGAGGAGCTTGTGATAGTAATTGAGAGAAGGCAATGAGAGAAGGGTATATGTGTATTTTGTGGTGTAAAATGGTGTTAAGAACCCAAATCTTATGCTTAGTGTTTTTTTAACGGGATAAGTTCATTTTATGGTCCTGGAGCCCCTTCCCCCATTTTTTTTCTCTTGCTTCGAAAGTCAGTGCGAAGTCGAGGAGCTTAAACAAAGGAATTCTGAGATTTCTATTCATTGACAATGACACCCCGTTTCGTTTGGGGTTAAGGGTGGCGTTAAAAGGGGATTATCCCTCTTATCCTCATGCTTATTCCCAAACGCTTAATCAAATGCTATGGGGTTAAGCTTTTCTCTCTCATTTACACCCATCCCATCCCATCTATCCTAATATTACTTTGATGATGCCAATATATAAATAATCATAAAACAAAAAAAAATTACATGACGTGGACCAATCATGGTATGACACGTGGCATGTGCGACCCACTTATATTAATATTTTATTATAATAATATATTATTGATATTATTTAATACTCTATGCGTAGGAAAATGTTTTTACGCGCTTAGAATTTTTTATGCGCTTCTAAAAATGCATGCAAATATTTTTATGAGGGTATAAAAATGTTTACGTGCGTAGTAACATTTTCTATGCGTGTTTGTTTTTCTACGTGCAAATATTTTTGTGAGACCATAAATATTTTTGTATGCATTTTTATGAGCGTATAACAACTTTTGCGTGCGTATAAACATTTTACATATGCGTAGTGTATTAAATAATATTATTAATATGTTACTAAAATAAAATATTCATATAAGTGGGTCCACATGTCACATGTCATATCATGATTGGTCTACATCATACAAAAAATTATTTATTTTATATTTACTTTAATAATATATATTAAATAATATTATTATATTAATATAAGTGGGTCCGCATGGGGATGCATTGATGTGTACGACCATGACACATCACCATGCTATGTCATGTGGTGATACGATTCTTCTTTGCATCCATCGTAGGTATACGTCGCTGGCAACCACGGCGCCAGCAAGAACGGCCTCAACACCGCCGAGCCATATGAACCGGTGGAGGACGGACGGGCATCGTTGCTAACGATGGCGGAGGAGCGGGCGTCTGCCCGATATGGAAAATAAGCGAGCGTTGATAGGAGAGGGATTCGCCGGTGGAGGCGTCGAACAGGTTGGGTGGGGTGGTAATATTATACTTTTTTATAACATATTTTTACTCTATTTTATATAATAATATAATAGTATAAATTTTATACGGTTCAATGTATAAATATCGAAAACTTAACTTAATAGTGGAATAAAGAAAGATGGGTTAGCCGGTGTTTGGGGATTGATTGCAACAAAAATTTGTCGTGGGAATGGTGCTCAGGTCAACTGTCAGCGCATGTCAGCATGCGCTGACGCAAAAATAGAGCCGTTGGAGAGTTGTAATATTATATATTTTATACACTTTACGTACAAATATTTGAATTAATTTAATAGTTAATTCAAATATTATAATCTCAACCCACTAGTTTAACCACTATTATAATATTATATATTTTATATATTCAACAGCTACGAGCAGAGAATGAGAGTCTCCGAGCAGAAATTTTGAAGGCATGCCCCGAGTGCAGGGACACTGCTGCAATTGGAGGGATGTTGTCCAGTCTGGCCTTGAATGAAGCCTAGGAGCTCGGGATGTATAATCTAAAGCAAGTATGATCTTTCATTGCAATTTTAATTTCTAGTTCTTATTCTCAAATTATAATCAAAGAATAATCGGCGCTTCGGGGCCTTTGTGGATTATTCTTCGTCTCTGGAGGCTGCTAACCTGGGGAGCTCAAGAATCTGAAGCAACCAAGCAAGAGAATACTCGCTCACAAGGTGAGGTAAGAACGCTCACTAGATGGATTGCATTAGTATCAGGTTCCTCTTTGGACCACAAATACTAATTTCCAACCAGGATAGTATTCCCTAAACAGCAATTACAGCTCTCAATATATGGCTAACGAACCATACAACTGTTCTTCAACAATTGGATCCTGGATGCACGCACTTTGGCACTCTAATGGCCATCAAAACTCGGGCAATATTCGGATGTATAAATTCTCATGAGCTAGTTCGAGATTTCCTGAACATATTCAAACCCTGTTCCAAAGTCAAACAAGTAACAACTTCCATTTCGGCCTGGGCGCCACAATCTCTACCGATGTAGCCTACTCGTGGAAGCCAAAGCTTTGCATCATATACAAAATCTATAACATGACTAAAAGATATGAACATGCAGCACGTATCAAACCAACACCTGCATGGCTATCCTTTCGCATGCTTTATAAAATAGGTGATTGTGCACTCGTTCTTCCGACTGGGGTCAAAGCGAATACACAGCACAACCTTGGCCAACCACAAATATATACGAAGGCAAAGTAAAAACTATATATATGCCAATATCTAGTTCTTTCCAATTCAAAGGATACAAAGTTACATGATCATTAGAAGCTATTCTTCAAACAAAGGCAACTAAAAAAGTAGCCAGTCTGTGTTGCACAAAGGAGGACAACCTGGCTTTCCACATGTTGCCAAGTGCCAACAAGGTGGCCTGGAAGGCTGCAAGGTTACAGATTCTCCTGGATGGAACAATAGCCGGAAGGAGAGGAAGAACTCATAGGTGAGCACCAAAAATTCAGAGTTACATGAAGCAACTAAGATAAAATCTAGAGGATCTCTTATTCTAATGTAAGGGAGAATATCCATGACTTTGGGAACTAGAAAAATCAACAGGATTCTTCCTGAAATAAAGAAAGATGACAGCAACAGAGACAGATTGAAGAAAGCTGTTAATTTTTTCTGAGTGCCCATGTTACATTATCCAATTTCACATGTACAATATCTAACATCAGGGTGCAATATTGCTGGGTTAAAGAATCAGGAGGATGAGATAAAGCATACCAGAAGCCAAGGCTATACTCCCTCAAATTTACAGATAACTTAACATTTAGCCAAACCTGTTTTCCCTTATCATTGGCTTTGGCTTCCTGCATAAAGTGAGGAAGACGTTAATTCTTGCTGGTATACAATTCACATTTTTCTGTAGATACAAATGTTTCATAACCTGCAGTCATTAAAAAGTACATTTTGATTGATGCATGACCTTTTCCAAGAAGCTATATCAGATAAAAAGGACAGCTTTGAGATTGTAATAAGCAAAATCATAACTGCCAATCACACTAATAACTTTTTTTTTGTGTATCACAATGTTGTGTAATGTGTAATCAGTTATTTCATCGATATAAGAAAATAACCTACAACAAGGGACAAGTGGTCTCATCTGACGAAAGAAGCAGTTTCTAATTAGTAGACAGCTCACCAGGTTAAATATGAATCAGATTGGCAACTTGACTCGGTTAATCATGAGCCTACAATGTGAGATTTTGTCAGGGTTAAGTTTCAGAGAAAAAGGTCTCAGCCAAGTCAAAAAGGTGGTGATCACAAGAAGGGTATCATACCTATGCTTGTTTGCTTAAACACCACCACTATAATACTGTCTAAGAGAGGTCAAGATTGAGAAATCATCACCCACAATAACCAACTCTAGAGCTGTCAATAAACTACAGTAGAGTTTATGGAAATAGCAGCAAGGCCTCCAAAAAACTTATTCTGCCTTGACAAGTAAAAGGAAATTGGAACTTACTGAGGATTCGTCATTCAAATTTTAAATCATCTATTTGTTCTGATTTCAAAATAAAAATGGAGCCAAAAAATTGCTCTTGAGATTGGTAACTATTCAGATTATTGTGGATGACTGTATCTTTATGATGCATATTGCCTGTTCTGAGTCAATGAACATACTTTGAATTTACTACCAAAAATAAGCTAGGGGTATAGTCTGAACCAATAATATCATCAAAAAAATAGTAACATATTTCAAACTATCAGAGTAAAAAACTGTACCTTAAAACAAGATTTCTAAGGTTATTCCATGCCCTAGTAAAAATTAAAAGGACAACTAACTTTGCTTTATCGTTGTTAAGTAGCAAAAACAATAAAAATCCAGATCAACCTACAACTACAAAGGACTAGTGCTACCACATCCATTCAAGCAAACATATGATGAAGTAGAGTTATCCCTTTAAAAACATCTCTAAAGATGGAGAAACATACCCTCGAGCTTCTAAAAACCTTTGGATGATTCAGATCTGCACTTGACGTGGACAATTGGACCTAACTGCGACTTATCTAGGCCTAATATATTTCCATCAGGAACATTCAAGTACACTGCCCCCTTATACATCCATTCCTCTGCCTCATCACTGTAGAAATCATCAAAAGGCTCACCACATAGTGCACAAAGATTCTGATTCTCATCTGCAGGAACAGCCATTTCTTTCTCTTCTGTTTGCTCTGTCACTGCTTCTGTGGGCAAAAAGCCAGGTAAGATATCATTTCCTAGTGTTTCCGCACCACTAAGCCATTCTTTTGCATTTACAAACCACTTTCTCGAGGGTTTTTGCTTGCGGTTCTTAGCCATCCGGTTTTTAGTTACATGCCAGTCCATATGACTACTATGCTCTTCTTGCGACTTAAAACGCTGTCCACAAGTGGTACATTGTCTTGGAAGAGCACCATACAATGCACTTATTGCAGACTCATGTCGCACCTTAAGAAGCTCTACATTAAATTCAACTCCCAAATTGTCCTGTTAAAGCAATGACAAAAATGAAGAACCAAACATAATGACAAAAATGAAGAACCAGACATATAAATGCTGGACTTTTCAAACAAACATGAAGTTTTCCAAAAAGACGAGAATAAGAAGATGCGAGCAAGTTTAATTACCTGAGACGAAACTGACTCTTGAGATGGCCCTTGTGGACCTAATGTAATTAAACCTTTTTCCATAAGAGAATTAAAAAGTCCTGAAAATGCACTTGTGGGTGCAGCAGATGCAGGCCCCATTTGCGATGATGTGGGAGGTGGGCCTGGAGGCAAAGGAGGCAAGGCCGCACCATGTAGTTGTGCAGAGGGATCATTCATCTTGAACATTGCTTGAGAAGAAGGCATTCCATGAAACGCATTTGGCAAAACCGAACCCATAATGACTCCTGGCCCTCGTGATTGTACATGATTCAAATGCTGAGCCGCCATCTGACCTGGTGCGGGGAGTAAGCTTCCATGAAACTCCTCAGCTGGAATCCGCATCCCTTGTTCCTGACTTTGCTGGTACTGCATTGCAAAAGGCTGTCGGTTAGGAAATTCAATCAGCTTGTCCAAGTTCAAACCCTTTCTATCAGGAACATATTGCTGGTGAGGCAAAAATGAAGAACGGTGAGATCCTTCATAAACTAGTTTCTTGCTGGCTTCTACAAGATCCAGTGAACTTTGAAACTGCTTCTGATGTGGAGGAACAGGCTGCAAAGGCAAGGGTTGGGATCTATGAACGGAAGGCCACATCATGGGAGAAGTATGTGGAGAATGTGGCCTGAGTTCTGGATGGTTCTCAATTATGGATGCTTGTAAATACGAAGAATCAGAATGAGCGCCTGATGACCTCCGAAGTCGAACTTCCGCATCAGCAGGATCATCATATGAGACAGGCATTTTATGCACAATTGACACCGTCATTCCGCTTGATGACAAAGGCATTGGAAGTACTCTTCCCCGTGATTTTGGGCTAAGGCTTTGTCCTGAAGATTTGGGGATAAAGTATGACGACTTCCATGGCTCTTGAGCATGATGAGAAGAAATTTGATGCTGTAATTCCTTTTTGCTTCCTATGTCATCCAGATACCTCTGATTCAAGAATCTCTGACCAGACTGCAAGAAACACACATAGCCCCTTAAAGGAACACAGTATTGATTATCACAACAGACGAAAATAAACAGCATGTTGCACATCAAATAAGAAAAAGGATGTGCCAGAGGAGACTACTTGACCCCGAGAACTTTTTTCTCCCTAAAAGTGTGCACAATCGTGTGCAACTGTGCTTGTATATGTGTGTCCACAAGTTTTTGCTTGTGAATGAGAGTGAGTGGGGGTAAACAAATCTATGAGATGATCAAGGATTACCATGTAGATGACAAAGATCAGCACCATGCCAATACTAGCATGGAACTTGAAGGAGAGAAAAATATACTTGGTAATTTATCGCCTTGGTATTGACACTGTACACCTAAAACAATGTAAGTTGCGGGAGCTTCCAAGAATTGTTTGAATTTTAAGCAAGAAATCAGACACAAAAGCATCATTTCATCCAGCTGGACGCAAGTGAGACCGCATGCCCATCATAGAAGAAAAAATAGTAATCGATCCTCAAAGGATAACAATTCTTAAAACCAACATAACAACAAAGAATCAATGTTCTTATCATCTTTGAACAATAAGAAAAGCTTTGATATCGAAATATCAAACCAATCAAAGACAAATATAAGAATCCATGACATGAAAAAGTTGGCGGCCTCAAAGATGACTAAATATGGAAACCATACAGCCAAAGATGGCAGGCCACAAGGCAGGATAGTTTGCAGGAATGACTCTGCACGTAAGCAATGATTTAAAATCTTATCTATCCGTTTCAGAACCGACTTATTTGACAAACAACAAAGTATACTGCAGACGATGAATGCAATGCATGCACTTTATTCCAGTGTTAAAGAAAAAGAGAGACATGATAACACATACCCCTCCACTGGGAATCCTGTCTTCAAATCTACTGGCCCGGTCATCAACTGAAGGCAGATGAACATGGCCATGCCAACTGTCCCTGAAGTCAGATTCCAGAAATGTATCTCTTGGTCTACCTATAGCACCTTCTGTAGCTAAGCTTGAAGTACAGGGTCCAAATGTTGGAAGACTGTTTCCTCTACTTCGGTCAGCCAAAGTTGGGCTCATGTTCTCCCAAACATATTCCTCTTCCTCAAAACTCTGCCATTTTCTTGTAGCTTTCCCACTGTTTGTTCCATTAGAATCAAGTTGCTGCATGTTTGGAAGCATCTTATGATAAGTATCTTTCCCTCTGCAGTTTCCATAAGTGTCTATCAACTCTCGTGTTCGTTGCTCATCATAGCCGTAAGTGCTCGAGGGTTCTGGTTGTTGATAGCCATCACCTACAGGCAAGTTCTTTTCTAACCGACCATTCTTATCCCTCAAATTGCCAGGTCCAGCCCATTGTGCAGAATGAGAGGGAGAAGCCCGCTCCATTGTCCTAGATGGTGAAATATCCTTTTCGAACCTATCACCTCGTGGTGATTCTGACATTCTCCTCCTAATTCTAGGAGGTGATAAAGGCTGTGAAACTTTGCTTTTTGCATAAGGTAGTCGCTCTTCTGCTTTGAAGATAGAAGGTGGTCGCTTGGCTGCAGTTAGTGGTGAGCCCCTTCTTGTCATACCTACTCGTGAAGGGAGCACATCAGGATGGTCAAAATCAAGCTCACTCAAACTTCTGGAAGATTTCTGCCCATAGACTTGTAAACTGGAAGAAACCCCTCTAGCATGTTGATCCTAGGGAAAAACACAAACATTGTTTAATACCACACCAATACTGATAAAAAGAATCTGGAAACATGTCATCCAAAAAATGCATTTTCTGAAGGAAACCAGTAAAGGTCAATGTAAAATGAAGAGTTAACTTTTCAGTTAATAGTATGTGGAAGCAAAATGACTATCCAGAAGACAATTAAGTGTACCATGGTGGTTCCTCAAATTTATATTGATATAGTGTCAAATTAGGAAAGAGAGCTAGACAAAACCTCATTATTGTTCCCTATCTTAAGCTTTATTTGGTGTAAAGGGTTCTTCCCTTTTTCCTGGGAATCCGTGTTGGAATATGACTGAAGAAAGAGAGAAAGACGGATGAACCCAAAAAAAGGGAAAATCAATATCCGTAGCTATGTTGTGCAGAAATATACTTCTAAAGAAGTTCAGTAAACTTGTCTTGAAGTATATAGCATTCAAGCTAGAAGCTATCTATGTTTTGGATTCTGATTACACCGATTTTTTCCCCTCATCTTTTGCAATGAGTAGCATCTCAACTGAAGATTTGCACTATGAAAATGATCTGGTTTCTCATGCTGTGATAAGCCTCCCTTACAAAATACTCAACTGCCAAAAGCTACAAGTTTGACTCAAAATAATTCCCTTCCATGAGTAAAGATAGCGTAGTAGAATTAGAACATTCAAGTAAGAGTACCAGCTTCAAGAACCATATCATCACGTGATGGAGATGGAGGCACTTGTATAAATTGAAATCTCATCAAACATCTCCTGCCTCAACAAAAAGGGTATGATGTGGACAAGGAGTAAATAATAACTCGGGTATACTACTCACTTCATTATAATCCTTAGTTATAGTTAATCAAACTTGAAGTACGCCTCATAGTAATGAAAAATTCTATGTTCTAAGCATGTTCAAGTAAAGCCCAGCATTTCTGAGCACCTGATTCACCAAATTTGGTCCTAGTGCTGCTTGATATACACCCTTTGGGGCTGGTGTGTTTAATGAGCTTTGATGATCAGCTCTACTAGAAAGCTATTTGATTACAAATCTAAAATCCATTGTACTGAACCTTCTTTGATTAAACAAAACACAAAACACCAATTTTTATTAGAGGCCACACCCTCCATTTGAATAGAGCGTGATTTGCTCAACTTAATATCCCGAAGCACTTTACTCAGCCATCATTAGAGGCATTTAACTCTCAAAAATTGCAGCTGTCCATTTCCCTATACGCGGAGCATTGAAACCAGAGTTAAATGCTCTGCACCCATCAAACATGTGACCCACAAAAATCACCCACACAAAGTTCGAGCTGCATGCTGCTAGCTTGGCTATGTAAGAGCCCAAGTCAACGTCATTTACTCCCTTGATTCATCTTCTCTCTTCCTCGCTACCGCTGGCCCTTAACTTTCTTGTATCAATAACAATCCATCATAGCAATTGTGCCAAGGGCACGATAACAATTGTAAACAGGGGTTGCTACTTCCGTCACTTGTGGATGCAGGAAATTGCACACTGAGGGAAGAAGGAACATGGATGCAAAAGAAAAGACAAGGAAGAAGACAAGAAAAAGATAACTTTCTAGTACTCGACTATGGGATTTAATACTCTATAATAATCAGAAGAAAAAAACATCGACTAAAAGTCTACAGATAAAAACTAGGTTAATCATAAACTCTAGCACGTGATAGTGGATCCACTTATTAGAAACTTCTAAAACACAATGCATACAACAAATATATGAGGCATGGCTCATTTGGTTACTGGTAATAAACAACATATCAAAAGGCATGGTCAGTGATTTAAAATCATGATCCATTCAGTACATCATGACCTATACGCCAAAATAGAGAAAAAAGAAATGGGTAAAGTCTGATCACCTTGTTGATACCTAAAATTGCTTACGACACGAGTAATCTCCATTGGTACAGAAAGATGTAATAAGAAGAATGATAAAAGGGCATCCAAAGCATTCACATCTCAAACCTCACACGAAGAACACATGTAAAGCATGATGAAATGCATGGATCACCATTTTAGTCAACCAGATTGTCTCATGAAGATTGACGGGAGGCTTCGTTCAGGAGGACGATATTGTAAGTGGGCTTGTGTTCTTTATCAGAAATCTAATAAAGAAATAGGGGGGAGGAGACCTTTGATTGAGGAGTTGGAGTTCTAACATTAAAATGGATGTTTTTTCCTTTCATTTAGAAGTGCTACAGTCTCTTCAGAATGAGGTTATGGCAATCATAAATGCCTTTTACTTCAGTCTTTTCAGAAATAGGTTAGGCAGTTTGAAAAAAGTTTGAATATAACATTTCCTCTTTGATATGTGCAGCAAGAGTTGAAATCGAAGACGCCAAGAATAGCATTTTAAGCTCTCCAATTGTCAACAACCAACAAATCAGTAAACATAATAGGTAAGTCACTGCTAGAAAGCAGTTGCAAAGGCAACACCCTGGTATAATAATCCACAATCAACGTTTCCCATTCAGATCCTTTTTTGTACATTTACCTACTAACCACAGACTTTTCCTATGTATCGAGTTTGGTTTCAATCAAAAAAGGCTCTAAAACATGCCAACTAAGCCTAACAGTGGAATAGATATTAATTGTCTTCCGTGGTTGGTTTCTTTGTTGCTGATTTGAACGAATTTTTCTACCCTGGTCAGGATCGTTGTATTCCACCAAACTGTCAAAGTTGAAAAGAACTCATCTTTACATTCAGATTCTCAACACTTATGATCCAAAATTTCGTCGAAGTTCAAGACTTCCAAAGGCACAGTAAATTGAAGCCTTAAGACTTGTACAGTTAAACAGGGCACATATTTGAGGTGATTCTTCCACCATTTTTCTTTAGATTTTCCCCACAACAATGGCATTTAAGGATCATCTTCTCTTTCTTTCTTTCCTCTTTTAGTAACTGATTGCAAAACATATCACAAACCAAGCACGCATATATTAACATACAGGCAGGTGATTGGGAGGAAAAAAAGATCAAAACATACCACAGCAGAATCATCAAAGTTACATCGTGCCTCCAAGTACTTCGGATTCACATGAATACCATGCAATGGACGAGGTGATGAAGATTCTCTCATGTTCACGAAGCCAGATGACTGCTTGTTATCAGGAGTAGGGAGCTGCAGTTCATCCTGAATTTGGCGTAGCACATATGGGGAGAAGACTTGACCCCAAGTCCCAAAAAGGTGACGCATGGAAGAATACAAGCTGGAATGGACTTGATTGTAGGCCTCACAAAATACCTTGCAATTGACACAATGAAAGCAACCTCAATACGTCTTTCTTACATTACGCTTTAAGACATGCCAGGAAATATACATTTGGGCAGGCCATAAGTATATGTACAAAGTAGGAAAAGGAAGTTGAAAAAAGCAATAACAAAATGCGCAGTGAACAAGACAAGCAGGATCATATTTTGATGGAGCTCAGGATGAAGAACTATTTTAAACTTTGAAGAAGATTAATCATAGAGCAGGTGCGACAACTGCAGAACAAAATAAAGTCAGGTAAAGAATTCATAAGGGCACAAAATTCTGGGAAAGCAGGAAAACTTGACAGTAACCTAAACAAGTGCAAGGAACTGTGGTATACAAAGAAAACAATATTGGTTTGATAAGGAAGGGTAATGGTGAATCAAGACTAGAGGACTACGTACAGTAAAAGGAACACAAAAATGATCTTATGACAGCAGCAACAGTATTTTACTTACGGGAGAAAAGAGAAATCTATGAATCATGCATCATAAAGTTCTCGTTTACATTTAGCTTTTTTTGAGAAAAATAACAGAGATATGCTAAAACCCATGCACCTAGCACTCACCTCCGGAAGTCGAGCTGCAAAGTGCCTCACATATTCGCGACCAATGTTTTTCACGATACTATCAAGGAGATACAGTGACGGCAGCTTCTGGTCAGCGGGTGCCTGCAGGAGACAATATTATCCTCAGTGATGCATGTAAACGTGAGCCAGAAATTGCATAAATTGCAGTTTCCCTTTATACATTCTCGAACATAGTCAATGCACATTGCTCTCTTGCATACAGAGAATATACACAATTACAATTTTCTTGCTGTAGTCAAATTGAACAAATTAATAAATATGAGACTCTAAATTACAACGACAAGAACAGTGAAGCTAGAGAACACAATTTTTAAAGCCAGAAAGACAACTATTTTTTCCTTCATTCTATACAAACCTCAGGATGCTTGAGCAGATTATGTCCATTTAATTGAAAACCAGTTAGTGCCGAAAACGAATATGGAGGTCCTAAAGGTAACAACAAGGAAGAAAAGTCACTTGACCATCACCTATTCAGCCAACACTAGGAAAGACCAACACTTCTCGCTTTTCTCAGCTTTGGGGAGTCTGTCCACTCAGAGGATACTCAAGAGTCAAGAGAAGTATTGGATACAAAATGGATCACAGTGCATATGTGAGGCTAAAGGACTTCACCTGCTAATAGCAAAATTTAAGAGTCACCCAATCATGCCTTTGGCTTGAAGGAACCACTCTCAACTCCAAGTAGATAAATTTTTAAGCAGTCAGTTGTATTACCATTCATTTTAGCAAACCTTCAAACCCCCCTCCCTTCCTCACGCTACCTCACTCTCACACTCTCACTCTCACTCTCACTCCCTCCCTCTCTCGCTCAGTCGCTTGCAATAATGACTTTTCGGCCAAGTACAAGGTCTCACCTAGTGATTATAAAGAATCAAGGCTATTATCTCTTTAAAAGTTCCTAGTATCCATTTCACATCTAAGGTGGACGATTTTAGAAGCCTAACAAGCTGAAGAAAACGTGAAAACCAAAGGCTATATATTCTTCTTTCCTAAAATGCTAAGTAATGTGCTCCATAAACCTAAACTCCACAAAAGAATCAAGAAATTGATAACATTAAAATATCATTATCATCATAGAGGTACTTTAACATACTTCTCATCAAAGGCATTTTTTATAAATATTTGCCGCTACAATCTTTTATGTTTCATAACCACCACAAATCTTTGCAAATTACGGATATTTTCACCACAGACATATTTTTAAAAAATTGCACTTCTCTTATGACGTTCAACCGCTTCTTGAGCATCAGATTTTCTTGCTTATCTAATGGAGAAGGGCTGAGTTTTTTTCCCATTCTTCCACCACTTCGCCATTACCACTCCTCCCTTCTCTCCATCATATTTGCCACATTACATATGAACGTGTCATGGAAACTTACTAAATGAACTACCAAGAAATTACTCCATGGGAAGAGAACGTCAAAGAATTCAAAAGAGGCAAAGGAATGACTACTATCACAGAGCCGAAGACAGACCTCGAGGATCCGGGCGCATATGGCATTGGCAATGCCCTGGGCGCAGTTGCGGTGCTCGCCAGCGATGATAGTGAGCTCGGTGATAATAGGCTTCGAGTTAAAAGAGAGCTCCGCGAGGAGGTCCTCGTAGAGCCTCACGACCTCTCCAGGCGGCGGCGGGGGCAAGGGGTCCTCATGCCCGGCGGCTCGCAACTCCTCCTCCCTCTCCTTCATCGCCACCCGAAACCGCTCCAAGATAGGCGGCGCGGACCTGGATTCCGAGGCGCCTCTTGGATTCTCCTTGGAGGACGAGAACCTCTCGTCCTCCATCGGCGGTAGGGACAGGAGAGAGACCTCTCCTTATCGGATCCTTGTTTCACTCTATATGGGGCTTCTAGGGTTAGGGTTTGGATAGGGGGGGACGAGGGGTATGAAGAGGGGTGGGAGATGGAGGTGGGGGACGGAGAGAGACATGGGATGTGCCGGTGCGGCGGTTATAAAGACACGGAGACGGCGCCGCCTGCTCCTCTCTTCTTTGAGTACGACGATGTGAGAGGGATGGAGGCTTCTTTCCTTTCTTGATGGGTTTTTGCCAAACGGCCCTTCTGAGTTGGTTATTTACTCGTATTTTCCCTTTCTAATTCTAAACCTATTTTAGGAACTTTTCACAAATCACCCCAAAGAGCTAATAAATTACCACGATCGTCGAAAAATTTCGTATCAAACCGACTTTATTTTTATTTTACAACTTAATTATTTTGTATTTTATTAGAAAATAAACTGTTCGTATATGAAAACATTTTAAAAATTCTGAGTTAAGTAAAGATTCCAGTAAAAATAGTCTATCTTGCAACGAAAAGACATGATAATCCATAAGTTATAAAAATTAAAAATAAAATAGATTTAATATGTGAATTTTCAGTCATAAGGAAACAAAATTCTTTTTTTGTTTGATTAGATAACAAAATTTTTTATTATTTTATGTGAACGAGTCTTTTGTTTTTGTTTTTGTTTTCTTGTAATAAAATGGACTTAATATGTGAATTTTCAGTCATGAGGAAACAAAAGGTTTTTTTTGTTTGATTAGATATAGGGCTGGACAAATAGCTCGCCAGGCCCGGGCCGAGTCTCCGAGGCCAGGACTTCAAATCAAGCCTTTAGGCCCCTTAACCCCTGGGCTTGTTTGGTATGGGGTTATCCCCGTTTTTAATGGAGTTATTCCCATTTCTACCCCAAACACCAAAAGTAATCATTACGGGTTTATCCCCATTCCACCTACCACCACCACTCTATTTTTTCCTATCCCCATTCCTTAACCCCACTTTTTCTAACCCTATTCCTCCTTAACCCCACTTACAAACCAAACGGGGGCTTAGGCTCCCGGGTCAGGGCTTTGGATAGTTCCACTCGGCCCGGGCCCTTTTGGTATGGGGTTAGAAAGAGTGAGGTTAAGAAGAGATAGGGTTAGACGGGGTTAGAAAAAGTGGGGTTAAGGAATGGGGATAAGAAAAAATAGAGAGGGATATTGTAGGTGGAATAATAGTAACTCCGTAATCATTGTTTTGAAGTTTAGTGAAAAAATAGGGATAAAGGGGATAAAGTGGGGTTATCCCCTTAACCCCGAACCAAACGACCCCTTAAGGCCCTGGCCGGTCTAGACTGGGCCGAAGCAGGTTTAGGGTCGGGCCCAAGCACCCCGCCCTAGTTTCTATATTATTTATTTAATGATTTATTTTATATTTTAAGCAGTTAAAAATTCATAAAATTCTTTAAAAATCAGAAGAAAAAAAATACATAAAATTTTCTTTATTCACAACATTAATTTGTAAATACATTACATATTTAGGGGAGGTATTGCATCACAATAGGATGGGCACATCCCAACTATGTTTGCACCTACCCACCTATAAAATCATTTGCACCTCTACCCTAAGTTCTGAAAACATAAATTACAAGCTTAGAAATATAGAAGTAAAATTACATTTATACAGTCATGCTTGTACATCTAAATTTTCAAATTCTTCTATCATCCCTTATTCAGCTTACAAGTCTTGAAGCCTCATCTCTACATCCCACCAATCCTTTAGGCATATGAAAGTTTGGACTATCATTGGGTCCAAGCTACTTCTATAGTCATTTAGCACACGTCCACTGAAACAGAATGCGCTCTCGGAAGCTATGGTAGACATCTGAACGGCTAGTATGCCTCGTATTAGAATGGATAGAACAGGAAATGCTACTGATCCTTATACTTTCCACCATGCCACAATATCCAATTCAATGTCGGGTTCAACAACATATATGAGAGAACTGTAGTATTGTTGGAGCTTGGATGTTGAAGTTATTAATGGCGTTCCGGAGTAGAATAAGTCATTAATCATGACTGTCATTCCTACTGCATCCTTCCCTTTTCTTGGACTCGAGTGAGATGAAGATGTCGGTTGATTGGGTCTCGTTCCATACTTAGCATTGTACTCGTTGAATAATGTTTCAAAGGAACGCTGAATTTTTGAGTGATAAGCCATCATTTCATGATCATCAGGAGAGTACATCACTTCAAAAAAAATTAGCAAACCTGCATCCTTCATGTTAGGACTTACCAGCATTCTGAAACCAAGAACCATGGGAATCGGTCTAAAGTACTTATTAAATTTCATAAACATGCTATGGATCATGGTACTAAGATAGAAGTCATTGTCATCATTAGAAAGAAATTTAAAAATGTAGTGAAGGTGCAAACAACCAAGTGTTATAGTCGGAGTATATGAAGGAGAAAGGCCAACAGTTGCATTATAAAAGATTTTGAACATGCCACGTAAATTTTCTTTAACAGTCCATTCATCATCGGTAATCAATCCTAAAGTAACAGAAGAAGATGATGATCTACTAAGAGCATAGTCAACATGTTCATTCATGACAACTCTATACTCTATAGCATCATTTAGCATGAAATAGGTAGAGTTCCATATGATTTTTACATCAATTTGAATCATTTTAGGTTTCAGTCCATGTCTCTTACATATGGAACAAATTTTTCTAAATCTTGTATCAAAAGTTCTAATGTTATAGACAATATTCCTTAACTTTTGGATATTGTCTTTGATATGCTCATATACAGTTTGGACAATAAGGTTAAATATGTGGCACATACACCTGCAATGTAAATAGTCCCCGTTACTGGAGAGAGGTAGATCATCTTTGAGCCGAGCTGCAGCAACATTATTAGAACTAGCATTGTCCAAAGTTAGGCAAAAATGTTTATCATTAATGCTAGTAGCAGTAAGTTCAGCTAGAATCGTATCGACAATTAACTCGCCGGTATGACAATCTTCAAGAGGGACGTAGGAAAAAATTCTTTTATGTAAACCCCAGTTTTGATCTATAAAATAGATAGTAATGCATAGATAAGAGATCGTTTGATTAGATGTCCTAATATTGAAAGTAAGAGAAACCCGGCTCGGAATAGAAGATAAGTAAGAAATAAGGTTTTTTTTCGATCGCAAAACATTTCATCACATCTCGTTGTGCAGTACATCGTGAAAACTTCTTATATGCTGGCTGAAAATCGGATCTAATCATATTCTCCAAAAAAATATTCTCGACAGTGCTAAAAGACTCATTGTTCATGACAATGTATCTAACTACCTGCATTCTTGCATTGTTTGGATCATATGAGAAAGTAGAGAGAGAACCTGAAGAAGAAGACTGTGATAGTAAGCTTTGTCGGATGTCTTGTTGTTGTCCGCCACATACCCTGTGCCCTTTGATGGCTTTCAATGTGCCGAAGTAAATTTTTCGTATCTGATTTATGGTGAGCAGCCAACTCAGCCCTACAGATCGAGCACCTAGCCTTGACGTCGGTGACCTTATTTGGATCATTTGGGTTTTCTTTCTTCTCTATTATTTCAAAAATTACCCATACATGTGATTTTTGCGGCCGTTTGGCATAAGAAGGAGTGGCGGCGGAGGCGACTTCCCCTTGCCCACGTGTTTTACACCCAAAGGTCCCACCCATATCCAACCTAAATCCGTCCAAACTCTACCAAAACCGCCAATCAAATTGTGACACGACTAGCGTAACCCACTCGTGAATACAAAGCATTTTTTTCTTATATACTAGTGGTTTAGCACGTGCGAAACCACTTTTGATTACATTAGAAATGGTACAATAGATGCATCATCGATGTTTCATTGTGGCAAAATTCCTAAAATATTGAAATGTACTTAGTACTGAAGCCATGAAGATATATAAAGTTTGACATTCAAATGGTTTTTGAAGTGCTAAAGTATTTAACATTTACAAAACATGGTGTTAATTATATCCATAATGTCATTTGAGATTGTTATGTTGTTGTTGCTTTTCCACCAATTTTTTCGTTGTTATCTGTAATAATTTGGAAGATATGCCAGTTATATTGCAGTGATTAATTATTATTTATTTATTAAGAAAACTATATGTGTTTTAAGGATGATAATCATATCTATGTGATTAATGTAGAAGAAAAGGCTAAAATAAATAAGTATTAAGAAAACTATATATGTTTTTAGTTTCAAAATCATACCACTTGTCGAACTTTCAATATCTTCAACTCCCATTATTTTCGAAACACAGGTTTAGTAACCTACCAAGTTATGGATGATGGTCTGCTGAGGTAGGGACGTGCGAGCAAGGCTGAAAGCTTTCGGAGAAACTGTGGGGATGAGATGGGTGGTTCTACATGTGAGGACCTGTCCCTCTATTCATGTGGCTCGTTGTTGACCACAAGGGCAATTTGGTAAATTGCGCCTTGTTGTTTTGTTTCACACCCGCGTGTGCACACACCGGCCTTGTTTTGGTGTATGTGTTTGAATAGAATGGTTAGGCGAACCTGGGATCGAAGGATCTGAGCTTGGGCTTGTGTTTAGCCTAAGTTTGCCTTTCTGGGCAAAGCGGATCGATCTCCTTAGCAAGCAAGAGATCGATCCCTCTAAAGGGATCGATCTTCCTTGGTAAGGAGATCGATCTTCCTTGGTAAGGAGATCGATCTTCCTTGGTAAGGAGATCGATCTTCCTTGCTAAAGGGATCTATCTTCCTTGCTAAGGAGATCGATCTTCCTTGCTAAAGGGATCGATCTTCCTTGGGAAGAGATCGATCCCTCTGTGCCAGAAAGTCCTGGCGGTGACTCTTGCGAGGACGGCCGCCGTTGGGCATCGCTCTCCCTTGTCAGAGGGAGAGAGGACTTTCCCTCCTCTCCTCCCCCTTTTCTCTTCCTTCCCCGGTTTTCCCCTTCCCTTGTCCTTCTTCTTCTTCCTCTTCTCCTTCTCTTCTTCTTCCTTCTTCTTTCTTCTTCTTCCGCGGTTCTGCTTCCCCTGTTTCCGGCTGAACCTTCATCTTCTCCGTTCTTCCTCCTCCGGCCACCGTTTTGGGCGTTCCAAGGCTCGTTGGAACCATGGCAGCGTGAGGAAGATCCATGGTGTGGTTTGGAGCTGGGTTGGTGACTGGTTTGCGGGGAATCAACCAAGGATTGTGTTTCTGGTAGGTTTTCTACCTGCGAGAGTTGTTTAATGGGTTTCTCTTAATCTAGCCGGTAGATCTTGTAGTTCTTTGAGTTGTTGGCTTCCTCTTGCTCAGTAGAATTTCTGTTATAATTTTCATAAGCTTTGGTTGAGATTTTAGTAGGATTTATGCATGTTTAATCTCAGATTTTCCGGTTTCTGCTGTTCTTGAAGAACAGCCGGTTTGCGGTGAGTTTTCCGACCAGTACGTGCATGTTCTTGGGTTGTGATGAACATAAGAGTTGTCGACCTTTGAATCAACTCTCAAACCCAACTGATTTCATAATTTTTGGATTTTCCTACGATTTGTTATGATTTTCGTACTGGAGGGCTGCGTTGCAGTAAGTAATTGGTAAGTTAGTTTGATTAGCGGTTTTGATTAGTGTTTTCCCGTTAATCTAGCCGTTGGATATTCCTAGCTTTTGGATATGTTGATCCCAGAATGTTGGTCTACTGGAATCTAAGTTGGATCTTGAATCCGTCGACGTTTAGATGTTGGATCGAAGGGGTCAATTAGCTCTAGGTAGAGAACTTTTTGGTGTTTTAAATATAATATTATATGTTTGGATTATAATATTATATTTTACTGTTCATCAGCGGTTTTCGGGGTTGCTTCCCGTTGCAGGAGTCCGATGTTGACGGTCGTGGTACCGTCGTAATGCCGGGACCCGCTGCGGATCGGCTGGCAGCGGTTGGTAGTACCGCTGCAGCGATCCAATCGGACTTATATGATGTTTTGTCATATTATTGCATGCATTCTCTGTTGTGCTTTTAGTTGCATTGGTTAGAGCATGGGTGATCTGTGGGTCGCCGTCCCGAGGCTGGGTAGCGAGGTCTGAGGTTTGACTGTAACACTGATAATCTGATGTTTGAGGTTTGTTCCTTGTACTCCTGTATCAATTGCTAAGAGGTGGATGTCGTTACCCCGACATGTATCGTCACGTCCACCCTGTGTCAGGGATTGTTGGAGGTGGTCCGTCCTTGAACAGTGGCTGTCGGAGGGACGTACTAGAGGTCGTGTTAGCTCTCTAGCTTTGAGTGCTGAGAGTTGGTTATCATAACCACGGTTGTTTCGCCAAGTGTGGAGATCCCGCTTGGAGAGGGGTGTCCTACTGGTATCATCATGTCCCACCCTGTGTCAGAGATTGTCGGAGGTGGTCCGTCCTTGAACAGTGGTTGTCGGAGGGACATACTTTGGACATGTACCCTTCGGGTTATTGACGGGATTTATGGGGTCCTTGGCAGGCCTCAATACTTGGCACAGAGTTAGTTCAGCTGTTGTTGCCTTCCTTGTGTGTGTTGTAGAGTAGAACCCTGCTGAGCTTTTGCTCATTCCTACCTGGGCTGCGGTATTTGCAGGTGCAGGTACCAGCTCTTCTGCAGTGGCCCCCAGTTGTTCGTCCTGTGGCGGCGCGACGACATCAGATCATGCTTGAGGATCAAGAGGGCTTCTGCTGTGTTTTTCTGGAGACTTTTGATGACGTAACTTTTTGAGGACTGTTATATGTAAATTTTTTATATAATTCTGATGTATGTACAGTTTTTGGAATAGTAGATGTTAGATTTACTTCGGTCCTCTGTTTGTTTATTGAAACTGTTTTCGCCAGTTTGATGTTAGTAGATGTAGGAACCCCCCTCGTGTCCCAGTCCGGATGGGTTTTCTGGGCCAAGGCGCGACACTACAGCATCTGGCCATCCCCCAGGATTTTCAAAGAGCTTTGGAGGTGATGATGGAGTGGAAGTGAATGGAGAACCTGGGCTCCCAGGTGGTGGAGATGGCAGGACGTATGCGGAGGTTGCAGGCTTGCGAGCTCCAAGGGTTGTTGTTACACCGGAGGAGATTGCAAGGATGGGTGAGCTATATGCTGGGGAAATCTACCTCAATGATGATCTCATGGACCGTTGCTGTAAGAAGTGGGAATTCTCCCTATTTGGGCGATTTATGGGAGGCCATGTACTGCTTGAGGTCTTGAAGGATAGGCTCCTGAGGCTTTGGGGGGAGAATAGGCAGTTCCATGTCACTGACATGCCTAGGGGAGTCTTTGTCTTCAAATTTAACAATGAAGAAGACAAGCAGCATGTCTTGACGAGAGGGCCATGGTATGTAAACGGGTTGCCGTTATCCTTAATTCCCAGGAGAGAGAACTTATGTCCGAAAGCAGCCGACTTCAATAAGGCGTTGGTGTGGGTGCGTCTCTCGGATATGGCCATTGAATGTGTTGGGGAGGAAGCAGCAATGGATGTTGCTACTCTAATTGGTAGACCTCAGAAAGTAGATTTCTCTACTAAAGAAGCAGAGCACGGGAGGTACGCCCGGGTTTGCGTCGAGGTGGACTTGAATTGCCCTGTCCGTTTGGGTCTCACAGTGAACAACCGGAGTGGTTCTAGATACGTCTCTATAATCTACGAAAATGTTTCCATTTGCCCTGATTGTGCGCGTATTGGGCATGGGGTGGGGGGCTGCCCTTTCAGGAAAAATTCAGGGATGAGGAGGGTACCTGAGGTTGTTCGAAGGAATCCGTATGGGGGAGGTAAGGACCCTGGAGTTCGGATGGTGGTTGGAGAGGGATTTGTAGGAGCAAAGGCGGCGCCGGTGGGTAGAGAGGGTTCCAATACGAGAATGGAGGGTGACGACGCCAGTAGGTTCACACACATGGAGGGAGTAGTACCTGGTTTCGCTGTTGAAGAGAGGTTGCAGGAGACGCCGGTGGTGTCGGCGGTGATCGGGGCGGTGGCGGAGGGCTGGCATATCGCTCACCGGGTATGGCGTGGGTATCGAGGTAGCATGGGGAAGCGTGCGCTTGGCAGGTGGGTACGCCCTCTGAACAGGCCGACGCAGCATCGCATCCATCTAAATCTGCCGACCCTTGCAGAGAAGGAGGCGCCTACGAGAGGAGACAGGACGGAGAGGTGGGGAGTTGATTACCATTTCGGTGATAAAGGCAGACAGAGATGGCGCCCGATTAGTAGTGAGGAAGGGAGAGGTTGTAGCAGAGAGGCGGGTTCCAGCGGGTCTACTGGGGCACGTGGTGCTCATCTGGAGGATGGTGATGTTAGTGGGGGTGCATTTGGCAACCATATGGAGGTTACATGTACTAATAGGTTCAAATTATTAGAGGAGATGGGTGAGAGTGGGCCTGTTGGGCCGGTTGTTGCTAATGGATCCTCTCACCCATGTTCACGAGAATTCCCACCACTTCCATGTGATCCATTAGGGAGATCACATGTCCCCCAACACTATCATAGGGAGGAAGCTAATTCACAAGGCCCATTATCATTACCTCCCCCTTCGGAGATTAATGAAGGCCCTCTGCCTTCAGAGAGCATGGCGGGTAATGAGTATTTGAACCCCCAGCTGCGCTGTCCTGTGACAAGTGAGAGCGTCCACGGCCTTGACGATGTGACTCTTAATTCCCTTCATGAGGAAGCAGTGCGTAGGATGTAGGTCGCGCTTGTCTCGGAGGTGCCCAACTCTGGTGACCTGAACTGTCTGGAATGTTTTTCAGATATTGAGGAGGATGGGGGGGATATGATGGATGATGTTGAACTGGATGAGGAGATCGGTGATCAGGATTTGGAGGAAGGAGAGGTGGGGGAGGCCATTGTGAAGAGGAGAAGGTGTCGAGCAATCCCAGAGGAGCAACTGGGTGTTTTCCATGTGCCTGAATGAAGATGGTTTTCTGGAATTGCAGGGGGGCGGGTCCGGCTCGTGTTTTGAGGACTTGCCATTGGTTGTTTGGGGAGCATGCTCCCTCATTTATCTTCCTGTTAGACGTTCTGGTTACCGAAGAAAAGGTTGGTTGGGTGCAATACAAGCTGGGAAGTGGATGGTGCTGCTATTTGATTCCCACTTGTGGTAGACATGGTGGCATATTGGCTGCTTGGCGGTGTGATTTTGGTAGAGTTACAATGACGCATATGTCTGGCCATGTGATTCACGGGGTTATCACTTCGGTAGAGTTTGGACAGTTCGCTGTGTCGGCAGTGTATTTGGGAGTATTTGGCTCGTTTCAACAGTATTGGGATGCCACACATAGTCGCTGGGGACTTCAATGTCATGCTGTCATCTGAGGAGAAATCTGGGGGTGCTCCGTTTGTATTTGGGCAAGAGGAACATGAGTTCCTCAACTTTATAACTTTGAATGGCCTGGTTGACTTGGGTTTTGTCGGTGCAAAATATACATGGACTAATAGCCAGAATGGTAGAGATAAAATTCTTGAGAGGTTGGATAGAGCACTTGGCAATCGATTGTGAGCTAAAGGTAATTTTGGTACGGTTGTTAAGCATTTGGCTAGAGTTGGGTCAGATCACTTGTCACACCCCGACCCAGAAAACCCATCCAGGACGAGGCGTGAGGGTTCCTATCACTATTCATCTGCAAATGGCGCGATACACAAAGCGGAATTATAGAAAAACTTAAACAAGGTATTCCAGAGGTGAAACAGAAATTCAATTTACATAACATCAGTTGTACTATTCAACATTTGATACAAATCTTCCAATGAAAGAATATTATACATTAATCTCAAAAGTCCTCGAAATGTACATAATTTACAAAATCTGCCCAAAGTACAACAGTCATCCTCTAGCAACCTCAAACACCTCTGGATGTAGTCACGCCACCAAAGCTGATCCGCCGGCTCTACTGAAGAAGAACTGGCGCCTGCACCTGCAAACGCAGCCCGGGTAGGAGTGAGCGATAAGCTCAGTAGGGTTCTACTCTACGGCACACTGAAGGGAGGAAAACAACAACAGTGTTGTCTCCCCGCACAAGTCTAAGGAATGCCACGGGATTCCACAACCCCTGCCGACTACCCCAAGGATCCTACTCTTCTCAACCGACCACGCTGGGACACATTCTCCAAACACGCTGGGAGGAAACAGAGAACCAGAACCAGTAGGATTACCCTTACCCAGCAGGAAGCCAATGCCTGGGGACCATGTCAGGGGCACCGGCAACCATCCTTAGCACTTGGCCTTGGGAGACCAACACGACCTCTAAACCTCAAACATTGATCAGAGTCAACTATCGCAAATCCTCAATGACATGAGATTCAGATTATACAATCACACCCTAATCCTGACTACCCAGCCACGGTCCTAAGGCTAGATCCGAGCTACCCGAGAGCCTCGGATCGGCGACCCAAACCATCGCCCGCCTAACCTCAAATGCCTCTAAGGCACAGATAACAAGATATAGACATGCAACAATATGTCATTAATCATACAGGGCTAGGCATAGCTTACAGCTAGCCAAAGGGTAAGCATAGCAAGGGCCTCAAATACAGATAAACTATGCTAACCAACAAAGATATGAGCAAAGCATTAAACACAGATATACAATAGTCTTCAGTGCTCTCTTGCACCTGACAGACTAAGGTTCCACAGTTACCCCGCAGGTAACTGGCCACATTTATACAATAGCCCTCGGCACTCGCCGGCAAGAGGCTAAGGTTTCACAATTCCACACTAACTAGCACTCATAGCTAGCTAATGGTTAAGCAATCAACCAAGCATTTAACTACCATTCAACTAAGTATTAAATGCAATCAAAAACCTTAGATTTGCTCAAAAAGGGAACTACTCGAATCGATCCTCAAACTCGATAGAAATCCTTTGAAAACTCTACAAAATCCACTTGCAAACCTCCCAACATGTTTAAAGATCAATGACGATTGAAAACCATCCAAGAAAGGCCAGAAAACCAAGTCCAAGGGCCCACGGACGATGTCACGGTCGATCCGGCGATCGACCGTGAGGCCACAGACGATGTCACGGTCGATCTGGCGATCGACCGTGAGGCCAAAACGAGGAAAACCATCGGGGCGACGGTCGATCGGTCCATCGACCGTCGGGAGCCCAAAATCAAGCAGAGCCTGACGGACGATGCGACGGTCGACCGTGAGGCGAATCGGAAAAAGGGAGGATCCCACGGTCGATCCATGCATCGACCGTGGGAGGTCAAAAACCTGACAGAGCCTGACGGACGATGCGACGGACGATGCGACGGTCGATCCGACGGTCGACCGTCAGGCCCCGAAAGAGCAAATCAATACTTGACGGTCGATGCACCGATCGACCGTCGAGCCTTAGGCACAGTTCGTCAGAACAGTGCCGGAAATCCAATTCTTTGGATTTCAAGGATCAAATCAAGTAGGAAATTTATGAAACTTTGCAAGCATGCATAAAAGATGATGGAGAATCCAATGATATGGTCAAAACATGATTTTGACGGTTAAATCTCCAATTTAGGTCAAAACGGTCGAAAACCGATAAACGGCGACAATACGAAAACAAGCCGTTAAAATACCGAAATCGCGAGGTAGGAATACAGGAAATCATCCGTAGCTCACATGCTACAAGCTACATAGTATTCTAACAAGCACTCCTACAGCGAAAATACATTAAACCTATCCTAGGAGAACCCGATCCAAGGATCGAGGTAGAAACACCTACTTGAAGAAGTAGGGAAGCTCCTACACGCATCCCCCAAGTCCGATCGCCGGAAGCGCTCCTCGAAATCCGCACTCCGATGCCCTAGCACCCAGCCGAAGGAGAGAGAGAGAGAAGAAGAAAGAGAACGGCAGGAGAAAGAGAAAGAAAGAGAAAGGAGAAAGGCTTAAATAGAAAGCTAGAATCCATCACAGCCGTCCGATTCGATCTCTCCCGATTGAGCTCCGATCTTCCGATCGGAAGCGCCCTAAAGGTTCTAATCAAACACATACATCAATCAAAGGCCATGTGTGCAACGCGGGTGTGAAACTGACCACCAGGGAGCATATTTACCAAAATGCCAATGGGGTCAAAAGCAGCGATGCGATCAACCGATCGCATCCCAAGGCCAACCGAGCCAAACCACAAACCCAGACCCTCGACCTAACGCGGTCGGACCAGGTTGGAGGTACCGGTCCTCACATCACTCCCCTCTCCTGGTGACGATTGCTGAGCCGGTAGCAAAAGTTGGCCCTGGAATTTTTCGGTTGGAGCACTACTGGCTAAAGCTTCCAGAATTCAAGGAAGTAGTGACTCAGGTTTGGAACTCCCCACCACATGGGAATAGACAATATAATTTTACCACTAAGCTTAAGAGAATCAAAGATACTGTAAAGGAGTGGGATAGAAGAGTAGGGAGGGAGGATATCTTTCACGCCGACAGAAGGGTTGAGGAGTGCTTGGAAGGTCTCTATAAGTTGGAGGAAGCAGGGCAGGTCACAACACAGGTTGAAACTCATATTAAGGAGCTGGAATTGCAATGGGCTGAAACCATATCCAAGCAAGAAAGCAGAGCTGCACAGAGAGTCAGGAAAGAGTGGCTACAGGCAGGGGATAAGAACTCTTCCTTCTTCCATAGACTGGTCTCGTCCAGGGCTCATAAGTCGAAAGTGTTGGGAATCCAAGGAGATGATGGTCGATTGTTGACCGATCAGGCTGAGGTGGGTAGAATGTTTGTTGAGCATTTCTCTCTGCGGTGGACGGAGGATGGGGGTGACGCTATGTTTGATCTGCCAGTCCTTCCTCAGGTGGATGAAGATGTGTGCATGTTGATTGAGAGTGAGGTCATTGATGCTAAATCAAAGAGGCAATCCTCGGGTTGGGTAGGAACAAATGCCCTGGACCCAATGGCATTCCGGTGGAGTTTTACTCCTCGTATTGGGAGATAACTGGTGGGGATTTCCTCGCTATCATCAAAGATTTTTTTCAAAACAGCTAGGATGCCTCCCAGTTGGAACAAGACCTTCATTTACCTAATACCCGAGTGCAAATTTCCTACTGAGGTTACGGAGTTTCGTCCCATCAGCCTATGTAATGTCGCCAATAAGGTCATTACCACCATTTTGGCAAGGAGAATGAAGCTGGCTCTGGGAGAACCATATACCCAATTTAGCTAAATTAAATACTAAATCAACAAACTTTGCCAATTTACATGGAATCTAGACGTGATTCCTTACAATCTCCCCCTTTGGCAATTTTGTGACAAAACCATAAAGTTAGATACAAAACACCCTAATATTGTTTCAATACAAGAACTAATATGAACATGTCACCTACATATGCATCACACAAGAATACCCGTGAAATGCATTGTGAAGATAAAATTAATTAAGCACAAGATATATATATATATTCAGCTCCTCCTCAAGTCTAACATATATATATTTAACTCCCCCTCAAGTCAGCAACATATATTCGGCCTTTCATGCAATATACCACTCCCCCTTTTTGTCACAGATTGATCAAAGGAGCAGTAGAAAAATTAAAATGAAGGAAAACTAGAGATCATATTCAGCAAAAAATACATACATTCAGTAGAATGGTCCAAACCATGAGTGTTGCTAAATGGACAAAGGAAAACAGAATTCTCTCAAGCACAAGTTTTGTATGCAGAAAAAATAAACATTGTCTTAACCAAAGACTGAACCACTTTTCAATCATCACATAGACATAGGATGCATAAGAATGAATAGGCATAGGACTAAATACTCAGAAAATTGATACATATAGTGGACATCCAGACATGAGTGTGTGTATGACTTTCAAATACACAATGCACTGTCCAAAACTACTTGAAAAATAAAAACTCGGGTTATCGACCAGGGGATTGTAAGTAGATTACGGAGACCTCAACTAATAAGGACTTTAAACTCAAGCCAGAACCATTTATGATCAGTGTAAAAGGCCCTAATAGCATTGTGACGACTTCACTCATGGGGAGGCAATCTTCTCTTTTTTTTTTGTTGGAATAACAAGTGAAGTGATCATTGCACATTCACACAATGGGAAGCTTCACTCTCATTTCTCGACAGCCTTTTCCACATTCATATAGGGTTAGTCTTAGCACAAAACATTAAGGGCTTGCTTTAAGATTATTAACCTTAAGAGTTTCAGCCCCCATAAAATGTGAACATAATAAGGCGGACGATTTAAAATAATACAAGGAGGGTAACCCGATTTTCTATCCTCAAGGTTGTGAGTAAGGCACCACATACAAAAGTTATGCACTTGATTAAATATCATGAACTGAATGTCCAGAAAATAAATATCAAAATTCGAGTACAACCAGAAGACCATCAATTCTACGCACATCTATCCTAAAGATGACAAAAGGTGTCCAGATACAAGGTATGTTTATCATTCATTTGCAACAAGGACCCAAAAAAAATTAATTTTTTTTTAAATTTTAATTTGAATAGCAAACTACACACTGAACACAAACCATGAAACAAAAAAAACACACACAAATAAAGAAAAGCAACAGAGACTAGGAAAAGATAACCCTGAAAACCTCCTAGTCTACATGAGAGTCAAATAGAATTACCCATAAGTACAAACCCCTAAAGTTGTCCTAAGATCTTCAAATCTGCGAACATCTAGAGGTTTGGTAAACAAATCAGATTTTCTAACCCATATGGCCTTAGTATTTGGTTTAGCAGGGGCATATTGTTTTTGTAGTGCAACATTGATGTAATATCTGGTAAATTGAGGTCTATTACTTGCAGGATATCCATACAAGTAATACCTTGAGTAATAGTGGCAGGAATAAACTTGGTAATACCTTGAGTGTTGGAAGATGATGTGCCAGCAGTATAACCAAGACCAAATTTTTCAGTGGTCATCCTTTGAGCTTTCAAGATTTCATCAAGCTTTTGAGAACCTGCATTCATCTTCTCAACCGATCGATCAATAGCATTGCATTTTTCTTCAAGAGACTTAACATGAATACTAAGTTTAGTTTTTGCCACTTCCGACTCATGAAGATCTTTTTGACATTTTTCAAGTTCAACATGAAGAGAGTCATTATCAGATTTAGTTTTAGTCAACTCACGTTCAATAACTACTCGTTCTTTTTTCAGAAACTTTAATCATGCTTTTCAATTCAGATCTAAATTTCTTCAACTCATCATACTTGTCAGTCAAGTCATTGTAAGCATTATTGACTTTTATATATATGACACGAATAGACTCAACATCTTTATCAACTAAATCATCATCAATCTCAGAATAAATGTCTCATAGCCCCATTCCCCTTAAGGGCATGTTTGGTTGCAAAGAGGGCTGGAGGAATGGAAAGTGGAGAGGAAACCTGGAGGAATGGAAAGCTGGTGGAATGGAAAATTGTGGGTTTTAAGTCTGTTTGGTTGTTGTGGAATGAGGGTGGGAAAGCAGGATGGAAACTGTTTCCTTCTGTTTGGTTGCAGTGGAAATGATGGTGGAAAGTGGGTGGGGATCAATTAATTCTGTTTGGTTGCAGTGGAAAGGATGGTGGAATTTTTCGAAATGACGAAATCGTCCATCTCAACAGCTATAAAACAGCTAGTTTTAAGGGCATTATGGTAATTTTTTTGAAATGACGAAATTGTCCATATCAACAGCTATAAAACGGCTAGTTTTAAGGGCATTATGGTTTTTTCCACACGAGCTCCAAACCTTTATAAATTATAGCACCCTTCATTAGTTCATGTGTCTGCATCAACCCTTCCTCTCCCCACTCATATATTTCTTATTTTTCTTACAGATGGTAAGGCGGCTAGATGAAGAGGCACTCATTGCCTTGGAAGAGGAAGAAGAAGATTGTCGTCTTGCTCTAGAAGAAGAGGCCATCCGACATCGTCTCCTCCTCCACCAACGTGCTAATACGAACCGGATACTGCGTCGTTGCCGCCGTCCAGAATCCTCAGTGATTGAGCCACCATCGCGTTTTGATGAACACATTTTAGCTCCGACTGTGGTTGACGAGCTCCGACGTCGACTCTTCCTTATTCGCGAGATACGAGTTTATCGTGAAGAAACCATTCGACCTCGCCGTCTATTTCTTATTCCGTAGATTAATTTTTACTTATGGCAGCTTTTAATGTTTAAGATGCTTTTTGATTGATAGATTGAAATTGTAAGAATTTGGCTGTTGGCAAATTGAGACTCCAAGTGCTATGTTTTAAATTTTTAAACTGAGTATTTATAAGAATTTGGCTATTGATAAAAAAAAAAATTGGACAGCATTTCCTTTGTATTTATAAGTTGTGGACCCTGTACAAATTTAAGGAATACTCAATCTTTGTATAACAACATTAACAACCCAAATTGTGTCATTATACAAGTACAAATTTAAAAACAAAGATACAATATATTTCTGAACTTTCAAATTACAAGATCTTCAGCTTTGTTCTCCTCACTTGTTTCAATCTGGACTCAATACTTTGAATTGGATAACAAAAGCCTCAGCTAAATATCATCATAGGTCGTGCCTCATCACTTCCCTTGTGCCACATCTCCCGTGCAACAAAATCAATACGAAACCATAGGTTCCAAAGAATATGAAAAAATCAAAGCCAGCATAGCCTCAGAACAAAAGAGGGTTGCCTACGAGAGGGCATCCAAACTCCATAGCCGCAGCTAATTTCATCATAGGCCAGCAAGAGGGTTGCCTACGAGAGGGCATCCAAACTCCATAGCCGCAGCCAACCGACATAGATAAATCATCATTGCCAAATCACAATACATAGCAAGCCATCATCATTGCCCTTCAACAAACCGACGTAGATAAAACCAACATCATCATCGCCAAAGATTTCAAAAAAACAATATAAACATGTCATCATCATTGCCCTCAACATACCGGCATAGATAAAACAAAAGGGTTGCCTACAAGAGGGCAGCCAGCAAGAGGGTTGCCTGCAAGAGGGCAGCCAAACTCAAGGCCAACCGACATAGATAAATCATCATTGCCAAATCACAATACATAGCAAGCCATCATCATTGCCCTTCAACAAACCGACCTAGATAAAACCAACATCATCATCACCAAAGATTTCAAAAAAACAATATAAACATGTCATCATCATTGCCCTCAACATACCGGCATAGATAAAACAAAAGGGTTGCCTACAAGAGGGCAACCAGCAAGAGGGTTGCCTACAAAAGGACAGCCAGCAAGAGGGTTGCCTACAAGAGGGCAGCCAAACTCAAGGCCAACCGACATAGATAAATCATCATTGCCAAATCACAATACATAGCAAGCCATCATCATTGCCCTTCAACAAGCCGACGTAGATAAAACCAACATGTACCAAACCAGCATTACCCAATCATAGCAAATACATAGCAACTTAATTGTAATAACAAGACATGCTTCAAACATATGAATTGTACTTGTTTAGCCCTACATACCAGCCCATTAAATGTTTAGATTTAAAACCAAACTTAATCAACTAGTGAAGTGCAGCAGGAGGGTAATCAGAAACATAGTGAGCAGCAAAGCTGAAAGTGCAAATCCAGCATAGTACCATACGTTACCATTTCTGGTAACTTTGGGGCATTTAACTTCGAAGTCATGGGCCTCATAGTCCTTAGTCGTATTCTTGGTAGCTTCATAGCACACTTTATGACCATTAAAGTGTCGGTCATAGGCCTCATATGCCTCGGCGTTATTCTTGAAGGATTCATAACACACACCCTTGAATTTGTTGACCTGTGCGAAACACTGAGGCCAAGAAGTATAGACCCCAGGCTGTCGGCCAGCATAGACAACATAATATTTCATAGTTCAAAATCCTGAAATAAGTTAAGCTTACATCAACCGAAGCATGTCAAAACACCCAAAATTTAGTTGATGTTCAATACGCATATTCAAAATAGTTAAAATTCAGACGAAATAGTTCAAGTACTATAATGCATCCTACGGGTTCGCAACGAACCAACGCACAAGCCATGCCGCCCGCATTTCCTCATCTCTTCCAATGAAAGCGCGACCCAATACCTCATTCATCAGGAGATATTCGTACGCCCTATCAAGTTCTTCCTTGGGGAACCCCGGCACTCCCATGACAGCAACAGAGAGTTTAGCCTCCATGGTCGTCGTATTGCCTGCCAATGTAGCCGCCATACTAGACATGACGTCCTTTAGCTCCCTCAAAACTGACACGAGGGCATTGTCCCTATTTTCCCTACGCCTCTTACATGGCGGTTGTTGTGCCGACCTAGGCAAATTATCAGATGGTTGTGTGCTCAAAGGCGTACTAGGAGGGGTCATGGGTGGTGGCTCATGCACACCCTCCCCCTCTTGCGTAACGCCCCCTAGTGGTACTTGAGAATCATCGTCGAGGTCGACGTGGTTGTCTTCTTCAACGTTCTGTTCATCATACGTACCTGTAGCATGACTCCCAGTAGCCGATTCATCCCCACAACAAATAATCATAAGGTCAAGGTGATGGATTTGAGTGTTCAAGATTTGCTTCGCTTCAGGATTAGTCTGCAATTGCAACAATTAGTCAAGGACGTTTCATAGAATGCTTACGCATGGGGAAAAATTAGCTAGCGAGGTTTAACAATTACCGCAATAATATGATCGGCGACACCTGGGGGGACAGTAATCATATTTGTTTCAGCACTCCACCCAGCTCCGCTGAGCGGAAGAAATAGCTTCGCGAGCTTATATTTCTTTCTAACGTAGTTCATTTTCTCTTTCACATTTCTATGGTCGAAATGTGTTCCAAATATTGAATTCACGTGCATAGCAGCGCCGTGGAGCTGAGACTTTTTGAACCCCTTGTCCGTACTGCACTTAAGTCTCGCCACGTCGGCCATGTATTCTAGCAAGGCCTTTTGCATAGGCAAAGTCCATTTCTTATAAACCACTTTGTCGCTGGTACCTTGTTGAGTAGGATTTTGTTCCATTTCCATACCGTACTAAGCACATGTAAGGAAAAGAAACATTTAACGAACAACAAATTGATGACTGAAAGCATAATAATAAAAGTACTCATGTCTAACATGAACACACATAGTAGTACTCATACAAACAAGCAAAAGCATAATAGTACTCATACAAACATAACTACAAATCATTCCATCATTGGTGGATGGTTATAATCTTCCCACATCAGATTTGCAATTTCATCTCGGAGATTAAGCTACGTAGCTTGGTCTTGACGTTGTTGACGTGTTGTTTGACTACGTGGCATGGGCGGGGCATCATCATCATTTTCATCGCCAGCAGGAAGTGGTTCACATGCGACGCTATCATTTGGTGTCCTATCGATGATGAAATTATGAAGAAGGCAACATGCGTGGACTAATTTCACCTGTGTCTTCAATGGGAAGAAAGGATGGGACGCTAAGATCTTGAAGCGGTTCTTCAAGAGCCCAAAAGCTCTCTCGATGCCTGAGCGAAGGGAAGAATGTCGGAGATTGAACAGCTCTTTGCAATTCAAGGGTGGGCGGTTACTATACTCCTTGACATGGTATCGTACACCTCTATAAGATGCGATAAATCCAGGGCTGGTAGGATAGCCGGCGTCGACGAGGTAGTATTTGCCTATAATTGAAGATAGGATAATGAGGACTACTTGGTACGTGATATTGATATAGTAGGAACGTATAGTTGGTTAATCTGATACCTTCTATTGTTTTCAATCTGCACGGTGGAGGACGCTGAAGAGCATCTTTAAGTACTGTATAGTCATTGGCGGACCCTTCCCAACCGGCTAGTACATAGGTGAATCGCATGTCCGAGGTGACAGCTGCCAAAACATTTTGTGTGATTCCTTTGCGGCCACGAAATCTAAGCGCTAGTTCCGGTGGGACCGTTGCATCTATGTGTGTACCGTCGATTAGGCCAATACAGTTCTACGCAAAAAAGACGAAAGGATCATAACGATGTAATGTATTATGTGTGGTGCTTGGCAACAATATAATACCTGGAAGTGACGATAGTTAGGGTTCTCGGCTATTTTTGGATGTGTTGCCGACCCGGGTTGACGCATATATTGCTCGCGGAGCCGACAGACTGCATTCAACACACGGTTGAAGTAACGACTTATCGTCTCACCCGACAAATGGAATTCAGCTCGCATGACGCGATTCTTGGTGTTGTGCCCGACTATGTGCAAAAATATGCACAGCTGTTCCTCGATCGACATGTTGTCGGACTCATCCAACCAGCGATTGGTCCTCATTATATGTGCTAAGTCGCATAGCACATCTAAGTCCATTCTTATATACGAGACACAATAATCGCGTCCCATTCTTGTAACCCTCTCCAAATGTGACCGCCTACCGTCGATTCTAACTTGATGCGGGAATTCGGGACTCGACGAATGATACCCTAATCGTTTGTGTACACAAACAATAATGCCAACCAATGCAATATGTTGCAGCATTGTCATTAGTGCTTGATCATCCATCTACGTTAAACAAACACGGACAGAAAATTGGAACATACATAAGTTGGGCTCAGGACAAAAATTCTCATATAGCAAATTAGGAGCAGCATCCGAAGAAAATCAACATTTAAATGAGATAAAAGAGGCAACATGTTACTGAGTGATTGTTTTCAATAGGCAATTAAGCTGTCTTAAGTGACAGTGTAATTGATGCATAATGGCAACTAAGATTCCTTCATAAAAACAACATACTAGGGCTCAGATTTGCAATAGTACTCATACAAGATCATATTGTTAACAAAAAAGCAAACGAAATGGAATCCAAGAACAGCAACGGCACCGAAATCCTCACAGGGCTCAGGTATAGGCAGAGCAAGAACAAAACCAACACAATAGGGCTCAGAAGCAGTACTAATAATCATAGAACATCAAATGGTTCACCAAAAAAGCAAAGGGAATGCAATCCAAGAACAGCAGCAACACCGAAATCCTCACAGGGCTCAGGTATAGGCAGAGCAAGAACAAAACCAACACAATAGGGCTCAGAAGTAGTACTAATAATCATAGAACATCAAATGGTTCACCAAAAAAGCAAAGGGAATGCAATCCAAGAACAACAGCAACACCGAAATCCTCACAGGGCTCAGTTATAGGCAGAGCAAGAACAAAACCAACATACTAGGGCTCAGATTTGCAATAGTACTCATACAAGATCATATTGTTCACAAAAAAGCAAACGAAATGGAATCCAAGAACAACAACAGCACCGAAATCCTCACAGGGCTCAGGTATAGGCAGAGCAAGAACAAAACCAACACAATAGGGCTCAAAAGCAGTACTAATAATCATAGAACATCAAATGGTTCACCAAAAAAGCAAAGGGAATGCAATCCAAGAACAGCAGCAACACCGAAATCCTCACAAGACTCAGGTATAGGCAGAGCAAGAACAAAACCAACACAATAGGGCTCAGAAGCAGTACTAATAATCATAGAACATCAAATGGTTCACCAAAAAAGCAAAGGGAATGCAATCCAAGAACAACAGCAACACCGAAATCCTCACAGGGCTCAGGTATAGGCAGAGCAAGAACAAAACCAACACAATAGGGCTCAGAAGCAGTACTAATAATCATAGAACATCAAATGGTTCACCAAAAAAGCAAAGGGAATGCAATCCAAGAACAGCAGCAACACCGAAATCCTCACAGGGCTCAGGTATAGGCAGAGCAAGAACAAAACCAACACAATAGGGTTCAGAAGCAGTACTAATAATCATAGAACATCAAATGGTTCACCAAAAAACCAAAGGGAATGCAATCCAAGAACAGCAGCAACATCATGGGGGATCAGAAATGCGAGCATCATTGGGGATCAGAGGCAATACATCATGGGGGATCAGAGGCAAAAAGGGATCAGAAGAGTCTTGGCAAACATACCAGACAGACCAACCAAACCCTCACAGCTTCGCGCCGTCGAGAAGAGGAGGGAGAGCCGGGACACTCGAGCCGCAGGGGAGAGGATGGAGAGAGAGCTCCAAACCCTCAAAGCTTCGCGCCGTCGAGGAGAGGAGGGAGAGCCGGGAGACTCGAGCCGCAGGGGAGAGGATGGAGAGAAACCTCCAAACCCTCACAGCTTCGCGCCGTAGAGGAGAGGAAGGAGGGCCGGGAGACTCGAGCCGCAGGGGAGAGGATGGAGAGAAACCTCCAAACCCTCACAGCTTCGCGCCGTCGAGGAGAGGAAGGAGGGCCGGGAGACTCGAGCCGCAGGGGAGAGGATGGAGAGGGAGCTCCAAACCCTCAAAGCTCTGCGCCGTCGAGGAGAGGAGGGAGAGCAGGGAGACTCGAGCCGCAGGGGAGAGGATGGAGAGAGACCTCCAAACCCTCACAGCTTCGCGCCGTCGAGGAGAGGAGGGAGGGCCGGGAGACTCGAGCCGCAGGGGAGAGTGATGGAGAGGGACCTCCAAACCCTCCAAGCTCTGCGCCGTCGAGGAGAGGAGGGAGAGCCGGGAGACGCGAGGATAGGATGGAGAGCGACCAAACCCTAGGCGGCGAGAGTATCGGGCTGGGGAGATAGATATCGGGCGTGTGATGGAATTATTCCATCACTTAAAGTTCCCTTCCCACCCATTCTTACTGTTTCCACCAATATTTTGGGTGGAAACATTTGAGTAGAAAATGCTGTTTTTGGTGGAATGGTGGAAATGTTTCCACCGTTTCCCACCCCAACCAAACATAAGGAAACTGGGTGGAATGGTGGAAACATTCCCATTTCACCATTCCACCAGCATTTCCACTATAACCAAACACCCCCTGACCCGGAAACCTCGTCTACTTTATTTTGAAACGAATCCGGCCACTTTAGAGATCCAAATAGTGGGCTACCGGATCTAGACTCGTTATCGATCCGCATAGGAATTAGATACGACCCGACACGCTAACTAGGGTTCCCGTTGCTCCTTTATAAATTGCTCTCCACCGCCGCTTCTTTTTCTCTCTCGTCTTGTGGTTCTCGCGGCGGCTAAGGGAGACCGAAGAGGTCGTTCGTAAACCCTAGCAGCCATGGTATGCGATCCATACAAAACCATACATCCAGATCTATAACTTGGTTTTCAGTTCCTTAATTTTAGGGTTTTCACTTTTTTTCTTTCGGATTGTTATTTCGCATCGAAAGCTTTATGTTATGCTCGTTTGCGTGTTTTTGTTGTAAGAAATCATATATCAAGTATCTCTTTTATCCCAAGAAGTGCTTTTTTTTCAAGATTGGATGCGAGAAATGGATTCGCTAAGTGCTTTTTTTTATACGTCTTGTTTCATAAACTGAAAGAAACTCGCAATGTCTTCTCTGGTAGTTCTTTTTCCTAGTAGTTTATAGATTTCATATTGCCATAACGATCAAGTATGTAGACTTTAGTGGAGGAAAAATGTAGAATTTAGAGGTAAAACTCTTGGTGATGCGTACATCAAGGCAAAAACTTACAAGAATCGTGATACACTTGATTTAGTGGTAAGAAGTCTTGTCAACAAAACGGGTTGTAAGTTGTTGATTCTTGGGTTCAAAGATATTCAAATGGGATTCATTGAACTTGCATGTCCAGTGACTTGTGGGGTATTTCAAGCATTTTCCTAGTTCTGGTGCTAATCTTTTAGATAAATCCCTTAGGAATTAGAAGGGTTAGAAATTAGAAGGATTAGCGTATTTTGATGTGTTGTGATGTGTGATTTGATGTAAAATTGCATTTTACTGATTCACACCGAGAAACTATGATCCCAGTTAACAGAATTGGGATGACCCCAATTCTGACATGTCTTGGGAGGAATAAGTATCATTAAGCTTAGATTGTTGCAAGCTCGATTACTCTGTCGATTCACCTGGATGGTAACCTTAGATTTGTCAATTGACCATCTCACGGACAATTAAACCTGGGACTTAGTTGTTGACAGATTTTTTCTTTCGAGATAGTGACTAATCAAATCAGACTTCAATCTTATAAACTCTTAATGTCAATTCCATTTGACTTTGTTGTTGACAAATTTTTTCTTTTGAGATAGTGACTAATCAAATCAGACTTCAATCTCATAAACTCTTAATGTCAATTCCATTTGCAACCTGGATCTCAGGTTTTTATTTTTCTCCGAAGATCACATTTTTCTTGTCATTCAAAGAGATGATCTATGATTCAAACAAAGTCATGGTCCTAATTGTTCATGTAAATTATCTGGACTTTTGATCTTCGTGAGGTTTGTTACATGGCATGATCCTATTTGCTAGTTTATAGATAGTCTTCTGTGAGGGCATGTGGAGGCAGCTAGCTACCTCTATTGCCTTTTAGATGGCCCCTGTTTTATATTAAATTTTCACCTCTGTATACTTTTTCCCGCTGAGGGCACAATTGTTATTTTGGGTATTCTTTTTGGATTATGTCTCTTAAGATGGCTGAGTTGAAAAATGATTCTGCAGAGACTGATCATACTCTTCCATTGCTAAATTTGGGAAGAATGAATGTCTTTGAATAGCTTCAGTGCATCACCTAACTTTCATGATGTAATCCTGCAGGTGAACGTCCCCAAGACGAAGAAGACTTACTGCAAGAACAAGGAGTGCAAGAAACACACCCTGCACAAGGTTACACAGTACAAGAAGGGTAAGGACAGCCTTTCTGTTCAAGGAAAGCGGCGTTATGACCGGAAACAGTCAGGTTATGGTGGACAGACCAAGCCCGTCTTCCATAAAAAGGTATGCCTCACTTGATGCATGGGCTAACTCAATTCTACTATGGGTCTTCTACCATTCTGTATCTTGCAATCAGAGGTGCTGGGCTGGTTGTCATTGGGATTCATTGACCAGTTTTGGTAGCTGGGTGTTGGATATGTAGATAACCCTTTGATCATATTTCCTATGGTTTTTTTATTATCAGGCGAAAACCACAAAGAAAATTGTGCTCAAGCTGCAATGTCAAAGCTGCAAGCATTACTCCCAGCACCCGATAAAGGTACTTTTCATGCTCTCGTCTGTTCTTCCTTTGATCAATATTCTCAACTTTGCTTTTCATATGAAATATATGGAATGACTGTTGCAGAGGTGCAAGCATTTTGAGATTGGTGGAGACAAGAAGGGCAAGGGCACATCTCTCTTCTAAACATCAGTCTTCACCTGCTGCAGTTCTCTTTGGCTTCTTTTAAAATCACTAGTGGAATCCTGATGGAATTACTTTGTCTTCAGCTATCTTAGTCCGTTTCAATTTGAACCTAGGATGCTCTATTTTGTAATTTGAATATTCCACCTTCAAGAATGGATTGACTGCGGAGAGTTTCTTTACAATTTGCTCTCTTATGGATACATGAATTTTGTTTTATCCATATTGCTAGTGCAGTTTTGTGATTAATGTAGGTTGAGGCTTTCAGCTCAATTTTATCTGAATCGTTACATTGTCGTAATTTTTACTATTCTCTGTAGAAAAACCTTTTTGTCGAGGTGTTTTAGTTTCCTAGAGCTCAACTGCATCTTATGAGTTGAATTCAAAGAAGATGAAGCAGTAGGTTACATGCGGAACCGCAGTAAGTTCTCTAATCTATGAAATCTAATATGGTAACAAACTCTGAGCCAATTCCAAGAGGAATACAAAGTATAGGGCAATTCTGAAATGCATATTGCTGGATGGTTAGTTAAACAGAGATGGATGCAAACTCTGTTGCTTGGCCATTCCAACTCAGTAGATCCACTGAAAGTGAAATTTCCACCGATTCAAGTGCAACACTTCCCAGTTTAGTAGACATCATAGAGGCCAACCAAGCATTCTATCCCCCCCTGTTGGGCAAGTTCACAATCTTTTTGCAGATCTTTACACAGGCATAGGAATTTTCTTTTTGCAACCATTACCCAGATAATATTGCAACTACAAGTCTGAAAGTCGGATGGTTGGTTTTACCTATCTGAGATTATAGCAAGAAAAATCTCCGTATATGACCATATCCAACCAAAGGGTCTAAATATGCAAATTATAAAAAAAAAAAGCAGCGAAAACAAAGGGCTCAATAACACCAATTTCAACTTCAACATAAACGAAACGGCTCGAATCAAGGATGTTAAAACGCCGGAAATCAATCAGCTTCGACTTCTGCATGCAGACATGCAGGAGCCAGACAATCCCTGCTATGCCACATCAAATTTTAAGCGCGATATAAGTTTTTCCCTTTGTCATTTCATATTGTGCCGATGTGGTCACATTGAAGGGATGACATAAACTTTATAGTTATGATGAAGTAAAATATCCCACATCATTCAGAAACTTATTATAACAGGGCGCTGATTAAGCTGGACAGAACTGCATGATATTTATTTCTCTCTCTCTTAATGAAGAGATGAAGGTAAACCATCAGCAGGGTTCCAGGTATTTTATAGCTGTTTGAACATCTTTGTCCCCTCTACCACTAGAATTGATCACAACCTTCGTCCCATTAGGTAGAGTTGGGCAGAGTACTTCCAGGTAAGCTATTGCATGCGAAGTTTCAAGAGCTGGGATGATGCCTTCCAATTGGGACAACCTCTTGAAAGCTGTGCATAAACAGCAGCAGTAAGTAAAAGCTAGATTCGTCGATACATCTGGATAACTCTTAGATTGTAAGAGGCGGTTAAAAATAATACTCAAGAGGCAAGTATAGAATTTTGTTTGGAAATGGTAATGGACAGGGGAATAAATCTCCTGTAGGAGAGGCCAGTATGGGACTTGACATATGAAAGTCCTATGTTCGTGGACAAGGGACTGAATCTCTTATGTACATGTAACAACTTGATAAGTCTATTTTCTTCCTATTGTTCCAATATTAAGGGATTTATCAAGCATTAACCTCATGCCACGGTTTTAAAGTATGGAATATAATGAGACTCATATACATCTCTTTGGGGAAAACTTTGGATAATAAATCTAGAACAGAATTTAACTGGAAAATGGTAAGAAACCGAGTAGAATTCCAATAACCACACACATGTTATGATCTTAAACACTCCTGAACATCCCAATGCTATTGTGCAAAGAAAAATGTACAGCGGTACAGTCGGATCCAAAGTTCGGGCCAATTTCTGGTTTAGACCTGGCATTTGAAGCTAGACTTCAGGCCCAGATCTTTACTTTTGCTAGAACTTCAGGCTGAGTAAAGGCTTGAGGATTCTTGGTTCAAACCCAGCTGTTTTTCACCCCCAGCTCATGCTATCCAAGTAAGAAATCTCTTTTCCCACATTAATACATAAGCATTTTACTAGCTCATTCCTATTTGTGTTCCTCAGCAGCTCTAATGTTTTCTTCTCAAACACAGGTAAAATCTAGTTGCAAGCTATCCACGTCAGAAATCTCTCTTTAAATGTTATTACGTAACCATATTACTTGCTCATTCCTATTTGCGTTTCTTAGCAGTTCCAGTGCTTTCATCTTGAACACAGATAAAATTTTCACCAAAACTTGTCCTAATGACTTAAAACTTTACCTGATGACAACGATACAGAATGACGGTAATTGCTCCCCAAAATACAAGACACAAAAACATGGAGGCACCACACAAGAGGCACCAAACAACATCTTAATATTACTCAACCACTGCACAAGAAAATTAATCAATTCTTATTCGAACGAGATCGAGTTGGGCATGAACCATAATTTCAGTTAAAGGCCCACAAAAATCTTAAATCTCAATCATTTGAATGATGCCGTTAAAAATCCCAAGACAACTCTAAGCAAGAGAGGGATCTTCCTTTGGCGTATGTAGGAACTTTTAATGCCGTACTAATGCCCTACCCATCTTATATTAGTAGCTAACACTTCAGATACTGCCACCGATCCATGAGGTTGCCTCTTTACTTTCAATCCTTATCTTTCTAGTTTGTTTCTTGGCTGAACCTCTTGATTCTTTGTTCTTTCGAAAAAGGGGTTTTCAAATTGATCTGCATTAGTTGAACTAGAAGAGATGATAATAAGAAAATGATTGCAACAATGAAAGAATCTCATAGGGAAAAAGATGACCTAACAAGAAAGCAATTTTTGGAGAATAAGGGATTGAGCACACGGCTCACACTTGATGCTTAATTACTGCAAATCAGGAGACCCTTTTGTTCTTCATAAGTATGATTAGCAGAGCCAGATAACTCCCATAATTACCTTTGAAGTTTAAGAGCATTTATTCATTATATGAGATCTTTTAGGTTTTCAATCATAGTCGACAACTGGTTAAGAACAGGTGATAGAAAAGTATCCCATACACAGGAAAATTCAATTCTTTTGGAAGTAAAACAAGGATAAAGGAAAAAAACTAGAAATCACAGAGATGGTGGGAGTTTTATTACCTTCCAAGGCCTCTTGATCAGTGACACTGTAATATTCAGCACGACCAATATCCTTGAGATAACTGTGCTCAGGTCCAACACCAGGGTAATCCAAACTGAACCATAAGACCAAACCTTCATAAGGCATCATGTTATAACTAATGAAACAAATACGATAGCAACCACATGGTGTTTGAACAAGTAGAGAAATGGCTGAATAATTTACTAACCCGGCACTAATAGAATGAGGCTCAATGACCTGTCCATAGTCATCTTGTAGCAAATAACTCATGGACCCATGTAGAACCCCAACCTCTCCTTTTGTCAAAGTTGCAGCATGCTTTCCACTGTCCAATCCACATCCTGCTGCCTCCACACCAATCAACCTTACATCTGCATCATTGACAAACTCATGGAAGAGTCCCATTGCATTTGAGCCCCCACCTACACAAGCAATAAGCACATCTGGCTTGCCACCCCACTTCTCCATTGCTTGTCTTCTTGTCTCTTTTCCAATCACTGCTTGAAACTCTCTGACCATCATCGGGTATGGGTGTGGACCTGCTACAGATCCTAAAATATAGTGAGTTGACTCTACATTAGTAACCCAATCACGAATGGCTTCTGATGTAGCATCCTTCAGTGTGGCAGTTCCAGAGTGAACTGCCCTAATCTGCATAAAACATGATAACACCAAACCAGAAATGCTATGTAACAGAGGCAATCCCAAAGCAAATTTTGCTTGTAGACAGAGAAGCTTATCATATGCCTCACTTTGTATGTTCATATTTTCAAAGCTTGGCCAATGGAAGATTGTAAGCAAAAGATTGCACATGTTCATCAAAAAAATGGTAACCAGCACAACAAAGAACTATGAAGCATCACACAATCTCAAAATTCTGAGCCTTTGGGATCATGAAAACAATGAAACTCCATTATGTTGCCTAGTTGTTACGAACTTTTGCTGTCAATCCGCCAAAGCTTCCATTACTTGCTAACCTTGATGTATTAAATTTGAGTCCAAGGGACTGATTCATGATCGAGCTTAGTTTCAATCTAAGGCTCCGTAAGTACAGACAGTTCCAGCTTCCAGGTACGGTCATGCCACGTTCCAAAGCATACAAAATTGGGGATATATATAAAAAGGGACTAATGGATAAACATTTAGTGCAAATGAAGCATTGAAGCAATGATGAGTTTTGAAACTTAATCCACAACAAAGATAGATGTAGAGCTCCTAGAGGGGGGAGGGGGGGCAAATGATAAGAAGCAATGGCGTAATTGCTCAGAAATGAAAATAAGGTTTTAAAAAGGTCAAAAAGCCCGAATCCACATCTTCCAATCGTGTATGGCACAGAAAACTTATATATAGGCCCACAGAACTCAAGAAGCTATACTTTGTTGGCATGAGTTTTTACATCAAACCTCTGCCCCAAGAAGCCGCATGCGAAAGACATTAAGTGCCTGCCTCTCCATATCCACAGCGCCCATATAGATAACACACTGCAAGCCAAACCTTGCACACACCGTAGCAGTTGCGACGCCGTGCTGACCAGCTCCTGTCTCAGCAACAATGCGTTTCTTTCCCAGTCGCTTGGCAAGCAGAGCTTGTGCGACGGCATTGTTGATCTTATGTGCGCCAGTGTGATTCAGATCTTCCCTTTTAAGGTAAATGTGCGGGCCTTCGCCATCGGCACGCTTGTAGTGCTCTGTGAGCCGCTCCGCAAAGTAGAGAGGGCTCTCGCGGCCAACGTAATCTTTCAAAATGCCATCCAATTCTTTCTATGAATAAGAAGATAAAAGTGTTTTAGACCACATTACATGACAATGCTAATCTTGACAAGCATTTCAGCACTAGGGGAGTAGAAGCCAGCAAGCGCGATTCCTTGAAATCTAAGAGAAACCCATCTGATCTTTTCCCCAACACATCAAAGATATATGCCATCGAGATTAAAAATCCCAAAGAAGAACTTAGAACAATGAACCAACCTGGAAGTCTTCATCTTGGAAGATGGAATGGAGAGCGGACTCGAGCTCAGTGAGGGCGTAGATGAGTGTCTCGGGGACGTACTTGCCCCCGAACCGGCCGAACCGCCCAGACTGGTCCGGCCTCTCCGCCGCCAAGTTGGCCTTCGCCTCCATCTCCGCCACGGCGAGTCGGAGGTGGCGGGGAGCTCTCTCTCTCTCTATATAGTATATTCTTATCTCTGACGGGCTGCCTGTTTTTTCTTCTGTTTTTTTCTCTTTTTTTTTTTAGCAACTTTTCACTCTGGGCCTGTTTGGTTGCTGAGAAGTGAGCTGAAGTGGAGTGACTTCTGGAGAGTGACTTTCTGGGGAGTGAGTTTCTGGGGAGTTACTTTCTGAGATTTTTTGAGTTCTAGTGTTTGGTTGGTGCTTGAAGTGGATGCTGAGAAGTGGTAAATTCTGTCACTTTTGCTGTTTGGTTGGTGCTGAAGTGGTGCTGAAGTGGATGCTGAGTTCTGATATTTTCTGAGTTCTGGTGTTTGGTTGATGCTTGAAGTGGGGATGAAGTGGGGATATGGTCACCCCAAATGCGGGTGGTGAGCATACCAGACTTAGTTTGGATGGATCCAGACTTGATCCAGACTCAGTCTGGATTGATCCAGACTTGATCCAGACCTAGTCTGGATGGATACAGAATATTTTGTATCGATCCAAACTTATTCCGGATCGATCCAACCCTGTCTGGCTCGATCCAAACTTATTCCAGATCGATCAAAACCAGTCCACGACTGGGGCCTATAAATAAGGGTTTTGGCTCTTATTTTTTGAATCTTTTTCCCTCTTATAACAATATGCTATAATTAAGATAATCAATTATTCGCGATTCTCATTATCCGCGCGGGGACAGGGCGGTGCGGGTATGGGTAGAGGACTGCGGGGACGGGGACAGATACCATAGAATCCGCCCCGTTGCCATCACTAATGGTGCTAATGTTAGGGGTGAGAATCCAGGTCATGACACGCGAACCCGACCCGACCCGTTTAATAAATAGACTAGACAAGTCATATGGGTTTGGCCCGTTTATAAATGAATTGGATTTGGGTTTTATACATTGGACTTTATTTTTTCTAACACGACTTGTATTTTTTCTCGACATTTGAAACAAAATCATCCATTACATGTAGCAATTACTCACATTACTTACATTTTTATGCATTGATGAAATGAAAAAATATAGCTGTGAAGGAAAAAAGTTGAAAAATACAACTTCTATTTTTTCAAAACACACCTGTAAACACCCACTTTAGATTGCAAACTTGAAAAATACAACATATATTTTTAAACCACCTAATATATATACTAAATAGCTAGTAATGAAGATTTTGAAACCACCTAATAGATATGCAAAAATTTAATACAATTAAGTGTTGACATCAAAGCTTATATAAAGGGAAGTCATTCATTCCTGTTTTGAACATTTGCATACTGGGGTGTTCATACATTCAAGTACAAATTATACATACTACCTTTGGGATAACTACAAATACCACCAAATAGGACATCATCTCATACAACCATTCCTTGTACATACAAATTATAAATACAACCATTCCTTGTACATACAAATAATACAATAGGACTTGAGTCTTTGTACATACAAACTCCTCTACAATTATTCCACAAGTCTTCAATTTGCTGCCGATCACTATCTTCGCCTCTTACGATCGTGTATAAAGATACAAGGGCTCAGAATTTGTATCATCATTGCCCTTTTGTAGCGGCAATTGGTTGCTTAACAAATTAAGCCATCCAAATCACCAAGCCACTCATACCCTGTCATCTTGTTTGAATCATCACTTCCCCAAGAACATCATTTCACCATCATGTCCTCAAAATTCAATAGGCAATGAAAACAGATACCAACAAAACCATCACAGGATCAACTTTCATCATCTCCCCATATAATCATAAGCAACAGTAAATCATAAACCAACATTCACATGAAATATAAATGCATTCAAAAGTGACCTGGCTGCCATCAATAGGACCTCCAAGGCACAATATAGACAATAGTCATCATCTCCCCAGTCTCATAAACATCAATAAAACAAAACCAGCAAAAAGGACCCAGTCAACAGCCCTCCAATCCACCATAGGATCAGTTTTCATCATATCCCCATATAATCATAAGCAACAGTAAATCATAAACCAACCAAACCATCAATTGAACATACATTGTTATTCCCCATGGGGGTGCTCCCCGTGTCCATGGCAGCCGGACTATTGGCAGCCTCATCGGTCGGGGTAAAGGGGGGGCAAGAATCCACATCCTCGAGCTCTATGACAGGCTCGTTGGGATCAGTCTCGTCATGGGCGGACCGAGCATATCTGCCCGAGGCTCTCTCCTCGCAGCAGCAAGCGACAAGCAGGTCAAAATTAGGGATTGGCTTGTTAATAAGGTTCCTAGCATTAGGATGTGCCTACATAATAAGAGAAGTATTAGCCAATTTTCAATGCAAGACATAAGTTCACGATAAGTTTTTGTAAAGTATTAGGCAAGGCCAACGCACCGCAATATATGCCGCGGCAACATCCACATTCATCGAGAACTTCTTGTCCAGTTCTGTCCATCCACAACCACTTAATTTCTGCAAAGATTTAATGACGTCGTACTTCTTTCGACACCATACCATGTGATTCTGAACATGTTTGAGCTCAAAGCCCCCCTGGTTGTCAAGTTTGTCATTCACATACTTGGCCGCCGCATTAAAGTGGTGATTTTTAAACCACCTATCCCCTTTGGGACGACCCTTCTTAACCTCGGCGAGGTACTCAAGGAGGTGAGCCTCCTCCACGTCGGTCCACCTCTTGTTCTGGCTACCCGTTTTGCCTTGGGCCTTCGCCTTGCCCTTGGCATTAGGCTCACCACGAGGTAATTGCGAACCATCGTCGGGTTGAGAGGAAGAATCCATATTCTGTAAATAATCCAATGCGATATAGGCATTTAAAATATACCGCATACGCCACTAACATTGTGCACAGAATGTTATGCGTTTTTATAAGCAGAACAATAACAAGTAGTTTAGATCTTATGAAAGATTTAACATAACAATGGTAACAACTTAATCAGTCAACCGAATAAAACATGTAACAAATCCCTAACGATCTCGTTGGAAGTCAAGCCACATCTGTTGTGCGATTTCATCGCGCAAATTGAGCCAAACACCTTGCTCCTGGCGTTGCTCTCTCGTTGTGCGCGGTTGTGTAATTGGCGGATCATCTTCGATGGTCTCAACCATCATCAGCGGGTCGTCTGGGGATTTATCAAGAATGAAATTATGCAGAATACAACAAGCAATGACAATATCAACTTGTGTCCTGTAGGGGTAAAATGGATGTGATGTGAGAATCTTGAAGCGGTTCTTAAGCAAACCGAACGCTCGTTCAATCCTAGATCTCAGCGATGAATGACGTAGGTTAAAGAGCTCCTTTTCGTTTTCTGGAATGCGTCCAACATACTCGTTGAGATGGTACCTTACGCCCCGGTATGGTGCAACAAACCCAGGCGAGGTTGGGTACCCGGCATCTACAAGGTAATACTTCCCTACAATATAAGAAAGGGTTTCAAATGACTAGTACGCCTAATCAAGTATGAAGTTAAACGACGATTGTGTGGGGCTACGTTATACCTTCAATGGTTTTCAAGCCACCGGGAGGTCGTCGAGAAAGGGCGTCTTTCAAGACAGTATAGTCATTGGACGACCCTTCCCAACCGGCCAAAACGTAAGTAAAACGGAGGTCAGGAGTAGCAGCAGCTAACACGTTCTGTGTAAGCCCCTTACGCCCTCGGAAGGGAAGTGCCATGTCGGCGGGGACACTGGCATCTACGTGAGTTCCATCAATGAGGCCGATACAATTCTACAGGGAAACAAGTGAAGAATTCATGGTGAGTTCTGGAAAGCATGAAATGCTTATGACCCGAGAGAGGGTTGGATAGTACCTTAAAGTACGGATGATATGAATGGTTGTACAAAATTTCAGAGTGTGTTGATGGGCCAGGCTGTTGCATAAATGTGTCGCGTAGGGCTAGTACCGCCTTCAATACCATGTGGAAATATCGACTGATGGTCTCACCAGACAACATAAACTCCATGCGCATGACCCGATTTTTCGTGTTATGGCCCACAATATGCATGAATATACATAATTGTTCTTCAACTTTGACATGATCAGTGTCCACAAGAAGTTGACGTACTCTCATCACTCCAGCTAACTGATGCAACGCACCCGCATCCATACGTATGTAACTAACGCAGTAATCCCCCCCCGGTCTCAATATCCTATCCATATGCCCTTCTCGTAACACAAGTCGTTGCTCGCGTGGTATAACACATGTGTTATCACGCGAGTCAAGGTAGCGTCGTGCAACCGTGACAACGACTACATAGGCTGCAGCTAGCATCCTCATGCGCTCAAAATGCTCGTCATCGCCATTGGCCATCTAGTAGAAAAGTAAAATATTTAACTAAAAGCTCTATAACACATCTATCATGAGCATGTAAAACAGCTATATACCAACATAACAGTAATCTAAAGTACAGGACATGAAATCATAAATTCAAATAGGGCATCAGCTAATAACAACATGTGCATGTCAGTGATAGGCATTAAAAAATAAGCTTTAAGTAGGGGATCAACTAAAGCAAGCATGAGCGTCTATATTCTAGCATAATAACGAAACAAGTCAGTGAAAGGCATTAAAAAATAAAGTTTATCATTTCATAATGCCCAGCATAGCTTCCATTGAATCAGCAAGTACAATAATTTCATCGCATGTAATACAGCATAAGACAAAACTGTGTCAAAAATAAACCAGAATCAAAGCACAATAATTTCATCACATGCATATCATCATTTCCCAAATCCAATCCATATAAACATTAAAGTTATCCAACATAATTCCGCCAATCAACAGATTTATAAACATCAGTTAGCATGCCAAAAAGCCAAACAACAATGGGATCAAACATAGCTGCATTCATCATGATCATCCAAGTAAACCACTATTGAAACATTGAAAAGGTTCCAGCAAGGCAGCTGGTTGCTGCCAAGCCATCCAAGCCACCAAGGAATCAAATACATGCATATCATCATTTCCCAAATCCAATCCATATAAACATTAAAGTTATCCAACATAATTTTGAACTAAAACAGATTTATAAACATCAGTTAGCATGCCAAAAAGCCAAACAACAATGGGATCAAACATAGCTGCATTCATCATGATCATCCAAGTAAACCACTATTGAAACATTGAAAAGGTTCCAGCAAGGCAGCTGGTTGCTGCCAAGCCATCCAAGCCACCAAGGAACCAAATACATGCATATCATCATTTCCCAAATCCAATCCATATAAACATTAAAGTTATCCAACATAATTCCGCCAATCAACAGATTTATAAACATCAGTTAGCATGCCAAAAAACCAAACAACAATGGGATCAAACATAGCTGCATTCATCATAATCATCCAAGTAAACCACTATTGAAACATTGAAAAGGTTCCAGCAAGGCAGCTGGTTGCTGCCAAGCCATCCAAGCCACCAAGGAACCAAATACATGCATATCATCATTTCCCAAATCCAATCCATATAAACATTAAAGTTATCCAACATAATTCCGAACTAAAACAGATTTATAAACATCAGTTAGCATGCCAAAAAGCCAAACAACAATGGGATCAAACATAGCTGCATTCATCATGATCATCCAAGTAAACCACTATTGAAACATTGAAAAGGTTCCAGCAAGGCAGCTGGTTGCTGCCAAGCCATCCAAGCCACCAAGGAACCAAATACATGCATATCATCATTTCCCAAATCCAATTCATATAAACATTAAAGTTATCCAACATAATTCTGAACTAAAACAGATTTATAAACATCAGTTAGCATGCCAAAAAGCCAAACAACAATGGGATCAAACATAGCTGCATTCATCATGATCATCCAAGTAAACCACATATTCAAACATTGAAAAGGTTCCAGCAAGGGCTGGTTGCTGCCAAACCATCCAAGCCACCAAGGAACCAAATACATGTATATCATCATTTTCCAAAGCCAATCCATATAAACATAACAGTTATCCAACATAATTCCGAACTAAAACAGATCTATAAACATCAGTTAGCATGCCAAAAAGCCAAACAACAATGGGATCAAACAGAGCTGCATTCATCATGATCATCCAAGTAAACCACATATTCAAACATTGAAAAGGTTCCAGCAAGGCAGCTGGTTGTTGCCAAGCCATCCAAGCCACCAAGGAACCAAATACATGCATATCATCATTTCCCAATGCCAATCCAGTTAAAAATATGTGTTGTCCAACATAAATCCCAAAACCACATATGCATGCCAACATAGATCAGGAACAGAGCTACATGCCAACATAGATCAGGAACACAGATACATGCCAACATAGATCGGGAACACAGATACATGCTAATATAGATCAAGTTATGGGATACATGCCAACCAAAAATATTACTTCCACACCCCACCAAATCAGAGATCATAGATCAAGAAAAACACAAATCTCAGATGAAATAAACCATCAGATTCGTTGAACAGTGAAGAAATCCCAAGCCAAACGGCCAACATAGATGATCAAGTACACAGGGCACCAAAAAACTCGAAATCCACAAGAAACCCCAAAGATTTCAACCAAACACCACCAAATCAGAGATCAAAGATCAAGAAAAAATATATCCAGATGAAATAGATCACCTTATTGGTTGAGCAGCAAAGAAATCCCAAGATACATGCCAACGTAGAGGGGATCAAACTTATAGAGCACAAACAAAAACTCCAAATCCAGTCGAAATCACATACGTTACAAACAAATACCACCAAATCAACGATTATAGACGAATAAATCAAGTATCGAGACAATATACAGAGGGGATCAGGTTTGGAAGACCTTTGCTCGGGGATTCAGGTGCTTTCCAAGAAGGCAAAGGGGATCAGATGCCGCCGGTCACGAAGCTTCTCAATATTGCAGCCCAGGCTTGCAGCACAGCCACTTCCAGCGGGATCGGACCCAAGATCAGCCGGAGTAGTCAAGATCCAAAGATCCGGCTTCAAGCGTGGGAGGAAACCCTAGATCGCCGTCCGAGAAGGGAGGAGGAGGCCATCTTCGTCGAAGGAGGAGAATGACAGCCAACATCAGCGTCCATGGGAAGGAGGAGGGAGGTCGGAGAGAAGACACAACCCTATATCCGGGTCATCGCGGAGGAGGATGCCATCTTCGGAGGAAGACGAAAGCCAACATAAATGGCCATTAGCAGGAGGAGGGAGGTCGGAGAGGGAGGAAGAACCCTATATCGGGATCATGGCGGCGACGAGGGAGAGCGACTCTCGCGAAGAACCCTAGGAGCGAAGGGTTTTGAAGTGCCGCGATTAAAGGGTGAAGTGGGTTTGGAATTAAACGCTGAAGTGAATGCTCAGTTCAGCGACTTCGGGGTTTTTTCACCCGAAGTCGTTCTCTGAAGTCACAGGCAAACATCCACTTCCGCATATAACTGACTTCAGGGCATTTTCATCACTTTTCATCCAACCAAACACCTTAACTGGCTGAACTGACTTCAGCTGAACTGACTTCAGCAACCACTTCAGCCAACCAAACATGCCCTCTGCAAAACAAAAAGGGCTGAAATTTATAAAACTTCCTTTAATGGACGCGAAGTTGATCCGCATATCTTTTTCCGTTTTTTTTTTTTTCGTTTTTTTTCATCTTTGTTTCTCATGTTCACCAGGTATAAATTAAGAAATTGTTTAGTATTAGGATTATAGTTTTGACAAACAAAATTTGGTTGTCTTGGGAATGGGCCATGAGTAGTGTAGCGAGTGTAAGACATAAGAGCTCAGGACCTCTGATGTGGAGACTCAAGTTTGAACGTAGTGGCCAGGGACGCATGCTCGGTAGTTTTTAGAAACTTAAATATAATAAACATTTTCCCTCCTAAAATCTGAGTAATAGGCTCGACTAAAATAAAAAAATAAAAAAAATCAAATACAAACCACCATCATTTGCAACAACAGCATAAACCCACCTTCGTCTTTGATTCTACAAAGCATTTTTAGCATACAGGTTTTTCTTCAAATTTGGATCTGGACAGTTTTAAAAGTTTCATCATAAATCTTCCAGTCCAAAGCTTTTTTTTTTTTCTCTTGAAAAGATAAAGCCTCATGGCTGGGGACAATTACATCAGACTAACACACACTATCAACAAAAAAACTACAAGGCAAAATTTTGAAAAAGCAAACAAAAAAAACCCCACAAAATCTGGTTCGGCAGCTTGCCTACGTCCACAAACGAAGACAGTGGGAAAAATCCACTAGAATTAGATGAATGTAGTTATTTCTTAGGATATCTGCTACCCAAAGATAAAAGTACAAATCATTGGTTTCTAAAGCTTACATGAAAGATCATTGCATTCATCATATGGTGGTTAGAACAGATATCGGAGCACAGTAATTCCTTTGGCTATGGTTTATAAGTTAAATCTATGCTACCTTTGTCCTCCCGACAACACAATCTCACAGATAACCCAGTTGCAGCTTGCAGCTCACCTCCATGTCCCATGGAAAAAGAGATTGACCGAGGATGTATGGCTCTAGGCATAGTTCCAGCATTCTTCCCGACGGGGCTCACGACAGCAGATGGAAAGACCTGAAACATTGACATATGATTGCCCATGCAGTTTATAGAATAATCTCTCCAGTATCAGGATATCCCGCGTCTCCACCATGGAGTCCCTGCCTCATAAAACCTCCTACCATCCTCCCAAGAGATCTGGCATGCTTGAAGTCCAATAGCTGCACCTGGTTCCTTCCCATGCTTCGCAACCCACTCTTTGACAGCGTCAATTTTCTCATCTTCACTGGTATACTGCTTCCTGTTTTTTCCAAAAGGGTTTATGTCGGGTTTGGCACTTTCAGCAATCACAGCCGGAATGTACATTGAGTCACCAACAATAGGTGCACCAATGGCAGCCAATTGTGCTCTAACCTGCATTAAACCTGTTTATTACGGTTGTTTAACCAAAAAAGGACCACAGGAAAACGAAAGTGCAAGTCACATTATTTCATGTAAAAAACGGTAATAAATGGATGAAGCAGTTCACTGTATATGTTTCCAACATACTGACTTTTGCAGCATATCTAAGAGTCATGACAGTGTCAAATGATGTCCCCACATTACACTCCAGGCAAAAAGAATTCAATCAAGTAAGACTAGAGATCCCTTTTAATTCCCAGACACAGATTAATTATCAGACACAAAGATATTGCTTTTGAGTCCCTTTTTTCGAAAAGGATTCCTAGATGTCTAATACATTTTGCCATCTTTAGTATTGAGCGGATACTCGAAATATGCAAACAGGTATTGTCCGTGAAGTTCATGCTAGATTTTGCAGATAGTATTAGCAAAGCAAGGACACATACTTTTACTTTAATTTCAAGTTGACATTTAACAAGGATAAGCAGGCATTCTAACACAACTAAATCTTCTTCCACAATTATTAATAAACTTTGATATTAACTTAGCACTGAACTTCATAAAAACCATGGAACACAGCAGACTAGAAGCTACAACAAAAAGGGTTCAGAGAGTGTTTGATAATTATATTGCGTACACTAGGACTCAAGTTTAAAAGAAAAGAATTAGTTACATTTATATAACCCTAGAAAACTTCATTTTTAGAAGAATATCCCTCAAAAACTTTTTTTTACACAGAGATCCCCTGAAACTACAAAAAATGCTCACAAATGCCCTTATGTCAACTTTTTCAACCAAACTAACCTAACCAACGTTGATCGGGCACACGAAATGTCTAAAATAACCCCATGTCATTTATACGTAATGGGGCAAAAATGACAGCTTATTCTTTTGAATGTAGATACGAAGTTTTCGTGCAAACGATAGCTTATTATTTTTATATATACATAATTGTAATGAATCCAAAAAAGAAAACGTGCACTACCAAAACCAAAAGATTGGCATGTGAAAGCCAAAAAAGCTCATTTACTTTTGGGACAAGTAACCATGCTTCAAAGGAACAAGGTTTAGGGACAAGCAATCATGCTTTGTACTTATGTCGCCAAAAAGAAACAGACGTTCGAAATAATGCAATATACTTATACACCTTACAAGTTTACTAGATCAACAGTGCTGGAACTTTTCCACTGGAAAATATTGGATGTAGTACAATAGACTTTTAGGTAATCAAAAAGATTACAAGCCAACCATGATATAAATACTCATTCATTGCATCTAGAGAAAAAAGGTGACAATAAATAATTATAAAGTACCTGATGAGTTTTTCCTGTCAAGAGATTGATTTTACACTCATAAGCAATATTCTTTGAGGGCCATCCACAGTCTTCAATGCCATAGCTCTTTTCAACATCAGAATTTGGCCAAGGAACTTCATTGCATTCTAATACCTTCAGTTGGCACAGATGCCATCCTTGGATAAAATCTAAAACCACGAAAATAAGTGTTAGCTCCATGGTAATGAGACAATACATATATTTTGTCTAGATTTATGTCGTAGATTCACTATGGACATTATGAGATTAAAAGGACTAGAGAGATCTGTCTATTTGCTTTTGCAATTTCTGATCATATTTTGACAATTATAAGAAAATGCCTCTTTGCTCATGACAGTACTCTCAACAAAAATTATCTGTGCCGGTAGGCAAATATCGTGCCGGTGGGTCAATGGCAACAACACTATGGTCGGCACTGGCACATGATCTGTGCTTTGGTGCCAACTCGCAATAGCACGTGCCGACTCGCAATAAAATGCAAGTTATGGAAATTGCATGATGTAGGAAATAATCTATAATCGTCTCAGGATTGTACGTTATCTTACCTTCTGACACTAATCTTGGAGCAAGATTCACAGGGCGCATGTAGTGAGTGATAACACCAATTGGCACTGGTGCAGTAGCAAGAGCAAGATAAAGTTTTTTCACCTGTTTATCCTGGTTTTTGCGATTAAAACTCCATTATCAGGAATCACTGGGCAACAAAAACAACAAGTATTTGATATAGAAATTTCATGATTGCTATCAATCGAATGAGCATCTACCTGAATTGTTGCATAAGATTAATTATAAAACTGTACATTGATAACATACCCTTATCATTTTATGAAAGACAGAGCAGAATTCCTTGGTTTTAGCTAATACAACACTGCAAGACGAGTATTAGGATTAGTTCTTGGTGGTTATCTTCTCAGTACCAAACCTACAGAAATTAGAAGGTAATACCAACCAGCCTTCTGTGCAGTTGTCAATCTGATGAGTAGTCCTCAAGGGAGTCTCTAAACCCAAAGCACGAGAAGCAAATGTTGCACAACATTCTTCGATATTATCTGTTGTTCCTCCCACCTATAGAATCCCCACATGCTATATTTACGTCAATCTATGAGCAGTTCAGATGAAATAAAATGGAATGCATCTTACAAAAGTGATAAAGCAAATGACATTAGTTGTGGATCAAATACAAGATGTAGTTCCATAATATGCGAAATCAGAAGCCTAGGTCCCTCTACTGACTAGCAGCCACGAGCCGGTATTGGGAACATGGTCGACTTGAGTCCAAAAAAAGTGGAATATTTTTTCCGTTGGATAATATTCAGGCAACCATCACCTCTATAGCAATATAAATTTCTACTGTTCTGTATTTCCTTCTTTAACAAAAGGATGACATTTTTCTAAGACTGGCAACAGTTAACAGGTCCAATATCCTGATGATATAGAAAGGCTGATTATGCTCACTAGAAGTTGACAACCACATATATATAAATAATATCAAATAACTTTATTCTTACTTACAACTCTTGAACTACATCTGAATTTAGGTCTAGGTTTCAGTCGTCCCACTTTATATGACCCTGTTCACCATCACCAGCTTTGCTAGAGTTTAAAGCATCCATTCAGAACTCACTGGCCTTCATAGCACTCAATATGCTTTAAATCTTACCCTCTAATCTCTATGACCATCTACCCTTCAAACCTTGGAACAAAGCATTGACCTAAACTTTGTAAAAGCACATTCCACTTTAGCATGCTTCATGTTTTTTTGGTGATATTGGAAGAGATGCTAATCCTTTCCAGGTGCAAATTGCTTCAAATAAAGATCATTATACCCTTCTTTCAGTAGTACTATAAGTATTTAGGACAACTGTTCCACATGTAGAATTTATCTTGCAATTGTAGATTCTAGTTGCCATTTTCTTTTTATTCCTGCATAGTTAGATCAATCGTTGTTTCTCTGAGTTGTCAATTATCTTTCTAAGAATCTACTGATCTCTATATTGTTACAAACATTTTTGCAATTTAATTTTTAAAAGTATAAAAGTTGGGGTAAAAAAAATCCATAGACCAAAATTTATAGAACATATCCGCAATTAGATGATATCAACAACATTTTTTTTAAAAAAATCTAGGTTATAGTGTTGCTAAGGATGCAGTGAGAGAAGTGCTTCTGAGGTTGTTAGCTATATAAATAAACTTTGACGAGAGTGTAGGAACTTATAGCACAATTACATACTGAAGTTGCAGCTGGTTTGTCAAGAACCACATACGATTCAGCAACTGCTATAATTCTGGACTTCCAATCAATTTCGTAGCACCTGTTCAATAAGTTAAGAGTTAGAACTGCAACTGCTACCTAAACCACATAACAAAAGGATCTTTTCTTCCCTTTTCTTAAACTTGAATATATTCGCTAAGTTACCTAAGTATTACAAACTAGTATATTCTCTGAGATGATTGTGCCAAACAGTGGTACAAAAAAAATTGCAGGCTGCATATTGTGCTTGAAATTGAACTTAATTCCTTATCATATTTACCTCGGAGACCGTTTTGGATGTACATGTACACGTAGGTATGTTCCTGCTTCAACAAATTCATTGGTATCTGTTATTCTAAATGTCTTTTGTGCTTCCCTGACTGTCTTTCCTTTCAGGGATGATCTCTTCAGGAGAACAGATGGATCAGTTACTTCTTTGAAAATTCGAATTTGCTCAGGCGTTGCACTAGGAGGCGGTTTTGGGCACACCAGTGCATAATAGACAGCTCCAAAATGGATAAGGTCTGCAACAAACCTTAAAATGTAAATTATTATTTGTCAGTTATCTGCACGAAGTGGGAGCAGATAAGCAGAAAGACCCATTTAGCAAAGTTTTAGAGTTAAAAAAAGGTCAGGAAAGGCCTAGAATCGTCATCCATATAAACTATATATAAAATGCAAGGAGTACTTGTAAAGAGTAGAGGCATATTTCTCCAAGACGGAAAAGATTGACAAAAACATGGTTATTTTTGTGCGGAAATGTGGTTACACATGCTTGCAGTGAATTTAAATTATCATATCCCATGTGCCACAGGTGCAGTATGTACTAATATCCCATGTGCCACAGCTGCTCGGTCAAGCAGCCATAAGGTTCAGCTTCTTATAGATATGTAGCTTTTAAATCCAATAATTGAAGGAAACATATCCAGAAAAGCCGGAACTTACAAAGGAGGAAGATTCAAAGACTTGCAAATATGGTCAAGAACAACCCCTCCTTCTGAAACTACTAGGTGTTCAACCCTTGGTGGTCTATTTTGTACTGGACATGGGAGTAAGCGAGTATATTCGGGATACCTGCACATAATTTTGCAATTTCCTCGCATTTTTGAGTACTATCAAATCATATTGTGCAGCAATGAAATAAAATTAAAATAGTAAACCACCAGTGCTCCCAAGTGAAGTACAGGAAATAGCATTCTGCAAATAAATGCGTACAGCAGTCATTGGAACTGAAGCAACTTCTGGTGCAAAGTAAGAATATATTGCATCAAGCTATAAAACTATTTATGCAAACAGTCATCTCAGATCATTGAAAACTATATATCAAGTGAAACAATCTGTCCAAGTTGGGTTAGTATCGAACATACAACTGTATATATATAAACATATAACTTCATATTGATTAGGTTCTAAAAAATTGTGGAAGTAGTAAAAGGGAATGAATTGTGAATGAGAGGTTAAGCAATGAGATGAACCTGAATGTCTACCTCAACACAAGTTTTCCATTCATTTGATCTATTCAAGGAAACAAATTACGTTCGGTTCAGAACCAACTATCAGAAACCTGATTATTTTTGACAGGTATGGTCAGAAATCCTTTATGTCAAAGATGCAACATTTGTCATTTCCAAAGAAAATTAGTCCCACACCAAATTGCAATTCATGCACTTGAAATTTATGGTCGTGTTTGGATTTAAAAAATGCATTTGCATCTGGTTCTGGTTTAACCTCATTAGTTTACAAGACTGGAAGTCTGTAAAGCAAAAGAGTAAAGTTACAAGTGAGATGAAAGATGAGCACAAGATTACCAAATGCGGATTCTTCAAACTATTACGATCACTGCCGATATCATAGTCATTAAAGTTTTCGAAACACCATTGCTATCAATATAAGCTGTAAGAAAATTCACGGTTGTTGCTCAGGGTAAGCTAGAAGCTAAGATTATCTAAGAGAGTAAGCCTATAGCATTTTCAGCGTGTAGCCCTCTTTTCAATTAATCATCTTGTGTCAGCGCCCCACTTCTATACTGTTATAGGCTATTTTTTCACATAATAGTAATTCAGCTACCCCAAAAATCCACAATTGAAATACCCAGAAAATTCTCAACTGCCTAAAGCCTTGTATTTTACCCCATCTTTCTGTTGCTTGTAGCAGTTGCAGCAAAAAAATAGTTGAAGAGGAAGACAAGAAAAATAGCAATAGCTAAGGCCGCTAAAGATTCTTAAAAATTTAGTAGAAAGCAACTATTTTCTTCTTGATGCTCCTTGTAATCCTTGTCATCAAAAAATTGTTGAACCCACTATTGATGATAATCCAGTATCGCCTCGTAATGCTAGAATATTATATTGCTGCATGACTTTATTTCTGTTTAACATATAGCTTCCGAATAACTGTCCAAGTTTTAGTCTCCTGTTGCATCCGTTCATACAGTCTGATGGCCATACAATTGAGGAGACCATAGGCAGGCATTAAGCGCGAAGTAGTTTAAGCTTTGCCTTGCACCACGCACATAGAATCATGACTCTTCAGCATCCTTATCTTTTTTAAAGGGATTATAGGATCAAGACAGACTATATGGGCTCAATAGAAGAATGCTTACCTAGTTCGCCACTTCATTATAGTTTCAGTCAATGCATAGGATGTTGATGATTATACACCAACATGAGGATAAGTTCTCAAACCTCTAGAAACTTTATTGCAGCTCAGAGAAATCTCTTTGTTAGATAGATTCAAGAATGTCTTTTTGATATGACCTATCCAAGTAGCTCTAAATGTAATCTCCTTTTATCCTTTCTTCTGACCATGGATTGCCATGTGCCGGCAATTTGAAGGCACGGTACGTGCCGCCGACACGGGTCCGGCACGCCCCTGTGCCGGTCCAGATGACTGAAATTCAATCGTATTCACACGCTTCTTGGGCGACATTTTCAATAACACCTTCAAACACAGATAGCATTCCAACAGGAAATTCATGAAAATTTTGAACCTTTTTTTAACAACTTCAAATATGGACAAATACTAGTTTTATAATTTATCCACCAATTTGAATTAATCTTGATGTAAAATACACCACTTATCAATTAATATGAAAATTATCATAAATAATTAACATAGAAAGTAACATCAACAATTAACGTAAAAATTAACATGAATAAGTAATAAAAAACTAAATAGCATCAGAAAGTAATATAATAACTAAAATGATTATTAACATAAAATTTTAAAATTTCATATGATTCATTTAATTATTGGAAAGTTACCGTTATTAGATAAAAAAGAATGCTAAAAACAATCATTATTAAATAAAAAATGTTACTAATTACCATAATTAAATAAAATAATAATAAATAACATACCATATGAGGCTTATCATTGATAATAAAAAAAACCAATGATAAATAACATACCAATTTTTAGCTCGTTGGCACTCACTCACCTCCTCTATCTCTCTCCTTCTCTGACCTGCTGACTACCCAACCAGCCCCATCTATTTCATTTCTCTCTATGTCTTCCTGTCCATGCTGCCCATCAATTCACCAGTCACTTCTCCTCTCTCTCCTTTTCTCTGCTTTTTCTCCCACTACTCTCCTCTCTCTCTCTCTCCCCCTTCTTTTTTCCTCCCCTCTGGCTCCTCTCCTCCGCCTCGGGTTCCTCCTCCCCTCCCCTCCACCTCCGGTTCCTTCTCTGACTCCGGCTCCATCTCCTCCTCTTCCCCGCCTCATCCCCCCCCCCCCTTCCGACTCCAGCTCCTCCTTCCCTCCCGATCTCTCCTCCCCTCTTCTTTCTTCCCCTCCTCCCCTCTTCCTCTGTTTCTCTCCTCCCCTCTCTTTCTTCTCCTCCTCCCTCCCCTCCGACTCCAGCTCCCCCTCTGCTCCGAGCTCCTCCTTCCCTCATGCTCTCTCCTCCCCTCTCTTTCTTCCCCTCCTCCCTCTTCCTATGTTTCTCTCCTCCCTTTCTCCTCCTCCTCCCTCCCCTCCCCTCCGGCTCCCCCTCTACTCCAGGCCCCTCCTTCGATCCGGTACGTATCGGGTCCGTATTGAGCTACACTATGTATAGCCACTAGCACGCGGGGGGGGGGGGGGGGGGGGGGGGGGGCTTGTGGTGGTTATGTCGGCCGGTATGGAAATCCATGCTTCTGACCAACAAGTATGGTTTTTTGCTTCTTTATAGTTCTACTGAAAGGACATGATCATGATAATACTACACCAATACCAAAGATAGCTTATAATTCCATAGTTAGCCTTGGTATTTTAGAAGCAGCCAATGCTGAAAAATGGGCATCAAAACTGTCATGATCCACACTCCTGGATTTAGTTTCATTCATGTTCACTATGGAACTATGTATGGCCCAAACGATACTAATCCTTTTGAAATATCCTCTAGCTCCTAGTCTTAGTCCTTCCTTCTAAGGATGATGTGTTGATTTATTGGATATAAAAAATTCCTATCCAATAGAGACTATCCAACACACTGTGTGTATACTCTTGACCTCACGTACTCTCCCAACATTGCAATCCGTCTTTTCCGTGTCATTCACGAACTTGAAACAAGGTTGTAATACATAGCAAATCGCCTCAGCTCCAAAATTTAGTGATATGGCCAGTATTTATCAGCAGTCATCAACTAAATTCTGGATGAAGCAATGTATTCCTAGAAAATTTGGTGGGCAACATTTTTACGACTTTGTTAATCCTTATGCTTTGAGTTGCATTCTCCTCATGAGGAAAAAGGTTACTTTTTGGCACAATGACACTATCCATTAACTTCATTATTTGGTGTAGCCTCAGTGATAGCTACATACCTGGTTCTATGATAGATTACTCAAAAGAACTGTTCTGAACAGGGCGAGCCATTTCAAAATTCAAGAGATATCTACACCTTGTTAATACCCTTATCTAACTGTTTTTACCAACAAAGCTAAGAGAACCTAATGCAATATGCACCATTTATGGTTTTAATCATGTAGATTAGATTAGCGATCTAACTAACTAGCAGTCTATCACTTCGATTGATGCCTTAATGGGTGAGCATTTTATCCTCAAGACTCAAGAGTATTTTCATCGTGAGACTGTTACCACAATATCAACGATTTGACTTTCCCAAAATCAGTCTGACACTGAAGCTAAGCAACCCCACACACTCCGTTAACACAGAAAAGAGTTCTTTGATCTAAGAGTAGATATATGTATTTTGGGTTCTTATATTAGTCCATCCATCAATATTATAGAAAAGAAAGAAGCAGACGTCCAAGCATGAAACATAGCATAGGATAAGAGATCAGAAGCAAAACTATCAAACACCCAAAAGAACAGAAATTACAATCTAGCAAAGAGAGAGCTATGAGTGAGACAAATACCCATTAGAAGAAGCGTCAAAAGGAGCAGCCACGACTCCCTCAGCCTTCGAAGAGCGGGGCAAAAAGGCATTTTTCTTGGTGAACAAGCAGAGGTGCTTCTTATCGTCGAGGCGGCGGCGGCTTTTAAGAAGACGAGGAGAGGTGGCGAACCCATGAGAGAGAGCTCTTGGAGTTGTTAGAGTCCTTGGATTGGATGACAACCATAGAGAGGAGAGCAGGGAGGTGGAGACGATCAAAGCGCGAGCCGATGAAGTCAACATACTCTTCTTTGCTCGCTCCGTTGCACGCTTGCAAGAGGCCTAGAGCTCGGGCAGAGATGGATAAGTTTCCTCCCTAAGCCCAAACTTACGGGCCGGGCTTTTCGCCCCCTTAGCCCATGATCATATCAGATCTCCACCTCAATAGGGCACATCCTATGTCTAATAAGCATCACTATCCGCTCCTATTAGGGGGTGTTTGGTTGCATACATCAATGCAACATCATGGTTCAAACCCATGCTTGATTGATTGGATGCATCAACTGATGTAGCATCAGTTGATGTAAAAAGGTGGTTTCATACAATATCAGGTGATGTAGCAAAATTGGCGGCATCAGTTGATGCTGATGCATCACATACCAACCAAACAGAAAACGAAAGATTTGATTGGATGAAATAGTTGTGTCAACTGATGCAATACATACCAGCTAAATAGAAAACGATTTAATACTGCATCAGTTGATACAAGCAACCAAACACTTGTTTTTGTATCAACTAATGCAACATCAACTTATGTAAGCAACCAAACGTCCCCTTAGTAATCATTAGACTCCATAATAAGTCTCTCTGTGCCTGTTGGCGATGTTGCAGGGAGTTGAACCTCTGTAGGCCAACCTATGTCTAATAAGCATCACTATCCACTAGAAAATTTTGCCAAATTTTACTCCCAAAGTTGGCTTTTGGCATTATAATACCCGTGTGTTGTTTTTTTGCAACCTCAACCTACTAAATTACTATCATACCCTCGCTATTTGGATCCGCAGTATAGCATTTAATGCGACAACGACGACATTAGAAGACTGGTGTCAGGGGGACATTAATTACGCCACACATGGCAAGCAACTTGTTTCTCATGCGTGGTTAGGCGTGTTTCTATGCATGGTTAGACGAGTTTCTGTGGCGACCCGTTCCTCCAACCCGGTTCGACCGTGGAAAGTCGAGGGTTTGGTTTTCTGGTTTGGCTCGGCTTGCCTTGGTTTGGACCTCAAGGGTAATTTGGTAAATTACACATTGATGGTCGGTTTCACACCCACGTAGTGCACATACTGTCTTGGATTGATGTGTGTGATTGATTAGATTCTTATAGGTGCTCTCGCTCGGAAGATTGGAGCTAAATCGGGAATGATCGAGACATGCGGGCAAGATTAATCTCAGCTTTAGTATAACCCCCCCCCCCCCCCCCCCCCCTCTCGTTCTTTTCTTTTCGTTTTCTTTTCCTCTTCCTTTCCCTGCTTTCCCCACGCCAGATCCCCTTTCTCTTCTTCTCGCTCGCGACTGCGTCGGCCCTCTTCCTCCTCCGGAGCTCCTTCACCATCACAGCCGCCCAAGTCCCTCCCAAGCTCTCCTCCTCTCCTCTTCCCCGATCCCCTTCGGCTTCTCCCTCCTCTCCTTCTCCCTCTTCTCGTTGCGTGTGGATGGAGGCGTCGGACGGTTCCCAGCGGCTCTTTGGCGAGTTGGAGATGGCGACGACGATGGAGGATGGCAGATTCGCAAGGATTAGCAGTGGATTAGCGTGTAAAGGTAGGGTTTCTATCTTAACTTTGGGTTAAGCTTAAGTTAGGGTTTGGTTGTTTGATATGTTGATTTCTTTGTGCTAATTAGTCCCTCTAAGCATGCTAAATTACTGATTGAAATTTATTAGGGTTTTCTGGGTCGGGGTATGACAGTTTTTATGCGTGGTTACCAAGCCTTCCTGTGTAACGTGTTTCCCATGCGTGATTAGGTGCATTTATATGCGTGGTTAAGCAAGTTTCTATACGTTGTTATCAAGCCTTCCTACGGTTGTATTAGGGGCATTAATGACCCCTCTACATGGCAACATCATATTAGTTAATAGCAAAAGAATACTCTTGTGAGGGCCCGTCCCTCAGACCTGACTCGACCACGTGGGTCGAGAGCCGGTTTCCTGTTGGTTTGGTTCCGCGTCGGGCACGATCGGGCGATCGTGTGGCGGTTTGGACCCCAGGGGCATTTTGATAAATATGCCCCCTGGTGGTCGGTTTCACACCCGCGTTGCACCCACGGCCTTGGTTTGATGTATGTGATTGTTTAGAATGGTTAGGTGGGTCCGGGATCGGAAGATCCCAGCTCGGGCGCGCAAGAGCTCGCTATCGGGCTCGTGAGTGGGCTTTCGACCCGTTAGAGGATCCGGCCCATTAGAGGGCCTGGTGAGTGGAGGGTGGTTGGAGCAGTTGGCTCCAACCCCCTACCCGCTCCCCTCTCTTCTCTCCTCTCTTCTCTCCTTCCCTTCTTCTCTTCCTTGGTTGGTTCTTCCTTCTCTTCTCCACCGACGGCTCCTCTTCCTCTCCCTTCTCCCCTTCTCCTCCGGCTGGGCTAAAGCTTGGAGGACTGAGCTTGAGTAGCGGATCTTTGCGGCGAGGTTGGCTGGACGCGTGGAGAGCTTCTTTGCTGTTGAAGTAGGTGTTTCTACCTCGATCCTTGGATCGGGTTCTACTAGGCTAGGATGTCTATGGTTGTGCTGTGAATGCCATGTTAGAATGCTTGTAGTTCCTGGTGTGCAATGTAGGTCATTCCTTGTACTCTTGATTTGCAAATTCTGGTATTGTAACGGTTCGTTTTCCGCATTGTCGAAGTTTCGTCGGTTTTGGTTTTCCGACCTAAAATGGGATTTAACCGTCCAAATATGGATTTCTTTGCATCATTAGATCCCTCACTTCAAAATACACTTGCTTGCAAAGTTTGATTGTATTCTAACATGTTTTGATCCTTCAAATCTTAGAAAATGGATTTCCGGAATACTGCGTTTTGAGCTCGATGGTCGATCGGTGCACCGACCGTCAGGCTCGACGGTCGATCGATGTATCGACCGTCCAGCTTTAGTATGTTTGCTTTGGGCCTGACGGTCGACCGTCGGATCGACCGTCGCATCGACCGTCGGGCTCTGTTGAGATTTTGGGTTCCCAGGGTCGATGGATCGATCGACCGTGGGACCTTAGCCTTTTCGCCATTTACCTGACGGTCGACCGTCGGATCGACCGTCGCATCGACCGTCAGGCTCTGGTTGGTTTTGGGCTGTTCAGGGTCGATGGTTGGATCGACCGTCACCCTTGATTTTCTTCGTGTGGGCCTCACGGTCGATCCACGGATCGACCGTGGCATCGTCCGCGGCCCCACGGTCGATGCACGGATCGACCGTGGCATCGTCCGTGGCCCCACGGTCGATGCACGGATCGACCGTGGCATCGTCCGTGGCCCTTTGAACAGTGTTTTCTGGTTTTTCTTAAATGGCCTTCAATCTTGATTGAATCTTAAACATGTAGGGAAGCTTGTAGGTGGATCTCGTGATGTTTTCAAAGGACTTTCATCGGGTTTGATGTTTGATCCGAGTTTCCTCCCTTTTTAGCAAACTTATGGTTGTGCTTGCATTTAATTCAAGTCCTGATAGAAAATACATATTTGGTAGCGGTTAAATGCTTAGTTGTTTGCTTAACCATTGGCTAGTTATGAGTGCTAGCTAATGAGGGATTGTGGAACCTTAGCCTCTTGCCGGCGAGTGCCGAGGGCTATTGTATATCTGTTGAACTTATAATTGTTGATGTGACATATAGAGACATCTAGGGTTAGATGCTTGCTTAAGCTCATGCATTGTATGCATTAGAAGCATTTGAGGTTAGGCGGGCGATGTTTTAGGTCGCCGATCCGAGGCTCTCGGGTAGCTCGGGTCTAGCCTTAGGACCGTGGATGGGTAGCTAGGAGTAGGGTGTGATTGTTGATCAAGTCTCTTGTCTTTTGAGGATTCACGCTAGTTGACTCTGATCAGTGTTCGAGGTTTAGAGGTCGTGTTGTCTTCCAAGGCCAAGTGCTAAGGACGCAACCGATGTGCTCCCGACGTGGTCCCCAGGCAGTGGTATCCCTGCTGGGTAAGGGTGATCTTGCATGGTACCGTTCCCCTGTCAGTGCTTAGGGTGATCTTGGTAGAGTGACCAAGAGAGAGGTTCATGACAGGAGCCCTTAGGACATCGGTGGGTTATGGGACCCGTGGCATCCGTTAGACTTGGGCTGGGAGATAACACTGTTGGTGTTTTCCTCCTTTCAGTGTGCCGTAGAGTAGAACCCTACTGGGCCTTTTGCTCATTCCTACCCGGGCTGCGTTTGCAGGTGCAGGCGGCGGTCCTTCTTCTGTGGAGCCGTCTGGTTCGGCTTTTGGCGGCGCAGGTACATCCAGAGGCGTCTGAGGTTTTGTTGGAGGAAGTAACTGTTGTACTTTTTGATATATATATATATAACATGTTGTAACCATTTTGGAGATAGTTTGGGATTTGGTATAAGTCTGTAATTTGGAACTCAGATATTGTAAGACTTGATGTTTTATTATGATTAAATCTGCTTAGCCTCTGGGATACTTTTATTTAAATTGTTTATTCTTTCCGCTTGTACTGCGCCGGTTGATGATGAATAGTGTTAGGACCCTCACGCCCCGTCCTGGATGGGTTCTCTGGGTCGGGGTGTGACAACTCTGACGCATTAAATGCGACACATGCGTGAGAAGACATGCGCATTAAATACTATGTCGCATTATCACGGGTGGTTGTCACTATATGCACGTAGAAAATATGCTAATATCGTACAAAAACAATAATCAGGTTTCTCAAATGTCAGATAAATATGCACAAAAAACACATAAACACACAATATTTGTTTACGCGTTGTTAAGATGTTTTCTGTGCGCTATTTAACAAAAGGATCAATTTTCTAAGATTAAGTCTCTTTGACATTAAAATTAGTTTGAATGCATTCATGGCCACTGGTTGCTCTTCCTTCTTCTCCTTCAGATGTTGTTCCTGCTTCACATGTGAAATATCCATTGTTGATTCAATTTCTTCATAAACATCTGATGACCATAATATGGTTGCAGAAATTAAGAATAGAACTTTTACTTGTTAAGTATTGATCCATTTGTTAAATATCGCATAGAAAACACATTAACAACGCGTAAACAAACATGTATGTATTTATGTGTTTTTTATACGTATTAAAAACACGAGTATTGTTTTCGTGCGACATTAGCATACTTTCTACGCGCATATAGTGATAACAACGTGTGGTAATACGACAGAGTATTTAATACGCATGTCTTCTCACGCATGCATCGCATTTAATGCGTTAGAGTATTCTTTTGCTATTGGCTAATAAGATGTTGCCATGTGGAGGGGTCATTAATGCTCCTAATACAACTATAGGAAACTCACCTTAATCACGCATAGAAACTCGTCTAACCACACATAAAAACGCGCCTAACCACGCATGGGAAACATATTGTGCAGAAAGGTTACCAGAAGGTTTGGTAACCACTCATAGAAACTAGCCTAACCACGAATAGAAACGAGCCTAACCACGCATGGAAAATACCTTGCTTGTCACGTGTGACGTAATTAATGTCCTTCTGATACCAGTCTTCTCTTGTCGTCACCGTCGCCGTCGTATCTAGGGATGGCAATTTGCCCCGCCCCATCCCATCCATAATGGGGCGGGTTCGGGGGACCCTAAACGGGTTCGGAATCGGGGTTGGGGGAAGTGTGTAAAACCCCGATCGGGGTCGGGGCGGGGTCGGGGGAGGACACCCCCATCCCGCCCTCCCCCGACCCCGCCCCACCCCGATTGGATATTTATAATAATTAATATAGGGATATATTACCCCACTATAATTCAGTTTTCTAAAAAGTCTTAACCTAATTATGTTTGAACAATATTTTTGAGTTGTTATTGATACAATTCATGTTTGGATCATTTCATAAAGACAAGTCTTAACCTAGTTTTTAGTGTGTTCTTAGATATAATGTATTAATTTAATGTGTCAAAAAATTTGGAGCGGGGCGGGGTGGGGCGGGGGGCGGGGTTCAGGTGTGCGGGGTGGGGTGTCACACCCCGACCCAGAAAACCCATCCGGGCCGAGGCGTGAGGGTTCCTATCACTATTCATCTTTAATTGGCGCGATACAAATGCGGAAAGACGGATAAATTTAACAATTTATAATCCAGAGGCAAACAGATATTTAATTCATATAACATCAAGTTGTACTGTTCAATATTTGATACAAAAATCCTCCAAGGTACAGATATGATTCAAGATTCCCAAAACTCCTCAAAGGTTTACAACATGCATATATATAAATCAAAAAGGTACAACAGTCATATCCTCCAACAAAACCTCAGACGCCTCTGGAGGTACTCGCGCCGCCAAAGGCAGATCCCACCGGCTCCACGGACGAAGAACTGTCGCCTGCACCTGCAAACGCAGCCCGGATAGGAATGAGCGATAAGCTCAGTAGGGTTCTACTCTACGGCACACCGAAAGGAGGAAAACAACAACAGAGTTGTCTTCCAGCTCAAGTCTAACGGATGCCTCGGGTCCCACAACCCTGTCGACTCCCCAAGGGATCCTACTGTTCTCAACCGACCACGCTGGGAAACTCAACCAACACGCTGGGAGGAAAGAACCGGAACCAGTAGGATCACCATTACCCAGCAGGAAACCACTGCATGGGGACCATGTCAGGGACGTCGACACCCATCCTTAGAACTTAGCTTCGGAAGACAACCCGACCTCTAAACCTCAACAATGATCAGAGTCAACTAGCGTGAATCCTCAAAAGACATGAGACTTGATCAAACAATCACACCCTACTCCTGACTACCCATCCACGGTCCTAAGGCTAGATCCGAGCTACCCGAGAGCCTCGAATCGGCGACCCAAACCATCGCCCGCCTAACCTCAAATGCTTCTAATGCACACAATGCATGAGCCTAGGTAAACATCTATCCTATATGTCTCTATATGCCACATCAGCAGTTACAAGTCCAACAGATATACAATAGCCCTCGGCACTCGCCGGCAAAAGGCTAAGGTGTCACAACTTCCCATTAGCTAGCACTCATAGCTAGCTAATGGCTAAGCATTCAAATAAGCATTGAACTACCATCCAACATGTATTAAAGATTGATCATACTCGAAAACCATCCATAAATCCATCGGAAGGCAAACGCCCGATTCAATTCCTTATCTCAATATGAATCCCTTGAAAATCCCGTGAAAACCATCATGTATACTTCCCAACATGATTGGGCATCTAACATGAATGAAAGCCAATTAAAGAAAGCCAGAAAACACTGTTCAGGCGCTCACGGTCGATACGACGGTCGATCCGTGCATCGACCGTGAGGCCACGGTCGATGTCACGGTCGACCGTGGAGCCAAAGCAAAGAAAACCACATGGACGACGGTCGATCGGCCCATCGACCGTCGAGAGCCCAAAACGAGACAGAGCCTCACGGACGATGCGACGGTCGATCCGACGGTCGACCGTGAGGCGGGATGAAAAAGAGGTAAGTCCCACGGTCGATCGATCCATCGACCGTGGGAGGCCAGAACCCCGACAGAGCCTGACGGACGATGCGACGGTCGATCCGACAGTCGACCATCAGGCCCAGAGTAAGCATATTAAAGCCTGGCGGTTGATACATCGATCGACCGTCGAGCATGACGGTCGATGCACCGATCGACCGTCGAGCTCGCGACGCAACATGCCAGAAATCCTATTTCTAGGTTTTCAAGGATCAAAACATGTTTGAAAACAATGAAACTTTGTAGGCAAGTGTATTTAACTATGGGGAATCCAATGATGTAAAGAAATCCCGTTTTTGACGGTTAAATCTCGAAATCTCCTATCTAGGTGGAAAATGGACAAAAACTGACCAAGCTTCGACAATACGGGAAACGAACGACAAAAACCCAGATCCACAGTGTAAGAATACAAGGGAAAGAAGCACACCACATATGCAAAGAGCTACAAGCATTCTACGAGGTATTCCACAGTAAAAAGTCACATACAACCTAACCTAGTAGAACCCGATCGCGAGATCGAGGTAGAAACTCCTACCTGGGCAAGCAGTGAGGTTCCTCCACGCGTCCAGCCAGTCGTGCCGTGAAGATCCGCTCCGCAATGCTCAGCCCTCCAAGCTCTAGCCCAGCCGGAGGAGAAGGGGAGAAGAGAGGAGAAGGAACATTGGCAGGAGGAGAAAAGAAGAAGGAACGGGAGGAAGAAGGAGAAGAGGGGGAAAAAGGTGAGTTGGAGCCAACTGCTCCAACTGCCCCCACTAACAGGCCACTAACGGGCCGGACCTAACCAACGGGTCAAAAGCCCACCGACTGGATCACGAGCCCGATCGATCACTCAAGGGCCGTAAGCTGCCCAGAAGCAAGCTTCAGCGCGCCCGAGCTGAGATCTTCCGATCCCGGGTCCAGCTAACCATTCTAAACAACCACATACATCATTCCAAGGCTGTGGGTGCAACGCGGGTGTGAAACCGACCACCATGGGGCATATTTACCAAAATGCCCCTGGGGTCCAAATCGCCAAACGATCACCCGATCGTGCCCGACGCGGAACCAAACCAACAGGAAACCGGCTCTCGACCCACGTGGTCGAGTCAGGTCTGAGGGACGGGCCCTCACATGGGGTCAGGGTCGGGGTGAAGTAACTATTGGGGCGGGGCGGGGTCGGGGTTGTAGGTTAGGTTGCGGGGTCGGGGTCGGGGTCGAGGGAAGAGGGACCCCGCCCCGTTGCCATCCCTAGTCGTATCAAATGCCATGCTGCGGATCCAAATAGTGAAGGTATGATAGTAATTTAGTAGGCTGAGGGGTATGAGGTTGCAAAAAAACAACACGTTGGTATCATAACGCCAAAAGCCATCTTTAGGGTATCATTTGGCGAAAAATTCCTATCCACTACTATCAGTGATCATTAGACTCCACAATAAGTCTACACGTACCTGTTGGTGATGTTGTAGGGCGTTGAAACCACTGATTGGTGCCTCAACATGAGCATGTGTGTCATGCTTTAATACGAAATCTATCTTCAATAAACAAATGGACTAGCATGACTCATAAATGCTCATATGTGAGTCAAAATCAGGGGCGGAGCTACGTTGAAGGCTGAGGTGGGCTGTAGCCCAGGTCAAAATTAGAGTGATTTTGGTCAAACTTATTATAATCTATGCCTTAGCCCACTACATCACACGCTTACCACAACCCACTAGTGACTGGCCCACTTAATATTTCTAAAGACCACCCCAGTCGACCAGCGTCACCACTCACCTCACCAGCCCTAGTTGATCCCAAAATCCCATTAGAAACCCTCTTTCTCTCAAGTCTCGACAGTGGGGACCGTGGGGAGGGGTTGTCGGCTTGTCGCCTATGGCTACGAGTCTATGACTCTACGAGGTCGGTGGGGCATCCAAAGTTTGTTATTTGCTATGCTTTCTATTTCTTTTCCTCCACTGTTCTGTTGTGATTTGAGGCTTTTGAGCAATGTTGGGCACTTGGCTATGTTCACTTCAGACAATCTTGACATAACCCTGCTTTCATCTTCTAGTTTTAGACCTTTGCTCATCACGAGGAAGTATTTGTGATCCCATTAAGCATCAAGATTGTCCTTGAGTGAGCATTCTGAGAAAATTGTGAAACTCAAGTTTATGGAATTTTTTAACGCCATAACGTTGTTTTGGAATTTATATGTTGGTATGAACCATTGATTGGTCTCCGTGCATAACGTTAACTGAAACATAGTTTTCTTTTGTGTGATTTCAATATTGACATATGCATATAAAATTTGCGGATGCATATAACACACACAGGTATACACATTTCCACTTTATAAGCCATCAAATAGGAACAACTTGTTTGAACAGGGGGCACCGAAATGATTTGGGTAGGGTTTTTCATGCCTTCTTAAGGGTATGTTTTGTTGTTCAATGGCTTAACAGAGTTGTTAAGCATTTTCCCGTCTTGTTTTTTATGAGGTCTGGATTGGATACTACATATACATAATTTCATTTGCTTATTTTTTATATATGAGAGTTTACAGGCATATATTGGCAGTCGACATTCCTTCATGCTTTGTTCTTGGTGTGGTGTAGACTGTAGTACGAACTCATTCAAATAAATTAAGCTTGATGTCTTGTATAATCACATGTGTGCTAATGACTATACATATATCACTTGAAAAGGTTATAAATCATAATGGGCACTCAAGGACGAAGGAGAAAAAAAGCTATTTTTTCATTGTTTAAACCAAGAGAAGATGCATCAACAAGTGAGGAGCATGCTCCATCCAAATGTCAAAGAGTTGAAATTGATATTACTTCTCTTGAACGTGATCCAGGTTTACGTATTCCAATATGGGAACATCCTGTAAATCAAAGAGATGAAATCCGGTGAGCTTATATCAAAATGGGACCCTATCAACCTAGCATGCCTGAGTATCCAGCAACCGTATCAGGACAACAGAATCGTCGATTTCAAAGGGTTTAAGCGATTTCCTTGGTTAGAGTACTCTCCTTCAAAGGATGCATCGTTATGTTTTCCATGTTTTCTTTTTGAAAATAAAATGCTCGTCATTTTACATTGACTACTGAAGGATTAAGAAGTTGGAAGAGAGTTAATGATGGGGTTAGATATACTTTTTTTATTCATGTGGGAGGTACGACTTCACCTCACAATAATGCTATGAATTCCATTGATGCTTTGATGAATGTAACTGGTCATATTGATAAAGTGATGAATGCACAAACTTTAGAAGAAGTGCAGAAGAACCGGTTGCGTTTTATGGCAACAATTGAAAGCGTTCGATGGCTTAGTTTACAGGCATGTGCATTTAGAGGCCATGATGAATCTCCCTCTTCGAAGAATCGAGGTAATTTCATAGAGATGATATGACTTATGGGAAGAATGAATACTAGTATTGATGATGTCATGTTAGAGAAAGCTCCACAAAATGCAAAGTATACCTCACCAATGATTCAGAAAGAAATTTTGCATATTCTTGCTAGCAAAGTGAGAAATAAAATCCATGATGAAGTTGGGGATGCAAAATTTTGTATTTTGGTTGATGAAGTCAAAGATCTATCTAGTAAAGAGCATATGGCTATTGTCCTGAGATTTGTTGATGCTGCTGGTTTTTTACGGGAGCGTTTTTTTGAGATTGTGCATGTCACAGATACCACTTCTTTGACACTTAAGAAAGAAATTTCTAATGTTTTCAACCGATATGACTTACAGATCTGCAATATACGATGTCAAGGGTATGATGGTGCTAGCAATATGCTTGGGGCATGGAATGGATTACAAGCCTTGTTCTTAAAGGATTGTCCATGTGCATATGATATATATTGTTTTGTCTATTGACTACAACTAGCTTTGGTTGCGGTTGCTGAGAAGGAGATTTCTATTTAGATGTTTTTTTCAAAACTGACTTCTATTGTCAATCTTGTTAGTGCTTCTCCGAAACGTCATACTGAGTTACATTCTGTTCAAGTGCACATATGGTAGCTACTGGTGAACGAGAGATTGGTAGAGGGGCTAATCAAGTTGGCACTTTGCATCGGGCTGGAACTACTCGTTGGAGTTCTCATTTCGATTCTATTTGCAACTTAATAGATATGTATAGTGTCGTGATTACAGTACTTGAATGCATAGTGAATGAGGCATCCACTAACTCTATACGTGGGGAAGCCGGTGGTTTTTAAATTATGATGAGATCCTTTGAATTCATATTCATCTTGTACTTAATGCACAAAATCATGGCAATTACAGACTTGCTTTGTCAAGCCTTACAACACAAGTCTCTAGACATTTTGAATGCAATGGATCTTGTCTCATCTACCAAAGAATTGCTTCAAGTTTTGAGAGCAAAAGGTTATGGTATTCTCCTCACACATGTGAAATCAGTTTGTGCAAAGTATGACATTGAGATACCTGATATGAATGCTTCATATAAAGGGGATATGAGTCGTTCATGTCGGCAAAGAGATTCCAACGGATTCGGGGGGCCTCAAGTAGCTGAGTTACTTGAGGCCCTCAAGTAACTAACATCCGGCCGTTCATTCAAATGAACGGCCAGGATTTTAATGGAGTGGGATCCCACTGCACCAAACGAAGAAACCTGAATTAAAAATCTCATCCAGCCAAGCACCAGCAACCCCGACGCCCCGTCGACCGACCAGCTCCCTGCCTCTCCTCCGGAGCATCCACCGGACGGCTCTTTCCCTTCCGAGGACGCCCGACCGCCCCGCGTCGTCGAGGAACTCCCGAGCTCCGTCTCCTCCACCGGATCCAGCGCTGCCTCCCTCGAGCGGGCAACCCACGGCCTCTCAGCGTCGTCCGCCCTCAGATCCGGGGTCCCATCGCCGCTGCGACCCCCCTACGACCCCTTCCAAGCGGGATCCGATGACCCATCACCCCTACTCGCCGAGATCCTCCCCGAGCTCGAACTCACGTCGGATCCGACACCGCCGTCATCGGAGTCAACGGCCCCACGGCTTTCCGGCTCCATCCGGTCCTAGATCCGGCCTCCCCGCATCCCCACGACCCTTCCTCCATGGTCTCCCCGCCAGATCCGGTGATCCAGCGCCGCCCCAACTCGCGGCTTGTCTTCAACCTTGGTTAGCTCATCCTCAAGCCGCCTGCGAGCCACCAGTGAGCAAGCGGCTCACTTACGAGCCAGGCCCAGCAACACCTGCATGATCCTGATCCCCAGACGTCATTTCTTAGCCCAACCTCTGATCAAGTGATCAATACTCTCACAAAGAAACATCCGTCTCCTATGGATTGGTAATCACTGTGCTAGGTTTGTATGCTAGATTTCGTCTTATAGATTCCTCATTAAAACCAACAATCCAATTGGTTCAAGATTAATTGACATTCTTGTTCAGATCAGCCTCAAATCTTCTTAATTTTCTTTCACCCATGTTTAAGCGAAATCATGGTTCTTGAATCTTTGTAATTTAATGCTATCTCAGGTTTCCTGATGATTATCATGGATTTAAAACACTAGTTAGTACCGTAACACCTGCATGTGATATTGCAGTGAGAGGCCATAATTTGCAAGAAGAAAGCACCAGACATTTGAGCTAGCTAGCATTGTTTGGAATTACGTACTGGTTGAAACATCCAATTAAAAGGTTCAAGTAGTGAGAATATATCCATTGTCTCAACGACCATCAGACGGAAATAAACCTGAAATCCATCATAAATAGTTTCTTCAATTGCATAAGCTCAATTGCTGAATTTGACAATAATATTTCTCAGCCATGCATACAGTCGAATTAAAATAATCGAATCCCTCGATGGCGATGACCCGAAGCTTTTTAACAGAAATCATGGACGTTCAGCATTAAAATAATCGAATCCCTTGATGGCGACGACCCGAAGCTTTTTAACAGAAATCATGGACGTTCGGCATGTCGATCTCCTTCTTCCACACAATCAGATCATAATACCTTGAAATCTTGGATCAAATAGGTAAACCATCATGTTCTCCATTGTGCAAGTCATGAAACCTTGTTCATCAGTGCCTAGAAACCTGGGGTTTCAATTACATAAGGTTAACATTCAAGTTTCTAAATTGGGAAATGATCAGTTCTAGGTTAACTTGGAGGTTAATTTAACATGAAGTAGCTTTCACCCATCTGTAAGCCTTGAAAGAGGATTCCATACTCATTGACAGGAACTAGCTCAGCAGAGAAATGCACAAGCATCACATGTATTTAGTTTCCTATGATTGAAGAATACGAAATTTCTGAAATTTGTAGAAGAAAGTAAAAGAGTTCAAATTATGACGAAATCACATATATTTATAAAAGAGAAAAGCTTCGGTTGATCAAGAAGCTTTCATACTAAAAAAGAATTTAACAATTCTTCAGTATATGAGGCGCATTAGCATGCATAATATGTTAGCACGAATTTTATTTCATTTACCAAGATTAGGTGACACATAGTAGAACTAACATACATTAGCTCTTGCATGACAAATTAAGCAGAAGGGATCGCCCTTTCATGCAAAGATCGATGGAGATAAAAACAAGAAATTGGTAGGTTTTCTAAATTCAAATTGGTACTTTTGGACTTCTAAAACCCTGGCTCGTAAGTGAGCCGCTTGCTCACTGGTGGCTCGCAGGCGGCTTGAGGATGAGCCGACCAAGGTTGAAGACAAGCCGCGAGTTGGGGTGGCGCTGGATCACCGGATCTGGTGGGGAGGCCATGGAGGAAGGGTCGTGGGGATGCGGGGAGGCCGGATCTAGGACCGGATGGAGCCGGAAAGCCGTGGGGCCGTGGACTCCGATGAAGGCGGTGTCGGATCCGACGTGAGTTCGAGCTCGGGGAGGATCTCGTCGAGTAGGGGTGCTGGGTCATCGGATCCCGCTTGGAAGGGGTCGTAGGGGGGTCGCAGCGGCGATGGGACCCCGGATCTGAGGGCGGACGACGCTGAGAGGCCGTGGGTTGCCGGCTCGAGGGAGGCAGCGCTGGATCCGGTGGAGGAGACGGAGCTCGGGAGTTCCTCGGCGAGGCGGGGCGGTCGGGCGTCCTCGGAAGGGAAAGAGCCGTCCGGTGGATGCTCCGGAGGAGAGGCAGGGAGCTGGTCGGTCGACGGGGACGACGGGGCGTCGGGGCTGCTGGTGCTTGGCTGGATGAGATTTTTAATTCAGGTTTCTTTGTTTGGTGCAGTGGGATCCCACTCCATTAAAATCCTGGCCGTTCATTTGAATGAACGGCCGGATGTTAGTTACTTGAGGGCCTCAAGTAACTCAGCTACTTGAGGCCCCCCGAATCCGATTCCATCACAGTCGAGCACCACTATCGCATTGATATATTTAATGTTACAATAGATTTTCAGGTGGAAGAGCTAAATAGTAGATTCAATGATGAGGCAGTGGAACTTCTTAAGCTTAGCTCCGCTTTAGAACCTAAAGACAACTTTAAGTTATTTGAGGTTGATTAGATTTACAGTCATGTTGAGAAGTTTTATCCTGCTGATTTCAATGAACAAGAATTGCATTATTTAAGAAGTGAATTGGAGCATTATAAGGTTGATATAGTTTGTCATGATGCGAGGTTTCAGAATATGTCAACTATTTTTGAATTGTGTCGAAGATTAGTTGAGACATACTACAATCTAATCGACAGGTTGATTCGTCTTGTTTTAACTCTTCATGTTACCACTGTAACAACAGAACGAGCATTTTTAGCTATGAAGTATGTTAAAGTTGTTCTTCGTAATAGAATGGAAGAAGAGTTCTTAACAAATTCTATGGCTATCTACATTGAGCGAGAGCTAGTTGAAAATATCAATTCTGTTTCGATAATTGATGAGTTCTATTCTCGAAAGAACCGCAGGACACAACTTAAATAGCATTTTTTAAAAGGTATGTACTTTTCTAGAGGACCAGAGTTGCAGAGTGCAGGGTGCAGAGTAGTTGCCTGGTTGCAATGACTACTGCCTAAACGTTTCCAGCTGTAGTCATTATTTCTTCCTTTTGGACCCTCAAATTCAGAGGGCATGAGGATAGAGCTGTCAATCCAACGTACTAATTTCGGATAATTGTCATTTAGTCTCTTTGGGAAGAGTTGTTTGCTATTTAGTTTCTTTGAAAAATTTTAAGTCATTTAGTCTCTTTTATGTACAGCTGTACTTTTTTATCTCCAAAATGCCCTTTATGCATTTTTTTTAATAAAATATGGATGGATAGTTTTTGAATTAGTTAGTTGGCATTAATTAGAGTAGTTGGGAATACATATACCTCTTCCCAATACAGAAAAAGCATGCATCCAGCCAAAAGTGGCTGGATGCATGCATTAATGAGGGCATTAAAAGTAAAAAAGAAAATACTAAAAAATAGAGAAAAAATACCAGAAAATAGAAAAATTGCCGGAAAAATGAAAAAAATGGTAGAAAAGTATAAAAAAATACCATAAAATATAAAAAAAAGTTTGGAATTTTTTTTGGGAGCTGCCATTAACGGTAAAAAAGGAAATTACTGAAAAGTAGAAAAAATTAACGGAAAATAGGAAAAATGGTAGAAAAGTAGGAAAAATTACTGGAATATAGAAAAAATTTGGGGAATTTTTTTTTTGAAAGTAATTACTAAATATTGGAAAGTGATTACCAAATATTGAAAAGTGATTACAAAATAACGGAAGTAACTAACAAATATTGGGAAAGTAACTACAAATATTGAAAAGTAATTACCAAATATTCGAAAGTGACTACAAATATTGGAAAGTAACTACAAAATATTGGAAAATTATTACAAATATTGTGAAGTAACTACCAAATATTGGAAAGTAACTACAAATATTGGTAAGTAAAAACTAAATATTGGAAAGTAACTACCAAATATTGGAAAGTGACTACAAATATTAGCTAGAAAGTAACTACAAAATATTGAAAACTGTTTACAAATATTGGGAAGTAATTACAAGATAATGAAGTAACTACCAAATATTGAAAAGTAATTACCAAATATTGAAAGTGATTACCAAAAATTGAAAAGTAACTACTAAATATTGAAAAGTAACTACAAAATAATGGAAGTAACTACCAAATATTGGGAAGTAATTACAAGATAATGAAGTAACTACCAAATATTGAAAAGTAATTACCAAATATTGAAAGTGATTACCAAAAATTGAAAAGTAACTTCTAAATATTGGAAAGTAATTACCAAATATTGGAAAGTAACTACGAAATAATGGAAGTAACTACCAAATATTGGGAAAGTAACTACAAATATTGGAAAGTAATTAACAAATATTGGAAAGTGATTACAAATATTGGAAAGTAACTACAAAATATTGGAAAATTATTACAAATATTGGGAAGTAACTACTAATATTGGTAAGTAACTACTAAATATTAGAAAGTAACTACCAATATTGAAAAGTAACTATCAAATATTTGGAAAGTAAGTATTAGGGATTGGGAAGTAACTATCATGAATGGAAAGTAACTACAAGGGAGGGTAAAGTAACTACCAGGGATTACAAAGTAACTATCAGAAATGGAAAGTAACTACATGGGACTGTGAATTAACTACAAGGTATTGGAAAGTAACTAACAGAAATGGAAAGTAACTACATGGGATTGTGAAGTAACTACCATGGATTAGAAAGTAACTACCAGAAATGAGAAGTAACTATAAGAAAGTGTAAAGTGACTACAAGATATTGGAAAGTAACTATCAGAAATGAAAAGTAACTACCAATTATTGTAGAATTTTTTTGAAGTTACTTCACAGCCCCATGTAGTTACTTTCCATTTCTGATAGTTACTTTGCAATCCCTGGTAGTTACTTTGCAATCCCTGGTAGTTACTTTACCCTCTCTTGTAGTTACTTTCCATTTATGGTAGTTACTTCCCAATCCCTAATACTTATTTTTCAAATATTTGTAGTTACTTTCCAATATTGGTAGTTACCTCCCAATATTTAGTAGTTACTTACCAATATTGGTAGTTACCTCCCAATATATGTAATAATTTTTCAATATTTTGTAGTTACTTCACAATATTTGTAGTCAATTTCCAATATTTGGTAATTACTTTCTAATATTTGTAGTTACTTTCCCAATATTTGATAGTTACTTCCATTATTTTGTAATTACTTTCCAATATTTGGTAATTACTTCCCAATATTTGGTAGTAACTTCCATTATTTTGTAGTTACTTTCCAATATTTGATAATTACTTTCCAATATTTATTAGTTAATTTTCAATATTTGGTAATTACTTTCCAATATTTATTAGTTACTTTTCAATTTTTGGTAATCACTTTCAATATTTGGTAATTACTTTTCAATATTTTGTAGTTACTTCATTATCTTGTAATTACTTCCCAATATTTGTAAACACTTTTCAATATTTTGTAGTTACTTTCTAGCTAATATTTGTAGTCACTTTTCAATATTTGATAGTTACTTCCTAATATTTAGAAGTTACTTACCAATATTGGTAGTTACTTCCCAATATTTGGTAGTTACTTCACAATATTTGTAATAATTTTCCAATATTTTGTAGTTACTTTTCAATATTTGTAGTCACTTTCGAATATTTGGTAATTACTTTTCAATATTTGTAGTTACTTTCTCAATATTTGGTAGTTACTTCCGTTATTTTGTAGTCACTTTTCAATATTTGGTAATCACTTTCTAATATTTAGTAATTACTTTCAAAAAAAATTCCGCAATTTTTTTTATATTCTAGTAATTTTTCCTACTTTTCTACCATTTTCCTAATTTTCCGCATATTTTTCTATTTTCACTTAATTTTTTCCACTTTTCAGTAATTTCATTTTTTACTGTTAATGGCTGCTCTTAAAAAAAATTCCAAAATTTTTTTAATATTTTCCGATATTTTTTATATTTTCCTACCATTTTTCTCATTTTTCCAGCAATTTTCCTATTTTCTGGTATTTTCCCTCTATTTTTCAGTATTTTTTTTTATTTTTAATGCCCTCATTAATGCATGCATCCATGGTTGCATGCCTTTTCTGTATTGAGAAGAGGTACATGTATTCCCAACCACTCTAATTAATGCCAACTAACTAATTCAAAAATACCTATAATGATAGTGTGGTCTTTTTCCCCTAAAATGATACTAAAAGACTTATGATCTTGTATAGGAGACCAAATGACAAGTTGGGATGTCATAGAGGACTAAATGACAAAACCCCCCACTAATTTTCGGCTCCATGTTTGTATGGCTCAAGATTGACTCGCTCATTTAATAATAATAATAATAATGATAATAATAAAATCTGTTAATCCAACCCAATACCATTAAAATTGAGATCCTTAATTCGTTTCTTGGAAGGCTAAATTACCTTTTTGGTCCTGTAATTTCATTGGAATGTTTATTACGTCCCTATGTTTCTAATTTGGCCAATTTGGTCCCTCTAGTTTCAATTTTGTGTCAATGTGGTCCTCGCCCTCGTATGCCGTCAGAGAAGCCAACGGCGCCGTTGGTCACGTGAGCCTCACATGACCAACGTTTCCCTCTCCCGCCTGGGTTAGGTTATATTTAGGCTAAATCGGGTTCACCAGGTTAGTAAAATAAAAGTTTGCTCAAAGAGAGGGGGGAGAGTTCGTCGGCTCGGAGAGATCGTCGGAGCTTGCTCAAAGAGATCGTCGGCTATGGCGGCTACGGTCGAAGAGATCGTCGGCTGGGAAAAGGGGGGGAGATCATCGATCTTGGCGAGGAAGACAGGGAGAGGAAGGGCTACGGCGGCTACGGTCGGAGCTTTCTCATTTTGTACATTGTTTTTCCAAAGGTACACAATGTCCTACAGTGGTTCATCCTCCCCGTTTCATTCTTCTCCAATTTGTTTGTGTGGATCGAGATCCAAATTGAGGACTAGCTGCACCACAGAAAATCCCGGAAGAAGGTTTTTTAACTGTGCATTAAAGGTAATCGGTACTTATGTTTGCATACGGCTTAAAATTAAGCTCATGAATTCTAATTTTGCAATTAATCTTGATTGATTGCAGCCTCTAGGTGGCTGTGATTTCTTCCAATGGGTTGATGGAGAAATATGTGAACGTGGACAGAGAGTCATTGATAGGTTGAACAAGAAGATTCGAAGCCTGGAAGCTGTCTTGGAGATCTTGAATTGTAAAGAGGATGATGACATTAGTGAAATCCAAGTGGGCAAAACCTACTCCGAAACAAGAGATCTTGATCAGACAACAATAATCAACAATGCTATTGCATGCTTGGAAATGGATGTGAAAAGGCTCCAAACAGAGTCCATAGGCTGTATGTAACAATTGTAGTGCTTGTAGTAGTAATTGCAGTGATGTGGAACATGTCTTGAGTTGAGTGTGAATGTGTGGTCCTTTTGTGCAACTGTTGGCTAGATGCTAACATGAAGTGGCTTGTAGTAGTAATTGTAGTCCTTTTGTGCATCTAATGTAATCCTTCTGTCAAGCTTTTGTCAAACTGTTTAGTAGCTTCAAAATATAATCCACAGCTGCTTTTCAACTGATCTGATTATTGCATAGAACATCTACTGGACTGGAATCCAGTCATCTGATTAAATGATTTGCTGCTAACAGATAGCTGCTAACATTCTGAACAACAGTAGCTGCTAACATTCTGAACATTCTGAACAACATTAGCTGCTAACATTCTGAACATTCTGAACAACAGTAGTTGCTAACATTCTGAACAACAGATAGCTGCTAACAGACTAGAATTGTTTGAGCAATTGGAACTCCTCCCCAATAGCCAAAAAAACTATTAACACATCAAAACTACATTAGTTCCACCAATGTTTACATCCATCAAAACTACACTAGCCAAAAAACTCTGAACACATCAAAACTACATTAGTTCCACCAATGTTTACATCCATCAAAACTACACTAGCCAAAAAAACTCTGAACACATCAAAACTACATTAGTTCCACCAATGTTTACTGATAAGACGTGAAAAGTGCATAAATCACCCTTTTAACTTGGTCTTGTTAGTCTCCGAGCAAGGCCTTACTGATGGATTTTACCCTATTACAGGTACAAGTGCCCTCAACGAGGATTGGATCAAGTTCTGAGCTTAAACGATGTCATTCGGGCCAGTTTTTATGAAGAAGATCGATCCTGTATTGATGAAGGATCGATCCTTTGAAGTGCTTTAAGAAGGAGCCAATCAGGACAACAAGGATCGATCCTATGGCATGAGAGGATCGATCATTTTTGTGCATTTTCTCAGTGATAGAACGCAAGTTCTGAAGGATCGATCTTCACCCTGGGAAGGATCGATCACTTTTGCACATTTTCCAGTGACAGAACGCAAATTCTAGAGAATCGATCTTCACACACTTGAGGATCGATCTTCATCGGGGCGCAGCCAGAATTCAAGAAGAAAAGATCGATCCTTTCCTATGGGAGGATCGATCCTTCACGGGACCAGCGATCACACAAAGCGAATGATCGATCCTTCACCCTATGAGGATCGATCCTTTGGTGCCAGCCGAGCAAAATCAATGGCCCAGATCTAATCCGAGTGGGGGAGGCTTGTTTACTATAAATAGACCCCTTAGGGGGGATTTTGGGAGTCTTCTCTTAGTTTTCTCCAGCCCTTCTAGGTTTCTTACCCAATTGAGAGGAGGACTTCTTGGAGGGAATCCATGGGAGGGGAGCTTCATCAACCTCCATCCATGGATCTATCCAAGATGAGTAGCTAACTTCCTCCCTCTTGGGATTTCCATGTAGTTGTAGGATTCTTTTGTAGTTTTCTTAGGGTTTTGATGTGTAACCTTTAGGGATGATCTATTGTATGGATTTGAGTATGATTTCTCTATCTTTGTACATGGATTTTATATGTTGAATGGATGAATGCCTTTCTTTGGTATGAGTTAGGACTTGTGCATGATAGGTGTTTGTTGTTTTGCCCCAATGAGTTGGATGTGCTAGAAACACATCCAATGACATTAGGAGGACTACTAGCCCTAGATTAGAGATTAAGGATGCTAGAACCATCCCTATCTCTCTAATCAAAGGATCCATTCTATCTTTCTCTCGCATTGGATTCGAGGTGCTAGAACCATCTTGATCCAATGCCCGACTCCATGCAATATCTTTTTCTTGCGACGAATCGATCTTAATCGAAGGTTCGTTAGCGACGATAGAAGCTAATCACTCATTCGTTGACTTTGTGAATGTGATTATTTCCGGCGGATGATCCTAAACCGACTTCCGTTGAGCGATAAGTAAGGCTAACCACCCGCTTGTCGACTTCTTGATTTCGATCGTCCCAATTGGATTACACACCTTAATTCCTTAGGAGGCTACATTAGGACCTACAATGAAATGGAGATCCCAAGACCTCTCTATTATTAGTTATCTTTCTTTTCACTTAGTTAATTACTTCAATAGTCATTAATCCAAAACCCAAATTATTTTAGCTAGTTGTTTGGAGTTATCTATCGAGTACGTTAGTCATTTCTCATTTCCCTGCGGATCGACCCGGACTCTCGCTAGCTACGTAGTAGTTAGTTAGGATTCGGTATAAATTGTAATCTTTGACGCCCTAGTCACTTTTAACGACGAGTGGTTTGGGCGCGTCATTTACATCCATCAAAACTACACTAGCCAAAAAAACTCTGAACACATCAATAGCTTGGACAATGTTTCCTTCCCAGTCAACAACTTGAAAAGTTAGATGACTCATTTTGTGAGGGGCTAGGCTGGCTTGGACCAGGTTGCCATTGTTCAGGTTGTTGCACTGCTGATATTCCAGTTCTCCCTCCATGTCTAACCCCAAGTCTTCCTCTACCTCTGATTATTGGAGCTTCTGGTGGTACACCTGCTCCTCCAGCTCTCTCTCTAGGCCTCTAATTCTGGCTACCGCCAGTTATTTGAATTGCTGATGCTCTTCCTGCTGGTCTCCATGGTTGTCTTACAGTTTGTTGAGCATGCTCTTCATGCTGGTCTCCTGTTGGAATCCAGTCCTCCTACAACACACGTGCCTCATAGTCAAGCTAAGTTTAAAATAAGACTTGTTCAAAATACATCATGACAAGTTACCTGATTAACTTGGCCTCTGCCTACTACTTGACCAGGGCCTATCTCAGCTCCATATCCTGGGCATCTTCCACCCACTGGAACCTGGCCTCTCTCAGCTACATGACCTTGCCCTCTCCCATACCTTGAGCCTCTTCCTTGCATTGTGGCCCCACCAGCTACTTTTGCATTCTCACCTCTTCCAGCTATTTGCCCCCTGCCCCTTCCTCTGGTTCCCCTTCCTCTACCTCTGGAATCCCCTCCCCTGCCACTTGCCTGCAGCAGGACAAAGAAAACAATTAAACAAAAAATAATGAATAACTTTTAAAGCTAGGATAGCAAAATTATACATCTAAACAACAATCTAAACAACATTCTGAACAACATTAGAGCTTGAGCTTGAGCAACTAATTAGACAAAATTAGACATCTAAACTCCTACAGAATGGCAAAATTAGAGCTTGAGCTTGAGCTACTAATTAGACAAAATTAGTAAAAATTAGACAACATTCTTACAGTGGTGTTATGTACTGGGGTGTGAGCACCTCTGCCTCTTCCTCTGGACCCCCCTCCACTGCCACTTATCTACAGAATGACAAAATTAGAAATCTAAACTCCTACAGACTGGCAAAATTAGATAGAGAGCTACTATAGTTTTCTTACATTTGAAGTTTCTCCTGTAGTGTTGATAGGGTAATGGTCCAAAGATACTTCTATAGTATTGGCTGGGTAATGTTCTATAGGTGCTTGTCCTTTCTCCTTTGTATACCTGACAGGTTGGTTGGTGGGTTTGGGAGCCTGTGGCCTTTGGCAGGTCCTTTTGTTGTGGCCCCATTCCCAACACTTAGTGCATCTAACAGTGGTGTTTCTCCTCCTTACTTTGTTGGAGCTTGTGCCTTCATTTGGATCCTTTCTCCTTAACTTCTTTGGCCTACCAGGGGGTTTTCTATACTTGCGAGGCATTATTCGACAGTTGATAACCTCTGCCACATCCTGGGTCCATTCAAGGGCCTGATGTTCTGGTTGTATGCTAGCATGTATGTCTCCTTCTTGCACCAACTGGCAACATAGTCCTCAGGCATTTCCCTTTTCCAAAAAATGGATGACACTGCATGGACACATGGGATTCCTGTCAACTCCCATTTTCTACAACTACAGATCTTTTTGTCCAGATAAACTGTGAACTTTTCATCTAGACAGCTCACTTCAAACTCTGTATCAGTTGACCAGTCTGTTATCCAATCTCTAGTTGCAATCTTTGCCTCTTCCAACTTTTTCTGGATCCTTGGACATATGTGAGTATCACGGGCCATCATCTCATTCTTTTTAATCCTCATTCTTGTCATCAATTTCAGCCTTATTTCCTCTAGAAGGGTGATGATTGGTTTCCTTCTTGCATCCAGAATGAACTTATTGAAAGCCTCAGACATGTTGTTAGATAACAAGTCACATTGTGGATGGGTATCAAAAGCATGCCTACACCACCAGCTAGGTGTTAGATTGGACAAATAATTAAAGGCATCTTCATCAATACCTTTCAGCTCCTCCATAATAGCATCAAAATAAGGCTTGTTTGTTGCCCTGGCTGCATTCCACATGATCTGTTTCAGCAGCAACCCTTGATGAATTTTCTTGAAATTGGCATAAAGATGCCTCACACAAAACCTATGATCTACTCCTGGCATGAGGTCTTGCATAGCAGGAATAAGGCCCTGCATTACAAAGAATGGCAAAATTAAATAGAGTCAGAAGACCCATAACACAGCTATAATGTATCAGTAAAGATAGCAACTACACAGCTATAATGTCCCTGGTATGACATACCACATCTTTTTGCAACTAGGATAACCTAGCTCCTTGGCCATCTCAGCAAATTCTATCACACTCAACAAGTCAACGTCACAGTTATCGAATGTGCTCACACTGCCCCCAATGTATTTAACTTCTTGGTCATTGCATACAAGCATACCCCCATGATGCATGTGAATCACAATTCCATCAGCTGCCATCCTGTAATTTAGTCTCATGACAATTAAATATAACACATAAGCACATGTTAACAACTACACAGTTAACATGATCATCAAGGTCACAATTAAACTATGCAAAATGTTAACTAAATAGCTTGACAGTTCACTACTGCCCATTAACCCTCCTTTATAAACAGTTTGAAGCTAATTAAAACTGTTAACTACTACCTATTAACTGTTAATGGGTAGTTTAAACTATGCAAAATGTTAATTAAACATTGTGACCATGATCATCATGGTCATATTAAACTATGCACAGTGGTCCCCTGTCTATGAAAATTAGACAGTGGTCCCATGTCTATGATACTTTCTCGGCATGAGACAACAATTGTTGCATTGAAAACATCCCCAGCATCCCCATGAGAATATACAAGTCCAAAATCCTCACATGTGCCCCATTCGAATGGCAAACCCTATCCTATAACTCAAAACCCAATGTATTACCATGGTCATCGGAGTAGGAAATAAAACCTAATGTAGTAACAGAATATTTATGGAAACACCACAAATTCAGCATAGAATCCAAAGATTTGGGATTACAAACGGTTTTGATAAAAACAAAAACAAAAATCCAAAAATCACTCGAATTCCAAAGTGAATCGTCGGAGAACATGAGTACCTGGCGATCGATGAGATCCCTCTCACTCTAGAGTGATGTGATGATCTCTCTTTCTCACTCGAGAAGATCGACGATCTCCCCCTTTCTCCGACAGCAGGAACCTTCTTGAATCGCGAAACCGGTTAGTAACTATGCGGGAGGAGGGAGGCGGGAGGTTGGGTAACGGGAGAGGGAAACGTTGGTCACGTGAGGCTCACGTGAGGCTCACGTGACCAACGGCGCCGTTGGCTTCTCTGACGGCATACGAGGGCGAGGACCACATTGACACAAAATTGAAACTAGAGGGATCAAATTGGCCAAATTAGAAACATAGGGACGTAATAAACATTCTAATGAAATTACAGGGACCAAAAATGTAATTTAGCCTTCTTGAAAATAAGAAAACCTATTAGATCTATATTCAAATTCATGTAAATATTAGATCCGAATCCGATATTTGGTCACATCAGTAATGGGCACCCACTACAAAGCCAAGGAGTAGCTCCCTTTAAAGTTACAATAACTTCGCAATAAATTTAGCACCCCAAGGAGTTACTCCTCTTAAAATGCTCCGGCCCCAACGACCTGATGCTTCGCTTGCAAATCATTGGTTATTCGGACGTCGTAGCATAAAGTTCATTAATATGTTTTGTATGAGGCATTTAAATTAGACTATTTCGTTAAAAAAACAATTAACTATTTAAATTATACTTAAAGGAGGTACCTTTAAATGTGAGCATTAATGTTTCGACCTCCAGTAGTTGGTTGATCTCTAATACATAGGAACCATGCAAAATCGGACAAGTAATACACCAACACCAACGTACCACTGCGATCCGCTGCTACATTAATGCTATATTCAATAATACGGACCCGGCAAATTAAGCGAGGTCTCCACCAAGACATCTTTTGACAAGACGGTCGTTCCGGTTCCACATAATAATCAATTCGTCATGCAGGTGAAATTATGACCTGCACACCCACGTGCATAGGCATGTGAATCCTATCCTTCTTCTTAGTCCAACATATGGAAACCGGAACTCTCCGATCCATAGTATATCACATGCATCCCTTGGTTCACTCTAGCTAATATATTTTTTTTTTTTTTTTTCAATAGATGTGTAGTACAGATCATTCACTACAGTTCAGTTGGCAGCTGCACTTCTCTTTTGACTTATATTGTCAGGTCCTTTGACCCATGACATTTAAAGATATCACTGTCTGATCATGACACGGGGTCTGAGGCCACGGGTCATGTGAGACTAGGAGGCGTCAAGATAGCAAGCAAAAACATCCCCAACAAACATATAAGTAACTTCTCCGGTAATGACAAGTGGAATATTAAAAATGGTGTAGCAGATTTTAGAAATGGCGTGGCCGATCGGGCCAAAACAAAGTATGATGCGCCATGGTGCAATTCCAGCGAGCGGGACGCACGGCGAAGCAACCCAGGAGGGCCAACAAGCAAGACGCGCTTGCCAAGGCACTTGGCGCACTACATGACGCGACGCGGCACGATGCGGCGCGGCGCGGCGGCAACTCGAGTTCAAGTGAGACTAGGAGTCCAAGTCCTACTATGACTCCCATTCCTACTACCACCAGGACTCCACACGTCATGGGAAGGCTAATGGCGAGCTTCGGTATGGACAAAATTCAAATGGCACGAGGAGTCCTAGTCAAGACTAGGACTCGCGCGTGCTATGATGCGCTAGCATGACATGGTAGCCCATCAGGGCCAAACCAACCGTGCCATTGTCCAAGTTTCAGTTGGATTGGGTTCCTGGGAGGACTTGACGTGGCAAAGGAAATATTTGGTGCGGGAGAAGTCCAAGTTGCACCGAAGTTCTAATAGGTGTGAGGACCCGCCCCTCTTTTCCTGTGGCTTGTGGTTGACCACAAGGGCAATTTGGGAAATTGCGCCTTGGCGGTCGTTTCACACTGGGTGTGCACATACAGACCTTGTTTGGTGCTTGTGTTTGTTTAGAAAGGTTAGGTGGACCCGAGATCGGAAGTTCTGGGCTTGGGCTTGTATTTCAGCCCAAGTTTGCCTTTCTGGGCAGAGGAGATCGATCCCTTTGTCAAGGAAGATCGATCTCACTTGCCCTGGAAGTCGTTGGCGTTGGAGTTCGAAGGACGGCCACGGCGATGGCCGTCGCTTCCCCTGTCAGGGGAGGGGAGACTTTTGCTCCCCTCCTTCACCTTTCCCCCGCCTTCGCCGGCTTTTCCCCGGCCTTATCCCCCTCCCCCTCCTCCTTCCTTTCTTTCTCTTCTTCTTTCTTCTTCCTCCCGGCTCTGTTTTCTTCCCCTGTTCCGGCAGCCCCTTTCCTCCTCCGTTCTCCCTCCTCCGGCCACCGTTTCTGGAGCTTGAAGGCTCGTTGGAACCGTGACGGCGTGAGGAAGATCCTAGGCTAGGCTTCGTGGATCGAAGCAGCTTTGTGGAGGTAGGGTTCTTACTCAAAGACTCCGGTCACTTTTAAAGGTTTGAAATCCGGTGTTGTTTTCAATAGATCTCTTTGTGGAGTTGATGTTTTTCGGTTTTGAAGCCTTGAGTAGCTTCGTGGTACTTGGATCGATCAGCCCACCTAGTTTGATGAGGTTTGGTTGCGGATTCCGGCGGCTTTCCTCGCCATCCGTCCGCCGATGAACCCATCGGGATCGATCTCATGGGATGAGATCGATCTCGTTTGGGGTGGCACGCCCCGCCCGAGCGGGAGCGATCTCCCTGGGAGGGAGATCGATCCCTTGGCGGTTGGCGTCGGCGCGTCAAGGGGTCACATGCGAGATCGATCTCCATATGGGTGGAGATCGATCCCGTTTGGGTGACCAGGACGGGTGATTCTAACAGCTGACAACAAGAACAAGGCGGAAGCAAATCGAGCTCACCTACTATCCTGACAGAGGGGTGACGGAGGAGAAAGTTGAGGTTGCGCTCCCCTAACCCGATCACCTCCCTAAAACCCTCCTTCTTCCTCACCTCCGGCAAGTCACCCAACTCCGTGCTCCACAACCTCCTCATACCACAGCCTCACGGCCGCTCCGATCTCGCCCGTCACCATCAACAACCCCTCGCAAACCCCCTATGACCTCCCTGTCTCTTGAACCCATCATGAGCTCCACCCCTCTCCTGGATCAGCGGTGCCACCACCCCAACCACCGCTACCGGCCTCCTTTTTCTCCGTCTCAGATCCAGCTATCCGATCGCCTCCTCTACTCGCGACTCATCTTCACCAAGGAAGCCGGCTTGGGAGTAGGAGCTGGGACCGGGTCTGGGGGGCGGCGGAGAGAGGAGGAGCGAGCGTCGGAGACGGTGAGTGCGGTGGAGCGGAAGAGCGTGACGGGGATGGCGAGGAGGGAAGGGATGACGCCGCCCTGAAGGAGGGAGATGGAGCAGAGGAGAGCCCACTGTAGGGGGCGGAGGGAGCTGTGCAGGAGGCCGTAGAGGCCGTAGAGAAAGGTGAGGGAGAGCGTGAGATCGACGACGAGGAGCTCAAGATCGGCGATGGATGGTGAGCTCGGGGCGACGATGGGAGGATGGCGGAGGAGCTCGGCAGGGTACGACGGGAGGGCGACGGACGAGCTCGGGGGAGATGGCATCGGTAGAGGAGAAGGGGTGAGAGGAGTGAGAAAATGCCGGGAAATAGTGGAAAAGACAGTAAAATAGGAAAATATGTTAGAAAAAATGGGAAAAATTTTGTGGAAAATAGGTGAAAAACATGTGAAGGTTCAGGGTAGTCAGCATATTATTTGTGGAAAGTAATTGACGAAAAGTAATAAGTGGAAAGTAAGTACTGATTGTAACTAATAGTGGAAAGTAATTGTTGTGCATTGGGTGCATGAAAAAATAGATGTAAAATACGGGAAAATATCAAACTTGAATTCTGAAAAGTAACTAATAAAACTAATGGAAAGTAACACATAGAAAGTAACCATCAAAATTATGGAAAGTAACTACCAAAATTGTCATTAGAATTGTGAAAAGTAACTACGAGAATTGTGATAAGTAATCGCGAAAATTATAGAAAGTAACTACGAAAATTGTCGAAAGTAACTCATGGAAAGTAACTAGTGTAAAGTAATTATAAAAGTCACTACTTAAACTAAAGACACTCCAAATTATGGAAAGTAACTAATAAAAGTCACTATTGAAATTGAAGACACTCATGTCAATATCCAACTTGAATTCTGGAAAGTAACTAATGAAATTAATGAAAAGTAACTAGTGGAAAGTAACTAGAGTTTTGATGATGAAATCATGGAAAATTTGTGAGTTATTTTCCGAATTAACTAGAGGAAAGTAACTTAAGTTACTTTCCCCATTATTATATTACTATCTACATTTATTATATGTTATTTTTCATAATTGAAAGTAACTAGTGGAAAGTAACTCGGAGGCCCACTGTAGGGTGCGACTGTGGAACATGGAGTGAGCTCCCGCGAGGTCGTGGTCGTGGGTCACCCATGGGTTGGATGGGTGTGGGGGGGGGGGGGGGGGGCGATCTTGAGGGGGGAGGAAAAGAGAGGGGTGTGTGGGTTGATAACGTAGACAGTAAGATTAGGTGAAGGGTTTGATCCGACGGAGGGCTTCGTCGGAGGCCGCTGGAGGTCGGAGGTCTTCGCCGGAGGCATCCATGGCTACGAGGAGATGAGGACGGCAGAGGAGCTCGGGGTGACGGAGGAGATCGAGAAGATGGCCAAAGGTGATGGACTTCATCACCGGACGGTGGAAAGTAACAACCAGCCATATAATGGAGGAGGGGCATTTTGGTCTTTTGAACATAAAAAATGTAGTAAACGACTAAAGGAAAGTTATCAAAGACTAGCCATGCCATATCTTTTTTTGCAACCTTTTTGACAAATCCCTCAAAATTTATTCCCTTATTTTCCATGCGAAATTATGACCTACACAAACCACTTGCATGGGCATGTGAATCCTATCCTTGTGGTTAGTCCAACATATGGAAACCGGAACTCTCCAATCCATAGCATATCACAGAATTTTTTTGCCCACTGATACCCCTCAAGATAGCTTTTGGCGTTTTAATACCCTTTCATTGTTTTTTTTCAACTTCATACCCATCAGCCAATGAAAAGATATCAATACCCCTCACTTTTCCCATGGCATCATACATGTCATAATACGAGATATTTTTATGCGTGATTATGTGGGTTTCTACGCGCGTTTACATTCTACGAGCGGAATGTTGCCGGTCTCAATGCCGACGGTTTTTTCCGCCACCATCTCTTCCTCCCTGACCGTCGGCACTAAGACCGGCAACACTCCACTCATAGAATGCAAATGCACGTAGAAATCCACATAAACACGCATAGAAATAACTCATATGATAACATATATGATGTCATGAGAAAAATGAGGGGTATTGATGTCTTTTCATTGACAGAGGGGGCATACAATGGAACGGTATTAAAACACCAAAAGTCGTTATCTTGAGGTCCAAGTTGGCAAAAAAAATTCCGTATCATATGCATGCCTTCGTTCACTCTAGCTAATATTGTTTTCTTCTTTCTTTCTTTCTTTTTCATTTGTTTTTGGATAGAACGCCGAAGGTAGGATAAGTAGAGATCATTCACTGCAGTTCAGTTGGCAGCTGGGATGCTCTCTTTACTTATACTACTCTTTACCACCCCCATCCATCTCGCCAACTGCTACACGTACGCTTCCCCACTACCACCACACTAGCAAGTTAGTGTGCTATTTACCACTAACATGGATCTCTTCGACGTGCTAATCCTCCTAATAGCCTCACTGCTGGCGGCGCTATGGTGGCGCCGCTGCTCGAAGACAGGCGGGAACACCAACCTCCCGCCGGGGCCACCAGGGTGGCCGGTGGTCGGCAACTTATTCCAGGTGATCCTCCAGCGCCGCCCCTTCATGTACGTCGTCCGCGACCTCCGCGAGCGCTACGGGCCCATCTTCACCATGCAGATGGGCCAGCGCACCCTCATCATCGTCACCAGCGCCGACCTCATGCACGAGGCCCTCATCCAGAAGGGCCCGCTCTTTGCCAGCCGCCCCGCCGACTCCCCCACCAGGCTCCTCTTCAGCGTCGGCAAGTGCACCGTCAACTCCGCCGAGTACGGCCCCCTCTGGCGCGCCCTGCGCCGAAACTTCGTCGCCGAGCTCGTCAGCCCCGCGCGCATCCGCCAGTTCGCCTGGATCCGCGACTGGGCAATGGCCAACCACCTCTCCCGCCTCCGCCGAGAGCATTCGCACGAGGGCAGGGTCGAGGTGATGAGCAACTGCCGGCTGACTATCTGCAGCATCCTCGTCTGCATCTGCTTCGGCGCCAAGGTGGCCGAGAGCATCGTGAGGGAGATCGAGGAGGTCATGAAGGAGGTGATGATGATGTCTACGCTGAAGCTCCCCGATTTCCTACCCATATTTACTCCCCTGTTTCGAAGCCAGCTCAAGGAAGCCAGAAAGCTCCGGAAGAGGCAGATGGCTTGCCTGCTGCCGCTGGTGCGCGCGCGGCGCGCGTTCGTTGATGCCGGGGAGAATAGCAACAAGGAGCTGGAGATGATAAGCCCGCCGGGGGAGGCGTACATCGATTCGCTGTTCGAGCTGGAGCCGGCGGGTCGCGGGCGGCTCGGGGAGGAGGAGCTCGTCACTCTCTGCTCCGAAGTCATGTCCGCCGGCACCGATACCAGCGCCACCGCTCTGGAGTGGGCTCTGCTCCACCTCGTCCTCGACCAAGATGCGCAGCAGAAGCTCTACAGTGAGGTGATCTCCATTGTAGGCTATGAAAAGAAGATCACGGAGACGGACGTCGAGCGGATGGGTTACTTGCAAGCAGTGGTGAAGGAGACTCTGAGAAGGCACCCGCCGAGCCATTTTGTGTTGAGCCACGCGGTGACGACGGAGACCGAGCTTGGAGGGTATAGAGTGCCAGCGTCGGCGAACGTGGAGTTCTACACGGCGTGGGTGACGGAGGACCCAAAGGCGTGGAAGGATCCCGGGGAGTGGAGGCCGGAGAGGTTCTTGGAAGGCGGGGAGGGGTGGGAGGTGGATGTGACGGGGACGAGGGGGATCAGGATGATGCCGTTCGGGGCCGGGAGGAGGATTTGCCCGGCGGCGGTGCTGGGGATGCTTCATGTGCAGCTGATGCTGGCGAGGATGGTGAGGGAGTTCAGGTGGATGGCGGTGCCGGGAGAGAAGCCAGATGAGACGGAGACGTTTGCGTTCACGGTGGTAATGAAGAATCCGCTCAAGGCTGTAATCACCGAGAGGGAGTGAAAGATTTGATCAATGTTAATTTAGTGCTGCTACTATGGATTGTGTTATTCCTATAAAATAGTGTGTGCATGCATGCATGGATTATAGTGGCATTATTTCTGTATTTTGGGTGGGTGCAATATTCTGCATGTCTCAATAGTGTTTTAAATGGACTGTAATTCTCATGTTTAATTATGTTCTTTAAAGTTGCGATAACAGCGCCCAGTCATTCTGCCACTTGTAGACTGTCCTCTTTATGACGAGTTCAGAGGAAGAAAATGAAAAGGTTCTGTTTTGGTACACAAATTCCTATCGTTGAATTGAATTAAAATATGTGCCCGATTCAATCCAAGATATTTTTTCGAAAAATTGGTGTTTAGTCTCTTTTGGAGACTTAATTTGCTGTATAGTCCATTTGAGAATTGGTAAGGCCTTTAGTCTCTTTTTAGTGTTGTTAGTGTTGTTATGGAATATTTGTATGACCATAATAACCTTGCCATTAGTCACGGCGGAATTTCCTCATTAATTGCCACTGATAGCGTTTTTATCATTCCCGGGATTACGGGTATCGTGAAATTAGCTATGGACGTTTCGTCTTCCTCAGTTAGATGGGCGTTGGAGTTATTGGTCGTCGGCGTGGATTTATTGGGTATTTTTTCTCTTTTGGGGTTTTCGGCTGATGCCTGCGTCGCGGTTGGTATTATTTGGTGGGGGATTTTGGTTCCATGGTTTTTGAGGGAGTGGTCATCAGGTGCGGAAGAGCCATTTTGTTTTGAAGGAGGTTTACGGAGTTGCCGTCGTCTCTACAAGTGGTATATTTCTTGCGTGGAGGTAGAGGGAGTCGCCTTCTTGGTGCTTCATCAGGTATGTTGCGATGACTTTATTTTTTGTTTTTTTCATGTGTATTTGGATGGATGTTTGTTTACAGTGGTAGTGCACCCATTCGCTGGTAATACTGGTAGTTACTTCGTTGTTAATTAAGTTATTGATAGTCTATTTTCCGTAATCTGTTATTATCATCTAAAGTGGGAAGTATCTACCAAACTAAAGTGGGAAGTAACTACCAATCTGCAGTCCGCGAGTAACTACCAATGGGAAGTGGGAAGTAACTAAAGCGGGAATTGAAATTGTAGGAAAGTAACTACCGATCTAAAGTGGGGAAGAAACTACCAGTCTAAAGTGGGAAGGAACTACCAATCTAAATGGGGGAGTTACTAAAGTGTGAAGTAACTAAAGTGGGAGTAACTACCATTATAAAGTGGGAAGTAACTACCAATATGCAGTGGAAAGTAACTTCCAATTCGAAGTGGGTAGTAACTAAAGTGGGAACTAAGTAGCTGGGGAGTGACTACCAGTCTAAAGTGGGGAAGTAACTACCAATATGAGGTCGGAAGTAACTTCCAATCGAAGGTGGGGTTATCATCTAAAGTGGGGAGTATCTACCAAACTAAAGTGGGAAGTTACTACCAGCTTAGAGTGGGAAGTAACTACCGATCTGAAGTGGGAAGTAACTTCCAATCTGAAGTGGGTAGTAACTAAAGTGGGAAGTAAGTAGATGGAGAGTAACTACCATTATAAAGTGGGAAGTAACTACCAATCTGAGGTGGGAACTAACTTCCAATCGAAGGTGGGATTACCAGCTAAAGTGGGAAGTATCTACCAAACTAAAGGGGGAAGTAACTACCAATATAAGGGGGTGGGGGGAGTAACTACCAATGGTAAGTGGGAAGTGACTACCAGAATAAAGTGGGAAGTAACTACCAAACTGAGGTGGGGAGTAACTTCCAATTTTAATTGGAAGAATGTAACACTTTCAGCTGGTAGCTATATTGGTAGTTTCTCTGCATTTATAGATGGTAGTTACTTCCACTTAATTAGGAAGTATCTACCAAGTATAAGGAGACATAAACTACCTCTTGTAATGGGAAGTAACGACTAATTTCAGTCCGAAGTAACTAATAAATGTCTATGCTGTGCAGGGTTGAAAATGGGTGAAAGATTGATGCTGATGTTCAGATATGCAAATGAGACTATAGTTCGTGGTATTGAAAGTGTACAATCTTACCAATGTGCTGTTGGAATGGTATGCAGTAAGTGGCCAGAGTTGTGTGAAGATAGTATGTGTTTATCTTATTCCATACCTGAATACCCAAAGTGTATGCTTGAATCTGAGGTTGATTATGAAAGCATGGTTTCAATTACAAAATCATTAGACATCCAGCGTTTAGGTGTAGATGTTTGGAGCAATGCTGAGACCATAAAGGGGAAGCTTGATGATGCTTTGTCATGCAGAGATTCACATCATAGTGTAGATGATGATGATTTGCTTCCATCATTTTGTCAGCATTCGAAGAAGGAATTGAAATCATTTGGATGGGAGAATGCTATTAATGCTGTTGGGCAGAAATTTGTAGGTGGTGCTATAGAACTTCGGCTATGTGTTCAGAAGCTAGTAGTAGAGTCTGGATATGATTATGAGTACGTGAAGAATACTGACAAGGTTGTTTCTGTGGAATGCTCGCAGAAACTCTTGACTGGTTGTGAGTGGTTTGTCAAAGGTCGCCAGCAGCGTATTAATGGCTTCTTTTATGTTAAGGTGTTTAACAAAGTGCATACATGCGGATCGGGATGTCTATATGTGAGACATAGACGGATGAATTCAGATCTTGTGGCCTGTTTGATAGAGGATCAGGTGCGAATAAAGCCTACCCTTCGTCCTATAGATGTTAAACACTCAATTCATTCCGACTATGGAGTGATAATTTCATATGATACTGCATGGAAAGGTGTCGAAAAGGCGAGAAAGGATGTTCTGGGTGATGACGAAAGTTCATTTGAGTTGTTAAAATTGTATGCTCGTAATGTAGTCGACGCAAATCCAGGGTCTCATTTCATTGTGGAGGTCAACGAAGAAAATGGTCGTTTTAAGAGGTTGTTTGTAGGCATGAATGGGTGTATTGAAGGTTTTAATTTCTGTCGTCCATTGCTTTGTTTAGATGGCACCCACCTCAAGGGCAAATATAAGGGTCAGCTATTGGCGGCCACTGGGAAAGACGGCAATGAAGGTTAGATATTCGCAAGACCTAAGTTGTTAAGTTCTTGCTTTTTATATTGTGGTTTCTATTTGATTGACTTTCTTATATAATTGTTCCTATCCGATATGATTGTTTGCAGGTTTGTTCCATATTGCTTTTGCAATTGTTGATTCGAAGAACGAGGAAAATTGGTCATGGTTCCTTGTTAATCTTAAAGCGATTATCCGTACCGATCGTATTATTACTTTCATATCGGATAGGAACTTAGGTCTTGTCAATTCGGTGCCAGAAATCTTTCCAACTTGTTATCATGCTTTTTGCCTTTTTCACTTGAAGCAAAATTTGAGGAGTTGTTTTAGTGGGAGACATTTCCATGGAGATTTTAAGGAGACAATGGTTAATAGATTTTCTGTTTGTGCTTACGCTCCTACTGTTGATCTATTTGATCTGAAAGTTCAAGAATTTTTGGATGAGGGAAAGAATATCGTGGAAAAATTCATGCAGAACTTGCCACCTGAGAGATATGCCAATGCCTATTTTAAGGTAACACTATCTGTTATGTCAGTTGATGGTAGTTCCTTCCCATTTATCGTGTATTGGTAGTTACTTCCCCTTTATGGTGTTAGTTTTCCCAACATTTATTGGTAGTTACTTCCCCAGTTAATGGTAGTTACTTCTCTATTTGTACTGGTTCTTACTTGCACAATTGCTGGTTGTTACATTTTAGTTAATGTGGTAGTTACTAACAGTTTATTGGTAGGTACTTCAGCCAGTGATTATGGTAGTTACTTTACATTATACTGTTTAGTCACTTTTCAATCATTCTGGTACTTACCTCGTAGTATAATTGGTAGTTACTTTGCCAATTTTTCCCAGGGAAATAGATATGGGTTGATGTGCTCAAATGCAGCAGAATCATTCAACTCGTGGATTCTTGAAGAAAGGAACCTACCTATCACAAAATTGGTTGATAAGATTAGGAGTAGACTGATGCAGCAGATAGCAAGTAAGTACAATTGTTGAAATTGAGATTTGCAATTCAGTGTCTCGTTTTTAAATTTTATTTTGCATTCTAGAAGTAGTTTCAAATATTTTACGTAACAATCAGTTTCTTAATGCAGATAGGAGTGAGGATTGCAAGAAATTCAGGTCGCAAATATGTCCTGTTATCGAGCGTAAGATCAAAGTAGCATTTGATGAAGGGAGGTCTTGGTTTGTTTGCAACTCGACTCGGACGCTGTTTGAGGTTTACTCTGTGCCATCGGTTTCTGTTGATATTGCCAATAGGACTTGCTCATGCTGTCAGTGGCAGATTAATGGTATACCTTGCTCGCATGCGATGGCTTGCATAATGACGACAAGGAAAGAACTAACCTCCTTTGTGGATCATTATTTTCATACGCCATTTTATTGTAAGAGCTACTCTTTTCCACTTTATCCGGTTCCAACGATGGGCAAGACAGATCATGCTACTAGTGATGAAGTTGTTTTGCCGCCTTTATCTCGGAGGCCCCCTGGAAGGCCCAAGAAGAAGAGGATCAAGTCCACTGGAGAATATGTTAGAAGCATTGTATGTGGTCGGTGTGGCCGTGAGGGTCATCATAATAGGAAGTCATGCAAGGAACCCATTAAATAGTCGTTTGTTGTCATCCAGTAATGTGTCTTATTCTTCAGCAACTGTTCAGTAAAAGCCATATTGTAATAGTTAACTTTCGATATTTACTTAACTAAGTTACATTGCAGTTAAATGGGAGGCAATTTTGGAAGTCATTGGTAGTTACTTCTTCACCTGCTGGTAGTTATTTCTCCATGTATTGATAGTTACTTCCTGTTGATAATGGTAGTTACTTTCCCATCAGGTGGTAGTTACTTCTCCACCTAATGGTACTTAAGATGGTAGTTACTACACCCATGTGTTCCTGCTCAATCTAATGGTAGTTACTTCCTCAATCTGATGGTAGTTACTTCCTCAGATTTTATGGTAGTTACTTCTCCCAATCTAATGCTGGTTATTCCCTAAATCTTATGATAGTTTCTGCCTCAATCTATTGGTAGTTACTTCTCCAATTGGATGGTAGTTACTTCGTCAGTAAAATGGCAGATACTACCTCATTTATACTGTTGCTTAAAAAAGTAGTTACTTCCTTCATAATGGTAGTCACTTCCCCATGTGTTGCTAGTTACTTCTCAACCTTTCGGTAGTTACTTCCTCAATCTATTGGTAGTTACTTCTCCAATGGGATGGTAGTTACTTCGTCAGTAAATTGGCAGATACTACCTCGTTTATACTGTTGCTTAAAAAGGTAGTTACTTCCTTCATAATGGTAGTCACTTCCCCATGTGTTGCTAGTTACTTCTCAACCTTTCGGTAGTTACTTCCTCAATCTATTGGTAGTTACTTCTCCAATGGGATGGTAGTTACTTCGTCAGTAAATTGGCAGATACTACCTCGTTTATACTGTTGCTTAAAAAGGTAGTTACTTCCTTCATAATGGTAGTCACGTCCCCATGTGTTGCTAGTTACTTCTCAACCTTTCGGTAGTTACTTCCTCAATCTATTGGTAGTTACTTCTCCAATGGGATGGTAGTGACTTCGTCAGTAAAATGGCAGATACTACCTCGTTTATACTGTTGCTTAAAAAGGTAGTTACTTCCTTCATAATGGTAGTCACGTCCCCATGTGTTGCTAGTTACTTCTCAACCTTTTTGGTAGTTACTTCCTCAATCTATTGGTAGTTACTTCTTCCTCATTCAACGTGCTGACAATAATTTCAATGTGTACATTTGTATGTATAAAGTCATGTATTACATCGATTGATGTAGATAGAATATGTTTAACTGTACATTCTTGGGCGGCAACAAGGAATCATGTCTTTGGCAAATATGTATCCACCAGTCTAAAGTCTGAAAGGCACATGCTTCATCTGTGCATTAGTAATTTGTCGATAAGCTGCCCCTTGAATTCATTGATTCCTTCCTCTGTAATATTCCTTGGATGTCGATGATGAAGTGCTATCTCACGCATGAAGTAACACGCATACATCGAGCAGTCATTCCTGTGACATGTTTTTTGGCTCACAATTTAGATTTGAATTCTAAACAACATGAAATATTAAATAATGTTTGAAATTTTCCAAATAGACAATTGGTGAAGTGTGTCTTACGAGTCAGGGGCTTGTTGGGGAGTATTCTGGTAGCTGACAATTGCCTTTTTGGATGCTTGAGTTGGAAGTATTTCATCTTCTATTAAATCCTTCTGTGATGAAACGAAGTGAAAATGTTAGACATCATTTCCAGTCAGGTAATAAAGCATTACCATTTGCTTTGCATTCTTAAAACAAGGGATTATAAAGCATAGTCAGCTCATAAAGCATTTGATAGAGATCATAAAGCATTACCATTTGCTTGGCATCCTTAAGAAAAGCGACTTTCCTGCCTCTACCCCTAGGCCTCATTGAGTTGTAGAAATTCCATTTCTCATCCTCAATGTTGTACACCAATAGTGTCCAATGGAAAGGTGTTTTGTTTTCTGTCTTGTAGCCCGTTGAGAGTATTGGGAAGAAAACATGCTTCTTTCCTTCCTTAATTGCTTGCACAAATTTGTCAAAAGTTTTGACAGCAATGTCCTCATTATAATCAAGGACTAGCATGCTCTGTGTATGAAAGATAATAACATAGTAAGCTATGAGAAAAATTCAATGATTTAAGTGTGGATATGACTTACCCAACAATATCCTTCAATGAAGCAAGAATTTCCATCAAATTCAGGATCCATAGTCAATGCCCTTGTATACGCATCGACAACCTATGCAATGAATTGCAGTTAATTGAAATTAACAATCAATTATCTACGGAATTAAGTGCCATTGAACAGGGAAGTAACTATGACTTACGTGCCCCAGTAAAGGTTTTGGTATGTTGGTGAAGTAACTACTAATAAAATGCAAAATAACTAACTACTCTTCACAATTTATATGGGAAGTATCTGTCATACAGTATAAAATGAGAAGTTACTACCATTCTAAAGGGGGAAGTAACTACCACTCTAAATTGAGAAGTTACTACCATTCTAAAAGGGGAAGTCACTACCAACCTAAAGTGAGAAGTAACTTCCACTCCAGATTGGGAAGTTACTACCAGTGTAAAGTGCCAAGTTACTAACAGTATAAAGTGAGAAGTTACTACCACTCTAAATTGAGAAGTTACTACCAGCCTATACCTGGAAGTTACTACCAGGTGAAAGTGTTAAATTTGTAGAATCTAACACTTTTAGCTGGGAAGATCCTGCTGTTTATTTCTGGCGAAAGTAACTACGAACATGATGTATACAGTAATTAAATACTTAACTCAGTTACATACCTGCACTGATATGTACTGGTTTTTCATCATGGAAATTATCATCTCGTCGTCTATCCATGTGAATGGATCATTCGCGTCCCTCCAAATAGGTGCACTTCATTCAAATACAGGTAATAGTAAATGTCATGTCAAAGATGAATTGCTTGAATTTTGATAGTAGGTAATATAATGGATATGAAATAATTGGTAAGTAATTTACTGCAATCCTTCCTCTGCAAGCAATGTCTTCATTCTATTGAAGGCCTCATCACTTATGTACTTGCCGCATCTGTACTTTTGTTTGTTTTGGAGTTTTGTAAGTTCTTCAGGTGCAGCTGGCACTTCAATATCTTCATTCTCCGAATCCAATAACTGGAATTTTGGCATTGCAAGTTCCGATATCACCTTCTTTACTCTTTTTACTTCTTCAGGTGTACTGTATTTGTAATCATCATTCATTGCTGGTTTTCTCTTCTTCTCCTTTATATCTCGCACCATTGAACTTTGATATTGAATGATCTCGAGGCCATGTGCAATTTTTTCCATTTGGTTTTTCTGGGTAATCTCATGCACTTCAGCTTCCTCAAGGATCTCTTGATGCCTTTCCACTTGATGGTCTATTTGAGCCTTCAGTTCTGCAATCTCTCTCTGCATCACTTCTTTCTCCTCTGTTAGTTTCCTATTTTGCAGAATGGTCAATGATAACCTGTCACTGAGATCATTGCCCTTTATCTTCTGCCTTGTAATGTCATTTTCCATTTGTTTAATCTTATTGTTTGCATCTTCGAGCTTTTTTACTAAATCTGAGCTGTCAACAGAGAGTGGCACCTCTGATGCTGCCTCCATGCTGAGCTTCATTTCACGCTCCAGCTTTGCATTGGACACGAGCAATTCATTAACGTGAACTTTTAATTCCGCATTAACCTTTTGCATAGTTCTGTTCTGTTCTTGAATTGCATCGTTGTCCTTTTTTAAATCTTCACTGTGCAAGAGGAGGCCATCCCTCTCAGCTGTGGTAGCACGTAGGAGCACCAACTCTTTATTCAGCTCTGCATTAGCTGCTTCCAGCTCAATGACATTCTGTTTTGCTGATGCCAAATCTCCATTTGAAGATAATAGTTCCCTCTCTAGGGAGGCAATTTTCGTCTGCAACTCGTTGATCATATTTTCTGTTGGCTGATCTTCATTAACGGCAATCTTCAATGAAAATAAAAGAGCTTCCTTTACATGGAAATGAACTACCAAAAGTATGGACATTAACTACCAAATATAATGGAACGTAACTACCAGTTCTAATGAAAAGTAACTATTAATTTCGTACTACCATAGTAGGAAGTAACTACCAGTTATAATAGGAAGTAACCACCATAGTGACGTCGACGTCACTACTAGTTTAACTAGAAAGTTATGTCCACCATATATTTTATAAGCTACCATTCTTTAACTATGTACCTTGGTGGAGTTGTTGTTATTGTCTCCAACGTCCATGTCAGTTTCTTCCAACTCAACCTGCATTTTAAATACGATTGGATAACATTTTAAAGATGATTTTCAATTTGATTTTGAGCATAAAATTCCAAGGAAGGTATACACATACATTTTGATTCTCTGATTGTGTGTGACTATTGCTTTCTCCATTGCTATGGTCACATTGTTCTTCAGTACCTTCCTCTTCACTGTGATAACCTTCATCGATGGGATTGCTTTCTCCATTGCTATGGTCACATTGTTCTTCAGTACCTTCCTCTTCATCGGAGTTCACATCCAAAAATGAAGATGCATAGGTTTTCATCTCATTGAGTGTAGGACATAATTTTGTTGTCTTCACCTTCTCATCATCCATTTCAGATAGGTCATAGGTTATCAGGTTCTTGCCGTTATTATGTATGGACCACTTTACACATCGTGGTATCATGTTTTCCTGTTGATCTTGTGTGACAACAGTTGTATGTTCGCAAAACCAGTACTGCACAAAAAAAGCAAATATGATGTTTAAAATTATGTCTAATGTAGCTAATTTTGGGAATTGAGTAAAATTTGAAATCAAGCATTTCAAGTAGATAAACTTACTGGCAACAACACTGTACAGCCAGTAACCCTTGCAGGGTTTTTATGATGTTTGTCAAGTGAATCAATGAGAGTTTTTAAAATTTCACTTGACCAATCATAGGTCTTCATGTTGTCTAAATCATCCACATAGTTGATATAAGCCCGTGTCACTTTTCTTCCACTGCTACAGAAGAATATGGACTCCATGATGTATATAGTGAGCAGTTTAATGCTATCAAGAACATCTGTATCACTGCCCTTTGGGAATGTGCTCACTATTTTCTCCTTCAAAGTAGCCATTGTAATAACCTTTACATTCCGGAAAATTCTATCCAGTAACATTGTCTTCTTCTGGTGGGTGCTGGACTTATTGACATCCAATTTCTGCGAGCCATGATCAAGCCCAAAAATATGCTTCACATCTGAGCTTCTAATCTGGCAGTATTGATGCCCTAATTTGAATGCCTTCTTGATGTAGTCATATTGTTTGATCAATAAGACTATATCATTGTCACGTTTCCGTGCATTCTTCTCTGTCAGTTTTCCTTTGTACACTGCGTCAATCAAGGTGTAAAATGGAGTTTTTGACAAGAATTCCCAGTGTAGATCAGTGAATGAATCTTTTATGAATGCCATTATTGTAATGAGTGCAGTTACAGTTGATCTATACTGGATAAGGTTAACTTTTTTCCTGCATCAATAATGGAAGGGAATTAAAATAACTGTGAATATGGGAAGAATTACTAACATTTAAAATGGCAAGTGTCTAAGAAGCAATTATAATGGGAAGTAGCTACAGAATAAAGAAGGAAGTCAGTTACAAATAACAAGGAAGTAACTACAAATTATATTGCGAAGTAACTACAGTTACTAACTACCAATTTACGACAATAGGTAAGGGAAGTAACCACCAATTAGAACTTTAGTTCATCCCAGTTATCATCTGCCAAGTAAGGGAAGTTACTACCAATTGTAATCTGCGAAGTCACTATAATTAAATTAGGTAAGTAACTACCATTAGAGTAGGGAAGTAACTACCAACTTAGATTGTAGTTAGTTCCAGTTATCATCTGCGAAGTAAGGGAAGTAACTACGAATTATAAGCTGCGAAGTAACTACAATTAAATTAGGGAAAGTAACTACCAATAATGTATGGGAGTAACTACCAATTGTCATCTGCGAAGTAACTACCAATAAATAGCCAACTAAATACCACTTAAATTTGTAAGAAATTACCATTTCAAAAGTATTTCCAAAGTAGTGGGAGAGTAACTACCAGGATATGAAGTAACCACCAACGGATTGTTGGCAAGTAACTACCAAAGAATTGAAAGTAGGGAGTAACTACATTAAAGTCCGATAAGAAAACCTAGATAAAAAAACCCTAAATTCGCAAACAATGAATATAGTACAATAATTGGAAAGTAAGTAAGAATGAATTGGAAGTGGGAAGTAACTACCAGGATATGAAGTAACCACCAAGTGAAGTGAACCCAAGGGAATTTGGAAAGTAACTACCAATGAATTGAAACTACGAAGCAACCATTAAATCGTCGGATAAGAAACCCTAGATAAAAAACACTACATTCGCAAACAATAAGTAGAGTAAAAAAAATCGGGAAGTAACTTCCAATGAGTTGGAAGTGGGAAGTAACTACCATGGTATGAAGTAATCACTACGTGAAGTGAATCCAATGGATTTTTGGGAAGTAACTACCAATGAATTGAAACTAGGAAGCAACCATTAAATCGTCCGATAAAAAACCCTAGATTCAAAACCCTAATTCGCAAACAATAAGTAGAGTACAATAGGTAAGGGAAGTAACCACCAATTAGTTGAAAGTGGAAAGTAACTACCACTTCCCAGTATGATAATAACTCCTGGAAACGGTGGCCATAACCCTAGATTAGCAAACAATAAATCTTGTACAATAACCAAAATGCTTCTACTGGAAATCTCCATTTGTTGTTGCATTTCAAAAAAAAGAGGAGGAAAAATGATAAAAATGATAGAAAACCGTACCCTTTCACCATTTTGAATGTTTTTTTTGCGACTGGAGGCGGACGGTAGGACCTTCTGCGACGGGAGCCGGACGGTAGGATCTTCCACGCCGCCGATAAGAAGGTCTATCGGAATCTTTAGGCTTTAATGGTCGGACGACGGCGTCGGAATAGGCGGGACGCCAGAAATGGTGGGTAGATAGAAAGGCTCGTGCGCGTTGGAAATGGGAGGGACGGGCTTTTATTGGTAATCATTTTCGAATTTTTCGGAAATGACGGAACGGGCGGCCTGCGTGGCTGTATTTACGAGAATGGGAATGAATAGGGGTATTGTAGTCTTATGTTGCTATTGTGGGTACTAAAACACTTAAGGACTGTTAGAGGGGACTAAATCACAAGAAGAGGTCACTTAAAGGACTAAACAATATATCGCCCATATTTTTTTCCAAAAAGGAATTTGTGTACATGGGATGTTGTCCCATGTACACAGATTAATGAGTGCTCAAAATGTGTTTCGTTTATAATTTCTATTTGATGATGAACATTATCAAGCGCTACAAAAAGAGCATTTTATAAAACAATAAAATCATAGTTATATGCTGTTTGGCATTAACTCATTAATCTCATCATACCATTCAACATAATTGGATTAATTCTACGTACAGATCGAAGGCTTGTAACTTCTTGATCGTTCACCACTGAAAGAAATTATTCCTAATATAGGGACTTTGGAAACATTCATGAAACTGTGACAAAACATAAAAACAAAGATCTGTTAATATACAGTTACTTCTCTTGTACGTTTCAGTCACTTAATAGGGGCCAATCAATATTCATGGGTAGGTGAAGAGCTAAAACGGCTTAATCATGGTGAGGGTCACAACGGCTCACTCCGCTTTTGGTGAATTGGTGAACTATATAATTAACAAATCTTTTTCGTTGTCTAACTAATAATGTGGGATTAAAAAATATTTGGGGAATTTGGTCAGAGGTTCAAAATAGGTCGCATTTGTTATTGATCCATGACGTTTGTCATTAGCCCCAAACAAACACTTTATTGGAGAAAAAAACCCAAACTGAATGGTTAAACACTAAACTACTCTATTTTCCTATTTTTCCCGCTCTTTTCTTTCTCCTCTCTCTCCTCCGGCCACCCCTTGTTGGCCATTCGTCAATCTCCGAAGAACCACTAGCCTCTATTTCCGACGAGCTCTTCTTCTCTGGTGATCTCTCAATCACCACCATCTCCGTTGACCAATTCCGGGCATCTCTCTCTATACTGGCGACCTATTTCTTCTCCGACGGACTCGTTAGCGGCGAACACCCAACCCTTATCATCACCACCACCAGTGGCCCCCTTCTTCTCCGGCCACAGCTTACGTACCTTCATCTGTCACAGCTCGAACCCCAACCCCTAATGTAGATTGGTATTTTATATAAGTTGAATTCTATTTCAATTGATATTATGTTAATTTATAGATCTTGAAATTGAATATGAATCCGTTAGTAGGTTGTTAAATTTACTGTTATAATCCTAGAAGTAAATTGTTCAAATTAATCGTGAAATTTGTAATATAACGCACCAAACTAGGAAGTGAACATGAATAGATCGGCTCACGTCTCAGTCTGAATGGGTTTTCTGGGTCTAAACGTGACAATTTGGTATCAGAACATGTTGTAGGTGTCATGGATAGGATTATGCTTGCGGTCAAGATTTTGAGTGTGGAATGTGATAGTTCTAGATCTAGAACATCCTTGCAGGCTAATTGCGATCGTGTGATGTGTTTATTTAACTTGATTGATGTTTTGTTTTGTTTTGCTCGTTTCCGATTGTGACATGACGTCTCAGGGGAAGGTCGGGGGGGTGGTGAATTGGACCTTTTTGCGGAAATACGATAGACGAAAACTAAGATATAAAACTAGAAGACTAGTATGCTTGTTTAGTTATGAAAGCAATGAATAAAGCAACTAATGAAGGAAGAGTTAGGAGACTTGCACCAGATTTATAGTGGTTCGGCAAACCTTGCCTACGTCCACTTCACTCAAGGTCCTCCTTGAGGTTCCACTACTTGTAAATCCCCTTACAAGAATTCCCACCAAGCTTCCGGGTGCTTGGCAACCTTACAAATCCTCCAACAACTGCTGGAGCTCCCCCTCAAGCTTACGGGTGCTTGAGAACCTTACAAATCACTCCAAGCTCTCTCTTGGATACTTCTCTCAAAGTCTACTTCACACTTGAAGTAGTTTTACGAAGGTTAAAGCTCTCAAAAGAAGACTAAAACTTGTTACAATGTAAACTAATATCTCCCTTAGTCTTATCCCAAGTTTGCTGCATCTTCTCATATATACTTGAGCTTTAGGGCCTCAAAAAATAGCTTTCAACGGCTATTTTCTGTTTCTACAACGACTCTTTAACGGCTAGTTTCTGGGCTCACGGTCGACTGTCGCATCGTCCGCCAGGCTTTTCTTGAGCCACGGTCGATCCATGGATCGACCGTCAAGCGTCATGGTCGACCATCGCATCGACCGTCAGCCTCTGTCAAGAAAATGGCTTCACAGGGTCGATGCTCGGATCGACCGTCGCTTCTTCCTTGTCTTCATAAAAGCTCCACGGTCAATCCATGGATCGACCGTCAAACCTACGGATGCATCCGCGCATCATCCGTGAGCTCCACGGATGCATCCGCGCATCATCCGTGAACTCTACTAATAGCTCAAATATGAAGGTTAAAGCTTGTTATCAACATATATTTTATCACATATATATTTTAACATTTAGAAACATATTGGCATCATCTAAACATAATCAAAACGTCATTAGGGCTAACAGCGCACACTGGTGTCGTCTGTTCCATCACTTGATAGTGAGTCTCCCCTCGTGCTGGAGATGAGCGAGTAGGGATCATGACGTGTGTTGCCTCTTTGCTTTTTGAATTCCAAGAGGTGGACCCGTTGTGGTCTAGAGGCGATGGTGGTGATCATTCGATAGTAGAGGACTAGCTGAAGGAGATGTTCTGGATTCTTGATGCTTTGGGCATCAAGGAGTATTGCTCGCTTGGAAAGCTGTTGGTTTTCTTGCTTTCTAGTGAAGTGATATGTAGTGGCGCTTGTCAGGGCTGCTAAGAATGCTGCTTTCTGGCGCCTACCCTCTGTAGGGACTGAGGGTAGTGTGTTTGGAGTACCTTCCTCTAGTTCTGGGAACTCGCACTACGTAATAGTGCGTGGGTTGGTTGGATCATCCATCTCAGTGTGCTTGAGGAGGGATGTCACACCCCGACCCAGAAAACCCATCCAGGACGAGGCGTGAGGGTTCCTATCACTATTCATCTCCAATTGGCGCGATACAAAGCGGAAAAAACAGATAAACTTAAACAAGTTATAATCCAGAGGTAAACTGTAGTTCAAATTATAAATACATCAAGTTGTACTGATTACACATCTGATTACAATTCTTATCAAATTCCTCCAAGGGAAAAATCTTATACAAATAATCCCAAAAGTCCTCGAAAGATGTTTACAATATACAAAACTATTAAAAGTACAACAGTCGTCCTCCAGCAACCTCAAACACCTCTGGATGTAGTCGTGCCGCCAAAAGTTGATCCCGCCGGCTCTACTGCTGAAGAACTGGCGCCTGCATCTGCAAACGCAGCCCGGGTAGGAGTGAGCGATAAGCTTAGTAGGGTTCTATTTTACGACACACTGAAAGAAGGCTCCTGTCATGAAACCTCTGTCCTGAACATGTTACCAGGAGGCCAAGGAATAGTAACATGCAGGATCACCCTTACCCAAGCAGGAATACCATGCCTTGGGGAACCACGTCGGGAACACATCGACATCCATCCTTAGCACTTGGCTTTGGAAGACAACACGACCTCTAAACCTCAAGCAAAGATCTCAGCCAACTAGCGTGCATCCTCAATAACATGAGATTCTGATTAAACAATTACGCCCTAATCCTGACTACCCAGCCGCGGTCCTAAGACTAGATCCGAGCTACCCGAGAGGCTCGGATCGGCGATCAACCCATCGCCCGCCTAACCTCTTATGCCTCTAATGCAAACAAGATGCATTCAATGCTCAGGCACAGATAACGAGATATAGGCATGCAACAACATGACGATAATCATACAGGGCTAGGCATAGCCTATAGCTAGCCAAAGGGGTGAGCATAGTAAGGGTTTCAAATACATATAATCTATACTAACCAAACAATGATTAGCACCAAGAGATAGATACAGATATACAATAGTCTTCAGTGCTCTCTTGCACCTGACAGACTAAGGTTCAACAGTTACCCCGCAGGTAACTGGCCAACATTTATACAATAGCCCTCGGCACATGCCGGCATTAGGCTAAGGTTCCACCATTCCACATTAGCTAGCACTCATAGCTAGCTAATGGCTAAGCAACCAATTAAGCCTTTAAACTACTTATCCAACCAAGTATTTAAGTGCGAGGAAAACCGTAAATCCGCTCAACAGAGTAAGAAAACGATTCAATCCTCAATCTCGATAAAACTCCATTAATATCCCTTGAAAACGATGTGCATGCTTCCTAACATGATTGGATAGCTATCATGAATGAAAACCAATCAAAGGAAGCCAGAAAGCACAACTCAGTGGCCCACGGTCGATCCGGCGGTCGACCGTGAGGCCACGGCCGATCCGACGGTCGATCCGACGGTCGACCGTGAAGCCAAATAAGGGAAAGCATAAGGGCCACGGTCGATCGGTGCATCGATCGTGGGAGACCCAAAACGGGACAGAGCCTCACGGACGATGCGACGGTCGATCCGACGGTCGACCGTGAGGTGGAGGGGAAAAGAAGGAGGAGCCACGGTCGATCGGGGCATCGACCGTGGGAGGCCAAAAGCGCGACAGAGCCCGACGGTCGATACGACGGTCGACCGTCAGGCCTGAAAGAAGCGTATTAACGCTTGATGGTCGATCCACCGATCGACCGTCAGCCCCACGACACAGTTCCTCAGAACAGTGTCGGAAATTCAATTTCTTGGATTTGAATGATCAAATCTTATTGGAAGTTGATGAAACTTTGCAAGCATGTGTAAAAGATGATGGGGAAGCTAATGGTATGATCAAAACACGATTTTGATGGTTAAAACTCAAACCTAGGTCTCAATGGCCGAAAACCGACGAAACAACGATAATACAAAAATCGTCCTATAAAATACGGAAATCAACTGATAGGAATACTAGAAACAAGCCATAGTCCACATGCATTGAACCACACAGCATTCTAACATGTATTCCTACAGCGAAAGCACAAGACACCTATCCTAGGAGAACCCGATCATAAGATCGAGGTAGAAACACCTACTTGAACAAGCAGGGCAGCTCCTCCACGCATCCCCCAACTCCAATCGCCGGAATCTGCTCCTCGAAAGCCGCGCTCCGAAGCCCTAGCATCGTCGGTTGGAGAGAGGAAGAGAGAATGACAGTAGAAGAAAGAAGGAAAGAAAGAGAGAGAAGAGAAATGGTTTAAATAGAAAGCTGGAATCGATCACAGCCGTCCGATTCGATCTCTCCTGATCGAGCTCCGATCTTCCGATCGGAAGCGCCCTTAAGGTTCTAATCAAACACATACATCAATCAAAGACAGTGTGTGCCACGCAGGTGTGAAACTGACCACCAGGGAGCATATTTACCAAAATGCCATTAAGGTCAAAAACAGCGATGCAATCAACCGATCGCATCCCAAGGCCAACCGAGCCAAACCACAAACCCAGACCCTCGACCTAACGCGGTCGGACCGGGTTGGAGGTACGGGTCCTCACAGGGGACTCCTTGTTATGTGCTCTAACTACTGAGACTGGTGACCATGAGGGTTGACACCGAACAGTTGGAAGGTGGTCGTAGCGAGTTTCGGGTTGTCGGTCCTGCTTCTGGGGAATGGCAGGGTAACCGTTGGTAGTGTTAGTGGTTTCAGCATTGATAGAGTTTGAAAAGTGTCATGGCTTAACAAGTTTGCCCAAAATTACTAATACTAACCGGTGCTCTACTTAGCTACTAAAAACTAGTACTTAGTGGAGAGTCCGAGTCGATCCACAGGGAAATATGATTGAATTGAAATGCTTTGTATAGCTTCCTACTAATGAGTTGAGAAAGGGTTTAAAATTGGAATTAAATTATTTTATACGAGAAAGAGACCAAGGGATTCTTAATCAATATCAAGGGTTCTACCAGGTCTTCCTAAGATTAGGGCTCACTAATTGAATTGAATGGTTTAATCTAATAGTTGATAGCTGAATGGCTAATTCTCCCTATCACTCAACAAGGTTCGATTAGGATCCCTCGTCGGTGAGAACACTTGCCTAAAAGTTGGTGACCTAATGATTAGTTCCAATCACCGCTAATAAACCCTATGATTAAGACAGATTCATCGCGAGAAAATAATTATAATATGGATTGAGGTGTAAGATCAAGATGATTCTAGCATCTCGATGGCCAAATCTATAAAAATAGGATAGGTGGATTATTAGAAATAGATTATAGTGGTTCTAGCACTATAAAATCTCAAATTCCGGATATGAACCGTCATAATGTGAGAGTTCATGGTTCTAGCATGATTCCCCCATTGGATGATTCCAATCCAATCACTAACATGCATTAGCTCTTGATCTAACACATAATAAAGCAATCCAAACATCCAACAATGAAAGTAACACCAGATATATAAAGAATTTGAGATCAATCCATATAAACCATTCAAGAAGATATACGAGCCTTAAATCTTAAGAATCCCCAATAGAAACCCTAGTTACATCATAAGAATCTCATGGCGAGGGTTTTAGCTACTCATCTTTAGGTATAGAGATATCAGCCACACAAATTCTATTCGAGCGGCAATAAGAGCTGGTATACCAGCACTTTTGCGACCATTGGCATAGGTACGGGGAATCAGCTACATATATCCTGTAGCAATGTCCATAAGTTTAGTATAGGATAAAAAAAATCTCGTTAAGTTATGACCTAGTTATACTTGCATCATGAAGAAAATATAAACTGCTACAGATTAAGGTATTTCAAAACAAATTAGTATCTTTCTTTCACTAGAAGGCGGCACCGAGATATTGTTATTGTGGTTTTTTATAGCTTTTTTGGAAGATCGATGATGTCGCTCAAATGTGTCACAACACAGCGATTCAGTGCAGTATAACATAAGAGAGGTCGAACCCACAGAGAGACAAGCAGGAAACATCCAAAGCACAAATAACAATGAATTGAAAACAAACGAGAACTTAAGAATTAACTAAATTAGATCAAAGAATTTAATTATACCTAAGATTAACTAAAGATATCATGATTTTAATAAGGCTAGGCATCGAGAATCACTTCACTCGGATCTATTCTCAATGGTTCATACAATACTATTCAGTCAAGGGATTAACATCCCAATCACCTTAACCGGAAGATATAGAACTATAAACCTAATAAAATATATCAATGTCTCTTCCTACGATATATTCTTTCTTTTATAGCTTTAACTTTATCCTACCAAAACCTAAGAATATACGATACCGGCAGTTACTACAGGCAACGTATAGCAAAAGTTCCTCGGGACAAAGCCCTAACCCTATCTTACCAGATCTCTAAGAATACACAATACCAACTCTTACAATCGGCAATGCATAGCAAAGAATTCACGAGATAAAGTAGGTAAACAATAGATATAACCATGGGATTACAAGATCATGAAAGAAGCATGACTAGATTCATAATATCATTCATCCACATAGAAATTCATAATCTGAAAATAATCCTTGAAGATTCAATACATTGAAAAGAGTTTAACAATAAAGATTAAAACTATGAACCATGATGAAGAAGAAACCCTAATCCTCGCTAGGTCATCCGTCTGCCATGCTCGCGGATTAGTTGGCCATGAATGGAGATGTCTTCATCTTCTTCCTTCATAAACGTCTAGAAAGAGTCTCCAAAAACGTCCAAAAAAACTAATTTGACTAACCCTAAGTTTCCTATTTATAGGGTCCAAAAATTAGGAAACTCGGGTTAAGTTTAAACCCGTTATACGCCCGCGGTCGATGCCACGGTCGACCGTGAATTGTGCACAATATTTGGAAAAGCTGCGTTTGATCATCGAATCGACCATGATAATTGTTTTTTTTACAGAGGCTGACGGTTGATGCGACGGTCGTCTGTGAGCATTGTGAGCGCGATGGTTGATCTCGTGGATGATGCGACGGTCGACCTTGAGCATTGTGAGCGTGACGGTCGATCTCGCGGATGATACGACGGTCGACCGTCACTATTCATTTAGAACTGCGCATTGGTACGAAAATGCTGTAACTTTATGTAGGAAGCTAGGAATCATGAACCGTAACATTCTCCATAAACTAGACTTCCAGACCATTCCAATGGTATATGGTACATCATCTGGTTCTTCATGAGCTGGTACAGTTTAATATTTGAAGTTGACCCATGTAATCTTTTCAGCTTCTTTAAGCTCCAATTTCCTGCATTTTCCAAACAACTATGTGAAGAACATATAAGTATAAGAATAGTACTAAAGAGGTTGATTACGGGTGAAAATATATCAATTGAGATGGTTATAAGATTGTTCAGAGTGCACTTTCATGCACTCATCATGTGAGGACCCGGTCCTCAGACCTGGCTTGACAGGGTGCGTCGAGGGCTGTTCCACACTCGCGTTGTGCACACACGACCTTGAGATGTTGTCCTTGTTTGATTAGAACCCTTAGGTGTGACTTGGATCGAAAGATCGGGGTTTAGGGCACGTTGTTTCCCCGTTTTCCACTTTCCAGGACGAGAGGATCGATCTTCTCGGCATAGAAGATCGATCTTCCTGTGCCTGGAAGAAGATCGATCTTCATGGGGGTGAAGATCGATCTCTCTGGTCGTGACTGGTTCTATTAGTAGAACCCACCGACTTCGTTTTGATTTCATTGGAAATCTTGGAAGGAGGTCGAATCCGGTGCCTTGGGGAGGATCGTTTGGAATATCCAAGGTTGGTTGAGCTAGATTTGGAGGCTTCCATCGATTCTAGGTAGGGATCTCTACCCATATCTTAAGATTTGGTAACTTAGGTTTGCTTTGTCTTTCTTTAGCTTAGATCTTTGTATGTAGCTGTTGGTTTTCCGGTATTTTACTGTTTTCGGACTCCCCTAGTTCCATGCTACTAGATCCTTGAGTTTTATGAAGTTTGGTCTTGTATTTCGTGTTTTTTCCGGTGGGTTTCCGGCGGTGCTCAAGAAGGATCGATCTTCTCGTGAAGAAGATCGATCACTCTTGTGACCTCATGCCCAGCCCGAGAAAGATCGATCTATACGGCCATGAAGATCGATCTCTTTTGTGTTGAGGTGGGGTGCGGTGCTGGCCCAAGGAGGATCGATCTTCGTTGTAGAGAAAGATCGATCTCTCCCTTAGTAGTGGACCTGCACAAGGAAGAGCGATCTCTACTGGGCATGAAGATCGATCATTTGCCTTGGCAGATGGTGCGTATGGAGAAGATCGATCTTTATGGGCATGAAGATCGATCTCCTTTGTGCATTAAGCTGATTTTGGCTTGGTTTTCAATGATTTGATTCCAAATCAACTCGGTTTTCTTTTATGTCTTTTCTATTGTTAGAATTAGGATATTATGGTGTTTTAATCGTTATTTCATGCTTTGCCTTGAGTTTTTACGATGATTTGTATTTTCGATTGTTTTGCCGACTTTTATGGATTTTAATCGGTTTTTTGATAAGCATGTTGTTAACTGTAGTTGCATTTATTTATTATGCTTTATTTAGTTGTAACTTGTAGTAGTTAGATCTTTACTGTTTTGTGGTTAACCGGGAGAGTCATGGCTCTCGGGAATGTGTAGAATAATTGTGCCTCATATTGTTGATATGCCATATAGTGACACTTAAGTTAGATGTTTGTATAGGTGCATGCATTTGTTTACATTAGATGCATTTCTAGGTTAAGGCGTGGACGATGGGTTGATTGTCGATCTGAGGCTCTCGGGTAGCTCGGGTCTAGCTCTAGGACCATGGTGGGGTAGCCTAGTTTAGGGCGAAATTGTGGTACTATTTGACTGATCAGATCTTGGGTCTTGAGGTTTAGAGGTCGTACCACCCTCCTTTGCCAAGCTTGAGTGTGGGTGTGCTTTACTTTTTTGTTGTTGACGTTTGGCGAGCGCCTAGAGCCGGCGTGATCCCCGGCGTGGTCGGCGATTGGGGAGCGTCCAGAGCAGGCGTGATCCCTGTCGCGTTTGTATGCTTGTTATAGTTGCGCCTTAGGCTTGGCAAGGAGACGGTTCAGTTGCAGTTTCCCCTTCCTTGAGTGTGACGTAGAGGAGAACCCTACTGGGCTTTATGCTCACCTTACCCGGGCTGCGTTTGCAGGTGCAGACACCAGTGTATCTGTAGCTCCCAGCAGATCAGCTTTTGGCGGCACGTTGACTTCTGGAGGGCATTGAGGTGACTGAGGATTGGATCATACAGTTGGGCAGTTCTTGTATACAGTATCCCTCGTGGATTAGTTTATATGTATAATTTTCTATCTTTGAGTAATTCTGATATAAATCTGTACAACTCTGATGTTAATGGAATAGTATGTTTTAGGTTTCAATTATGCCTTCAGAAGTCAAATGTTTAAATCATTTGTGATAATTGTTGTATCGCGCCTGATTAGAAGTGAACAGGTGTAGGTTTCCCCTCATGCCTCAGCCCGGATCGATTTTCTGGGTCGGGGTGTGACACATCAATCGACCATTTTCCAAGATATTTAGGAGTTTCTTGTTAGTGGTGTGCATTAAGGCTGTTTTTGCCAAGTTGAGTTGAACTTTAGTTCGTTCGAGCCGGTTCATATTAAAACACATAACTTAGGCTCAAGTTTGAGCTCAAGCATGAAGATGGAGCTCGAGCTCGACTCAGCTATGGGTTTATGAAGTTCTAAGTTTGCTTTGCAAGCTTCCTAGTCAAGCTTTAGAGCTTAGCCAATCTAATTCAATAACTTATATTATATATAATCTATATGATTGATAAATTATATTATTTATAAAATAAACTCGAGTTAGATTCATAAACCTATGAGCTGGGCTGAAGTATGGTCGAGTTCGAGCTCGAAACGTATTAGAGCCTATTTTTGTGTTTGGACCTATTTGTTTCTAATATGTGTACACTAAATCTCGCTTGACTCAAATTACTTGTTTTGTGATGGATGCCTATAATAAAACTCATGTATATGACTCAAACTGCTCATTTCGATATAAGCTAGCTTACACTTTAAAGGCTAATGAGTCAAATTGTTTATTCCCTCAAGATATATACACTAAGCTTAAAATGAGTCAAGTTACTATTTGTCCCAAGATGCATAGACTGAATCAAATTAGCGTCAAATTTCTCCATTTCTATATCGTTTGGATTAATCCAACTCAACTGTTAGACTATTCCCAATCTTAATCAAACTGCTCCTAACATCTGGTTCTCATATATCTAAATTGAGTCTAACCAAAATCGAAATAATTCTAGGACTCATAAACCAATTTGATCTCTTTGAAAAATTGAACTCAAAACTACTTGGTTATGATAGCTAGATATGATTCCAAATTTCCAATCTGATGTTCGTAAATTGGACTCGATCTTATTCAGCTAAGCTATCTTTCCAAAAAAATTCGTGTCTTTCCTCCAAAATATTTCAGGGTCTCGCGCAACCCCTCCCGGGCAATCCCTAAAAAATATCCTATTCACACGCATTCATCCTTATCCCCTCAAGGGCAAAAGCGAGGAGAGCGAGAGGCAAGGGTGATGAGCGAGGCGAGGCCGAGGGTGAGGGAGCAATGGGCGACGGGTGGGCGGCAAGTGGTTGGCGAGGGTCAAGGCGAGGGCAAGGGCAAGGGGGGAGGGCGAGGTGTGATCTTTGACCCAGGGCGTGCATGGATCCATCCAACCTACACTTCCGTGAGGCCTCTCGTCTTTCACCAGGATCTCTTCAAGGAAGCCATCTCGTCCATGAGGGGCAAGGCGAGGGTAAGGGCAAGGGGGGAGGGCGAGGTGTGATCTCCGACCCAGGGCGTACATGGATCCATCCAACCTACTCTGATACGAGGTCAAACTGAGCCATTCCAAGAAGGGACCCATGTCCTTGCTTGGGCGGGCCCATGCCAAGGAGCTGGCTACAACTATGCCCCTTTGGAGTAGGTCGAGCCAAGTCGGCCTTAGGGATTCCTATTCCCTTGCTGGTTTGCTTACTTAGTTGATTTCTTAGTTAGTAGTTATCTTGATTGAGTCAGTTTCCTAGTTTGAGTTCAGTTTATACTTTGCTTTATTAGTTCCTATTATGAGTCCTAGTTATTAGGAAGTTTGAGTAATGATTGAGTCTTGGTAGGAAAGTATTATTACTTGTTGATTAAAGCAAGGTAGTTCTCTAATTGGATTAGAACTCTATCAATGCCTCTATAAAAGGACCTCTATAGTTTGTATTAGGTCATGGACGAATTATGATGAATAAAGTAGAATTATTAGTAGAATAATCTAGGAGTAGATGTAACCCTAATTCCACCAACTTCACCAGCCACCTTCCCTTCCCTACCACCGGATCCCTTCTCCACCACCGGCCTCCGCCGTCAAGCTTCCCTCCTTCTCCGCTGCCGTCCACTCCTCTGCTGACCAACTCGAAGTCCCCGACATTCCCCTTGGCTGCCGTGCTCCCCTCCGCCACCTCATCACCGCTGCCACGTTCTCCAAGGCTTGGATCCCCCAAGGGTAGCCGACCAACCATAGAGGAAGTTGCGAGGTAATCCTCTTCCTCATCCATCTCTCTCCTCCGGTTTGAGCCTTCATCGTCGAATACCTAGGGTGCTTCTCCTAAAACCCTAAAGGTATCTCTCGACCTAGCCATAACTTTGGCTAAGGAGTAGCCGAGACCAGGCAAGAGACCCGGTACGAAAGCTCTAGAGAAGGTGCATCGTATCAACTTGGTATCAGAGCTCCGTTCCGACGACTATGTCGCCCAAAGCCTTCCGGAAGCTGCACTGATGGCGAGAGTAACCGGCCCTATTCCCTACTATGTCTGGGTTGGATCAGGACCAAGTCCTCCTACCTCACTCCCTACTCAAACCCATGTTCATCCAACCCGACCTACTCCTATACCTGGTCGAACCCCTCTCCCACATCATCATCCTTTACCTCCATCATCATCCCTACAGAACCCTAACCCTAACCAACCTCCACCCTATGCAACCTACAACCAAATTCTTCCACAACCCTATTATTACCCACCTCACACTCCACCTGCCTATGAACCGACCCATTATCCAAACCTTGAGCCCCCTATCCCTCCCTACAAACCATCACCTCTTTATCAGCCATTACCTCCACCCTACAACCAACCCAAACCTGCAAACACCAATGGGCATTTGAGTACGACTTGGACTCCAATTCCTACTGGAACTAGGATTACAAATCTTACTTTAACTAGGAATCCTAGTCAAACTCAGAGTATGACTTAGACTCCAAATCCTACTTGAACTAGGATTACAAGTCCTACTCCAACTAGGAATCCTAGTCAAACTTGAAGTACGACTTACCCTATAGCTGAACAATGGAAGGAAGTCGTCCAGAGTTGGATCCCTCTGCCTTACCCTTTAGTAGAACAGTGGGAAGTAACGACACAAATATATTCTCCTACAAATTAGTCAAGCCATACCCGGGTTCAGATTCCAAGTCAAAATCTTATTCTAGTTGCAACTTGGATTGCAGAACCTAAACCCAGCTCTACCTGGATTAGGACTCCTCATACGATTCTGACTCTGCTTCCTCCACAACCCCACTATTGCCCTCCTTATACTCTACCTACCCATGAGCTGCTCCATTACCCAAACCGTGAACAACACCCGCTGCTCCCTTACCCAACCACACCACATCCCAACCCAGTCAACACCCTGCCGATGTGCTGTCGCAGGCACTCAAAAATAAATCCAATACTCGTTAAAATAAATGTAGTAGTGCGAGTACGAGTCGATCCCACGAAGAGTGTTTAGCCTAGTTTTGTGCTAAGTGAACAAAGATAGAGGGGTTTTAAACGTGAGGAAAACAGTAAAGAAATAATCTAAAACGAAGAAAAAAATTGAATCAAGAGAACAAACCTTGGTCTGAGTCAACATCCACCATCGGAATCCAATAACTGATCATAGATGCAAGTATCAATCAATTCATACCATGAATATTCACCGTTCGAATTAAATTCGAATCTCTCCTCGATCATAGTTAATTAGAAACAAGCGATCTAATCAACCCTAACTACTAGACAACCTAAGACAAGCGCTGTAGATTTAATCTAGTAGCAGCGTTAAGAATAGGGAGATCGATGAAGCTAAACAACACAAGCACAAGCGGTTGCATTTAATCTAGTTGAATATTCTTCCTAAGATCTAACAAGATCTGATCAGCAGTAAATTATTAGATCCTAGTTGCTTCGCAGATTAGAGGGATCAAATAATTCCGGATTTGATATCCAACCTAGCAGTAGATCACCATGAATAATAAACTAGTAGCGCTCCTAGCAATTAAACAAGACAATCATGAGGATAAACACAGAAGAATATTCAATACTCATCTATAAACTGAACAATAAAAATAAATTAGATCTCACAGTTTCATTAATTCCGAGGTTTCAGTCTCCTCGACCAAAGATCAAGATTTAGCCACGCAGGGCCATCGAGAACAATGCTCAAAAGATTCTAATAAAGAAAATAAAACCTAGAAAAAATATAAAGGAGGAGAAAGAGCAGCCAAAAGTGTCCAAGAATCCCCCTTCAAACCCTAGAAAGAGTCTTATTTATAGCCTCAAGTGTATCCAACCTCGGATTAGATCACAATCGTTGATTTTCTTCACTGGGGAAGGTTCGATCGATCCAACTCGGGGTGTTGGATCGATCAGTCTCATTAAACTCTTCAACTTGTAGTCACGCCCGAGTCCGATCGATGGATGGATCGATCGAACTGTGCTCCTTTAGAAAGCATACGTTCTGTCAACTTTAATTCCCAAGTCCGATCGATCGAACTTTAAGTGCTGGATCGATCGGATGCATAAAAATCCACCTTCTCTGGCTATTTTTGAGTCCGATAGATCCAACTCTAGGAGTCGGATCGATCTGGCTCAGTAGGAGGGATGGTTCGATCGATCGGACCATGTTCAGCCAAAAACTACATGTTCTGTCATGTTTTTGCAAGGTCCGATCGATCGGCGGATCGCTCCAACTTTCCAGCATATTACTGTTCTGCCATCCAGACTGCGCCATCGGTACTAAAATTGCCGTAACTTCATCTAGGAAACTCGGAATCACGAACCCTGAAATTCTCCAGAATCTAGACTTCAAGAGCTTTCCAACCATATATGGCACATCATCTGGTTCTTCATGAGCAGGTACAGATTAATCTTTAAAGTTGATCCATGCACTCTTTTCAGCTTCTTTTCGACTTAAGGACTTCAATTGCATCCTAAATCAAAATATAAGAATAATGAGTGTATTTAGGAACTAAATAAGCATAGGAGACTAAGTATTAAGGGATAAAAATATAACATTATGCATTCTCATCACCTGCCATCATCTTCTTCCTCCTTCCCTTCATCCAAACCCTTCCTTCCCTTCATCCAAACCCTACCTTCCCACCACCAGCAAGTCTCCCTATTCCTCTTCGGCAGCCTCCGTCACTAACCAAGGCCACCATCTTTCCGCCTACAAACCCACATCCCTTCCTTTACCATCCCCATTGTCGATTGTCATCTCAGGCGATCTACCCACCATCTACAAAACTTCAGCCACCGACCTCACCTTAGTTGAATCCCTCCCCAGACCATGTAATGATACGAGTCGATCCGACTCGACCAACTGGACCCGAACCTAGAAGAGGAATCAAACTGGTTCAGCCTCTTTCCTAGTTTGACTTGGTCTTCCTTAGTTCAAACTAGAGTATTTAATTAGTATTTATCATTAGTCTTTTATATTTAATTGAGTCCTAGTTGATATTTGAGTTAGGAAGTTGAGTTGAGTTTGAAACCCTATTACTTGCTAATTAAGCAAGGGGGTTTTCTTATTGGATTAGGACTATGTCAAGGTCTCTATAAAATGACCTCATTAGTTTGTATTAGGGAATGCATGAGATGAATGATAAAGAATAGTTGATAGAATATCTTAGGAGTAGAATATCATAGGAGTAGAAGTAAAGTAGATTCCACCCGAAATCCACCATAGATCCATCTTCTTCCCCGCTGGTTATCTTCTCCGCAGCCGGCATCGCCTTCACCTTCATCTTCCTTCTCCACGCACTTTCTCTCTCCTCCACATCATCGACACGTCACCGCCACGTCATCACTATTCATCATCTCCTTCCTCTATCCCAAAACCCTAGCCAAGCTTCACCGCCGTCCCCTCTTCGGCCACCCCCGTCGCCAACCAAGGCCACCATTCTCTTCCCCAAGCCCCTACGACTCCGGCAAACCCCTTCACCGCCCCGTTCGTCTTCTCCGGCGTCTTCCCCGGCAAACACCACCTCCAAACTCTGCCGCCATCAACCCAGATCCACCTCGATCTCACCCGAAAACCTCCCAGATACTTCCTAAGCACCTCACGACCCTTTCCCGACTATCTTCCCGACGTCCCAAGCCTCTGCCGAGCTCCCTGTCGTCCCCGACGCCGGTTAACCCAAACCGCCGCCGACTACCTCTCCAGATCCCGTCGTCTAGCCCACCTCCGACCAATCCACTCCTGTGGATCTATTCCCCATCACCCCGCGACCTTCCCTGCCACTATCCCGACTGCAGCCGCCGCCCCTACGCCGGCGATCCACTCCGGCGACTCCTCAGCCGTCGGATCTTCCCAGCCAGCTTTGGCCAAACTGGCTCAGCCCACTTAACCGGTTTAGCCAAGCCAGTCAATCCGGATCTAGCTCAATCCAACTTGGTCAGCTTGATCGAGATCACTTCAGACTTGACCTAGTCAAGTCCCATCCAATCATGCTCAAGTCAGATCCGATCTAGCTAGCCAAATCAGCCCATTGGACTCAAATCAAGTCCGATCAGGCCGATTCTGATCGATTGGAGCAGTAGAGACCCGATACGAGAGGATTACCAGTAGACCGCTCGTAACATGTAACCGCCACCAAGGTCCTCCTCACTCCTACCCCAATCCCATCACAACCTTCCCCGACCATGCCTTCTTCATCATTGACCCCGGCGGAAGCTCAAAACCCACCGACGTTCTTGAAGCTCCTCACAGCCACCCAACTTCTCATCCCAAAGCCGTTCCATATACAACCCCGCCGGCTCCCAACTCCATCTTCCCCCACTCCGGCGGCAAACCTGAAGGAAGTCACGGCCTACCTCTACCCAATACTACCATAACCTCCTCTCACAGCCCACTGAAGGATCTCCAGAGGCATCAAAGGCCATCTCCAAAACCTCCTGACCCCTTCCCTGACATTACCAAGCCCGGCTCCAAACCCCAACCAGCGGATCACTGTCGGTTCTATCTCCTTGCTCTTGATCGACACAAACCCCCTCCAGATCCGTCACTGGAACTGACACCCATCCGGATTCACTCCGTTATATCAAACCCCCATCCTCTCACTACCTCGTCTCCATGGGATTTAAACTCCGAGGAGCTTCCCTCACAAGCGATTGAGTTCCGACCACTTTCAGCTGCCAGATCTCTTTCCATTCCAAAGCATCATCAAGCACTGGACAGATCTCAACCATCAGATCAGATCAAATCACCACCGTTGAACCAGATCAGACTCCGACTCAATCTTCCACACTTAATTGAGTCAGACTCCAGCTTACAAGACTTGGACAAATTCAATCCAGGCTCCACCAGATTTGGCTACACCATCCAAATCCGATCAAGTCTAGATTTAGAAAAGTTTGGGCTAACTCAAACTCAAGTAAGTTCAGTCAGATTCAATCTAGTCATATGTGATCTTAGCCAGTCAAGTCCAGACAAGCTCAGCCAATCAGACTTGGTCAGACCAAATTCCAAACTTCAGCAAGATCAGACCAGATTCTAGATGATCTCAGCATTCCAAATAGCTTGCAACGAGATCCAACCATTTGATCTATCCGATCTCCAATCCGGCAGGCTGAATCGATGATTTGAACCTGGTCAAGCACCCTCAGGAGGTCAGAACCGTCCAGATCCGATCCGGATGATCTCTACACATCATCGATATTTGATCAAGCATCCAATGATCGATCTGAGCTATCCAAGGAGTTTCCCTCCTCATTCGGATGCCACCTTCCAGCTGACCAGATCCATGAGCATCACCCAGCAACCATCAACTACTCAAAGTTTCAGAACGACTTTGTCGACTCTGATTGTGAGGACTGATGTTGTAGCCTGAGGCTGGATCATCCCTTTCGAGCAAAGTAGAGAGATCCCCAAGCTCAACTAGTCTCGACCGTATCCAGCTGCCATATTGGGTCTACTTCCACTTTGGGAGGATTTCATTCGGGTTGACCTAGTCTTCGACCCAGGAAGCCAGCTACTAAGGACGCAACACCGCCGATCTACACCTGTCCTTTATTTCCTCGAGTTCTAGCGATCGCTGGATATGCCTGAGCTTCAGTTCCATCGAGTTCCACCAACTCCACCAGCCACTTTCCCTTCCCTACCGTCGGATCCCTTCTCCACCACCGCCCTTCGCCGTCCGCTGCCATCCTCCGTCCGCCATCAAGCTTCCCTCCTTCTCCGCTGCCATCCACTCCTCCGCTATCCAACTCCAAGTCCCCCGCGTCCCCCCTCGACTGTCATGCTCCCCTCCGCCACCTCATCACCGCTGCCACGTTCTCCAAGGCTTGGATCCCCCAAGGGTAGCCGACCAACCATAGAGGAAGTTGCGAGGTAATCCTCTTCCTCATCCGTCTCTCTCCTCCGGTTTTAATTATATTCTATAGTTGCTTTATTTTGGCTTGGTATTAGTTTACCAATTTTGTGATATTGATTGGTTCTGTAGATGCTTGGCATGTTAACTATAAGTACTGCTATACTTAGGGGTCGTTTGTTTCGCTGAAATGTTTTGGAATGGAGTGCTGGAATGGAACGTGATTCCTGTGGAATGGAATGATATGGAATGGAATGTCACTTTTGTTGTTTGTTTGGTGGTGATGGAATGGAATGGAATGTCATTTTTGTTGTTTGTTTGGTGTTAGAATGGAAACAGAATCCAGTGATTTTTTTCAGTTTTTGTGTTTGTTTTGCGATGGAATAGGGGATATGGTCACCCATGAATGCTAGTGGTGAGAATACCACCAAAAATTCCGATTTTTATATATATATATTTTTTTTTGACATTAATAATATGATATAATTGTCATATTTGGATATCTATGTTGATGAAAATATAATAATTGTCATATTTGGATATTGGAGAAGGAATTTTATTGGCCAAGCTACTTTTCTTCATTCGATGATGGTAATCGATTTTATTGACGAAACATTTAAGTTCTGAACAATATTTGAAACCTCATCATGAACAATCCCAATTAATAAGTCAACAATTTAAATAATAGTATCCAATTACTGGCCAATTATTTGCAAAAATCTTTAGGAAATGCTCACGATGGACCAATTTCAAGATTTGGGAATCTTAAACAACAAAGCTTTTATAATATAGTAGATTTATTGAGAGTTTGAGATAAAAAGAATCAGCTGCCTAGTTTGAAAGCATCAACAAAGAGACCCAAGCAAACACCAGCTCCTGTAAGCACTTGTAATCATAACTACTCTGAGCAAGCCCACCTATTACTGCACTCTAGGAAACAAGATTTGGCTCAATGCCATCCAACAATTGCATGCTCTTCAAACAGTTGAGTGCCTCAAAGACCATCTCATTGGTCGCACAACCAGCAATCACAGAGTTCCATGAAACACAGTCCCTCTCAGGCAGCCACTTAAGAACCTTCATAGCCTCGTCCACAGCTCCACACTTGCCATACATATCCATCAAAGCATTTCCCACATAGGTGTTTGTGAAAAATTCACACTTTATCACAAACCCATACAACCCTCTTCCTAAATCAATTGCACCAACACCACCACATGCCTTAAAAACCACCGGAAAGACAAAGAATTCCAACGCAATTCCCTCTTCTAGCAACTCCTTCCGGATAAGAAGGGCCCTATCGAAGAGCCCATGATCGACATACACTGTTAGAATAGCAACCCAGGAGTATATGTTTCTAACAAGCATCTTCTCAAACAACATGCACGCAACTCCCACACATGAACACCTCCCATACATAGCCAACAACTTTGTTTCCAAGAACTCAGGGCTATTGGAGAACCCTCTCTTGAGTGCATGGGCATGGATTTGCCTACCCAGGTGGATGCAATGGCAGGACTGGATGACAGAGGCATAGTCAGATGAGTCTGGGGACTCATGGACTCAGGGTGTGAAGTGTTGTTGAAGGTGGCATTGGAGTTGGTGGAGAGTAAAGGGGGCGTTTGGTTGCCTGCATCAACAGATGCATGCATCAGTTGATGCAGCATCATGGTCCAAACATGTGTTTGGTTGACCAGATGCATCAACTGATGCTGCATCTGGAGATGCAAAAAAGTGACTTCATGCTGCATCTGCTGATGCAGCATCAGCAGATGCATCTCACGTGATACCACGTGACTTCTTCCCCTCATCTCTTCCCTCCTTCCCCTCTCTCCCTCTAACCGATGCTCTCTTCCGCTGCTCTCTCTCTCTCTCACCCAAGCTCCTCTCTTCCGCTGCTCTCTCTCGCTGCTCTCTCTCTCTCACCCGATCACCGACCCCCTTCCCCTCTCCTTCCCCAAGCTCAGCGGCGATCCTTCCCCAAGCTCCTCTCTTCCGCTGCTCATCGACCTCCTTCCCCTCTCCTTCCCCAAGCTCGGCGGCGTTCCTTCCCCAAGCTCCTCTCTTCCTCTGCTCTCTCTCTCTCACCCGATCACCGACCTCCTTCCCCTCTCCTTCCCCAAGCTCCGCGGCGAGCTCTGGTCACCCATTCGCCTCCTTCCGCTTTCTCCTTCCCCAAGCTCGGCGGCGTTCCTTCCCCAAGCTCCTCTCTTCCTCTGCTCTCTCTCGCTGCTCTCTCTCTCTCACCCGATCACCGACCTCCTTCCCCAAGCTCCGTGGCGAGCTCTGGTCACCCATTCGCCTCCTTCCGCTTTCTCCTTCCCCAAGCTCGGCGGCGATCCTTCCTTGAGCTCCTCCTTCCCCTCTTCCACAGAGGCCTTTTTCCGGTAATGGGTTGTCGTAGGTGGTTCCGGGGACGACGTTGGAGGCCTTTTTCTGGCGTTTGCGGCGTCGGAGGAAGCTCTCCAATGCTCCTGACCCCTCCGTCGAGCTCCTCTGTGACCTCCGTCGAGCTTCTCTGTGACCTCCGTCGAGCTCCTCTCATGGTCCCGACATCAAGCGACGCCGAGCGTGGGAGAAGCAGAGGAGATGGAGAGGAGGGAGGAGAGGAGAGGGGAGTGGGACGGGGTGGGGGTCCGGGTGGGAGAAGCAGAGGAGATGGAGAGGAGGGAGGATGTGAGGACCTGCCCCTCTATTCCTATAGCTGGTGGTTGATCCCAAGGGCAATTTGGGAAATTGCGCCTTGGAGGTCGTTTTTCACACTGGGTGTGCACACACAGGCCTTGCTTGATGGTTGTGTTTGTTAGAAAGGTTAGGTGGACCCTAGCTTGGGTGTTATGGGCTTGGGCCCGTTTTCCAGCCCAAGTTTGCACTTCTGGGCAGGGATGATCGATCCTTTGGTCATGGAGGATCGATCCTTCCTGTGCCTGGAAGTCCTTGTCGGTGGCTTTCGAAGGACGGCCACCGCGGTGGCCGTCGCTTCCCCTGTCAGGGGAGGGAAGACTTTCCCTCCCCTCCCCCGGCTTTTCCCCGGGTTCGCCGGCTTTTCCCCGGCCTTACCCGCCCTTTCCCCCCTTCCTTTCTTCCTCTCTTCTTCTTCTCCCTCGCGCGGCTCTGTTTCTTCCCTCCTCCTCCGTTCTTCCTCCTCCAGCCATCTTTCCGGGAGCTTGAAGGCTCGTTGGGTTCGTGGCAAGTCGAGGAAGGTCCTGGGGTAGGACTTGTGGATCGAAGCTGCGTTGAGGAGGTAGGGTTCTCATTCTAAACTCCGGTTATTTTCCGAGGTTTTGAATCCGGTTTTGGTTTTCATTTTAGATCTCTTGTGGAGTTGGTGTTTTTCCGGTTTTGAAGCCTTGAGGAGCTTCGTGGTTATCAGATCTACTAGCCCACCAAGTTTGGTGAGGTTTGGTTGTGTATTCCGGCGGTTTTCCCGGCCGGAAGTACATCGGAACCCATCATGATCGATCTTCCTGGGTGAAGTGATCGATCCTCTGGTGTTAGTTTGCTGCGCCCATCCACATGATCGATCTTCTTATGGGAGGAGATCGATCATGGGGCCTGGGTCAGCCTGGTTACCCTTCGTCCCGAGAATGATCGATCTTCCTGGGAGAAGGATCGATCTTCCTTGGTGCGACTGGAAGGGTGCCCTCTGTCACCAAAAAGATCGATCTCCTTGGAAGGAGTGATCGATCTTCTTTGGCTCGACAGTGACGGAAGCTCACTTTTGCTTGAATGATCGATCCTCCCTGGGTGAAGGATCGATCCTTCAGTAGCAGAGAGGGTTTTCAAGGGTTTTGCCCGCGGGGCTTCGCATGTAAATGGTCTTTACGGTTTTACCCTTGGGGTTTATCCTGTAGTGATTTATGCATGAATGTTTATCGCTTTGTGGTTGAACTGGGAGGGTGATGCCTCTCAGGTGTGTAGAATAAATGGGCTGACGGTATGCCCTTACCACTTTGTGGTGAACCGAGGGAGTCATGACCCTCGGGAGTGTTTAGTATAAATGGGCCGAAGGTGTGCCCTTGCCTTGTTGCTTGTTTACAGCTTTATATCTATCTGCCCTGTTTTGCTTAACTGTGCATTAGACATGTTAGGCTAGTTTGGGTGGGTGTTTTCCCCCTTGTACTCCGTACCCAGGTGCTAAGTGGAGGTGTCATGCACGGTTCTGTTCCTCTGTTGGTGCATAGGGTGATCCCGCATGGAACCTTTTCCCCTGTTGGGTGCTTAGGGTGATGAGCAAGGTTCATGTCGGGAGCCCTTGGGGCATCGATAGGGTTATGGAACCTTGGCAGTCCTTAGACTTAGTGCCTGGTCGGGAGTCAGGGATCGTGGCTCTGTGGCTTGGAGTGCTGGGAGGTGGTTGTTGTAACCTCGGTCGTTCCGCCAAGTGTGGAGGTCCCGCTTGGGGAAGGGTGTCCTACCAGTAGCGTCATGTCCACCCTGTGTCAGGGACAGTCGGAGTTTGTCCATCCCTAGACAGTGGCAGTCGGAGACGTACTCGGGACAGGGACCCTTCGGGTTATCGATAGGATTTATGGGATCCTTGGCAAGCCTCAGCACTTGGCTTCAGGGTTGGTCTTGGGGTTTGCCTTTCTTGTGGGGGTTGTGGAGTGGGACCCTGCTGAGCTGTTGCTCATGCCTACCTGGACTGTGTTTGTTGCAGGTGCTGGTGCCCGGTTCTCCCAACCGTTGCCCCGTCGGTCGTCCAGTGGCAGCGCGGCGGCTCCTGACCATGTCTGAGGGTCAGGATGGCTTTGTCTGCGCCTTCGTGGAGACCCCGGTGGGCAGTGTGGCTTGCTTTCTTTTTTGGGGACTGTTTACCCCTTGTTCTAGATCTGTTGTATCTAGGTTTCTCCTGTTGTAACTCTATTATGTGTTTGTAATAGATGTTGTTAGCTTTTGTTTCCTGCTTCGCTCTTTCTCTGTGGTGTCCAGCTGTTTCCGCCAGCTGGGCCTTTGTCTCGGCTGTTTCCGCCAGTCGAGGCTAGTAGTTGTAGGTGTCTTCCCCTCGCGGTCCCCGGCCCGGGTGCGCTCTGCGGGTCGGGGCGCGACAGAGGAGATGGCTCTGGCGTCTTCTCCAACATTCCTCTCCATCTTCGCCGGAGGGAGGCGATGCCGCGGGTAGCACAACCGCAGTGAGCGCGGTGGAGGCGGTGGGGTGGCGCGGACGAAGGCTGCGGGTGGCCCAAGGGGCGTTGGCGGTGGCCGCTAGGGAGGAGAGGGCGCCGGAGGAAGGAGCAGAGGAGATGGAGAGGAGGGAGGAGGGATGAGGGGAGAGGGGAGTGGGACGGGGTGGGGGTCGGGTGGAAGAAGCAGAGGAGATGGAGAGGAGGGAGGAGAGGAGAGGGGAGTGGTGGTCTGCATCAACTAAAGCAATACATAGTAACCAAACACAAAACTAGCTAATACTGCATCAGTTGATACAAGCAACCAAACAAACAAATGATGCTAATACTGCATCAACTGATGCTGCATCAACTGATGCTGCATCAGCTGATGCAAGCAACCAAACGCCCCCAAAGTGGATAAGTTTGTAGCCCACAACCGTTATAGCTCGTGGTAGTCTCTTCACCTACTCTCACTCTCTCGCTGATCCAGATCTACTCAAACCCTCTTCACCTCACCTTAGATCCATAGCCCGGCCGTCATGCTCCGCCAATCTCCGTCGCCGTCCACCGCCGACGGAGCTTAGTGCTGTTGTTCCCCCCCTTTAGGGATAAATGGGCTCCTCCCACTCCTCCCAGCCCTCCCGTGACGAAGACGACGACGATGATGACGAGGGCGAGGAAGAGGACGAGCATGATCGGGGGCGAGAGGAGGAGCTGGAGAGGACTAGGAGGAGGAGAAGGGGGTCATCAGATGCTAGGGTTCTCCGTGTGGGATAAGAGAGTGTTGGAAAGTTATTCAATGTTGAAAAAGAATTGGTTGGAAAATGTTTCTGGCCATGACATTTGGCTGGAATTGAAGGTTTTAGAAAGGTTTTGGAATGCAAACACCTCAACTGCTGGAATGGCATTCCATTCCAGCCATTTCAGCCAGTTTTTCAGAAAAACAAACACCCCCTTAGGGAAAATGAGCATCTCTCAAAATATGGAGATACAAAATCGGCGAGATCAATCATGCTGGTTGAGCTTAAGAAGCTGATTGAGGCAAACCCTTTATTCCGTGATAAATTGCATTTCCCTAGCCTCAAAAATTCAAGGCCGCGTACTCTCATTAATCAAAGGTAAGAGCCCAAAGATTCCTCTTGATTGGCAATGTGATTTTAATAGGTTTTTTCCCCCAAGTGCTTCCATGTTCTTTATTTTCAAGTGCTTACATGTTTCCAAGCATATAAGAAGAGTGAACCAATGGTGTCAATGGGGTTCTAGAGTGACTTGCATTGATTAAAATGAATATGTTCGTTTTTAGGTGATTTGAAAAAAAATGAGATTCATCAATGTTATGCTGGTTTTTTGGTTAGTCCTACTCCTTCAACTTCTTTATTCCTTCTTATTTCTTCTAATGCCCAGTATCAATTGATGGAACTAAGCCATCATGTCAGAGTTTTTGTTAAAAAATGTATGGGCTCTATGTAATCGAGATCGAAGATCCTATAGAAAACATGTGGTATGCACTAAGAGAAATCAACATATGGTCGGAGATGTACTTATATCCTAGCTCAATGAGGATCTATGCTTTGATGGAGTGCATTTCATTGCCTCCATATTTTTCTTCACACAAGGCAGTTATGTTCATTTCTTTCTTACCATCTCTCCCTGATGAGTGAATATGGGACCAAGCTCGTAGTAGTTTGTTTATATTTGATTATTGTTTAATCAAATTTTAGTTCCACAAGAAGGTGAGCTTGTGGGGACAAGAACAAAATCCAAGTCCTGCACATTGATTATGAAGTGTATGTGACGAATGCTATTTCATAGAATCTCGATCCATTAACAACATAATCGATAGAACCTCGACCCACATGTTATGTCAGTTATTAATATCAAACATACTTCTTTCTTGTGTCTTTCATGCCCTGATCACAAGAAATGTTTATTTTTGTAGGTCAGCATAAATCATTGAAACAAAATTGAGCTCAAGATATCCTTTAAGTTGCAGTTGGTATTCCAAACTATATTTTATGAATGCAAATTGGTCTCACACTCTTATGGGTATTGATTTCGACTAGTTTTTGGTTGTATTTAGGGGCGTTTGGTTTGTGGAATCACGTGATGCATTGGATCGTAAGTGATATCGTTCAAATGTGTCACGCACATCGGTCGCGGTGCAGTACAACATAAGAGAGGTCGAACCCCACAGAGAGACAAGCAGAAAGGATCCAAAAACACAAATAACAATATATTGAAAACAATAAAAAAGCTTAAGAGCTAACTAAACTAGATCAAAGGCTTTAATGATAATTCAAGATTAACTAAAGATATCAGGATTTCGATAAGGCTAGGCATCGAGAATCACTTCACTCGGACTTAGGTTCTTCTTCTACCAACGATTCATTCAATACTCAGTTAAGGGATTCACATCCCAATCACCTTAACCGGAAGATATGGAATTATGAATCTAACAAAAAATATAAATATCTTCCTACGATTGATTCTTCCTTATTATAGTTCTAACTTCATCCAACCCAAACCTAAGAATATATGATACCGGCTGTCACTACAGGCAACGTATAGCAAAAGTTCATCGGAACAAAGACCTAACTCTATCTTACCAGATCTCTAACAATACACAATACCAACTCTCACAATCGGCAATGCATAGCAAAGATTTCACGAGATAAAGTAGGTAAACAATAAATATAATCCATGAAGATTCAATACATAGAAAAGAGTTTAACAATAAAGATTAAAACTATGACCCATGATGAAGAAGAAACCCTAATACTCGCTAGATCATCCGTCCGCCATGCCCGCGGCTTACCCGACCATGGATGGAGATTTCTTCATCTTTTTTCTTGCTTTTCTCCCCTCCAAAGCTATGTAGAAAACCCCCTTGGAACCAGCCAAATTTCTTATTAAATAAGCATATATATAGGGGAACTCCCGAAATTAGGGTTTTAGTTGAGTTGGACTTCTGGTGCAGCTCGGATTTCCTGAATTAATCCTAGCAGCCCTATTCCGGTCGCAACTGGGTCCAATCCAGCCGGAATTTGGAAAGTTGCTCAACACGAAAGTTGTAAATTTGGAAGTCCTCTACCATATCCCGAAGATTTCGTAATATTTGGAGTTATATGGAATATTTTACGAATATTCTTCTCCGCTTCGACAGAACAGTTTTCCAGCTTGTCTAACTTCATCTACTCTTCCAATCGGCTATCACACCATCCAGAAGCTTACAAAATCTCCAATAGAAAAGTTGTAGATCTCTGAACCTTCTACCACGTATTCAAATTTCAGAATATGTAGACTTGCAAGGAATATTTGCCGAATAGTTTCCTACCAGTCGACGAAACTGTATTTCTCCTCATTTGATGTACTCTGGGTCGCCCTGACTAAGATCGATCTTCATAAGGTAAAAGATCGATCGTCTTGAAATTAGCTCTCTGTCAACTCTCTGTCAGCATCTGAGCACAAAACTAGATCGATCTTCTTCGGGGTCAGATCGATCTTCGTCTTCCGTAGCTGCTTGCTCCTACACTTCTCGTACTAAAAATGTCATATCTTCTTATAGGAAACTCCAAATCACGAACCATAAAAACCCTCGGAAACTAGACTTCCAGAGCTTTCCAACCATATATGGCACTTCATCTGGTTCGTTCCAAGAAGGTACAGTTTTTGCATTAAAGACCCATCTTTGCTTCAATTTTCTGCATAATACAAATAACTTTGTGAAGAAACATATACGGACGAAATCATCTATATTAATATTGAAAACTAAGCAAATAAGCTGCTCTTAGTTATGTTCGGAGTGCACTTTGATGCAATCATCAGTAAGATGCATGCATCAGGTGGTATATGTATCGGGCAATAAATGCACGTGTTTTGTTGTCTTTTGGATCAGCCGATGCACCCTGATCCTATATTATATATATATATAATGTTCACAACATTATATGAATTTTATATGAATTATATATATTACATTATATGAATAATATATATTATATATATTAAAATATATTCAATAAAGTTATGTAAACATTAAAATTTAGTGAACATTTTTTTAATCTCAATAAATTCATTATATTATTTTAATCTCAATAATATATATATATATATATATATATATATTATTCATATAATGTTCACATAATGATGCGATAAAGTTAAATTTTAATATATATTAACATATTATATATATTATTCATATTATTCATATAATATATATTAAAATTTTAATGTATATATATTAAAATTTAACTTTATTGCATCATTATGTGAACATTATATATATATATTATTGAGATTAAAATAATATAATGACTTTATTGAGATTAAAATAATGTTCACATAATTTTAATGTTTACATAACTTTATTGAATATATTTTAATATGTTCACGGGGTGTATAGAAAATGCACAGCTGATGGGTGGATCGCGTGAAACTACCATTTTGGTCGTTTCATAGGATGCATCATTTTAACCTCAAAATGCATCATACGGTGCATGCATCAGCTGATACATGGTCAACCAAACAGGGGATCGTAGGATCAGGGTGCGTGGCTCGTGCGATGCACCCTGATTCACTCAACCAAATAGGCCCTTATAGGAGTCTTGGTTGATTTTAGTATTTTGTCACATTACATTGCTACTGATAGTTTCAATCTTAAAGAGAAATTTGAATTTCCAGCTAATTATATCACCTATGGCATGTAAGTTCTCTAATCTATCACTCTATAACACCAGTTAGTATTGCTGGTTTATCTTCGTTAAAATTGATAGATAAGAGCGGGGAAGAGCATCCTTTGTTTGAAGCAAATTACTCATAAATGTGCCGCTACCTTCGAATTTTTGCCATCTTTAAGGCCATAACTATATCTAATTGACATAATGACACTACACAATGAAGAAGACACATGAAAACTGCTGCTGTTTGCAACTTGACTTCAAGGAGCTTTAACCATGTGTTTGGGAGTCTACTACTGCTACTGCTTTTACATGTGAATCGACTTCAAGTACACATGGTTGATTGTCTTTGAGTGTTGCTATTTGAGTGTCAAATAAGAAATACATACAAAGTGTACAACATCTGTAACTATTGAATCCAATCTTGGTAGGAAAATGTGGTTTACTCATTACATGGTGTTCGCCCACAAAATTGACCTGTTTTCGGCGAACAACAAAATAATGATGAATCAGGGACGTGTGTTCTCCACCTCCTCGAAAACGAGCGAGGGTGCTAAGGTTGCGAAGATAAATCCGGCGAAAATGCAAATAAATAGAAACAAGATTTACGCTAATGGCACCGAAATCGGCTCCGTCGGAAATATATTATTATTAATTGCAAAGACGGCACCGCTGACGGTTCAGACGAAAAACTTACAAAATATGCAGGGCGGACCTGCGATACAAGGGTGCAGGACGGACCTGCGTGCAGGGCGGACCTGCGAAAATCCTAAGTCTAAAATACAAATGCAAGAGTCTTGCTCTGATTTGGATTCTGGGTTGCGAGAGAGCTAGTGTTTATGGCTCCTTGGCTTTTATACTCTTCCATTCCCCAGCGGTTGACAGCGGTTGGCAGCGGTTACATTGGTGGTTATCTGGCGGTTGAACTGCTCCCATGATCAGTTTTTGGCAAATTCGCTATATTTACGAAACTGCCATCTGATGGTGTCTGTAGCCTTTCTTTCACTTTCGTTGTATGATAAAGCCTGAATTTGGTAAACCTTTCTCCATAAAAGTTATAGATCTTCGAATTATCTTTCCAACAATACCTAAATCACCTCATTTGGACATCGGACGAGAGAGTTATGAGTAAAATACTCTCGCTGCATGACAGTATCGCGCGAAGGACGATTTCGTCCAATTTTCGTTGGCGTTATCTAATGGCATCCAATCGTGGCTTTTCGAGTGCTCTTTCCAACGTTCCAAGAATCGTTCAATTCCGACTCCAAATGACAAAGTTATGGTCGAAAAACCTTGGCTACGTCACGAAATAAGGCAACCGGTGACAGTTGCTTTTCCATTGTGAAGCCAGCGAAAATGAGAAGGCCCACGAAAGAACACCAGCGAAAGCCAGGCATATTTTCGCTCAAATAATTATGGTTTTGCCCTTCCATGTCTTTATTGCAGATTTGATGCACCAAACGTCCAAATTCAAAAAACTCATCAACATCAAACTTGTAGCTCTCCGAAAGAGCTTTCCAATGATCCAAAAATCAACCAATTCTGAGATCGTATATGAAAGTTATGGCCAACATACTATAACCACATCACAATCGATAATGAGGAGGATTTCGTGACAATTTCGTAAATACTACGAAATTGCCATCAAGTAACATGTATTTTAATTGTCTCCATGACTTGGTGTGATTTTATGGCTAATATTGGCCCCCCGTCCTTCTGAAAATTTTTATTTCAATCAATTTTTGGAAGACCGTGTATAATTCTATCATTAGTTTTTTCCTCTATCAAATTGAAGTCTTCTTAAACTTCTTGGACGTGTATGTGATGCTGAATCGTCCATAATCGTATTATTTGGACATTTTTTATCAACCAAATCGTCCACTATCAACTTAATCACATCATTATTGGGATGCTTGCATTTCGTTAATTCATTTGCTGCTAAACCATTACTTAGACATTTTTGTCTATTTGTACTATCCACTTCTAACCATCTTTTGAGAATTTTTCGTCCATGCACTCATCCATCTCTAAGTCATCATTTTCGTCCATGCACTCATCCACCTCTTCCTTATCTTGAATTTTTTTATCCTTCTCTAACTTGACTGTTGGAGATTTTTGGCCTATGGAATCATACATGACCATATCTATTTCCAATTTCTTTTCTAGACAATTTTCTTTCGTTGATGACGAGGTTTTTGACAACGAAGTAAAATTGATCTCATCAAAGTAACAATTTACACTATCGCCATTCATTGGCATAGGATTGATTGGTGAGTGGATTTCTTTCCTTATTTCGTGCAACAATATATCAAAATATGGCTTAATTGTTGCTTGTAAAGCCAAAACATGAGCCGCATAAGAATAATTTGATGTTATTTTCTTACCATATTTTAACCCATTCGTAACATTCTCTTGGGTTGGCATAAAATATTCATGTGGCCATTTATTCATCCAACCACTATCATGGCTATATGTTGGCAATGATGACATGAAAGAGGCGGCTGCGTAGCCATTTTCTTCAAAATCATCAAAATAGTCATTCGTCCAACTATTGTTGTACATCTTTGGCCTTCGTGATGAATAATACCTGAATTTTTTGTTACTATTCATTTGGCCATGTTTTCTAATCGCAATGGCATTAGATTCGCTTCCTAGCACACTGAGTCCCACCGGGCGTGTCAAAAATATTCGCGCACGAAATTGATCTGTTTTCGGCGAACAACAAAATAATGATGAATCATGGACGTGTGTTCTCCACCTCCTCGAAAACGAGCGAGAGTGCTAAGGTTATGAAGATAAATCCGACGAAAATGCAAATAAATAGAAACAAGATTTACGCTGACGGCATCGAAATCGGCTCCGTCGGAAATATATTATTATTAATTGCAAAGACGGCACCGTTGACGGTTCCGACGAAAAACTTACCAAATATGCAGGGCGGACATGCGATACAAGGGTGCAGGATGGACCTGCGTGCAGGGCGGACCTGCGAAAATCCTAAGTCTAAAATACAAATGCAAGAGTCTTGCTTTGATTTTGATTCTGGGTTGCGAGAGAGCTAGTGTTTATGGCTCCTTGGCTTTTATACTCTTCCATTCCCCAGCGGTTAACAGCGGTTGGCAGCGGTTACATTGGTGGTTATCTGGCAGTTGAACTGCTCCCATGATCAGTTTTTGGCAAATTTGCTATATTTACGAAACTGCCATCTGATGGTGTCTGTAGCCTTTCTTTCATTTTCGTTGTATAATAAAGCCTGAATTTGTTAAACCTTTCTCCATGAAAGTTATAGATCTTCGAATTATCTTTCCAACGATACCTAAATCACGTCATTTGGACATCGGACGAGAGAGTTATGAGTAAAACACTCTCGCTGCATGACAGTATCGCGCGAAGGACGATTTCGTCCAATTTTCGTTGGCGTTATCTAATGGCATCCAATCGTGGCTTTTCGAGTGCTCTTTCCAACGGTCCAAGAATTGTACAATTCCGACTCCAAATGACAAAGTTATGGTCGAAAAACCTTTGCTACGTCACGAAATAAGGCAATCGGTGATAGTTGCTTTTCCATTGTGAAGCCAGCGAAAATGAGAAGGCCCACGAAGATGAAGGCCCACGAAAGAACACCAGCGAAAGGCAGGCATATTTTCGCCCAGATAATTACGGTTTTGTCCTTTCATGTCTTTATTGCAGATTTGATGCACCAAACGTCCAAATTCAAAAAACTCATCAACATCAAACTTGTAGCTCTCCGAAAGAGCTTTCCAACGATCCAAAAATCAACCAATTCTGAGATCATATATGAAAGTTATGGCCAACATACTATAGCCACATCACAATCAATGATGAGGAGGATTTCGTGGCAATTTCGTAAATACTACGAAATTGCCATCAAGTAGCATGTATTTTAATTGTCTCCATGACTTGGTGTGATTTTATCGTTAACACATGGTTTGAGGCATGTGTGAAAAGAATGGAAGTATGCAAAAGTCTCATTTCAGTAATGTTGCAATCATGTATTTTCATAAATCTAGTTTTTTAACTACTTTATATGAAGCTTAGTAAGGCATCCTAGCATAGATAGCTATTCTATTGCATCGGATCTTTGGTATTTTTAAATGTGCAAGGAAGGATGAATCATATGCTATTCTATTGACTATAGAAAAGTTGCTTGTCGATAGAAATGCTTGTTCCGTTTATTCCTTCTTAATGTATCATGTTTTGTTTCCTTAATTCTATATTGTCAACATTAATTGTTTGTATTATACATTGCATAGTTACATGATTTAGCAAGTACATAGCTAAACTTACGCCCCCTCAACATCAAGTCATGATCCTGCCTCCACCTAGTACGGGTATATACATCGTAAATTTTAAAGATTGAACTTTATTGCAATTATATAGCTATTTTGTGGTGATGCCTATTTTGTATTGCTCATGAAGGTGCCCCAGGTATTTGAGCACTTACTGAAGATTGATATGATTAAACCTTCTTTCAAGGGAACATTTTTGGATACTTGAACCTTTCCGGCTAAATAGTTTAGTAGTAGGTATTGTTAGACGCTATATATGGATTTATATTGTTGTAAATTGAATGCTTATTTGTATCTTTTTGGATATTTTATACTTGGCAATCTTACATTTCATATAATCATGATTGTAAGTACTTGTTAATTTTTTGGAAATATGTATATTTGGAAATTTGTAGATGGCTGAGATAATGTTATTGGTTTGAAAGCGTACAAAATAAGCGGCTAGAGCCCACAAAATAAGCATTGATCACAAATACATTGGCATATGCAACCAAAGCCAACATATTTTTGCTATTTTACCAGCATTTTTTTCTCATATTTGATCATTCTTCATGACCATATACCCATGAGTTTACACGCCCTATAGCAACGGTTTCAGCATTGCTAGCCTAGACCACCAATGCCAACGGACACTTTACTACTTTCCCAGCATTTTGTTGGCCATATTTGGCCATGCTTAAAGACCATACACCCATGGATTTTTTAACCCTATAGCAGCAGTTTCAAAATTCTTGGCCTAGACACCCAATGCCAATGACTAATTTACCGCTATACCAGTGTTTTCTTAGTCATATTCGATCATGTGTGAAGGCATTTCACCTGCGGTTTTGTTCTACCTATAACAGCGGTTAACAGAGCCACTGGTATAATCAATGCTATAACAATGGTCGATTTTTGTTACCAGCGGTCGTCAAAACCGCAGGTAAAGCCTACGCCATCCCCGTCGTCCCCGACGCTGGTGAACAATCGTCCCTAACTTCCTTCCGACCATCCACGACCCTTCCCGACGTCCCTAGAGCCATCCCCGTCGTCCCCGACGCTGGTGAACCCAAACCCCTTCCGTCGTCTCCCCCAGATCCGGCCGATCCGCCACCCTTCTCCCAGATCCGAGACGTTTGATCGTTTCTCCACCGTCCCGCGACCTTCCCTGCCACTATCCTGACCGTCGCCGCCGCCCCTACGCCGGCGATCCACTCCGGCGACTCCTCAGCCGTCAGATCTTTCCAGCCAGCTTTGGCCAAATTGGCTCAGCCCACTTAACCGGTTCAGCCAAGCCAGTCAATCCGGATCCAACCCAATCCAACTTGGTCAGCTTGATCCAGATCACTTTAGACTTGATCCAGTCAAGTCCCATCCAATCAGGCTCAACCAGATCCGATCCAGCTCAAGCCAGATCCGATCTAGCTAGCCAAATCAGCTCATTGGACTCAAATCAAGTCCGATCAGGCCGATTCTGATCGATTGGAGCAGTAGAGACCCATTACGAGAGGATCACGAGTAGACCGCTCGTAACAACTTGGTATCAGAGCTTCGTTCCACCGACTGTGCGGTTCAGACTCTACTGGAAACTTCGCCACCATGTATGGAGTACCCCAGGTAAGTTTGGAGGAGCAATTCATGATTCTACAGGCCCAGTTGAAGCTCTGTTCAACTTTGATGGAACGACAAAGTAGAAACATGGAGCGCACCATTAGAGAGTTGGAGCAGATCTCCAATCGTGGGTCGAGGCTAACTCAAACTTCGACCCAGACTCCTACCCCAACTACAAAGATTGCGGAACCTAACCCTGAGCCAACTCAGATTATGACTCCGGTTGTAATTTCGAGTCCGACTGAGACACCAGCAATCAGTAAGGGAGAAGAGATCCATGAACTAGTCGAGGAGCAACAACCGTCCGATTCTCAGATCGAACCAAAGTACCTGTTGTTGCAACCTCTGCCAGACCAGGGTGAATACTATCTACCACATTCTCCTGATTTTTCAAGAATTTTCCCTATTTTTCCATATTTTTCTGGAATTTTTCGTGGTTTTCTCTCTCCTCCTTGGATTCGGCCCGTTCCTGGCTCAAGCCGCGGCTCGCCATCGGTTAACCCCTTACCTTCAGCCCGGCTCACCTTCGAGCCATCCACCCTTCGTCCCGCCTCATCCACGGCTCCGTCGGCTCGGCCCCGAGCCGCCACCCCATCGCCACTCTCCGACGCCGTCCTCTCCACCTACACACCGGGGAAGCATCGGCGTCCTTCCCCGAAACCACCATGGCCGACCACGACCACGTTCGAAGCTCGGATCGGCGGAACCCAACTCCGACAAAAGCCCCTGTTCCGGCGTCCTCCACTCCGCCCCTTCCTGAGGTTGATCCCAAGATCAAACCTCACGAGAAAGGTCCCAAGACCTTCCCGTACCTGTTCCCGACGAGCTCAAGCATCGTCGCGGCCTAGAACACCGGCGACGAACTCCACCGCGCCGCCACCTTCAGATCCGGCGTGTTCGAAGCCCCATCCAGTGATCAAACCGTACGGATGGAATCGCCAGGTCCCTGCGAAGCTTCCTGTGCCGTTGCCGCTCTCCGACGAACTCGTTTCGCCGTTGATCCAGCTCCGGCAGCTTCTCAGCCGTCCGATCAAGACTGCAACTTGATCCAGCCATTTGATCACCCTGATCTTCGATCCAGTGGTTCCGATCTTCGATCTGAACCTGATCCAAGTGTCCCCAGCAACCAGGACCATCCAGATCAACTCCAAGTGATCCAGATGCATCCTCAGCCGTTGATCAAGCATTCAAAGGTTGATATGAGCCATCAAAGGAGCTACCCTCCTTATTCAGATGTCTCCTTCAATCTGATCAGATCTGACTATGATGGTAACACCGGTTTGGCTCAACTGACCCAAGTCCAGATTGACACCGGTAGACCCAACCAAGTCAGACAGGTTTGGACCAGAGTACGACTCAGCACAGCTGAAGATTCAACTTGGCTCAACCAACTTCTATCCCAGACTAGTCCAGCAGAAGCATGGTCCAGCCATCTTCACTTCAGATTAGACAAAAGCCAGCTTGACCCAGATTCAAGCCAAGTCCCTGCACAGCTGATGAGACCATGGAGATCAGATCCCATCCTATGGTCATGGGCAACTCTACTGATGGGACATGATGAGGATGATCCAGGAGAGCCATTGAAGATCATATTCCTGGAGTTACCTGAGCCGTCAGATCAACCCCCAGATGCTCATCCATCACTGCCACTACTACCTCTGGATCCATCATGGGATCGACCTGGTTTCTCGCCACCGAGTCCAGAGCAACAGAAGCAAGTTGATTCGGTCCAGCCACATGGAGCCATCCTACCTGACTTGACTCAGGCCTTGAGGACAAGGCCAATTTTGAAGGAAGGGGGGATGATACGAGTCGATCCGACTCGACCAACTGGACCCGAACCCAGAAGAGGAACCAAACTGGTTCAGCCTCTTTCCTAGTTTGACTTGGTCTTCCTTAGTTCAAACTAGAGTATTTAATTAGTATTTATCATTAGTCTTTTATATTTAATTGAGTCCTAGTTGATATTTGAGTTAGGAAGTTGAGTTGAGTTTGAAACCTTATTACTTGCTAATTAAGCAAGGGGGTTTTCTTGTTGGATTAGGACTATGTCAAGGTCTCTATAAAAGGACCTCATTAGTTTGTATTAGGGAATGCATGATGATGAATGAATTATGAGTAGTTGATAAATTATCATAGGAGTAGAATATCATAGGAGTAGAGATAATATAGTTTCCACCAGATATCTACCATAGATCCACCTTCTTCATCGTCGGTCATCTTCTCCGCAGCCGGCACCGTCTTCACCTTCAATTTCCTTCTCCCCGCCACTTTCTCTCTCCGCCACGTCAACGACCCCACCGCCACGTCAGCGCCCGTCACCCCTACTGTTCATCTTCTTCCTCCTCTCTATCCCGAAACCCTAGCCAAGCTTCACCGCCGTTCCCTCTCCGGCCGTCCCCGCTGCCATCCAAGACTGCCATCGTCTTCCCCTACCTCCCACGACTCCGGTCATACCCTTCCCGTTGTCCTTCACCGTCTCCGGTGATATCCACAGCCGTCCAACCTCCGAGCTCCGCTGCCCTCAATCCCGATCTCACCTCCAGACCCATCTAAAGCCCTCTCCAATCGTCCCTAACTTCCTTCCGACCATCCACGACCCTTCCCGACGTCCCTAGAGCCATCCCCGTCGTCCCCGACGCTGGTGAACCCAAACCCCTTCCGTCGTCTCCCCCAGATCCGGCCGATCCGCCACCCTTCTCCCAGATCCGAGACGTTTGATCGTTTCTCCACCGTCCCGTGACCTTCCCTGCCACTATCCTGACCGTCGCCGCCGCCCCTACGCCGGCGATCCACTCCGGCGACTCCTCAGCCGTCAGATCTTTCCAGCCAGCTTTGGCCAAATTGGCTCAGCCCACTTAACCGGTTCAGCCAAGCCAGTCAATCCGGATCCAACCCAATCCAACTTGGTCAGCTTGATCCAGATCACTTTAGACTTGATCCAGTCAAGTCCCATCCAATCAGGCTCAACCAGATCCGATCCAGCTCAAGCCAGATCCGATCTAGCTAGCCAAATCAGCTCATTGGACTCAAATCAAGTCCGATCAGACCGATTCTGATCGATTGGAGCAGTAGAGACCCATTACGAGAGGATCACGAGTAGACCGCTCGTAACAGCCAACGGTTTGTGGCCATTGATATAGCCTATAGCAGCAGCTGTTTGGTGTCTATACCAGTGGTTATGGCCGCTGGCGCAGGCATTTTTGTTGTAGTGTACGTACATAATGGGGTCGGGGAGACCGGCCAGCATGGTGGGGTTTATCTTCAACACCATTGAGGTCACTGACCCCATCTCCATGGGAATTAGAAGGATGTGCTACACCCTTCTGTCATGCGACTTAATTGCCTCTAGTATTGAGACTGTCATGGTGGCGCATTGATTACATGGCAACAATATCTCCAACTCTCAGCTGCCATGAAATTGTGAGCTTTTTGTTTCTTGCTTCTGAAACCTCTTGTTTTTTATTGGGTTCTTGAGTTTTTGTGTGAAAGTACCATTTCACGGGCGCTCTTTTGTGGTCTCGATACAAACAAGAGAAGTGTAAGGATCTTGGGTGTATAGATGTTACCCAAATCTTAAAACGTCAGTACGACAGGAAAGAGAAGATAGAGAAAGCAAAGCGAACGCAAACACAAAGATTTACGTGAAAAACCTCTCAGCAAATCACTTAAGAGGAAAAAGCACGGAGCGGAGGAGGATCTCACTATGATTGAAGGTGGATTACAAGGATTCTTCTAAAGGAGAACATGACCTCTCTCTCTAGGGTTTCAAGCAACAAGAAGATGACCTAAAAGATCACATAACCCCTATTTATATGGCCCAAGTTAATTAGGATCGGAATTAATCATAACCGTCCAAAAAACCCGCATGCTGTTTTTTTATCGATCCAGAGAAGGCTTGGATCGATCCAACTGTGCGTCAGCCAAACCAGTCCTCTGTCAACTGGTCTGGGATCGATCCACTATGGCTTTGGATCGATCCAAACAAGGTGAGTTGGATCTATCCACTGGGCTCTTTTGCAATCCACGTCTCT